>OX422207.1:614319425-615519425 GCA_949130495.1 Sambucus nigra
CTATCGAGCTTACTAGCTAATCAATGAACGTGATGTCTTGAATTGATTGACCATTTGTGTAAACTGAGACAATAATATTCACACAATGTTTTTCCAACCTTATTGGTTCTCATTGTTGTGTTCATTTTTGCCTTGGACACCTCCTGGTTTCATGAGGGTGCTAGAGAAATAACCTTTGTTATTCTCATAGAAGCGGACCCTTCTCACTCACATAGGTGATTTCTATAAAGAGTATCCTGCTAATACCCCACTTGACCTATACATTCAAGATATAAAAATCATTAAAAACATAGTTTATCCTTATACACGCGCCAGTTTGTGCACTGACTCATCTTCGGAATGGGAGGAAGTAATTAAAGTATTACTTCTCAGTGCAAACTGAGTCATCATAATTAGGTTGTCCCTTTGAACCTATTTCTTGGGATCTCCAGTCATTTAGGTTGGGCCTCCATTAAGATGACTCTTTAGAATTTTACAGGCTTTAGGCCCATTCCACGCGATGAACTTACAACTTGCTCTCCAGGTATACCTTTAGTTAGTGGATCCGCAATATTTTCCTTGGACTTTACATCGTCAACAAAAATAATTCCATTTGAGAGCAATTGTCTAACGGTTTGGTGTCGACGACGTATATGTCATGATTTACCGTTATAGTTATTATTTTTAGCCCTAGCAATTGCCGTTGTCTATCACAATGTATTATGATAGGTGGCACGAGCTTTGACCATATTGGAATATCCTCTAAGAAGTTTCTAAGCCATTCGGCCTCTTCCCCAATTTTATCTAAAGCAATAAATTCAGATTCCATCGTGGATCTTGCAATACACGTTTGCTTTGAGGATTTCCAAGATACGGCCGCACCTCCAAGGGTAAATACATATCCACTCGTGGATTTCGAATCATTTGAGTCAGATATCCAATTTGCATCGCTATAGCCTTCAAGTACAGCTGGATATCGTTCGTAGTGCAACCCATCCCCCAAAGAGTATCGAAGATATCGAAGAACTCTTATCAAGGCTTTCCAATGATCTTTCCCAGGATTACTCGTATATCGATTGAGCTTACTAATTGAGTATGCTATATCAGGATGAGTACAGTTTGATAAATACATCAAACTTCTAATAATATGAGAATACTCTAATTGAGATATACCTTCACCTTTATTTTTAAAGAGGTGATGACTTGGATCTACAGGTGTTCTCACTGGACTTTGATCATATTTATTATACTTTTGAAGTATTTTTTCAACGTAATGTTATTGAGATAAGCCAATTCATGACTTTTTCCAGAACAGACATGACTGTTTGAACAGTTTCATCTCTCTAATAAAGCAACTTAACATTTTAAAAACGACAGCATTTTTTAAATAATTAAAAACGACAGTATTTTTAAGTAATTAATTAATGCGAAAAATAATTAATCTGTAATTAATTCATATTTTTTTGTTCAGAAAATAAATTTTAAAGCCCAAATGGCAATTAAAATTTGCCCAAAAAATTTAATAATTGCTCAAGAAAGACCCACGGCACGAGCACGGGCACGAGCCTGACGGACGGCGGCGGCGGCGCGCGCGCGTGTGGGCTTTTGGGCCAAGCCCAACACATGCATAGTGTATGCCATCTCCCCTTAAAAGAGTTGGGATAGCCCAAGGCATCCAAGCCTTAGTCCCATAACTTGTGTATATTAACTCCAAGTTTTTCTACCACTTTTCCAATGCGGGACAAACCCACTTAACTATGTTACACCATCTAGCTTAAACTCAAATGGGTCACTTTAAGTCCAAATTTTTCATTCATTACTTCACTATTTTGAACAAGTGAGTATACCAAATTAATCTCCTTGCTACAAGGAACACATTGGTACTAAGACACGCACTTTTAACATATGTGTCTTAATTAAAATTGACTCTAAAGTTTGACCAAATAAGTTGGCATTTTATAAAATATACAACAAAATTTTAAGACGACTGAATTCTAGCCAGCACAAAGTACACCCTTTGAATCAAAAGTAACCCGAACCCTCATCTCAACATCCCAATTGAGTTAACCGTAGCTGACTCCGACCCAGGAGATTAAGCATCTATTGATTCCATAACTTGTTGGATAAATTTCAATATTTATTGATATTATATTTTTTAGTTGTTAATATTTTATTATATTATTGGTGTTTTATTTTAAACATAATTTGGGTTTTATTTTCAGAAGGTGGAAACATGAGCAAATGGGTATGAAAGATATGGGAGTGCTCAAAATCCCATATTGTCCCACATTGGAAGAATACTACAAAAGGTAGTGGTATATCAACTAAAGGACAACTAAGATTCTTAGTTAACAAGTCAAATAAGAGGCTATGATTTTACGCATCGCGGTGGTGCTTAAGCACTACCAATCGCGACACGCGTAAGCGCGGCGCGCGAAAGGGCGATTGGGCGACTTAGGGCGCATTGCGCGCTTTGACGCGCATTTGGCAGGTGCGCATCGTCGCTTGGAGCGTGGGAGCCTCAAGTTTTGACGAGGTAAAACAAATCAACGGTTGTGATTAAACGATCTGATCAAAGGGTTTAAAATCCGAAACGACTTGATCTAAACCGTTAGATGAACTCCTAGCGTTTCGTGTAGGGGATGTTCATTTGCTTACGATGGGATGCCTAATCTGAACCGTTAGATCGCAGCTGTTCCAAACAGGCACGATCCAACGGTTGCTGATTCACTCCATGAAGAGCTGTGGCTGTTGAAGAATAGTAACAGAAATGGCTATAAAAAGAGTTCCAGGCCTCTGTTTTGGACACCGAAAATTGCTAGTTTCTCCTCTCTCCATCCTCTATATTTTGGCATTATCAAGTTACAAATTCAGAGTGTTATCGGTTTGATCAAACAGTACATAATTTGAATCAAATAACTGTTCATACACTGCATTGTATCCTGAAGGCAGATTCTATAAAACCCATAGTGTACTCGCGGTTCTGTCTCAACCGAATTGGGAGAAATTTTTCCTAAAAGAAAGCATTCCAAGAACGTGCCTTGCAGAAATTAATTAATATATTTCGTTCTTTCCATAACAAAACTCCAACATAACTTTGAGTTGGAATCTAAAGAAATTCTATCAGAAAGGTTTGTTCAGTATTATTTTGTGTCTTTTTGTCAAGTCCGTACGCAGTTACAGTTGCGATTGGTGCATTTATGGTTGTTATGACATTTGAACCAATAAGGATACCAAAGTCTTTGGTAGGTTGTCTCTATAACTATAATGGCCAAGGATTTTTTTTATTGTTTAAAATTAAATGTGGTTAGTTGAGGGAAATCCAAACCCTTATAATTGTCTCGGCAGAGAGTAACCCTAGCTTTCAAAAATGTAGTTTTTGACGTATTAGCTTCAAACTAGTTTTCCCCATATTTTTATCGACTCGCGCAAGACCTTTACTTTTAGGAACTGTCAAACTCTCAATTAGTTGAGGGTTTTAATTTGGACTTCATGCCGAGGCATTTAAATTCGATCGATTGAACCATCTTTATATGAATCAACCTGAGTTTAAAATAACCAAGCTCTCTTGTCTTGATATGCTAAAATCACACACAAGAGGGTTCTGCCTTTTTGCCGATATAGAGAGATCGAGATGTTTAAGTCGTGCTAAATCTGTCGAACATTTATTTTATCAAGAGTTAAATTATCCCCATTTTTTGTTTAGTCACACATGGCGAGCTAATTACAGCTGAGCCTCTAGTTGGATGCCCAAATTTTCCTAGCCAAGCTGACTATCACCTAAAATCTCCAAATTGATATCAGCTTGTAATTGTTCCCTAATCGACCTAATACTTTTACGGAGTTGACCTGGTGAGGCTTGAATTTTGTTCTAGTCGATTAAAGATTGCACGAGTTAAGACAAATTTGTATGAGGTCTGTTTAGGTTGAGATCGTATTTGAGTCCTAAGGTTGCTATGGGTTGGCTCAACCATCTGGTGGCTCTTGTCAATCGGTCATCTTTTTCCGTGGTACTATAGTTGATGGTGAGATTATGCTAAAAACCGAGGCTCCGACAAGGGTAGATATTAGTCGCAATTGACCCCTTTTAAAGTCAAAAGTCACTTGAGATTTTATTGGGACTGGTAAGATGGATCTTCTCATTTATTCAAAAATTGGATCAGGTTCGATTTGGTGACTGAAGGTTTTTTAGCTGGAGGTGCCTTGAGCCGAGGGTCGCTTGAGCCAAGGTTGAATTAGGTTAGTCATTTATTGATTTTGGCTTGTCAATTCTTTGTCCCTAAGCCCGTGTTCTAATCCCATCTTCTTCTCTATAAGGTTTCATCCTCATTCACTTATTACAAATCCAAATATTTACTAAATGTAAAAATCTCTCTTTAGTATTTGCAAGGGTCATCAATATTTTTCTTACTGTTCATGGTCTTTACACCCTACTCCATACGGATTTCTACCTCTAGATATTTCTTTGGTAGATATTTTTAGTTCATAACTATTTATCACACGTCGTTAAAATTATTAGGCGTCCTTAGGACGTTTCTCGTCATTGTTCTTGCATATGTTCTTTAACTTTATCATGTTTTGATTTTTGAATTTGAGAACAAATTATGTTTGTGAATTTTGTGAATTCCTGATCCAATTGAGGAATAATACAAAGAGTTTGGAGAAGACTTAGCTAGAGAAACCTTTCCCTCTGAGAGAGTAGCTTCTGGTTTTTATGGATCGGCCCCCTTAGTAATTATTTTTTCGTAGACAACTCATAGTCTGTCCTCCTATTATAGCCTAGTAGACTTAAATCCCCTATCCAGACCGTGGGTGTCTTAACATCCTAATGATTTCTCTATCGGGAGTAGCACTATGACAACGCGGGGACTCTATGGATTGATCCATATACTTGGTTCCTCGCATAAAAATTCTAATGTTAATCAATTTTTATCTTGATTAACAATTAAGTGTCGATGTGATGAAATAATCCAATTTTTTTTTAATCAATCACACAGTCAAAAACATGCATGCAAACAAGTAAGGAAAAAATCTCTAAAATGGGCCAAACCTTTATTCAGCACTATAGAGAATTGACAGACACAGTCGACTTGCAAACTACTTAAAATGACTAGGTATAACACGTAGAGTCTTCAATTTCTTTTATAGAATATGGCCCAGTTAAGTGTCATCCACAGAAAACGGTATTCCATCGTCATCCACCTATTAACTTTTCTTCTTCATCAGTAGTAGAACCTCGGTTCAGCAATTCAGTTGTTGAGATTAATTCTATAAGGGTATTTGAACTTGAAAGGTTCATCTTGATTTGACAAAGTGATCTTTAAGTTTCTAAGGTGTTTGAAATAATATTGGAAGAGTTTGATCAAAAATAGAACTGAAAAAGGGTGTGAAAAGCTTTCAAAAATAATTCTTAGACACTCTGATCCAGCATCTCTATTTATGAGGAAATTTGTTACAAAAAGATAAATACTAGAGATTTGGATAAGATTTAATTTAAAAAATAAAATCCAGCGTGTTCGTTCGAACGACTTGTACCTCAGTCGAACGAGATACCCATTTTCGTTCGATCAAGCTTCTAATTGTAACAACCCGAATGTTTTAAATGGGAATTTTTAAATTTATTTTGGTAATCGGAGATAAATAAAATTTTGGATTTAGTTATTTTTAATAATTAAATATATTGGTTTTTATATTCAAAATTCGGAAAGCTAGCTTAAAAGACTCGCAATATGAGTATATATAAGTCTTGGGGCGTTTATAAGAGTCCTCAACATATAAAACTCTTAAAAAAAATATATAAAAATATTCGACCATCCCATCGAGTTGAAATTTTTTGTACAGCTTCCTCTCATCTTCATTTTCTTTGCCGCCAAATTTCATCCAATTCCAACGATCCGATCATACTAAATGTTTAATTTAGTGTTTGTATTTGATTAGAACTCTTTACTTAATCAAACTCTTAATCCTTTATATGTCGCAACATATTTGTGGCTTGGCTTTTGAAAATCACTTTTTCTTCATGAACTTTTAAACTAGAAGACCTCTCCAAAATTATTCCCTTTATATTTTCCTCTCCCTCTTTATGCAAACCTTAGACCCTATTTTATTCAATGTCCAACCATAGATTTGGAGGCCTATTTGGGGTTATTGCGTGTTGGGGCTAGAACGTGATTTGATTATTTTCTCTAGAGAAACGTGATGGTGCGATCAGATTTAGAGGTTGAAATTATGTGATGATTCTTGTGACGATTTTAAGGTACGTGATTTACACAATATACTCCTAAATTCTCTCGAGAGTATTCCATTTGTTTTTTTATGTCAATTGCACTCATAATTGAATTGTGATATTCATTTGAAATCTGAATAACTGTTGGAATCTATAATATTATGATATACTATATTGTGATTTTAGCATAATGTCATGTTATTTTAATATGGCACGAAGAATGGGCACCCGCCAATAGTCCTACAAATCGGTATATGACTTTAAGATGTCTAGGGTAGGTGAGGTGAGGCCTAGTGACTCATTAGTGTGTTATTGAAAAATTAATATTGATATAATGCTTGAGTATTGCATTTGATTAATATATACGATTCATATTGTTTCAATTTTTTCATCGTGCTAATTATTTTTGAGCATCTATTCCTGTCATATTGTGTACTTTCCCGTATTTTTTTTAGTTGGCAGGTTAGCGTGGATTGGGACGCTATGGACTATTTTGGAGAATTATTTTAGGGCATGGATTTGGAAGATGTATTTTGATGCATATGTTAGTGGTGTAATTTTAGTTGGAATTTTGTTATTTGAGAAACATTATTGTGGAAATATAAGAATTGTGGATTTGTTGTATTTAAATTGTGGAAATTTAGATGCTCTATACTTGTTATTGATGGTTTTAGTTTAGTTTTATCGTAGTATCACGACACGTGTCTTTTTCAGGCGCTCGGGGGTATTACACCAATGACATATCGAACGAGATTCCAGAGTTTGACGAAAAAAACCTTGTGAGATTGTTGGGAGTATCGTTCTAACAACCTACCTATTCTCATTGGAACGATTTCTAACACGGCTTCTAACAAGATTCTAGAACTTGACCAAAGGTGTCGTTCCAGATTTCATTCGAACCAAGAGAACTCGTTCTAATGATTTTGAAAAACTCGTTTGAATGACATGCCATTCTCGCTCTAATGAGTTCCTGAGTTTTTCAAAATTTTCTTAAAAATATTTTAAAACCATTTTGAAATACAAACTTTTAAAAATTCTAAAACCCCTAGAAAATAAAGTTTTACTAAATGCATCCGTAACTTCTTCTAAATGTTGTTGAGACATACGATTCTTCAATCTTCCAAAAGTTTTCAACTTTGTCTCCTAATCCATAAAAGCAATCACGTAGGTTAAGTCTACGTGAAATAGGATAAGACAAAATAAGAATACATTGAGAAATTATGAAACTTTATCTTACAAATCTTCCCCTTTGGTTATTTGGGTACAAAACATAAACTGAAGCCAAATTGACCTCTGAACACTTATTGCAACTAATTCCCTTCCCCAAATCAACACATGGAAATGCAATCTTGTATAAGTCTTTAACTGAAAAGGTCTTCATCTTGTGCGGTTCATGAAATCATCATCAAGGCGGAGTTGACCTACACACACGAGACAAAAGAAATACCATGACACATACTAGTTTTAAAACATAAATAAAACTTTCCCTCGATTTTTTCTCCCCCTTTTTGTCCGTAATAGACAAAGGAGGATTAAAAGCTAAACTTGAATAACTAGCATCACATGAAGAACCTATATATCATCAAAATGATAATCAATAAAACAAGTGTAATGATAATCTCAAAAGGCATATGTTTATCACCAATGATTTTTGAAGTTTTTCAAAATTGTCAAGTAAAAAATATGCAAATAGGTTAAAAAACACAATCACCATGGAATAACAATTAAATATCCGAATCGTGAAAACGGAATGTAATTGTGTGAACATTTTTCATAGGAAAATTAACATAAACATTCGTAATATACGTGCACGAAGTCATGAGATACTTCTAAAGAAAGAACTCAAAGTCTAACTTTGGTATACAATTGTGAACTCAAATGAAATTAACTCAACCTATGCAATATATCAAGAATTTAAATGATTCTCACACCAATAACACCAAACTTATTTAATATTTTTCAAGAAAGTACGTTATGCGAACCCGTTGATCTTCTGCTTTGTAATTCCCTCAAAATCTCTCATATATAAGAATTCACTCTCAAAATATTTTTAAAAAATCATAATGCTCATATGTAGTGAATCAACAATGAATTTAAACTAAATGGCCTTGGAACATATGTTTTTGTGTGCCGTTAATCTTTGAAGGATCCTATATGCAATAGGTGTTTTTTAACGCAAATAATATTTTTCTCTTTCGTAGCTCCTTTCCACCGCTTAACATTTTCAAGATTTGTTGGGAAACAAAATCCGAGCAATGGTTCTTAAATGCGCAAATGATCTCTTTTACATTTGGTTCATTATTAGGGAGAAATGAGATGAGAACATTGTATTTAACACATGATGAGTAAGTAAATTTTTTAAAAAGTTCGTTCACATTAGAATAAAGAGGACAAAGAGTCTAATATATAGAAAGTAATCATTAATGAATGACGTAATAACATCCAGACATTATTAAGTATACTATCGAAACGAAGTCATGCCTCAAAGTCATATCTCAAAGCACTATGAAAGGTCGTGTGAATGGATGGAATGCAGGGGTGATTTGAATATCTTAAATGTTCATCCATATACGGTGAAAAAAGAAAATCTTTTTTCGATATGAAATATTTTTCAGTTTTTCAAACTTTTTCTTAAAAATCTAAATCTTTTTTATTTTTAATTTTTTTCATAAAAACAAAACGTTTTTGGGATTTTTTAAAAATATATCAAAAGAAAAACATATCAATTTATAATCGAGAAATACGAATATAACTTATGACAAATATAATTGCCCTATTCAAGAAATAAGTCTCAACCCAAATCATTAGGCCATGAGGAGTTCTCCAAAGGAGAAGCCATCTTATGAAATTCCTCCATTAAACATAGTGAAGTCTTGACTAAATACTCTACTTGCTCTAAAAGACCAGCAAAATCTCTATGATGATGTGCGGGAGCATGTGGAGTAATAGTGACAAACCTCTCTTAGGCTACCTCTTAATTTACAATGGGAACAAACATAAACATACCTAGTGTAATACCCCGTATTTTTATGGCTTTTAATTATGAGATTAATTATAAGTAAGTGCTTTTAATCTAATGGATTAATTAAATTAATTTGGGATAGTTAATTGAAAATAAATTCGGATTTAAATAACTAGCGAGACGAGAGTTAGTATTTAAATATGATGAAAATGTTGAATATTACTGAGCGATTATAATAATATGTGATTATTGAATTTATTAAAATTATCGTGAGTTGAAAATACGGCAGTTTCGGTAATTAAGTTAGGACGCGCGTGTCAGGACCCAATTTAATTGATTTAAAAGTATTTTATTTTTATGTCATCCATATGAGCATTTTAAGTGCGCCAACGTATCCGGAAGGGTCGATATAGTCAGAAAACACTAGCCAGGGGTTTAGTTTGGGTCTCGGGGCACTTTTAGGCCTAACCGGCAACCCGAGAGGGTATTTTAGTCATTCCTATTTTTGGTGAATACTGATCCACGAAAATTAGGAAATATTTATCAACCAACCCTTTAGTCCCTTAGGGTTTTCAAAACCAAAAAGCATCATGGCAGTTAGAGAGAAAGAGAGGAGAAGTTTCAAGGTTTTCATGGACATAACCACCACACACCACCACCATCGCCGGATTTGTGATCGAAAAGAGAAGGGGGAACAACCACTACCATCATCAACGGATCAGAATCTATAATTTCTAGGTACGCGATTTATCTTGCAAAGATTCAAAGCATATATTTTACAAGATAAATTTAGATTTGATGATTTATCATAAATAAGTGAATTAATTGTGAAATTGGAGAATTTAAATATTGAATATGGGTAGGATTCATGTAGATGAAACTTCTGAGCATAAACTAGTTATGAAGCCATGATTCATGAGTAGAAAATTGGGAATTTATGTTCAGTTATGAAGATCTTGAAAGAAATAGGAGAAATAGGATTTTTATGGAAAAATAGGTGTTTTGATTTAAGAAGCTGATGATTCATGATGATTTAATGATTCGAGTACGTTAAAGATGATGTTAATATGTTAATAGGATGTTTAGTAAACTTTCTTGGGAGTTTGGGACGTTGTAATGAAGATTTAGAGGTGTAAAAAGGAAGAAACTTGTAACTGTTTAAGAGAATCGGGGCAAGTACCTGCTTGATCGATCGATGATTGATCAATTGATCCCTTTTTGTCGATCGATCGACCTCTACTGAATATTGGAAATTGTTTTCCTTTAAGGTTTAATGAATATTCCAAAGCCGGTATTGATTCTTAGGGTGATTAATATAATAGTTTGGGACTTAGTTAAGGTCAGTAGGGTCTTAGTTAATACCCGAAGAATATTATAACTTATGGGATTAAACGTTATAAGTACAAGCGGTTACCGAGTGAGGACGGTTTGAAACCTTTGGATTTTGGACTGAAAGTGGAGTGAAAAATAATATAAGGGTATGAACAGTAGCAAATGGATTTTATATTTGGTGAGATAACATTACGAACAAATGAGGGACCTAGTATTCACTTGGGATAAGTATAAGTACCCGAATCCATATGACGAGTCAAGTCGCGTTAAATGAACATTATGTAGAATGTTCGAAACATAAATATTGTGGGTGAGACTTAATATATTGAGGAGGTGTATACCTATATTGAAATTGTATATATACTGGCTGTGTGACTTTCTAGTATATGGATTATTGCATGTATAACATACCTACCATACTTGCTATCATGGGAGGTCATTCGTAAGAGGATAGTCTGGTCTCGATGTGACCTTCGGGTGACTTTAGATTGATACCTCAGAACATAGGACTTGTAAGGGCTTATCACTGAATGGATAAGTCCGCTGACCTTGGGAGCGTAGGTATGTGCATGACCCATGGGTATGTGAATTATGTTCGCCTCCATTATGTGTGATTTTTATTAAAACGGTTCCTGAGTGATTTGGAACTTGTGATCCTCACGTACGTGATGTATCGGGATTCGATAGCACAATATGAGGGCATCATAGATTCTATCCTTGCGGGGTGCCTGATTTGTATATGAGATATTATACTAGTTTATATGCATATACTTGTGATAGTTCTGTCGTGTTGTTTAGTAGATAGGGATAACTAAGATATTTGAATAGGATAATTTAATTAACACTTGAGATAAGTAAATTAATGAATGTGAATATGGGTTATAAATATAACTTGTTTGGGTATTAAAGTTACTGACTCTATGTTAGAGTGCAGAAGCAGGAACGGTACATACTAGTTAGTTAGCGGTATAACTAGGATGGGTTGAGGGTATACGGTAGGAGTGCACATTTAGTTCAGTGGTGAGAAACTCATGTGAGAGTACGCAATTAACATGTTTATAATATGTGTTGTTTAATTGTAATTTAAACACTTGCTAAACTTTTAAACTGTTTTCAGCTCGGGCTCTGACCCATATTCCTCCAAATCTATTTTGTTTTATAAAAACATTTTTAGGTGCCAAGCCACTGGGATGCCAAGTATAGGAGTTCCATTCTGATGACGTGCTTTAGCTGCTGTGGAAGCTACAGGATCTTGGTATTAGATGCCTTCATATTAATCCTTGGTTCCTTCAAAGTCATTTGTATCAGTTATGGCATGTCGCCCATTCTTATTTAGAGGTTTTAGTTATAGACTATCATTATTTCGGTTATTGGTTTATTTATTCAGACTCTTGTATTGGGACTTTATTTACTCTGGCATTATTATTATTGGAGTGTTTACTCCAGACTTAGTTTATTTCCTTTCATTGATTATTCATTTGGGATTGTTTTTGCGAATAATGGTTGTTGACTTAATTACTTGGATTATGTTAATTTAATTAGTAAAATTTGGTGTCTCTCTTTTTAAATATTAGGTGGCTAGTAATAAATTAAATGTTTTCGACTGTGATGGTACAACTGAACCAACTTGATATTCTGTATTAATTTAATAAAGGAGTAGCTACTCGGTATTTAATTAGTCGGGGTGTCACAGGTAGTATCAGAGCATCAGGTTCTAGTGTCCTTTAGGATCTGTGCAGCTTATTATGCTTCTAGCGTAGCTTTCTTTGATATAAATCCCTATGTTTAGGATTGTTGATTTATTTGGTGAGATTTCATTCTCCTGATATGATGTATATGATAGTGAATCTTATTTACATTCGAGTGTGTTCGTGTGCCGAACGATGTAGTACATCAGGCGAAGACAGTTGGGCGGAAATCAGGAGGCAAAGATGAGTTGAGGTTACTTGATTTATTAAAAAAAAGATAACATAAGTTGAAGTCACCCATATTATGGCATGGAAGTCCAGGACGATATAGACGGATAAGGCGCGACTTGCGACTTGTGACTTCCAGGTACAACTATAGTATAAAGTGGGGTCAAATTAGACTCACCCAGGAAGGTTTGAGTGGGAGAGAGTCAGACGAAATATGAAAGCGAACCAGACGTGGAAATACTAAAAATGCGGAGATGGCGTGTGTTAGCCAACGAAGGTAAAATATCCAAAGGCATGGGCATATATCGGAGTATGGCTAATCGGGAGTGAAAATTTGGGATAATTTTTTTTTTGTCTCGTAAGAGCAGAGTTACAATGGTGAGAGGCAAAAACCACACTTAGAGGTGGAATGTTTTGTTAAAAGAAGGCGCATACGTATTTCTTGGCCATAAGTTCCTTCATCAGATATTCAGGATAAGATGAGAAGTTCTGAACTCACCCTAGAGGGTCGGACAGAGGTCACTTTATGAAAATAAATTTAATTAATTAGCGAACCTTACACCGGGTGAAGTAGGTGAAATGGAGAAGAGGACATTAAATGGAGAATTTGCATACAAGAAGCATTGTTAGCACTTCTGGGAAATTCTGCTTGGAAGATCAATGCCGATGGTAGTTAAGTCACGTTTTGTTAATATGGAGGTAAGTGCTTCCTTGTGAGGGGAGCTACAAGAATCGAAGAATTTAGATGGAGTAAGACTGGGGGAAATGGTGTTGAAGAATCACCACAAGGGGGAGACCCATAAGGGAGCCCATTTAAATGATTTGGATAGCTAAATTTTTACCAAGCGATAGTGATTTCAGAAAGAGATGTGAAAACTAGTAGCGTGTTCCTTAGGGCCATCAAAGCTAAGGGAACAACGGAGATAGTCATGAGAGTCGAGATTACCAACGTCCAAGAGAAGGACAACATTATCATGGTCAGTGTGACCGGAGATAAGTGAATTATGTGTAGAGGTATTTTGTGGGGAGTAAAACCCGTGCGTTAAAATATTTCCCGAAGCAAGTATAGGGTTAAGGGTATGGTGACTAGCAAGATCAGTAGTTATTAAAATTTTCGATTTGGTACGGACATGTGTGATAAGTTCAGGAACCATTTAAGCTGCTAGGGCAATTGGCAAGGTAGAAGTATTAGTTATATCCTTAGAGGATGTTGCGTGTTGTATGTGGCATGAACGAGTTGCTACATTTGTTATTATTGCTATTTTCGTTTAAGAGTAGCGTTTAGCGAGTATCTCGGAAATGTTATTATTGATGTGAATATTCCTCCATGGTATAATGGGGTTACCTTTAGTATTATCCGCAGAGGATGAATGGGTATATTGATAGCGATATATACTTTATTGAAATTACTCATTTTAGTGCTGTGTTATACGAGTATGATATTATCCTAATTATAGTTTTATTATAATGTTTAATCGATAATGTGCGGTTATTGCAAGTCTATCGGGGTTACTGTCTTGGTGTAGAATATTTTGTTCCGGAGAGGCCCCATCTGCGAGAGGGCCGGGCTCACGATTGTATTTTTGAATATATATATATATATATATATATATATATATATATATATATATATTATTGAGACTTCAAAATGTATAATGGTCTCGGACTTTCGTTCCCGCTATGTGTAGGGACTTTATCGATATGATGCGGAGCGTATTTAGTTTACTGTTCAACGAAAAGATTTAGCTGATTATTATAATTAACGCTCATGATGTAGTAATAAGAAGAGTGCATTGTTATATCACCCTTTAGAGACATGGGAGTTAATACTCATGGTTGTATGTCTGGGGGCGGGTTTATGAGAACCCCGATTATATTTGCAAGATGTTTATGGAAGGTGATTTCCATCAATGTTAAGAGATACTGTCTTTCGGAAGGAGTTACTTGTTTAAGTGAAATTTTAGAAGGATATGTAACTTTATTGTCAAGAAACGGGAATATAGGGGTACATGTTATGGACAGAGGGCCTAACAGATTCCGATGATCGACAATGCTAGGAAGTAGTGTATTAGGGGGGTTCCTTGTTTGGATTTCGCTTTGCGAGACACCCCACGTATGAAACTTAGCGTAAGGTTTGTAGTAAGGAGATGTGTGGCCATTCATTCATGATTTGGATACCTCGATCGATATGGAAGTATGTAGTTATAACTGGAAGTTAAAGTGTAAATTACAGTAGAGCCAGTGGTGTGGTGAGGAAGTACTAAAAAATATTGGGTTTTATATCGGCAGGTTGAAGGATGCACTAAGGTTAAGGAGGATTTAGGATTTCAAATTCGGGGGTGATTGAGAACGCCCAAGTGGTATAGCCACGCTACAAATGTAGGGGCAATAAAGAGTTTGGAGTACTTATGAAGCGTATGTGATGTTCAAACCCATTTTCTCGAGGTATAGGGTGTATGGACACCTTGGTTTGCTGGTGTCAGGATCGCCGGAAGAAGAGACATAGATGGGTGAAATTATTACTTGTGGAAATAATAAAATGGAAGTGCTAGAGTGGATTAAGCGTCGTGACAAGGACGATAATCTATATATTCTTGTGCAATCAGAGTAGCACGTCCAAAATTGGTTGAAGGGCAGTGGGAAGCCATTTAAAAAGGGGGTATCCCTTTAGAAGACAAATATTTAACTATTATGGACAATTTGAAGCAGAGTCCCACCCATTCGAAGGTTAAGGGTTTCTTACGCGTAAATAGAGTGAGGATGTCAATAAGGTATAAAGAGTCCAGATGTGCACAATGTGGTGAATGGTGCACGGGTCGAGACTTTTGATATATGCCGAGGGAAGAAGAGAGTTATTAAGTAGAACTTAATGGGAGGAGTTATAAGTGGAAGTGGTGTTGAGCGGAACATAATTAGCAGCCCCACGTGCACCACCTATCGATAGAAATTGGTTGCACTAAGGGTAACAACCAGAACCTTGGTGTCGAGACGATAATTTCATTAGTAAAAGAGTCAAGATGGTAAATTTCTTTGATGGGTTGCAATCATAAAGCTAAGTATCGAGTTCCTTCAAGTGTATGGAACGGGTTATCAAGAAGGGAAGAAATTGTTATATCCTTGGGTTATTTACACTTGATATAGCGACCGTGCTAGTATGGGGTCCTAGCCAGTATTATTTTGAACTAGGATGAAATCTCCGAAACCCACCTTCTTTATGGGGTATAAGAAAGTAGTGGGAAAAGTTTCGTTTAAGAAAGTTGTACCACCGATAGCCCGAGGAATAGGCGCAAGGTGATTGACGACTCGTGGAACCATATGAAAGTAATTTTGGACTCCTAACGACCATTTCATTTCCATAGTGGATATCGCTAGTAAGTGAAGTATAATATGGTAATGAGGTAAGGATGTTACATAATAGTAGAATTGTGAGACGACACATGTACATATTCATAGTGAATAAGGTACTTGTAGATGTTTGGTGTAAACGAACCATACTATCCTTCCTCTGGATGCTTAGAGGTGAACGGATTATCATAGTTTAGGATCAGTCAGAAGTTAGAGTTCGATGACTACATTAGGATAATCACAACCCGTCTTGAGTGGCTTGTCCCTTGTATAAAAGTCAAAACATCGGAAACAGAGATTCAAAGAACGGACGAGAGTAGTCAGATGTTTTAAGGTTTCTCCCAGTATGGGAGTTTTGTGTTTAGATAAACGCGGGAGTTAATACGAAGTGAGGTGCGAAAACACAATAATATTGAGATAATCGACCGATGATGTATAGGCTATTCTTATTCGAATTTGTTTAGTAAGAGCATAACGTGAAGTGCATTTATTGAGATGAAGTTCTATAACTAATAAAGTGTCGAGAGTGTTCAACAAACTTGTTACTAAGTGGGGGCTGTAGTGATGGAGCCTTACTTTGAATTTTATTTTGAGTACTGGAGGATACCTAACTTTTTATAGATATGCCGTACTTTTCCGAATGATGACGAAAATTTGTTATTAGGGGGAAGTATGTAATACCCCGCATTTATGGCTTTTAATTATGAGATTAATTATAAGTAAGTGCTTTTAATTATGGATTAAGTAAATTAATTGTGGATTAATCAAATTAATTTGGGATAATTAATTAGAAATTGATTCGGATTTAAATAACTAGCGAGACGAGAGTTAGTATTTAAATATGATTAAAATGTTGAATATTACTGAGTGATTATAGTAATATGTGATTATTGAATTTATTAAATTTTTCGTGAGTTGAAAATACGACAGTTTCGGTAATTAAGTTGGGACGCGCGTGTCAGTCATGTCAGGACCCAATTTAATGAATTTAAAAGTATTTTATTTTTATGTCATTCGTATGAGAATTTTGAGTGCGCCAACATGTCCGAAAGGGTCGATATAGTCGGAAAACACTAGCCAGAGGTTTATTTTGGGTCTCGGGGCATTTTTAGGCCTAACCGACAACCCGGGAGGGTATTTTAGTCATTCCTATTTTTGGTGAATATTGACCCGCGAAAATTACGAAATATTTATCAAATAACCCTTGAGTCCCTTAGGGTTTTCACAACTAAAAATAATCATCGTAGTTAGAGAGGAAGAGAGGAGAAGTTTCAAGGCTTTCATGGCCATAACCACCACACACCACCACCATCGCTGGATTTGTGACCGGAAAGAGAGGGGGGAACAACCACTACCATCATCAACAGATCAGAATCTGTAATTTCCAAGAAAGTGGTTTATCTTTCAAAGATTCAAAGAATATATTTTACATGATAAATTTAGATTTGATGATTTATATATGTGAATTAATTATGAAATTGGAGAATTTAAATATTGAATATGGGTAGGATTCATGTAAATGAAACTTCTGGGCATAAACTAGTTATGAAACCATGATTCATGCGTAGAAAATTGGGAATTTATGTTGAGTTATGAATATCTTGAAAGAAATAGGAGAAATCGGGTTTTTAAGGGAAAATGGGTGTTTTGATTTAAGAAACTGATGATTCATGATGATTTAATGATTCTTGCACGTTAAAGATGATGTTAATATGTTAATAGGATGTTTAGTTAACTTTCTTGGGAGATTGGGACATTGTAATGAAGATTTAGAGGTGTAAAAAGGAAGAAACCCATAACTGTTTAAGAGAATATGGGCAAGTACCTGCTTGATCGATCGATCGATCCAAGAATGTCGATCGATCGATCCCTTTTTATCGATCGATCGACTTCTCCTGATTTTTGGAAATTGTTTTCCTTTAAGGTTTATTGAATATTCCAAAGCCGATATTTATTCTTAGGGTGATTAATATAATAGTTTGGGACTTAGTTAAGGTCAGTAGGGTCTTAGTTATTGCCCGAAGAATATTATAACTTATGGGATTGAACGTTATAAGTACGAGCGGTTACCGAGTGAGGACGGTTTGAAACCTTTGGATTTGGGACTGATAGAGGAGTGAAAAATAATATAAGGTATGAACAGTAGCAAAGGGATTTTATATTTGCTGAGATAACATTAGGAACAAATGGGGGACCTAGTATTCACTTGGGATATGTACAAGTACCCGAATCCGTATGACGAGACGAGTCGCATTAAATGAACGTTATGTAGAATATTCAAAACGTAAATATTGTGGGTGAGACTTAATATATTAGGGAGGTGTATACCTACATTGAAATTGTATATATTCTGTCTGTGTGACTTTCTAGTATATGTCTTATTGCATGTATAACATACCTACCATACTTGCTATCATAGGAGGTCATTCGTAAGAGGATAGTCGAGTCTTGATGTGACCTTCGGGGGACTTTAGATTGATACCTCAGAACATAGGACTTGGAAGGGCTTATCGCTGAATGGATAAGTCTGCTGACCTTGGGAGCGTAGGTATGTGCATGACCCATGGGTATGTGAACTATGTTCGCCTCCATTATGTGTTATTTTTATTAAAACGGTTCCTGAGTGATTCGAAACTTGTGATCCTCACGTACGTGATGTACAGCGATTCGACAGCACAGTATGAGGGCATTATAGGTTCTATCCTTGCGGGGTGCCTGATTTGTACACAAGATATTATACTAGTTTGTATGCATATACTTGTGATAGTTCTGTCATGTTGTTTAATAGATAAGAATAACTAAGATATTTGAATGGGCTAAGAATGTGATAATTTAATCAACACTTGAGATAAGTAAATTAATGAATGTGAATATGGGTTATGAATATAACTTGTTTGTGTATTAAGGTTACGGACTCTATGTTAGAGTGCGAAAGTAGGAACGATACAGACTAGTAAGCTAGTGGCATAACTAGGATGGATTAAGGGTATACAGTAGGCTTGCACATTTATTTGAGAGGTGAGAAACTTATGTGAGAGTACGCAATTGACATGCTTATAATATGTGTTGTTTAATTATAGTCTAAAAACTTGCTAATCTTTTAAACTGTTTTCACCTCGGGCTCTGACCCATTTTCCTCCAAATCTATTTTGTTTTATAAAAACATTTTTAGGTGCCGAGCCACATGGACGCCAAGCATAGGAGTTCCATTCTAATGACGTGCTCTAGCTACTGTGGAAGATATAAGATCTTGCTATTAGACCCCTTCAAATTTATCCTTGGTTCCTTCAGAGTCATCTATATCAGTTAGGGCATGTCGCCCATTCATATTTAGAGGTTGTAGTTACAGACTATCATTATTTCAGTTATTGGTTTATTTATTCAGACTCTTGTATTGGGACTTTATTTACTCTGGCATTATTATTATTGGAGTGTTTACTCCAGACTCAGTTTATTTCCTTTCGTTGATTATTCATTAGAGATTGTTTATGCGAATAATAGTTGTTGACTTAATTACTTGGATTATGTTAATTTAATTAGTAAAATTTGGCATCTCTCTTTTTAAATATTAGGTGGCTAGTAATAAATTAAATATTTTCGACAGTGATACTACAACTGAACAAACTTGATATTCTGTATTAATTTAATAAAGGAGTAGCTACCCGGTATTTAATTAGTCGGGGTGTCACACCTAGATCGACCTTGCCCAAAACGCGTAGGACGCATTCTCCTAACTGGGTTAGGTCGAGGGTCATATGGATCCATCACAAAAATAGGATCCGACTCGGGTGCGGCATGTGAAGTGGATGCACCATCATAACCTATTCCTTGCCTCTCAATGTTACTTAATGCAGGATGAAGGTAAATCTTTTCAACCTTCATAGATGTGTCCCCTAAAGTGATCTTGACTTCCCGAGCGTGTTCGAGATCAATCTTGAGCTGGGATATATGGGCTTCAAGTTTCTCACGAGTGTCCAGAAAATCTTTAAGATCTCTCGTAAGACTAGCCATAGTGTTGTTAAAATCGACCTTCTGCCTACCTACAACAATCAACTACTTAAAGAAATAAACTTTCATCTTCTTAAGTTGACTCACCAATGCCTCACACTCTCTCAAAACTTTCACGTTCCTCTCTAAATCCCACACCCTAAGAGATAAATATTTATTAATATTTTAAGTTTTTGAAGTCTCTGTGTAAAGATCATTAAAGGATTTTTGGAGTCCACTTTCTCCCTCACTCTTACTCTCTCTATAATGAATCGTAACATAGTAAAGTCTCTCATGTTTAGAAAAATCCTCATCGGCATGGGACAAACTAGAAGTACTCACGTGACTGTCTATGAATGAAATATACATTCATGTGGTGATTTATCCCCGAAATTCACTAACTTGACATCACTATCGTTAAGAGTGGCTTTATGCACAACTTTCTCACCTTGTCTCTGAAGTATATTGGCACACTCATTAGATTTGTATCCCTTTCCCTTACACTCATAGCATCTTATTTCATCTTTCTCAAAAACATTCTTTACCTTAATCTCCTTTTTATTTTTTTAAAAAAAATCTTTTCTCTGGAAGAATTTTCTTCATTCAATTTGAGAAATTCTTTGAAATATTTTGAAAAAGGGTTGAATCATCCATGTCAAAATCAAATTCAGACTCAAAATCACAAAAATTTTCCATTCTTTTTAGTCCAAGATTTTAAAGCAATCCCCATTTTCTTTTCCTTAACTGTTTTGAGAAACATGTCGATCTCATAAGTCTGAAGGTCTCTTACAAGTTCTTTTACCCTAAGCATATCTAATAATCCCAAATAATTAAGTACATTAACCTTAGGAATAAAACGGGTAGGAAATGATCTCAGAATATTTTTAGCAACTCTCATCTCAGGAATCTTCCCACCCAAATTAAAACTAGAATTTACTATGTCTGACAAACATGAGTAAAACATATCAAATGATTCAGGCTCTGGCATCGTAATCACTTCAAATTGTGTGGTAAGATTTTTCATCTTAGAAGCTTTTACAACAATAGCGCCCTCGTGAGTGAGCTGGAGGGTATCATAAGTTTCTTTAGACGTGGTGCACGTCATGGTGCCACGAAACTCGTTAGGGGTGACAACTTCAGAATTAGCATTTAAGCTGTGAAAGTTGTAATTACTCCATTTAAATTCATCCTCCGTCCAAGAAGTGACGGGTTTAGGACTTTCGACATTGTCATTAGTCATAGTGGGTGGTGTCCACCCTCTTTCACAGACCATCCGTACCCTTTCATCAAATGCTTTTAAAGCAGTCCTCGTCTAAGTTTTTCAATACGCATAATATGACCCATAAAAAATAGGGAGCCTAATATTCAAATTATCCATAAAATCCAAAATTTTAAAGATCACCAATTTAAAAAATTGAGATCATTTTTTTTGTAAAAAGGATCACACAATATTTTAGTGCAACTTGATCGGATACCAATTTGCGAATGCAGGGATTCTATGGATTGATTCATATACTAGATTCCTCACATTCCAATTTTAATCAATTTTTATCTTGAATAGAAATGAAGTGTTCATGTGATGAGATAGTCCACACTAATTCTTAATCAATCACACATCTATTCGAGGTAGAGGAAAGTAGTCCTTTTGTCATGACTTGTTGAGTTAGCAAAATTTAATGCACATGCCCCATTTACCATTCTGCTTTGGTATGAGCACAATTTTGCACAACCAAGAAGATTATTTAACTTCCTCTATAAAAACTACATCAAACAACTGCTTAGCTTCTTCCTGAATTATTAATATCTTTTGGGAGAAATCTTAATTCTTTTTCTTCTTTACCTCCTTAGCTATGGGACCAACATCTAAATAATAACATATAATTTCAGGATCAATCCCAGGCATATCTCAGTGGGACCACACGAAGATGTTATATTTTTTTTAAAAGCTTGAACAACTTGGTTTTAACATTGGTAAATAAAGACGAGCCTATTTGAACGGTTTCTTTGGGGTCATCTTCATCAGGAAACACCGATTCTACTTGCTCAATTTCTTAAACCTTTGTTAATTTTTTCTCATCCCTTGGGTCGAGAGTATCAATATTGTACGAAGTGGTCATGTGCTTGTGAGAATACTTTTTCTCAGTAGAAATAGAGTAACATTATCTTGCCTCCGCTTACTCCACATACTTATCTCACTCCAAAATGAGTAGGAAATCTCATCATTTGATGATCTGTAGATGAGACAAATTCAGAATGTTTAAGGAAGACTTTTCCCAAGATGATTTTATAGGCAAATAACACATGTTGAACCATAACGAAGAAGTTTAGTTTCTTCATCAAACACGTTGGCCATTTTCCCATACATACATCCAATTATATCATACCAAGTGTGGAAACTTTCTCCCCACTGAAGCCGATGAGGGGTTGGTGGTAAGGCTTTGGCATCTTCACATTTTGCTTCAAACCTTTATAATAGTCCTAAAAAATTACATCTGTCGAACTTCATCCGTCAACAATAATTCGAGAAACCTTATACTGGTTGACCATAAGGCTTATGACTAGCGAATCATTATGTGGGCAAAAGATGTTATTGACATCCTTTCTAGAAAATCTAATGACTACATGATCGAGGTTCACTTTCCTTTGACAAATTTCTTCCTCCTTTTCTGCTGTATGATTTTTATCCATTCGTCGAATACCTCCTCTCTCTTCTCTTACATAAGACTTTATATCAACTGGTTTAGTTCCTTCACCAGCTAATCTTCTTGAAATCATCATTATGCTGAATGAAATCATTCATGTGTTTTACTTTGGAGATTTAGGTTTTTTGGGAAACTGGGCAACCTCTTTGGCAAATTCATTGTTTGACTCATCTTCTTTAGGTTTCTTACATTCTCTGTTGTTTTCTCTATTTTGGGTAGAAGACCTTGGTCCTTTCCTATTCTCTTGAGGACTACCATTTTTCTTTGCATACTTGTTCAACCGGACTTTCTTAATAAGCTTCTGGATCTCATCATTTAGAGCATAACAATGGTTGGTTTCATGGCCATAATATTTACAAAATTCATAATATTTATTCTTATTCATTTTTTTGGGTGGGGATTTTAATTTCACTAGACACTTTACCTCTTCTTCATCCTTGATCTCATTCAAGATATGGTAGACTTGTGTACTGAGGGGTGTGTAACTTATAAATTATCCTTCTGAATTTTTCACCCTTTTCTTTATGTTTGCCTTAGGAATACTCCATAGATTCATCTTCTTTAAACTTTCTTTTCTTGGATATCGATGCCTCTTCGACTGCCATAACCTTTCCAGCCTTGGCTAAAATTTTGTTCATTATTGTAGGATGGTCTTTGGAGAGCGCCCAATAAATATTTCTAAATTGAATTCCATTGACCAGGGCTGTCATGGTGATCTTTTCATTATAGTTAATATCTTTAAGTTTTTCTTTTTTAAACAGTGAGATAAAATCTCTGAGAGTCTCCTACTTCTTTTGTCAGATGTTATTGAGGTATGAGACCCTCTTTGTTCAACCCAAAACATAAGCTGTGTATCAACTTATCAATAAGGTCTTTGAAGTATCTGATCTTCCTTTAGGCAAACTCTTATACCACATGTGAGTTGTCACCGTGAGAGTGCCAGAAAAAGCTCGGCACCTCATTTTATTTGGTATTGAATAGATTCCAACGGATGATTGATACATCTCTACGTAGCTAATTGGGTTCGTACTTCCATCATATCTTGGTGTTAACTCTGGGCGTTTAAATTTTGTAAGAGTAGGATATCCTATGATCTCTAAGACAATGGGAGATTCTTCCATAAAAAAATTTTCAAAGGTGTTTTTTCTATTTATTAGGTCCCCTAATTTGTTCTTCAATCTTTGAATAAAGATTTTCTAGGGTCATTCACTTTATGTATTATTGTCGCCCGAGCCTTCTCTCCTCGAGGTTCCTCCTCTATTTTTGTTCATTATTATATAAGAAAAGTATCCAGGTCCAACATAATTAGAACCCCTTAGGGTTGACATTCCTCTATTCCCATTAGAGTTTTACCTCGTGTTACATTGGTTTTCAGTTGGAGGAGGTCCTATGCATTTAAGTCCTAGCCTACTTAAGGTCGAAGTCTTCAGAAGCCTATTTAATGTATTAGATTTTTAATGGGAGGGGTGATCAGTTCAAGTTCCCCTTCTTAGGTTAGAAGAAGTTATACTAGGTCGGTAGGATTTATCTCAGCCTCTTGGTTATGATTCAACCTCCTCTTCATCTCTACATTTGTTACCATCAATATCTTCTCCTCCATATCTCATTTCTATATATTAGGATTATATGATCTTCTTACCTCTGAACCTTGATGGTGTAGCCTTTTTTGGTGCATGCATCGATTCCTCTAGTGGATTTTTACTTCCTTTCCCCATCAAAATACGAGGGTTCATCACTCCCTCTGAGGATCTTCCCATAATCATTTGTGTTAGAGCCATCATTTGTGACTGCATTTTTTCTTGACTTGTAAGCATCATCTTTAGATCTCTGGTGAGCTCTACTATCTCTGATGGGGATTTACTGCCTAAGGCATTCATTCCGTCGAAAGGAACTGGTAAAGGTAATTTCGATGACATTTTCGGTAATAAGGTGAATAGTAAATTTTTAGATCTAACTTTTTGGATTTTTATTTTACATAGAAAACTCTCAAATATGATGGAAAAATAGAAATGAATATGAATTTGATGAACTTTCAAGATTATATTCTAGAAATTATTAAGGTTAATAATGTTTTTTACACAAATTTGCAATTAAATAGCGAATGTCGTAAAATGCCAAGAAACTATGTTGAAGATAAATAAGGATAAACCTTTAACTCAAACCTTTGAATGATAAATCCATATCTAAACTAATTCAGATCTCTGCCCATGACCAGGCCTGGGAAATCAACTAAGTTAATCAGCTACTCCCACAGACGATGCCGAATTGATAATACATGGAAATGGTATACCTTAAACAGTGAAGGTAACTCAGTGAGTCATGTTAAGAACTCATTCTGGTAAATAGTGACAAATAATAAGAAAAGTAATTAAGTGCGGTAAATAAGATCAAACATAAAGTTTTAGAGTGGTTCAACCCAATTGGGTCTGCAGTCACTATTGAGAAGTTCATTTTCCATTACAACTTTAGTTGAGTTAGAATATTACTTATACTTTCTCTCT
The DNA here is from genome assembly GCA_949130495.1 of Sambucus nigra. Taxonomy (NCBI): domain Eukaryota; kingdom Viridiplantae; phylum Streptophyta; class Magnoliopsida; order Dipsacales; family Adoxaceae; genus Sambucus; species Sambucus nigra. Next base: position 614,344,376 of record OX422207.1, read on the forward strand.
CTAGAGTAATTTCTAGAGAGTTTTATTACAAAATGAATGACTTACTTTTCAAGTAACAATCAACTTTATTTATAGGTGACTTATGGTGTAGTGTGCACCCCAAGTCACATGGAGAATGTCTAGTCTATTTCTACTAATGGATGCATGCCACCTGTCCTTTTTAAATGTGCATGGGGAGTGTGATTATTCTTCCCACATGTGATGATGCCACGTGTAGACACTTGCTTGGTTTTGTAATGATTAAATTACCACTTCTGGTGAATTGTATAGGTTCATACATTTTCGTCCGATTTTGGCCAACCCCCGTGAGGACGACCCTTATAAGACTGTTTGTAAAAGGCCGACTATATAAATCTAACCCATAATGGCCTAAGGGTAAAATCTTCGTAATATTGAGGATAGATCACATCTGGTATCATTACCTGCTATAAATATTTTTATAGACATTCAAAATATAGACACACCATTGTCTTTGAATCAAAGTTATGTAGGAAACCCATTGTATCACTTCGGTCCCGGTCTAAACATACACCAATCATCCTCTCTATGGGAAGACACTATTTATGGTCATTGTTCCCACCCTCCTTAGGAGTCGACACAATTTGAATATGCTAAACGTGAAGTAATAAAATACTGCCTTAAGGCATTTTGGAACTCCATATAGTTACAATTATTTAAGAAACAACACATAAGGGACAATACCCATTTACGAAAAAGATTCCGAATTGAGTCAATTTGTATATTTTGTCTTATTCTGTGTTTGGACAAGAAAATTGAGTCATAGGTTAGGACTTGAGTGTGTTGAAGACTATGGTGTGTTTGTTTGAATACCGTTGTGCCACGTTTTCGTGCCATGTTACATCTCTAATGTTCAAGGATCTCTCAGTTATGAATGCATATGTTTTTTATCCTTGGATATTTATAATTAGGTGTTGCTTTTAAAGTGTTTTATAAAATATTATTAGAGTACTGTTTTCAAATGGTTATAAAAGAAAAATAAATTTTGTTTTAAAGTCGTTCGAATAACTTCATTGTGTTTGTTCGAACAAGGTGACCATATCGTTCAAAAGACATTCAAACAAGAAAACTCATTATCTAAAAAAATATCATTTGATGTTCATTTGAAGTCTGATCTAATGAGATAAGTGTGTTCGTTCGAATGAGTCCTAAAAAAATGTGCTTCCTTCAAAAATATATTTTCTATATAAAGGGGCCCTGTCATCAGTTTTTAATGTGACTTTTGGTGAAAATGGTTTCCTATACACATCAAAAAGCCTCCAAACCCTTGTCTTTGCCCATTTATTTTTAGATCCAAGTTTCAATTCTTATATGGGTTGAGATCTTTATTTGGGCACCTTATTTTAATATTCTTGACATCTGAGTATTCGCTTTGTGCATTGGAATCCGTAGTTGTTTACACAGTATGGGATTTTCGTTATGGTATTGCAGTCAAGAAGTGGTGGACTCTATGTTCAGATCTACAAACGATTATTGATCTTGTTTGGTGGATACTGAGGCATGTGTGAAATCACACATTGTGGCATCTTCGTGGGTGAATTCTTACATGTCTCTGTGGTGAATGTTACGGAACAAAGAGCATCAAGGCTTGCGAGGGTATCCGGGTCATTGTGTAAGTCTACTGTCATGTCCTTTATAATTCCCTACATAGTGAAATTTGAGTGGTTGGGTCGTTCGAGGTTTTTCCCATTTATGGGTTTCTCATACATTTATCTTTCTATCACCTAAATGTATGCTTTAGGACAAGATAAAATTGATTCATTGTTTTAACACAACAATCATTTAATTGGTGTTAAGTTTAATTGGGTTAATTTCTTTAAGTTTAATTAAATCAAAACATTTAAAAATAGTAGTTTGAGTGGTTGGGTTGTTTGAGGTTTTTCCCGTTGATGGGTTTCTCGTACATTTATCTTTCTATCACCTAGATGTATGCTTTAAGACAAGATAAAATTGATTAATTATTTTAACACAACAATCATTTAATTGGTGCTAAGTTTAATTGGGTTAATTTCTTTGATTTTAATTAAGTTAAAACATTTAAAAATAGTAGTTTGCCTATTTTTACCCTACCCATATATAATCATTGCATGTAATTTAAGTTGTATCAATGTGGGTGTCTTGAATTTGTTTAGATGTGAATTCGAGTTATTTTTATATGGAGGTTCAATCGCTTCCTAGGCCATGGATATTTGATGAAGCGCATATGAAATAAACACTTAGGGCTATATATGAGAGAGTTTGGTTAGTTGTTATTAAAGGGTGTGAGCCATCCACAACTATAGCTGCTTAACTTCATGTACCTAACCCATATAAAGTTGGAGCGAGGATGAGTGCAAATTGGCTAATTATAATTCACATGGTTTAAATGGTTTATCTCGTGTGGTTACACCAGAGGAGTTCCATCGTATTATGGCATGTGAGACATCCAATGAGGCTTGGGATATAATCCAACTAACCTATGAGGGACATATTGCTATTAAGGCTTCCAAAATCCAAAACCTCACCATTTAGTTTAAAACCATTCGAATTGAGGAGAGTGAAACCTTTGATGAATTCTACGCTAGACTATTGAGTATTATAAACTCGTCTTTTAACTTGGGAGAAAGAATACAAGAAACATGATTAGTCAAGAAAATATTAAGGTCATTACCTGGAAGATTTAATTCTAAAGTGACGATTTTGAATTTTTGGGTACTCTAGACTCTACAAAACTCAAAGAGTTTATAGGTGATCTTCAAACCTATGAACTTGACATGTTTACCTCCAAAAATATGAATAAAGATAAGGGCATTGCTTTGAAAGACCAAAAGGAGGAAACACTTGTTTCAAATTCTGATGATATTGCCATGCTTTCAAATAAGTTTAATAATTTCTCAAGTTTTAAAAACAATCGAAAGATGAAATGAAGTTTGATAAAAGCAAGCTTAACAGGGCAGTAAAATTCCTTAAAATCGTAATGATAGTTTTAAGAGGGATGAGTTAGATAGATGCTTTGGGTGTAAGGGTTATGGACATAGGTAAATTGAGTCTCCCACTATGCTAAGGACGGAAGGCAAGAAGACGAAGACATAAAATGACGCCCCTAGTGATAGTGAACCAGAAGAAGAACCAAATTGCCCCATTGAGTGCGAATACAATACGTTCATGGATAGTCATGTGAGACTTAATGAAAAGTCTTTCGATGAAGATAATTTTGTGGACGACGTTTACATGACCAAGTGTGAATCCCAAGTGAGTGTTGGTGAAGAGAGTGGTGATGAAGAAGAAAAAGATAAAGAAGAGGAGAAAAATGAACTTCAATTGGATTTTGGGAGTTATATGTCGAGTATTTGATGTTAGGGCAAAATTAATGTTGGAATTTAGGTTAAAACAACATACTGTAAGGAACAATGAGTGTATATTTATTGAAGACAATAGGTAACGTGAGAAGACTCTTAGGGAGATGCTCGTATTTGCTGAGGGGATCCGGACAACCTTTGTGGTTTGATAGATATTTTGAAGGACTCCCTAGTTTTTGATGAGTCTCATTTACTCAAGTCTAGTTTTTGGGAGTTATAAGAGATATTGAGATATTCGATGCCAAATTTGATTTCGAATCAAAGTAAAAAAAGTTAGAAAAAATATTAGGCCCTGCCCGAATCAAAGATGGAAATTGTGGGATTGGCTTCCATGTGATTTTGCTACTAAAGCCAAAAGCGTGCTTTTGAGAGAGTCAAGTGTTACTAGGAACATTCGAAAAAGATCAACCCATGGGTAACATTCCTCGTGTCTTCACATGAACACATTATGATAGGAAATGTCACCTTAGGCACTTCTGCTTTGATCTTATAAAAGGTCTTAAAAAAATCTCAGACTAGAGGTACCGAGGTTCCAAAAACACGAGAGCATCATGTCGTGCCTATGTGGGATGATAAATAATATTTATAGGCTTTAAATGTTAGACCTATTGATTTTTGAATGCTTGAAAATGACACTTATCATGCTAAATATAACGGTTGATTGTGGTTGAATGTTTTCATACATTATAATTGAGTCTTTTATATTTTTCTTTTCCTTTATTGTGTGTTGTCGAGAAAAATACAAAAAGATTTTTGTTTGTCTTTTGAGTTAAGCTTTCAAGTGGTGTCATTTTGTTTTGAAAAATTGTTTAAAAACTCAAAAAGATTTTTGTTTATGTGCAGTTTGGTTTAACACATTTTGTTTGACATATCAGTGTTCTTAAATCCACTTAGTTACTTGTATCCATGTGGCTACTACTTTTGATTATGATTTTCACTGCCTAGGCTTGTTATTAATCATGCTTGCATAGAGTAGTTCGATCATGATTTGCTTAATGGATTCACTTTGCATATGCCTGCACAAATATTTACATGAGCTCTTTTGGATTTTAACTTCATATGTTATATATTCTAAGTGAGGTGTTCTCCCATTAATATTGTCATTTTCATATCTTTTGACTATGGTGAATTTGTGAAAGTAATAACCATTACTTGTGAGTTTCTTGCTTTATTAAAAATATGAAAGTGCATAGGTAAAGGCTACGAACGAAGAAATCTTCCTTGCATAAAAGGCCACCATTTGCAAGAGCCTAAAAAATTGAATGGCAAATAAAAAGAAATTATTTCCAAGGAAAAAATTGTTACATTTATGCTTCATATTAATTTGTATCTTTGAAATGAAAAAAAAATGAAAAAATTGAATATCTATAATTTTGAGGGTGTTATAAGTTGAAGATCAATGGTTTTGTACAACGAGTCCTAGTTAATTCATGTTTCACACTATGAATTTGAGAATCATTAATATTTTTTTAGTAGATATGTGATTATTTGTCCATTTATGAGTTCATTTTATCTGTCACCATTATGCTTAATTTTTGTTTGATATAATGCGGTCAAATAGAACTCCTTGGACATTTTAAGTAATTGGGTCATATTTCGCTTGTTGCTAGTTCACGCCCCTTTACCTCATACCACCTTGTTTAAACACATTGATACTATGCTAGTGTGTAAAGCTTATGTGTTATGTGTGTTGTTTGTGGTGTTTATACCTATATATCTATGCTTGTGTGGCAATGATATCTTTTGCATATATATATATATATATATAGTCCATGTATGCCATATGTTCTTCTTAAGTTTCAAGTAGTTTCAAATAGGTATGCTTGATGATTATATTGATATCTTCTTCTTTAGTTTTTTCATCAAAATTGGTATTAATTGTTCATTGTTTGGATTAATTATACTTGTGTCGCCACACTATGTTTATAGTTTTTAATTACACTTATACCACTGCATGGTATACTTGTTTTCTTTCTTCTAACTATGTTTCATTTTGGGGGAGAAATGGTTATATTAGGGATAAATGGTTTTATTATACATCTATATATTTTTCTATAACAAAAAAAGGGAGAAATGGTATCTGCATCTTTATAGTTAGGAGGAGATTTTTACCTTCGGGGAGATGTCCTAACGTAGGTGGAGATTGTTAGAAAAAGGTGGAGGGTTTATTCTTATGCAGATTTATATTGCTATATATTCCCTTCGAATTTGAAGATGTTGTTTAAGTGTGCATGTTGGAAATGATACAACGAAGTATACATAAGAGCAAAGCTACAAAACGTTAGTCTATCAAGTGTCTGTACTTTTTCCTTTGGGGGGATGGAGATTGAGTCTTTTAAGGAGTTTGACGTCCCATAGATTTTTATTTTGTTTTTTATTCTGGAATAGCCAAAAGGGAAGATTTATAAGGACCAATTTCTAAATCGAGTAAATTTGTATGTTTTGGCTTATTTCGTGTTTTTGCCTATCAATCGCATGGTTTATCCATTATTACACCTTTCCCACTAAATCCTTATCCACAGTGACATGTATCCCAAAACATTAATCGCAAAGTTGATTGATCTTTTCCTCTGAATTATGGCTACTACAAATAGGGTCCACCCCATTGGAAATGGTACCCCAAAACCCAACATTGATTCAATTTTCTAACTTCTTCAAATCCAAGTATCTGAAAATATCAAGTTTTATACAAAATCCTGAGTGAAGTTCTGATTTTTCAAAAAGTTGTTTCGTCCGACAAATAAAGGCATACCTTTATGAGCATATAATGAGGTCAAGCCCTTCCAAACGAAGCTCTCTTCGATGGTGCAACTTCAAAGGGAACACCCCCTAGGAAAAACTCAGGTCATGCTACAAGGGTAAATATTCTGAAGAAAACTGGGTTCAATATCATAAATAAATATTGTTATATAAAAATGTTAATATCAACCTAAACATGTTATTCTGACCCCCGTCTGGGGACCGACTATGCATTTTACAGTGTTTATATTTTAAGGCCTACTTTTTTTTCTCGCGAATCTCTATTTGTTGAGATAAATAACATACTCATATGTTAAATAAAACAAATCAAAACCGATACAACTAAGTAAGACACAAAAATAAACTTTTTGAAACCATTTACAAGAAAGCGTTAGTGAATCAAGTTTCTCTGAATCTTTTCAAAAACCAAAGTCTAAAATCAGAATTATCTTCATCACTTCGCCACGTAAATGCTCCTATCTCAGGGTTGGCCCATAAATATATGTTTTCATAGAATACTTATCACATAGCTATATTTGATTACGTATTTTTAAGATACGAATATAATACTCTACCTCATAATGTAAATTCAATACAAAGGACTGGGCTCCAAAAGTAGCATAATATTGTATAGTTTATACTTGGTATACCGTAGCCCATACATGTAAATACAACCATGTTTTTAGAACTCTGTTGGCTTTTATACTAAGACCTTCTGAGTACGTAAGAGTAATACCGAGATACACTGATGATCTCAAGCCTTATGATACATCTCTTGGCGTATTATCTTTTGGAATTTCTCCATGTCTCGTCCAAACCCCCTTTATCATAGGAAGTGATCATCCTTATCATTTCAGATTAGCCCGGGGCATTACAATACCTTCAGGATTCAACCATTAGATATTAAATACTTATATATCTGTCACTTCTTCTGTTCCACTCCAATCCAAAGTGCCATGTTAAAGTAATCATCTAGGTATTAAAAAAGACCTTTTTTTCCACAACCTCATATCCCTTCCTCCACAGGAATTGAAGTATGTATAAAACATTACATCCTTCACATTTCCACTATAAACTAACCCAACATCCACAACATCTTCGGGACATTTATCATTCGATAGGGAACATGAATGTCCATGTTGGCAACTTTGGGTCCACTCTCATTCTGCACCAATATTAGAGTCACAACTTTCAAATATCCACTCCCTCTCTTAAGCCAAATCCTTACACTTGCACAAACATCGCAGTGAAGCCTTTCTATCCGGCCTTTGCAAAGCACCAACTATGTAGGCTATGATCTAATGGATGTACGGGTACGCAGGCGTAATATCGAGACTTTATCATGAGCACAGGACTTTACAATATGTCCCTTGATGTATTTTACGGATAAATATGCTTCCATCTCTCACTTTCATCATCCTTTACAAACGAGATATCAAACTATCTCAAGCCATGACTTCTCGCGCATATTCACACCATACAAACACTTCAACACACCAAAGTCTTTCATTACACACATACATATTAACGACTTCTTATTATACAACCCTAGCCTTATCAAACCTGTCCATACACATACTAGTGGTCGCCCGTTACCCAAATATATAGTCTCAGACAATCACTCTTGTGTACCCACATGGTTTTAATGACATTCCAATAGCTCTCCCTAACACCCTTCTTTATACCTAAGCATATATCTTTGTTTTAAGGGATTTTAAAAATAGGGTCTCTCAACATGTTTTAAAATACACTAAAAGTAATTACAAATGTAAAGTGAGGTAGATTTGGGTCATATCCTAAAAGTTTCAATAAATATCTGTATTACTTAACAATATTAAATGCATCCCATTATGCCATATGTTATCACCCGTTGAAACTCTTACATATGATAACTCACTTCTCCTTGAACTGATACAGTTCTAATTAACCGTACCTAATCCAGACCTTACCTTACTAAGGATACTTTTACATACGTGTAAAACTTGAAATAAAACCAATAGTCATAGTGCCCCACCATCTCTTAACTCCTAATTTTACTAAGCTCCGAGCATGGATGAAATCCAAAGAAGTAACCATCCCTGATAAAATATTCCTTATCTTAGTTATTAACATCCATTGGCACATGACTTAACATATCACTAAAATAACCACATCATAAACTAATGTCCTATTACAAGGTAGGTCCTAAGGATCTCGTTCCCAAATGCTCCTAATTCCTGACCAAACTAGACTCCATGTGTGGGACGTCTTGTGAATGAAATATAAACATAATACCCTCAATGCACTTCTATCTAGATGGATAAATCATCTGAGACAATGGTAAGAGATTTGTAATACCCCGTAAATTAAATAAATTATATTTGTGAATATTTGTGTGTATTTATATGATGTAATTGGTGACATCACTACAAATAATGTTTTATCTGAAATTGAATTGAATTTAAAATACAATAATGAAATAATAGCTATTTAACAAAGAAAAATAATTATGTTGATGGAATAATTCGAGTGACTTTAGGGGCGTGCAGAATTTCCAACCACACCTTAAAAGGTTGGGTTTTAAGGCTGATAGGTTACTATATGACTTGGACAAGACTTTAAACTACGTGGAGTTAGTTTTGATATTATTAATTCATGGTACATAAGAGATATAAAACTATTTTCCTATGAATATTATTTAAACCACTTTTTACACTTTGGAGGAAACCCTAACTCTAAGGTGAAGAGGCTAAGGGAAGGAGAATAAGAATTGGGGATTTTAGAATAATAATTCAACCCTCATAATTTGGATCTAAGTTTACTTAATATAACATTATTATTGAAGTTTTGTTATAGTATGATTACTTATTTGATTCTTAACATAAATGAATTAATATGAAATGATAGTAAAGTTAACCAATTAATTGAGTTATTAGTCCTATAATGAAATTATTTAGAAATCAGGATAAACCCTTCATGAAATTGGATTTAAACAGATTAAAATGATTAAAATTAATTTTGATACTGAAATTATGAGAAAATCCCTTTGAATGTGGAGAGAATTGATATACATAAGATCTTAATTTTGTATAAGTATGAATCTAGGATTCTTGAATAAATTTTGAAACATCCCTTGAATTTCATCTTTAAAAGTTGAGAAAACTAGGGTTATATATTAGGAATGATATTGGGTTGTGTATATATGAGTATAGTACTCCATATTGGTGATTTAGGATCTTAGATATTCGTAAATGGAGGTTTGGAGATTCAAAGTCCATAAGGATGACGACGAGGAATCTGGGGCTGTCGATCGATAGACCCTTTCAGTTTTGCCCAAGTTTGGTTTGGGGTTTGATGGGTTATTTTGCGTGCCTAGTTTTGGGATGGGCTTTACTTGTCGTAAATTAACATGGAAGAATGAGAATTATTATTTGTTCAATTGTATTAATTAATATAACTTAATTAAGTAATATTACTGAAATAAGTCTCGTAACCCTTATTTGAATATGATTGCTTGATTAGTATGTTATGTACAACATACCGAGCATGTGTACTCATGGGATACATACTAGATGTGATATCCCAGTGGTTACGAGAGATGATGATAATGTTGGTACCCTGATACGAAAGACAAATTTAACTTAATTGAGTGACGATGATTAATTGGTATCTTGATGTGATGATATGGGTTTACATTGGTTAAGATTGTCCTGACACTATGTGCTGAAATTCCTGTTGTATCTGGAGTAAGATGCTTATGTTGATCCTTTCATATAACCTTGGGTATAGGGTTATATAACTGGTGTGATGGCATGATGATTATATATATCTAGATATGATTTGATTTTTATAGGTATAGGACAACCTAAAACTATGCCTAGTACGCATGAGCGATCCCCGTAGGCGGTAGTATAGGCCTTCGGTATGTGTAGGATTGAGAGGGACATTTATATGAGGTATGAGTGTTGGGATGTGACTGTGTTACATGGATGTAGATTTAACAAATAATTCAATTGAGATATTATACAATTGTGATGTATAAGATAATTATGTAGTGAATACATGTACACTTATTTGGTGGATGTTGATATAGAGACTACTTTACCTTGTGACATTATAAAATTATGATGTATAAATGAATATAAAAAATGGAATTAGTAAATTAAAGTCTACAACGATAATTAAGACTTAATAATGAGAAACATATGGGCTTAGATGTAGACACATGTGATATTTAGGGTTGTTTGGGTTGGGTTAACTTAGAAGCAACTAAAAGACTGGAAGAAGGTGAGTGGTTAAGTTATAACCCAAAATCAATTACATTACTATTCTACATACGCTTGCTGTTAACATCTCCCACTACCATTTTTCAGTACATATACAGTTGTGTCGCCTCTGCCCTAAGTTCATTTTAATAGTTGGATTTACGTTGATATAGTCGTAATGCGCGATGGTACTAATAATGTTGGTTGGTTCAGTATCGAATTTATGTGGTTCACTTATGAAATGCTTCAATTATTTATTTTATGGTATACATTTAGTTTTTCTTTCAATCATTATTAGAATGATATTCAATTGTTTGATTCCCGTGAGTTTGTATTAAACCTGATCAATCTAGTATAAAATTTTATGGGGTGTCACAAGACTTCCTAGGAAAATGGCAATAATCTCAAATATCAAAATCCATTCGATACCATAGAAGGCTACATTAGCGCATGTATCATCCAACTAACTATATAGAATTAATCCATCTTATATATATTTATATTAATTACCAAGGAAGAATAAACCAACTCACAATCCAAAGTAGACACCCTATTCTGCTCTGTAAAGGTATAATAATTTAGTCCTGACATTACACAGGCGCGTTCCGACTTAAATTTCCATGATTGCCATTTATTCACTCGTGAAAATTTATAACAAAAATAAATTCTACATATTACTTTACTCAATAAGTAATATCTAACGAATCAACAAACTTTCAATAATTAGTAACTCTCGTCACGCTAGTAAATATTTAAAACAACTTTCAGGATTAAAATTACATTAATTTATCTCAATTAAATTTAATAAATCCCTAAATTTAAAAGCCATAAAAATACGGGGTATTACACTTTTGAAAAACTTCAAACCCGATGCCCGTTGTGACTTTCATCAAACTGCTGGCCATACCACAGACCAATGTTTCCATCTTCGAAGCACTATTCAAAGCCAGACTGAAAAGGGTATCATTGCCCCACCAGCTAATCCTAAACCAAACACCATCCACAATCCACTCCCGAATTATGCAAACGCCATCTTCCTAGAAGAAGACTCATAATTTAAACCATGCACCCAAATCGTGCTAAGTAAATCACCATTCATACCCATATACTCTCCTAAACCTCTCTAAACATGCCCATATTTCCTCTTACACCCTACCAGCCTTGCCAATCAAACCTTTCACTCCTCACCTAAGCACTCATCGTTGTCCGTACCCATTCTGGAGGTAAAGATATGGAATTATCAGAAGTGCTGGATCAATTCTAAGAGTTTGGGTTGTAATTTCCCTCCCGGATGACTATCGACTATTAGAGATTGAGTGGGTTTTTCTTAGAAGCTCGAAAATGGTCTCGAGATTCAGACAGATGGATGGTGCCATCTGATGAAGTGAGTCTAGATGACCTAGTCCAGATCATGGAATATTTTTTTTGACAAACTGGGGATATTTGTAGCATGTTCGAGCTGCTCGACGCTTTGACATTACAAGGGCACCTGGTCCCTTCAGTCTTGCATTTCCCTGTCGAATTGAAGAATTATATGAAGAGGCCATAGAAGTTGTAGAATGTATCGACTTTGCATGGAAAGACAATATCATTTCCACCGAATGGGGGGATGGTTTTGAAGATTCATATGGAGATCCAGATTCAGGAAAGACTAGTTTGTTAGTCTATATGGAATGATATCATTCGAGGAGCTGCTAGGACAGATCAACCAGGTAGATGATTAACTCGATATCGATAAAGAAATAGGGTTTCTATTTTTTCCTTCTTTCGTGAACCACATGACTAGGTCGGGGAGACATTACCAAAACCTAAACTTACAACTATCTACAAGCGATAAAGGGAAAGGTATTGATAATCTCCTTATGCGAGAAATGACACTTGAAGAAAGTAGGGTCCTTGATCAAATGAAGAAAACTCAAGCTATCATCACTTTTTGCGGACTTTTTATATCTTCCCAACAGCACCAAAATGCCCTAATCAAGATACTCACAGAACCCATAGTTCCTCCCTCAACCATGCCAGAAGAACTAGTGAACTTAGTGGGATCCTTGACCTCTAATCAAATGCTCTCCTTTTCTGAAGAGGAAATTCCTAAGACTGGTCCCAACCACAATCATAGTCTTAATATCTCTGTTGAAGTTATAGGGAGAATTGCCCCCCTCTCATTCGTCTACAACAGATCAACTCTGAATGTTTATCCGTTAAGAACCCTCAATTATTTGGGATTGAAAGTGAGTGACCTTGATCCAACCTCTACTGTCGTACGTGCCTATGACAACCCCCACCATGAAGTAATGGGATCTATTAAGATTGCAATAGGGGATGGCCCTATAAATATTATTGTTGAATTCCAGGTCATCGACATCCCAGCTAGTTTAAATCTGTTGCTCGAACGACCATGGCTCCACAACATCAAAGGTGTGTCTTATTCCCTTCATCGAAAATTGAAATTCTTTGCCAATGGACAAGGTATCACCATCTTGAGAGACAGTGGCAACACCTAGAATGCAAGAACCAGCAATTCAGTAATTATGATACAACATGGGGTGAACGATATACTACTATCAGGCTTCCAAGTCGAACCACTCCTACTGCCACTAGGAGATGAGTTCAAAGACAGGGTTTATCCAGAATATGATCCCTATGGAAACGTCAATGTAATACAAATGTTCAAGAACATGCACTTCACGCTAACACTGGGCTAGGGCAAAGACAATAAGGGATAACTTAACCTATTGTGTTGAAGAAGGCCTTTCCTCCCTGTGGCTTAGGCTATCAACCATTAGAAGAAGAACTCAGATTGATCCATTAGCCTCGACTGAAGCGAAAGTTAGAATGCACCAGAACTATCCTAGGAGATTCCCTAATTGGAATATTCATAAAAAAGGGTGAATATTTCCCCTTTCGCGGCTTCCCTGAACCTTGGTATGACCATGTAGACAAGATGATAGAACGAGGAATGGATATCTTTATTCGAGACAGCTACCCATGGGAAAAAAGTTCCCAGCACTATATACAACCACTCACTGAAGAGACAATAGATGATATTAAGGATTTTGAGGGCACTGAATCAGAAGATTCTTTCAACTTGTAGACACTAGGGTTGGCTCTCTGCATGATCCACTTAGGAACTATATCATTAGATCCATCCCATCTCATCAAAGATGCTGATGCACCTCTTCTATACTGGCATGCTGCACCTGTGCCACTTGCTCATATTTAACCTAACCCTGATGTTTATCCCCATTCACTTTAATTGTTTTCTCTCACTCTAATGTAATCAAGACCTCCTATAATGAGGTTCTCAATGCTATTTTTCTTTCCAATTAAATAAATGAAGATTTTGAGTATCTTTTTGTGCCTTAAATTAATTTCCTTGATTCTAATCAAACTCTTGATGATGATGACTTTGCAAATGAACAATTCTTAACTGATATAAATAAGGTTAATAAGAAACAACATAATCATTTTCAAGTTAATGAAGATGAAACTGTTGTTATTAATCTCATTTTTAGTAGCCAAATGTGCGAGATTAAGATATGGATACCTTTAATGAGCACTTGTGCACGCAAGTCGAAGAACTACTGAAGGAATTTGTGGATGTATTTGTATTGTACTATGATGATATGCCCAATATTGACCCTGAGATATCACATCATGATATTCTAACTCTCCTGGAATGTAAACCAGTCAAACAGAAGTCGCGAATGCTCCGCACTGAATGGTCACTCAAAGTAAAAGAAGAAGTAGTCAAGAAATTGAACGTGAACCTAATTTGAGTAATTGAATATCCCACATGTCTAGCCAATATCGTGCCCGTACCGAAGTTAGGAATGAAGGTCCTCACGTGTGTCGACTACCGAGACTTGAACAAAGCCTCTCCGAATGATGATTACCCACTACCCAACATCGATATGATTATGGACAATACATCCAGTCACACTCTCAAGCCATTCGTTTATGAGTTGTCTGAATATAACCTGATCAAGATGCACCCTGATCATCAAGAGGAAACTGCTTTCATCACACCTTGGGGAACCTTTTGCTACACTATCTTACCATTTGGTCTAAAAAATATAGGGGCTACCTATCAAAGGGATGCCATAACCATTTTTTATGATCTGATATACAAGGAAGTTGAGGTCTATATAAATGACATGATTATCAAGTCCAAGACTAGAGAAGGCCATATTCTCGCTCTTTGGAAGTTCTTTGAACGACTACGATAGTACCAAATGTAGCTTAACGCACGGAAATGTGTCTTTGGCATTACCAAAGGAAAACTCTTAGGATTCATGGTCAGTGAGAAAGGGATAGAAGTAGATCCTGCTATGCTAAAATCCATACTTGAGATGCCACCTCCCCAAACGAAGAAAGAAGTCCGAGGATTCCTTGGGAAATTATAGTACATCAGTCGATTCATTAGAAAATTGACTTCCATCTGTGAACCCATCTTCAAACATATCCGAAAGGATTCAACCAAAGTCTAGAACGAATCTTGCCAAGAAGCCTTCGATCGAATTAAGCAGAACCTAACCCGACCTCCGGTGCTCATGCCACCGCAGCCTGGTCTTCCTTTTCGCTTATACCTAACCGTTATCGATACTGCAGTCGGGGCTTTGGTAGCCCAATACCTTAAAAAAATATAAAGAGAAATCCATCTACTATTCCAATAAAAAATTAGTCGGTCACTAAGTTAACTACACTGCCTTGGAAAAAGCACGTGTCGCCCTTATATGGGTTACCCAAAAGTTACATCAACCTACTCGAGAAGCCTTCCCTATCTAGCCGAATGGCCTATTGGTTGATGCTTCTAGCCAAATTTGATATCACCTATGTCTCACAAAAAGCCATGAAAGTAATAGCCATCACTGACTACCCTATGGAAGAAGTCGATGTCTGGATTTTTGAATACCCAGACGATAATATCCTTTGCGCCTCCCAAAAAGATCTTCGATGGAAAATGTTCTTTGACGGCGCTTCCAACAAAAAAGGATATGGCATTAGAATCATCCTAATTTACCCTGATGACTCCCACACTCCCATTGCCATCCAATTGGATTTCCCCTACACTAACAACATGACTGAATGTGAAGCATTCACGGTAAGCCTCAAAGTTGCCCTCAAGAAAGGAATTCGATACCTCTATGTCTACAGGGATTCATCCCTCATCATTGGTCAAGTACTCAGGAAATGGAAAGTCAAGGATGAGAAACTCTTACCCTTCCATGCCCACCTTGAAGAACTAGCTTCCCAATTCCAAGAAATCACCTTCCACTACCTGCTCCGAGAAAAAAAAACATAGTTGATGCACTTTCCACCTTAGCCTCCAAGATTTGCATGCCAGAAGGAATAACCATAGCCCCTTTCCTTGTCCAAAAACAAGACAAACCAACCCACTTCTAACATATCGAGCTCAGCATGGAGAAAGAACCGGAAATAGCCGATTACTAGTACTATGGTATTTGGCGCCTCCTCAAACACGGTAGGTATCCTCAAGGATCTGACAAGAAAGATCGAGTAACTCTCCATTGACTGTCCACCCAGTACATTGTCTCTTATAAATCCCTATTTAAGAGAAACTTCGATGGAACCCATTTACTCTGCATCGCAGGGGCTGACATTGAAGAAATAATGTAGAAAATCCACAACAGGGAATAAGGACACCACATGAACGTCCATATGCTCGCCAAAAAGATCTTTTGACAAGGTTACTACTGGACTACCATAGTTCAGGACTGCACAACCTACGTTCGAAGATATTTCAAATGCTAATAGTTCTCCAACCTAAAACACTTGCCTCCGCGAGAATTGTACACCATGACCTCTCCCTGGCCATTTTCCACATGGGTCATGACATCATAGGGAAAGTTACACTGAAAGCATCTAATGGGCATGAGTTCATCTTAGTCACTATTGACTACTTCACCAAATGGGTCAAAGCCGAGTCATACGCAAATCTAAATGCCAAGAAAGTGGCCAAATTCATCGAGAAAAACACCATCTACTAATATGAGATTTTGCACAAGCTGGTATCAGACAATGGGCTACATTTTGAAGTAGAGTCTATGGAGGTGGTCGATAAGTATGGAATTTAAAGACACAAATCCTCTCTATACCGACCTCAAACCAACGGGGCGGTCAAGGTATCCAATAAGAATCTCAAAGCTATCATGATCAAGATCAATGAGAGTTGTCGAGATTGGGCCGACAGGATCCCATACACCCTCTGGGCCTATCGTACTTCAGTATGAACCTCTACTGGGGCTACCCCGTACTCTCTAGCCTACGTCATGGAAACACTCCGACCCATGGAGCTATAAATCCCTTCGCTATGTGTCATGCTTGAAAGAAAAGTCAACGAGGAAGACTGGCAACAAAGCCGTCTTGACGAGTTGTTCCTCTTGGACCAAAGGAGACTGAAAGCTCTATATCAATTATATGGGTACCATCGCCGTATAGAGCGATCCTTCAATAAGAGAGTCAAGGACCGCGATGTTCGAGAAGGGGACTTAGCCCTCAAGGAAATAGTAGAGCCCATCTAGGACCCTAGAGGGAAATTCAAGTCCAGTTGGATCGGCCCCTACATTATGAAGAACATCCTGTCGGGCGGCACGTTGTGCTCACTGACCTCGACGGAGAAGAAATGGTGCGTTTGTTCAACCTGGATCGCCTCAAGAAATTCTACCCCTAGTCTGAAATCTCAGCGCACTACGACACTTCTCATCTCCCTTTTATTCTATTCTAAAAATAAATAAATAAACTCCACATTTCCCCTACCAAGAACTACGTGGGCCTGCTCCTCTAAAAATATTTTCAAAAATGAATTTCAAAATTTTTCAAAACCCTCAGAGGTACGTAGGCAGCTCATCACTTCACATGAGAACGACCCCCTTTCTTTTAATAAAAAACTATCCATTTCTTATCCCCGAGAATGACAGATCATTCTAACATGTACCTGAACAAAAGGATTATGTATACCTTAGTAATGAGTATAAATAGTTTAAAATAAAAAAAAGTCATCAAGAGGCACAACTAGATGATCAAAAACTTATTTATTTCATTATTTCAAATTTTGGTACAATTACATTGGCATAACGAGTCAAATGACTTTCCTCGCCATCCTACACTTACTTTCCCAAAAATAAACCCCCACTACTCCTAAACAAACAGAATAACCACAAACAAAGCCAAACACCATACAGAAGCTTCACTAAGTCTACCCACAACTGCCTGAATAACTGCCTCCATCTTCCACATCTTGGGGGCCCCAAACCTCACTTGACTTGAGGAAATGCCGCTGATACTCAATTGAGTGATAACCCCGAACTAGCCTCTGAAAAAACACAATACTGTCACACCCCGCCTAATTAATCCCGGGTGATCAGTCCTAAATCAAGTTAGAACAGGTTTCTCAGTTAGTCCATTCTTAGCATCACTGTCGTTTTTTTAATTACTGACCACCTAAGTGAGAAAATAGACTCGTGCCAATTTTTATCTTTCTATTAATTAAATGAAACTCATGCGGAACATACAATAATACACAATCACAGTTAACTGAATTAACCATCCACAAATAAAATAACTAACCGAATAATCCATCGGTCCACATATCCAAAACAATTAAGGACAAGAAGAAAATCTCAACAAGTCTAATGCTAGTACTTGAACTGTGAGTGACATGCTCAAATAACTACTAGAGAGTGTCTACACGAATGAAAGAAGGAGATG
This sequence comes from Sambucus nigra, assembly GCA_949130495.1. NCBI lineage: Eukaryota > Viridiplantae > Streptophyta > Magnoliopsida > Dipsacales > Adoxaceae > Sambucus > Sambucus nigra. The sequence goes on from OX422207.1 coordinate 614,362,446, forward strand.
TCTATCAAAAAACCCCGCAACATCCAAATGTACTGCAGCAACGGATACCTGGAATAGAGTTAAGTCTGGCGTCCCAGTGGCTGGACACCTAAAAGGTTTTTAATATTTTTTATAGCAAGAGTTAGTACCCAAAAACATTTGAAAACATTTAACAAATGATTAACTTGCAGTAATAAATAAATATGCATGCTCTTCATATTTTAGTTAGTGTCGCACTCTCTTTAGGACTTCCTTACCCCTCCTGTAATGTGCACTACTAACGCTTCCATTTAATTTACTAGGTCCTACGCCCCTAACCCAATACTTATGTTAACCCTTGAAATTAACCTACTCTAACCGAGTATGCCTTAAATCATGATTTTTAAGTTATTATAAACATCAACTTAATTTAATCATTACCCTTTTTAATTTCATATAACACTCACACCTGTTATGCTCATAATACATTTTTCTCTATGTATTAATTATTCCATATATAATTATTTACCTAATTATATATTTAATCAAACTGCAGTATTCACAAAAATACTGAAATAACATTTAATACTAACATCCAGCCGAGTAGAAATACTCACAAAATATAAATTCTCTAAAGTGCTATTCCACTAGGTATGTTCACCTGACCTAATTACCCCAAGTCAGAATTTCTCTCTAACTTGGTAATTACATAAATATTGGAGGTGGTCATATTCCTTCCCTGAAAGTGAGATGCCCATCACCCATATAACGGATGCTATGACCTGGGATTATACTCGCCCTACTCCTCAAGCTAGGGGATTCATCAACTACGCGCAACCTCCCCCTATAGCACTAGAGAATATAATAATAACAATAATATCAATCACTGATATTATAGCACACCCATATATATACATATACCATCGCACACCGTATATGTATATAAATATAAAAATATCCCGGCTATAACGTGTACTGTCTGTGACACAAGCCTATTCCATTTTATAATGAGTTTGTGGCCCAACTCGAAATATTAATTATTTTTCACATAAATTTCTTTTGGTGTCACCCTAACCAATATATTCGGACTTACTTTCGTGGCCCGAATTAACATTACCCGAGTCTCAATCCCCGACTCTAAATTATTTAGCCGATGCCTAAATAAAATTTATATATCGGTATTGCTCAACCGTTACGCCCGGACTTGTTCCCTATGTCCATAATTAATCCTTTCGAACAAACTTCTCATAATTCAATCTTAGTGTGTCACACCTAATTTATCCAAAACATTTTTTTAAATTATGATGTCACACTAAGCCGTCTTCAAATCCTAATTAATTTTATTCACTATTAATTAGATTTTAAATCCATGTATTAAGTACTCATCAAATTTAAGACATGGAAAGATATTAAATTAAATTTATCTCCATATAAAGGAAAACTGGGCGAACTATCAGAATCTGCCAACCATCGATCTATCGAGCAGGTCTTCGTCTTCTTCGCGAAGATAGATTCATCCATGGACGAATTTTCCCAAACCCTAGTTTTCTCTACCAGCAACCTTAAGCCCTCTTAACATTAATACATGTTAGAAACCTTATTAGGGACCTCCATAATGTCCACCAACATTATTAATTCGTCCATTAACTACAATTTCTGTATTTGGGGAAAATTTTCATCTTTAACCCTTTACCCATTTACAACCCAAGTTCCATCATCAAATCCGTTTCTAATTATCCAGATATCACCCTACCAGATATATATTAACATACAATTTCAAATATTTTCATAAACCCTTACCCAAATTTCGTAAATCAGATTATTATCTTCAAAATCAGATTATGCCATTAACACCCAAAAAGAATTTCCTTAAATACACACATCACATGAATATGAATCGAAATACATTTCTACATGCTACAGCAAGTTAACACTTGCCTTAAGGTTCGTAGAGTCTGAATTTGGAGATGAGTTCCAAGGTTGAAGATGACCCTTGTTGGCTCTCTTGTCCCCAAATCTGCCTTTAACTGTTGTTAGGGTTTCTTAACACACTAATCCTTTTCCTAAACTCACATCAGTCGTTTTCTTATTTCTTCTAATTAATTAATTTACCTAAATCCCATTTTTTGCCGAATGGTCCAAGCCCAAGTGACTCAAATGCCCCCGTGTGGGCTCGGCTATGTCTAAAAACGTCCCGTGACCCATTTACTACCCCCGGGTACACTTTTCCGACTATCGCCCATCCGGACTCAACCGTACACTCAGAATTGTCATCCAAATTAATTTGTAAAAATACTTATCCCCCACCCCTTTTTAGTCTACACCGACTCCCGATTGAGATAAGTGCATACCTTGTCATTAATACTCGAAATGACATAATTACAATATTACTATTCACTTAGTAAATAAGTTTTGCTTAAATATTAATCATTCACTTCCCGATTAATGTTTAAATAAACTTTTCCTAATTATTTCAATTAAAAATTACGACTCACAAGTAATTTTCAATTCCCGAATTAATTAAATATTTAATGCATGAAAATACGGGGTGTTACATACTCCCCTCCTTACAAAGGAATTTCGTCCCCAAAATTAGGTCATACTTGTGATGAAAAGCTCTGGATATTGTTCCCGCATATCCTCCTCCCGCTCCCAGGTAGACTCGTCAATGTTGTGATGACCCCGTTGTACTCTAACTAGTGGAACAACCTTGGATCGTAACTTTCGCTCGCTCCGGTTCAGAATAGCCACTAGTCTCTCCTCATATGAGATGTTTGGCTGTAAATAAATTTCCTCGAGTGGAATGTTCCAGAAGGCCTTCTCTCTCCTGCGGTATTACTTCAGCGATGCCACATGGAACACGTTGTGTATCCGCTGAAGGTGCTCTGGTAATCCCAACCTGTAGGCTACAGGCCCCACTCTCTCGATAATATGGAAAGGTTCCACGTACCTTGGTGCTAACTTACCCTTCTTGCCAAAACTCATTACCCCTTTCATAGGGGACACCCGGACCAATACCTGATCCCCAACCTCTAACTCCACATATCTTCGTGAAGCATCAGTGTAACTTTTTTGCCTATCCTGAGCTATCCGAATCCTCCCTCGGATCAGCTCTATCTTGGTAGATGTCTCCTGAACAATCTCCGGCCTCAATAGTTTGTTGTCCCCCACCTCTAACCAACAAGCGAGTGAACGACAAGGCCTCCCGTATAGTGCCTCGAATGGTGCCATGTCGATCGAGAATTGGCAAGAGTTGTTATACGCAAACTCTACTAAAAGGAAGATATTTCTCCCAACCTCTCCCAAAGTCTAGTATACACATTCTGAGCATATCTTCTAGCATCTGATTGACTCTCTCGGTCTGTCCGTCAGTCTGTGGGTGATAGGCTGTACTCAAACGTAACTCCGTGCCCATGGCCTCCTGAAAACTCTGCCAAAAGTGGGCCACAAAGATCTTATCCCTATCCGACACAATATTTATCGGTACCCCGTGAAGCTTAATAATCTCTGCTATGAATAGCTGCGCATAACGCATCGTCTCAAAGTCTATGCGAACCGACAGGAAGTGGGCCACTTTGGTCAACCGATCCACAATGACCCATATGGAATCGTGACCCTTCTGCGATGTCGGTAACCCTGTAATGAAGTCTATGGTGATTCTCTCCCACTTCCACACGAGAATTTCAAGTGGCTGTAGCATCCATGATGGTCTCTGATGGTCAACTTTCACAAGCTGACATGTGGCACATTTCGAGACAAACTCTGCTATGTCTCGTTTCATTCCTGTCCACCAATACTTCCTCCTCATATCCTGATACATTTTATCCCCATCGGGATGTACTGCGAATCTCGAGCCATGAGACTCTGTCATAACAGCGTGCCCTAACTCCTCATCTTCTGGCACAATCAACCTCCCATTAAGGCGTAAGCCTCCCTCCGAGCTGATTGAGTAACCCTCTGCTCCTTCAGCTAGCAACTGGCTCACCCTATCCCGACAGGTCTGATCCTCTGCCTGAGTCCTCACCACCCGCATAATGATCTCAGGTGTGATGGATAGTGATGACATACAAGCCCTGGCTACGTCATCCTCATATCGAAGTTCTCTCCACTTCTTTTTCCAAACTTCTGATATTTCCCCAGTCGATCTCCGACACAATGCATCTGCTACCACATTAGCCTTACCAGGATGATACTGAATATCAAACTGGTAGTCTTTCACGAATTCTAGACATCATCTCTGCCTCATATTCAGATCCTTCTGAGTGAAGAGATACTGAAGTGATTTGTGATCCGTGAATAACGTGAACTACTCCCCCAGAATATAATGTCTCCATATCCTCAAAGCAAAAATAACTGCTTCCAACTACAGGTCGTGAGTGGGGTAATTTCTCTCATGGGGTTTTAGCTTTCGGGACGCATAAGCTATAGCCCTTTCCTCCTGCTGAAGCACACCCCCAAGTCCCTGTAAGGATGCGTCAGTGTAAACCCGATACTCTAATCCTCCTTTCGATAATGCAAGCATAGGTGCAGATGTTAACTTGCCCTTTAACTCGTCGAAAGCTAATTGACAATGATCATTCCAAGTGAAAGGTACGCCTTTCTGGGTCAGATTCGTCAAAGGACCCGCAATCTTTGAGAATCCTTTGATGAACCACCTGTAATAATCGGCCAATCCCAGAAAACTGCGCACTTCAGTCGGTGTCGTGAGCTGTCCCCACTCCCTCACCGCTGATACATTACTCGGATCCACCGTAATACCCCGGTCTAACACCACGTGGCCAAGAAACTGAACCTCCCGTAGCCAAAATCCACACTTATCGAATTTGGCATAGAGCTGGTGCTCCCACAATGTCTGTAACACTATACGCAGGTGCTCTGCGTGCTCCTCCTCGGTGCGCGAGTAGATCAGGATGTCATCAATGAATACGATGACAAACTGATCGAGAAACTCCCTGAAAACCCTATTCATGAGGTCCATGAACACTGCTGGTGCATTGGTGAGCCCGAGTGGCATCACCCTGAACTCATAAGATCCATACCGTGACAGGAAAGCGGTCTTAGGAACATCCTCCTCTCGGATACATAGATGATGATACCCTAACCTCAAGTCGACCTTATGTAACAATTCGCGTAATTTTGGGCTATTTTAATTAATTTTTGGAAAATGGAGGAAAAGAAAGTTTTTGATAAAATTATTTTTATTGCTCAAATATGTTGGTTATTATTTTTAAAGGCGAGAATTTCAAACGGTTTCGAAAACGGAGTTAAAACGGATTTTAAAATGATTTTTAAATATTTTTAACTCTTGGAGTTGTTTTGACTTCCAACTCTTCATTTATTTGCCTTATTTAAAGGAGTCTTTTGGATTCCAACTTTTCATTTCTTTACATTATAAAAGGAAGTCGTGGGCAACCCTTTTAACATACTTTTGGCATAAATTTTGGCAGCAAATATATTTTATATTCCTCTTCTTTTTATATACACATTGGCCCTTGAGATTTGTGAGTTCCAACCTTAGATTAGAGGTGTTCTTGGGGCTATTTTGTTGGAGGTTCTTGGAGGAGATTTTGTAGATCTTTTGAGTTGATCTTGAGTATGTGATCGTTGATTTCTCATCATGGTTTGAGGTATGGGGTTTTACACAATATGCTCCTTAAATCTCATGAGTGTCATTCTGTTTGAATTCTTGTTTAATTGAACTCATATTTGAATTGTTAAATTCATTGAAATCTGAAAAATAATTGTTGAAATTATTTCGATTCATGTGGTATCATTATATTGTTGATGAGCACGTTGTCATGAGATTTTAATATGGCACGGATGTTGGGCACCCGCCAAAATTCCTATTTCCCGGGCTATGGCTTGATAAAGCATATACGGATGTGGTGAGGCCTGGTGACCCAATTAAAGTGTTGTTGAGAAATTATATTGATAAATGCTTCGAGATTTGCATTTTGATTTGAATATTCGTACTCGTGTTGTTACGTTTTATTCATCGCTAATATATATTTGTTGAGCATCTTTCCTGTCGTATTGTGTACTTCCCCATATTTTATTTTAGTGGCAGGTTAGCACGGATTTTGGGGCGCTATGGAAATTGATTTTAGCGAGGATTGTTTAGGAAAGATTTGTATTATTTTGATGTGTAGAGCTTTGGAGATTTGTATTTTATTTTCGAGTTAGATAGTTGTAATTTTAATTCGAGAGACTTGTTGTAATTGAAGACATTGAGATTAGTGGATTTATATTATTGTGGGTTTATTTAGATGCTCTATTCCTTGTCACTTTTTGATTTATTTTATCGCATTAGCGCTCCGTTCGCTCTCCCCGGGAGGGCGGGGTGTTACAAATGGTATCAGAGCTTAGGTATACGGCAACTCTCGGGGCTTGGATTTTGGATTCATTGCGTGGTTAGCAATTTTTAGAGATAGAAAATTTTAGGTGATATTCGTGATAGGTTTCAAGATTAGATGTGAGGAATTTATTTTTGGAAACGAGATTATTTTGGAGATTGTTGTTCTGATTTTGAGAGTTAGGCATTCGGCGAATTTCGAGGGTGAAATTCCATTGTTAGTGGGGAAGTGTAACAATCCGCGTAATTTTGGGCTATTTTAATTAATTTTTGGAAAATGGAGGAAAATAAAGTTTTTGATAAAATTATTTTTATTGCTCAAATATGTTGGTTATTATTTTTAAAGGCGAGAATTTCAAACGGTTTCGAAAACGGAGTTAAAACGGATTTTAAAATGATTTTTAAATGTTTTTAACTCTTGGAGTTGTTTTGACTTCCAACTCTTCATTTATTTGCCTTATTTAAAGGAGTCTTTTGGATTCCAACTTTTCATTTCTTTGCATTATAAAAGGAAGTCGTGGGCAACCCTTTTAACATACTTTTGGCATAAATTTTGGCAAAAAATATATTTTATATTCCTCTTCTTTTTATATACACATTGGCCCTTGAGATTTGTGAGTTCCAACCTTAGATTAGAGGTGTTCTTGGGGCTATTTTGTTGGAGGTTCTTTGAGGAGATTTTGTATATCTTTTGAGTTGATCTTGAGGATGTGATCGTTGGTTTCTCATCATGGTTTGAGGTATGGGGTTTTACACAATATGCTCCTTAAATCCCGCGAGTGTCATTCTCTTTGAATTCTTGTTTAATTGAACTCATATTTGAATTGTTAAATTCATTGAAATCTGAAAAATAATTATTGAAATTATTTTGATTCATGTGGTATCATTATATTGTTGATGAGCACGTTGTTATGAGATTTTAATATGGCACGGATGTTGGGCACCCGCCAAAATTCCTGTTTCCCGGGCTATGGGTTGATAAAGCATATACGGATGTGGTGAGGCCTGGTGACCCAATTAAAGTGCTGTTGAGAAATTATATTGATAAATGCTTCGAAATTTGCATTTTGATTTGAATATTCGTACTCGTGTTGTTACGTTTTATTCATCGCTAATATATATTTGTTGAGCATCTTTCCTGTCGTATTGTGTACTTCCCCATATTTTCTTTTAGTGGCAGGTTAGCGCGGATTTTAGGGCGCTGTGGAAATTGATTTTAGCGAGGATTGTTTAGGAAAGATTTGTATTATTTTGATGTGTAGATCTTTGGAGATTTGTATTTTATTTTTGAGTTAGATAGTTGTAATTTTAATTCGAGAGACTTGTTGTAATTGAAGACATTGAGATTAGTGGATTTATATTATTGTGGGTTTATTTAGATGCTCTATACCATGTCACTTTTGGATTTATTTTATCGCATTAGCGCTCCGTTCGCTCTCCCCGGGCGGGCGGGGTGTTACACCTTAGAGAAGTAAGACGCCCCTCTCAACTGGTCAAATAGATCATCAATCCTAGGCAACAGATACTTATTCCGTATCGTGGCCTTATTCAGATCTCTATAGTCCACGCATAATCGTAGATAGCCATCTCGCTTTTTCACAAACAGCACCGGTGCTCCCCACGGCGATGTACTCCGTCGAATGAAAACTTGACCCAGAAGCTTCTGAATCTTCTCCCTTAGTACACGCATCTCTGAAGGGGCGATACGGTATGGGGCCCGAGCAATTGGCCTCGTCCCCGAGGCTAAATTAATTACAAATTCGATTTCCCTGCTAGGTGGCAACCCTGGTATCTCCTGAAACACATCCTCAAAGTCTCTCACCACTGGGATTGAATCCAATGGGATAGTCACCTCCTGTGAGGTTTCCTCCTCAATGTAATACAAGTGTGTGCATGACCCTCCCTCCAGTGGTGGCATTGCTATTAAGAATATCTATTGCCCTGGAATGGAGAACATGATGGTCCTCTCGTAGCAGTCTACCATCGCCCGATAACCTGCCAACCAATCTATACCCAAGATGACATCGTAACCCTCCATATCTAACACTAAGAGGTCCGCTGATAAACTAAGTCTACCAATCAAAATGTCCACACCCCGACAAATCGAGTGAATTGTAGCCTCGCTGCCTACTGGTGACTCTACACACATCCGAAGACTACCCGCGGTCTCTAGTAGTCCGGCCCGTTTTGAAAAATTTAATTTAATGAATGAATGTGATGCTCCCGTATAAAAAAGAATACTACCCTCATAACCATGAATGAGAAACATACCCTCAACTACTGGCGGTGCTTGCTGCGCTGGAGGATTGGGAGCATCCCGAACGTTATACACGCGTCCGTAGTTCATTTGTCCCTGCTGTGGTGGGGCGGGTGGGGCTGGTGCTGCTGGCGGTATTTGCCCTCGTTGCCCTTGTTGGGCCTCCTGCTGTTGACCTCTGCCCCTATGTGGGCACTCTCTCTTGAAATGTCCTGGCTGGCCACAGACAAAACAACGTCTCTGACCATCCCCCTGTCGTTGGCCCTGTCGGCCCTGACGCGGCTGGACCTGGCCCTGTTGGCCTCCTCCATTATTCCCTTGGCCCTAACGGCCCTGAGGAACCTGCTGCTGCTGATTCGGGCCCGACTGCCCCGGCCTGAACCCCTATCCTCCCGATCGGAACCCACTAGGCTTAAAGTTCTTAAACTGATTCCCTTGCTGACTGCTCGCCTACTGCTGAGAGCCACTTGTGTCACTACTAGTAACTGCCTTGCCTTGTTGGCTCGGCTCCCCTATTCTCTTGCTCCCCTTCACATGGAAGCTATGATCCTGGCAGTGTACAAGTGCGACATTAACGACATTTGTCTATGTCACTAACGCCGGATTCCCAATCAAGTGTTGCCTGATCCGCCAGGCTAAACCATCCGTAAACCTCACTTTCTTCCGCTCCTCATCGCTCACCTCATTTGGCACAAAGTTTGCCAAACGGGTGAACTCTTCCTCGTAGTCTTCCACTGATCGGTCACCCTGAACAAAATCACTGAATTTCTTTCTCATCTCAGTCTCTACTGATGGTGGAAAGTATTTACGGTCGAACCGCACCCAGAACTCTGCTATCGGCATCAAGTCTCACTCATCGACGGTGGTAACTGACTCCCACCACTGTAAGGCTACCCCCGATAGATGAAAGGTAGAAAGCATCTATTTCTGTACCTCGGTACACTCCAGTATGCGCAGATGGCGCTAAATGTTCTTCTTCCAGTCACAAGCCTTTACTACATCTGTGCTACCCCGAAACTCAGGTGGGTGACCCTTCTGGAAGGTCTCCCTAACTCTCTGCCAAGATGCTGGCCCCACTGGAGCCTGAACTGCGGGTGCCACTGGAGGCGGTGCCTGGGGCTATGGAAAGTGAGCTTCCATAGCTCTCATTGCTGTTTCGATCGCCTGGGACACTATCACTGCCACCTGAGTAGTGGAAATCAACTCGGGTGGTGGTGGTGGTGGTACTTGTGGCTCCTGGTGAGCCTCCCTGATCTCATCCCTAGCCACAACCCTCTCTGCTCTCAGTCTCCTCGGTGGCATCTGAAATAGATTAAATCGCATAAGTACACAGTTTACACAAAAATACTCACAACAGAAATACGATATCTCACAAGCCGAAAATGAATCAACAGTCCTAATAATACGGCTCTATAACAACCGAGTGCTACACTGAAACGTAGAAAGTCGCACAAATCTTAAGGACACTAGAACCTGATGCTCTGATACCATCTGTGACACCCCACCTAATTAATCCCGGGTGATCAGTCCTAAATCAAGTTAGAATAGGTTTCTCAGTTGGTCCATTCTTAGCATCACTGTCGTCTTTTTAATTACTCACCACCTAAGTGACAAAATAGACTGGTGCCAATTTTTATCTTTCAATTAATTAAATGAAATTCATACGGAACATACAATAATACACAATCACAGTTAACTGAATTAGCCATCCACAAATAAAATAACTAACCGAATAAACCATCGGTCCACATATCCAAAACAAGTAAGGACAAGAAGAAAATCTCAACAAGTCTAATTCTAGTAAATGAACTGTGAGCGACATGCTCAAATAACTACTAGAGAGTCTCTACACGAATGAAAGAAGGAGGCATCTATCAAAAAACCCCGCAACATCCACATGTGCTGCAGCAACGGATACCTGGAATAGAGTTAAGCCTGGCGTCCCTGTGGCTGGACACCTAAAAGGTTTTTAAATTTTTTTATAGCAAGGGTTAGTACCCAAAAATATTTGAAAACATTTAACAAATGATTAAATTGCAGTAATAAATAAATATGCATGCTCTTCATATTTTAGTTAGTGCCGCACTCTCTTGAGGACTTCCTTACCCCTCCTCTAATGTGCACTACTAACGCTTCCATTTAATTTACTAGGTCCTATGCCCCTGAGCCAATACTTATGTTAACCCTTGCAATTAACCTATCTAACCGAGTGTGCCTTAAATCATGATTTTTAAGTTATTATAAACATCAACTTAATTTAATCATTACCCTTTTTAATTTCATATAACACTCACACCTGTTATGCTCATAATACATTTTTTACTATGTATTAATTATCCCATATATAATTATTTACCTAATTATATATTTAATCAAACTGCAGTATTCACAAACATACTGAAATAACATTTAATACTAACATCCAGTCGAGTAGAAATACTCACAAATTATAAATTCTCTAAGGTGCTATTCCACTAGGTATGTTCACCTGACCTAGTTACCCCAATTCAGAATTTCTCCCTAACTTGGTTATTACATAAATATTGGAGGCGGTCATATTCCTTCCCTGAAAGTGAGATGCCCCTCACCCATATAACGGACGCTATGACCTGGGATTATACTCGCCCTACTCCTCAAGCTAGGGGATTCATCCACTACGCGCAACTTCCCCTATAGCACTAGGGAATATAATAATAACAATAATATATATCACTGATATTATAGCACACCCATATATATACATATACTATCGCACAACGTATATATATATATATAAATATAAAAATATCCCGGCTATAACGTGTACTGTCCGTGACACAAGCCTATTCCATTTTATAATGAGTTTGTGGCCCAACTCGAAATATTAATTAATTTTCACATAAATTTTTTTTGGTGTCACCCTAACCAATATATGCAGACTTACTTTCGTGGCCCGAATTAACATTACCCGAGTCTCAATCCCTGACTCTAAATTATTTAGCCGATGCCTAAATAAAATTTATATATCGGTATTTCTCAATCGTTACGCCCGGACTTGTTCCCTATGTCCATAATTAATCCTTTCGAACAAACTTCTCATAATTCAATCTTAGTGTGTCACACCTAATTTATCCAAAACATTTTTTAAAATTATGATGTCACACTAAGCCGTCTTCAAATCCTAATTAATTTTATTCACTATTAATTAGATTTTAAATCCATGTATTAAGTACTCATCAAATTTAAGACATGGAAAGATATTAAATTAAATTTATCTCCATATAAAGGAAAACTGGGCGAACTGTCAGAATCTGCTGACCATCGATCGATCGAGCAGGTTTTCGTCTTCTTCGCGAAGATATATTCAGCCATGGACAAATTTTACCAAACCCTAGTTTTCTCTACCAGCAACCTTAAGCCCTCTTAACATTAATACATGTTAGAAACCTTATTAGGGGCCTCCAGAATGTCCACCAACATTATTAATTCGTCCATTAACTACAATTTCTGTATTTGGGGAAAAATTTCATCTTTAACCCTTTAACCATTTACAACCCAAGTTCCATCATCAAATCCGTTTCTAATTATCCACATATCATCCTACCAGATATATATTAACATACAATTTCAGATATTTTCATAAACCCTTACCCAAATTTCGTAAATCAGATTATTATCGTCAAAATCAGATTATTCCATTAACACCCAAAACGAATTTTCTTAAATACACACATCACATGAATATGAATCGAAATACATTTATACATGCTACAACAAGTTAACACTTGACTTGAGGTTCGTAGAGTCTGAATTTGGAGATGAGTTCCAAGGTTGAAGATGACCCTTGTTGGCTCTCTTTTGAGCCCTAAATCTGCCTTTAACTACTGTTAGGGATTCTTAACACACTAACCCTTTTCCTAAACTCACATCAGCCGTTTTCTTATTTCTTCTAATTCATTAATTTAACTAAATCCTGTTTTTTGCCTAATGGTCCAAGCCCAAGTGACTCAAATGCCCCCGTGTGGGCCCAGCTATGTCTAAAAACGTCCCGTGACCCATTTACTACCCCGGGTACATTTTTACGACTATCTCGGCCCATCCGGACTCAACTGTATACTCAGAATTGGCATCCGAATTAATTTGTAAAAATACTTATCCCCCACCCCTTTTTAGTCTACACCGACTCCCGGTTGAGATAAGTGCATACCTTGTCATTAATACTCGAAATGACATAATTACAATATTACTATTCACTTAGTAAATAAGTTTTCCTTAAATATTAATCATTCACTTCCCGATTAATGTTTAAATAAACTTTTCCTAATTATTTCAATTAAAATTTATGACTCACAAGTAATTTTCAATTTCTGAATTAATTAAATACTTAATGCATGAAAATACGGGGTGTTACAAATACCTCCAACTAAAGTATCACAGAAGGCAAGACACCTTTGATCGGTCTCCATAACTAGTATCTTGGTTACCACTCTTCTCAACAGCCATTTCATATAGTCCCCTGAGACATGCCAAACTCACCCAAAAGATTGAGAGGGACAAGTTGACGAACATCGATTCTACCACAAAGAGCCCAGTCGCGTGTGTACACTGCGTCAGGTCCTCTATAGGAAAGAAATCCAGTGTCCACGGTGGCATAATTTTCTCCCAACCATATTGATGCAGAAGACGCCAAGGAATGTAGAAAGAGGTCTTCCTGAGGCTAACCAGACGGACATACTGATACTCTCCAAGCTCCAAAATGGGCAAAAGTTCTCCCCACCATGGCATAGACCAACGCAGGCCTAAAGCCCCATACGCTACAAAGCAGTCTTCCCAGCTCTCAATGTCCAGGCCTACGCTAATGAAATAGCGCGAGAAGAAGTTTAGAACCACCAGCAAGGGATACTCAGGTGGCATAACCATGCAGAATCTCTCAGACAACCACATAAATAACATCATTGGGCTCCCTCTCAGAAAGTCAGAATGACTCTCTTGGCAGGCATCCAGGCCATTTAAGGTCTTCTCCAGTATCACTGCCGTAGTATGGCTACGGTATGACATCCAAGAAATAATAGAAGCCAGTTGGGGGACCACCAACGTTTACCCGATCACCAACAGAACCTTTGAAACTAGACCTAGGATGACGGACCCAATATATCCAGCATCACCCACATCCTATAAATGCACGGACATAAACACCATCGGAAGGGAAATTCTTCCCCCATAACTAATGGCCTGGCAGCCAAAGGTAAAATATGAAGAATTCTAAATAGTAATTCCTTGGGAGAACGGGAAAACTCAGGTAGAGATGCATCAACGCTGGGATTTATCCCCAGCATGGTAGAAATTTCCTCGTAAGTAGGACAAATCTCATCCAACCTGAAGCGGAAGATATGATCCACGAGATACTAAAACTCAGCATCTGCCATCATCCTGTTCCACTCAATGGACCGATTGTGACACAAAGAGACTCGCCGCATGTGAAAGGCATCATAATCGACATTGTAAGAACACATTGCTTACAAGGCTTCGAGGTAGTTGGCAAGCTCAATGCTACCAGGGAGAGACATCTTGCAGAGAGATAATAAGCAAGTAAGAATGTGAAAAAGAAAGAAGATCAAAGTGTGAGGAGGGAATCCCCATTCACACCCCTATTTATACTTTGAAACTCTCAAGCAATGACAAGAAACCCTACAGAAATCGAAGAAAAATCTTGCCCAACTAAGTACCAAGCAATTGAAGAAAATGCAATCAAAGCCTTGGATTGATTGGAATGGACTGATATGCCGATAGGCAGGACAGGGCTCATGCCGATTGGCAACCCCGATTTTGGGAAAATTCCCTTTTTCCTCTTTTGTCAAAATAAAAAAACTCAATAAAAATAATTTTTATCTTAAGGAAATTATGAATTTCCTTCATACTTATGCTTTTACTAATATCATTTTAAATAAAATACTTCTCAAATCAATTATCAAATTCTTTTTACGGTCTCAGCAGCAAAGTAAAAAGAGCATGTGCATCAATCACTAAATAAAGAAAATTAACCAAAAACTTCATTCTTCATTTGCATATATTTTGCGGTATTACATTGATATTTTGCAGGAAATGAAGAAAAACAACGAGACTCAGCTCGAACCCAATTTTCATTTTTCCCCTCCCTCTCTCTCTTTCTCTCTCTCCCCCTCTCTCTCTCTCTATTCTCTCTCTTTAAGATCCCCCCATCCCTGCGACGCGCCCTCTTCCCCCTACAGTGAGATGATGTGCCCCCACTTCCAGAGCTCGACCATTCCCCGGATAAGGAAGATGGCACCAAGAAAGAAGGGATCGTAACTGCCTCACGAATATGAGCAGTCACCAAAGATATCCAGTCCCTGATGTCCATCAGCCAAGTGGTCGAAACGCAGATATGCTGCGAGAAAGAATGGAACAAATCAAATTAGTCAAGCACAAGGAAAAAGAAAGAAATCCAAGGAAATAAAAAAAGACATACCACAGGCCGAAGGACCTCCTCCGTCAGTCCCAACTCCTTCGGGTCCATTGCATGAGGAAGATGATGTAAACGCACCGACCCCCCCATCAACTCGTTAAAGGTTGTAACTAGGGGAATGCATCCGCACAAAAGAAGGCCCTAACGACGTCGCTGCCCCTGCTGACGTAGCCTCACCACCTGCACTATGAGAGGACCCCATCTGTCGACTTGAGCCCGCCATAGGGAGAAGCATCACATCATATGTACAAGGGGCCATCAGCCAAATCAAGATGAAGTCTAGATAGTCATACATAACCTCAATGTCAGACACAGAGAGTATGGCTCTCAAATCCTCGCGGCCACCCGAGCATCATCTGACATCTCCCGCACGCGCCTCATGAACATAGGGGGCTTCGCTGACGGTACTGCAACCTCGTTTTCCATGATCTGCCGGACTACCCTCTCCCTAAGATACCAGGAGTAGACGGACTGATGCGCTAGTGGGCTCCGCATTTGCGTATGTACCCCAGTCACCCATGTGTGATGAATGGTCTTCCCCCAAGGATAAAAGGTCACCTACAAATCCTAACAAAAGAGAAGGATCATTATGAATAAAAGATCATCAAAGGAAAAGAACAATCTCAAAGATAAAAGAATGCTTACCCGATCGCTCGTCAGGTCATTTAGGATGTCCAGATAAAGGTTCTTCTTCGCTTGTCGATTAGGCCTCCGCCACCGAAACATCCAGCAGAAGTCCCCCACAGAGTCATCCTTCAAAGAAATTTGTTGGGTGTTCAACCCAACCACCTAATAGAACCACGTCATTAAAGGACAAGGATCAGCATTCAAGAAATAAAAAAGAAGTGAATGGATGGAAAATGTGAATGTATAAAGGAAAATGAGCAAAATAAAGAATTCCTCCATAAGATACGTGGCCCAAGTAAAAGTCGGTCGGAAGCACCGGATGAATGCATCCAAATAATAATAAAGGGTCACCAAAGTCAGTTTCCCCCAATCATAGAAGCGGATTTTCGAAAACACCCTCAGAAATGGAAAAAACCACAAGTGGACAACGTCGCCACCAGAAAACCTCCCAACACCAACAAGATGAATAAGCGGGCCATCTGACACATCTGTTGGCCATCGTCCTCATCGATCCTCCTAATCAGTAAAAGCTCCCTGAAAGAATACAAGCGGACAGAGTCTCCAAAAACCACTCTCTCCACGTCACCTAAAGTCGTCGTCACCGCCTCCGGCGTCACCCTCAGTGTCCTATCCACCTCAATCTGAGCACCCTCGCAGTCCAGTCCCAGCAACTGCTAAACATCAATGGGAGTTACAGTTATCTCACCAAAGCTAAAATGGAAGGTGTGGGTAGTGTCCCACCACCTCTCTACCAAAGTGCATAGAACCGCAGTGGAGCAAGCGTCTCATCTAAAGCCGACGCTATCCTCTCAAAACCCATGGAGGACACCATTCAGCATACCACAACAGGAAGGTGTCCCCAAATGTCCTTAATACCTATTGTACCACGGGCACGAATAGTCGACATAGAGATATAAGACTGTCAAGAAATAAGGAAACCCCTTATCAGATTGAAGAAATAAAGCAATCTCATCAAGAAAAGAAGAAAGGAATAACAAGAGTCATGTAATACTTACATAGCCACCAGGGTTCACCACCATTGAAGAGCGATGATGCGAAGGCTCATGCAAAAGGTTCTGATCATCTTCCACCGGCTCAAATGAGTCAAAAGAGTTATTGCTATCCAATGCGAGGGGCACCATAGCACTCCACTCTAACCCTGCCCAGTCGTTGGGCTTAAGCCATGCCATATGGGTTGCACTACTTGAGAATTCATCCATTTTGGATGTTAGGACGATTTGCAGAAGTTTATCGCAGAAGAAAAGAATTCAAAAAGCTATGAAAAATAAGGAGAACCCGCCCCCGTTTTATAGTCGATTAAAGGTCATGCCCATCAGTAGTTCCCTCACCCATCGATCAGTTGATCCTTTCACCTGCTCAAGGTACCCCCAAAAGACTATGCCAAGGCCGATCGGCACACCCTTTAAAATTTCGTACAAAAAGTTAAAAAAAATACTAGAAAATCCCGAAAAATTCCTAAAATTGCCAAATCCATTCTAGCACCTTGTTCACCAAGGAAAACATTTTTGTACCCCAGCGGAATTTTAGAGAATCATTCTCCTCAACAACGTCTCCAAAAGATGCTCCAAATTTTGCCCAACCGAAATCCTCAGATCATTCACTCTTTCCCTATATCCAATGGATACAGATTATCCCCGGTAGAGTCCCTTAATTTCTTAAAGGAAGGGTATACCTCAGTTAGGTTAGAATTGACCTCAGTCTTGGATAGTCACCTCAGTTAGGTCAAAATTGACCTCGATCGTTGGTCGTCATCTCATTTATGTCAGAATTGACCTCGATCTTGGATCATCACCTCAGTTAGGTCAGAATTGATCTCGTCACCTTAGTAAGGTCTGAATTGACCTCGATCTTGTATCGTCATTTCAGTTAGGTCAGAATTGACCTGGGTTCTTGATCATCACCTTAGCTAGGTCAGAATTGACCTCGGACTTAGATCATCACCTAAGTTAGGTCCGAATTGATCTCAGTCCTCGGTCGTCACCTCAGTTAGGTCAAAATTGACCTCGGTCTTGGATCGTCACCTCAGTTAGGTAAGAATTGATCTCATCGCCTTAGTAAGGTCAGAATTGACCTTGATCTTGGATCATCACCTCAGTTAGGTCAGAATTGACCTCAGTTCTCGGTTGTCACCTTAGTTAGGTCAGAATTGACCTCGGTCTTAGATCGTCACCTCAGTTAGGTCAGAATTGACCTCAATCCTTGGTTGTCACCTCTTTTAGGTCAGAATTGACCTCGGTCTCGGATCGTCACCTTAATTAGGTCATAATTGACCTTGGTCCTCGGTTGTAACCTCAATTAGGTCAGAATTGACCTAGGTCTTGGATCGTCTCTTCAGTTAGGTCAGAATTGACCTCGGTCTTGGATTGTCACCTCACTTAGGTCAGAATTGACCTCAGTCCTCAGTCGTCACCTCTTTTAAGTCATAATTCACCTCGGTCTTGGATCATCACCTCAGTTAGGTCATAATTGACCTCGGTCCTCAGTCGTCACCTCTTTTAGGTCAGAATTGACCTCGGTCTTAGATCGTTACGTCACTTAGGTCATAATTAATCTTGATCCTTGGTCATCACCTCTTTTACATCAGAACCAACCTCGGTCTTAGATTGTCACCTTAGTTAGGTTAGAATCAACCTCGAGCCTCGGTTGTCATCTTCTTTAGGTCAGAATTGACCTCGATCTTAGATCATCACCTCAGTTAGGTTAAAATTGACCTCATTCCTTGATCATCACCTTTGTTAGATCAGAATTGACCCTGACCCTCTTAATAGGTCATCTGTGTCCCTTAGGTTCATAGAACTGACCTCCCTCCATCATGTGGTGTCTATTCAACGGCCATCCCTTGTTCCAAGATCACCCATTGAGGGGCTCTATAAACTCCACGTTCTAGGACCCCTTAAGTCTCTCCTTAGACCCCTATCACTTCCCCTTTCCATCGTAAACCCAGGTCGTACTCCGATTACTGATCAGGGACCATAGGGCGCCCCCAGGCCTCGAGTTGACCCCAATAAAATTTCCCATAAGATAAAAATCTCTTTAAATCTTAGAAGGGAACTAAAACTGATTTCCAATGGTCCACCCCGTGCGCAAAATAGCATAATCGTTTAGACGAATGAATAGTTTTCCCTCAAAAATCGATCCGGAGGCCACCGAAAGCTCCTGGACTCCGTTTGACAAAAGTTAACTCTTCAACTCGATTGAGAGTGAATGAATATCTGAAGGTCACAGAATACCCTTTCTAACGATCTGCCCCGTGCACGATTCTGACCTACAGTACGGACAAACGATACATTTTACTTCGAGAGGTCACCGGATGCTTTTGGGCCTCGGTTGACCAAGGTCAACTACAAACCAAGTGAAAGTCTTTGGAATGTCGAAGTAAATCTCCTATATTTTTCAATGGTCCACCCCGTGCACGATTCTGACTTACCATACGGATGAACAATCCATTTTCGTCCGATAATCTCCCGTTTAAAAGATCGACATGCGCTTCCAAACCACATTTGACCCAAAGTCAACTGTCGGACCCGAGAGCGATCCAAAGGACTCTCAAAGGTCTCTGAATTACATTTCTAATAGTATTCCCTGTGCACGATTTGGATCAATAGTTTGTGAGCTACAATCATTTTTTTCAAAAAAGTCCGCACGAGACTGCCAAATGGCAGGTCCTGAACCATGCCTATTGACACAGTGTCAAGGGTTACCTTCCGATAGGCACACACTAGGGTAGGCCGATTGGCACCCCCATTATCTCTATAAATAGATGCCATGACCTCACTCCCAAAAAGAAGAAAGCCATTAGCATCAGCGATCTCAGCAACAGTATCTCGAAATCAGTGAAGTTCCATATGAGAAGTTCCATTCAAGCCTAAATACCCATCCTTTTCACATTTAGTTTGGAAAATATCCTTCTCTCTTATCAACATTCAAAGGAGTTCATCCAAGATCCAATCTTAAGCTCTAAGGAAGGTCCAATTCCTTCTCCCTCTCTTTTAATCACTTATTTTTCGCATAAGTTACATTAGATTCATAATCTAGTTTCACTTTAGTTCATACATATTAATATCTACAATTGTATTAGTATATTGCACATAATTTCTTTTCCATAAATAATCTAAAATCATATAAAAGAGGGTTACAATCGTAAATTTCGAACGGAATTATCCATCACACTTTTTTCAAAACCAAAAACACATTTTCTACACGTACACGCATAATAAAATTTCGTTCGAATCTATGGGATAAACCCCACCCCTATTCTACATTTGAACTATGTGGACTTTGATGCCTTTATAGGATACGTAGGCATCCCGAATTAAAAATCAAGACTTGAGTCTAATTTTCCAATTTTCCAACTTCTCTTATTTACCAAATTTCTCAAAATCCCTCATTTTCATATATATATATATATATATATATATATGCTTGTTCATGTTTCATCCAACACATATTACCGTTTCCCAATAACGATCAATGTTCATGTTTCATCCAACACATATTACCGTTTCCCAATAACGATCAATATCGCGATGAACGCTCATATTCTATCTTCTACATTTATTATTATTTTGGGAATATTCATGGGGATAACCTCACCCCACCTTTTATAGGGTATGGGTCGAATGATTCCAATCTCCATTATATAAAAACATACACACACTTCACGGGATAAAAAAAATATTAACATTTTCCCATGAGGGACCGAAATGGCGGGATGGGTGCCTAACACCTTTCCATTCCGTAACTTAGCCCCGGACCTCTGATCTATTGGTTTAGTATGCATCAGTTTTTTCCTTAATGCCGCTCTCGAACTGGCAACATGTTATTTTGCCTGTTTTGTGAAAAATTGGTTAGCGACTCCATCTCTATACATTCATCCCACACCGACGACGGTTGAAGCACCTTTTGAAGAGGGGTGTGAGACCGCGGTGTAGTTCTTTCTCGAGGGATACTCCTCCTTCCCTCCTCGAATGTCACTCCCGGGATGGACACACTTTCAACATTCTTCCAATCTCTTCCTTGAGAGAAAAACACTTGTCTATCATATGGCTATGGTCTTAGTGAAATGCACACCATATGTTTCTATTCCTCTTATGAGGAAGATCCTTTAGCTTCTTAGGCCACTTCAGAGACCGATCATTCTTGATCTCATTCAAAATGTGCTCAAAACTGACAGTCAAAGGGGTGTAGTCTGCGAAATTATCGTCCACCAACATATTCTTGCCATCCTTATTCTTTTTATGGAACTTACCCCCACTGCTTGTCCCCTTCTCGTCTTCACCTTTCACTTCCATTGCTTTCTCCACATTCACGACCTTCCCAGATGTAGCCAAGAGTTCGGCCATAGACTTTCGAGGATATTCTGCAAGCTTTCAAAGTATCTTTCTATTCTACAAACCTCCCACCAGGGAGGTCCTGGAAATACTCTCTTCATAATACTCAACCTACAATTTATTCTTCTTGAACCTCGCTAAGTACTCACTCAGACTTTAATTCTTCCCCTGCTTTTGTAAGGAAAAAATTTCTAATTGAGTCCGTTGTATAATTTTGACTTATTCCTAGAAAAAAACACGTTTGAGTCATTAGTTTATTTTATTTTTCACGATCCCATACAGACTATGACTTGAAGACGTTGCGGAAAATCTTTAAGGAATTAATTACGCTGAAGTTTAATTGGTGCAAGTTTATTCGTCTTCAAAGTTTAATTGATGTCCGAGATCACTCAGGTATGAATGCGTAAATTTAATGACACTCGAAATTTATTATAAAATGATTAAGGATGTAGTTTTTATTAAATATTTTTTTTAAAAATGGTTTATAAGTGTTTGAAAAGGTTTACACTTCGTTTTAAATTGATAAGGATAGATTAGAGTTTGTTTTGGTTTGGACTCCAATTGAGAAGGACACTCGAACGACAGTGGAAGTTGTTCGCGCGAGATGTACATGTCGTTCGAACGACAAGGCCATCTCATTAGAACGATAGCCAATGTCGCTCAAATGACGCGCCGACTTAAAAATCCTATTTAAAGCACGTTTTAGTCCTTATTTAGAAGTGTGTGCAAAACGAATTTCAGTTTTCAAACCGTACAATTTTTGCAAATAGTTTTCTAAGGTTTTTAAGCCTAAATACATCCTTAGAGTTTCAAAGATCTGATTTATCATTTATATTTGATATAGTGATCTTTTTGGCACCAAGAAGAGTTATTCTACACTTGAACATTACTAGTTTTGCAGTGAAGATTCTGTCGAGTCCGGTTTCAACATCGTAGACGTTACAAGCCATATCGGTGGACACTGAGACATATGGGGACGCGTGTGTTGTGGACAAATATCTTGGAAGAAGGTTACTTTTAGCATGGGAACTGTGAGAGGAGTGGTTTTAAGATCGAAAGATCATCAAGTCTCATAAGTTGATCGAGTCATTGAATAAGACTACCGTTTGTAACTTTGTAAGACCTTATTCATAGTCATTGTTTTGCTTGGGTCGTCAGAGGTTTTTCCCATTTGTGGTTTTCCTCGTACATCCGGCGTTGTGAGTATTATTTACTTAATTTTACTTTCTTTAATCACTAGATGGATGCTTAGTATTAATAAAGATAAAATTTGAATAAGTTAGAATTTTTTCACAACTTGTTGTGAATTAAAAAAAATGGAAAAAGGGTTTTCACAAACATAGAATTTGTTTTGTCATCCTTAAAACACTTTCAGCATAAGAAATTAAAAGGGACCATCAGCTTCACATACAGTAGGTGGGTCTTCTTCTTCTGGGGACTCACCCCAAAGAAGTAATTATCTATAAACCTCCCTGTAAGATGTTTGAAATTCTCAATCGAATTTTTTAGGAGAGAGGTAAACCATACATGGGCAACTCCGGCGAGTGTGCTCGAAAAGGCACAAAATCTCATCTCGTCTGAGACTGAGTAAATATTTGCGGTTGATTGGTACATATCGACATGATGGACTGGGATGGTGTAACCGTCATACTTGGGCATGAAGACCGACGACTTAAATTTAGGCAGGGTTGGATAACTCACGATTTTAGCCAAAAAGGGGGAGCCTTCACTGTATCTCCTTTGCAAGGGGTCTCGGCTCTTTAGAATGTTCCCTGTCTTATCTTCCAGCATTTGAATATAATCATTCTAAGGTCTCTCAATCGCAATTATAGCCTAGGCCTCATTAACATTGTTTGCATCCCCCTCTCTCTCAATCGGACGAACTGAGGGCTCATTGGACACTATTTTTTGTCGGCTATTCACTTCTCGTTGCTCCCCACCTCGACCTTGCTGAGGTTGATGGTCAACACCTTTATCATTTCTGTGAGATCTAGCAATACTTCTGGATCTGGAGAGTCGGTTTATCAGGTCGTGTACTGCTGGGCCAAGACTATCAAAGGTCGACACTCTACTCAGTATGTCCAATGCCGAAGCCCTGGGTCGACATTATCGGCTCGGACTGCCACTTCACCCTCAGCTAGGCTTAATTGGTCGCACAGTGACTCTAGATATTTCATAAGGATATCAACATTCCCTATCATCTTAATCATCCTACCGATCATCCTAATCGTTTGGGGAATCATGACTCGGCCTCCCCAGGCATAAACGCCTAGGGTCAGCCACGTCTCTATGCCTTTGTTGAGGAGGAAAATCTTTGAATGGGGACTGGGGTGGTCCCCTGGCTATTGGATTTGGGACACCTTCCATGGCGATAGGCGTGATAGTTTCACCTCCAACACCGGTAGGTCTAACCACCACATTTTAGATAAATGCAACAAGAGTTTCCTTCATCTCTCACTGATTATCCACTAAGGAGCATAGAGCTACCACCACCTCATCCATTTATGACTAAGGCGTGGCTTGGATGGTACTAGACCCACATATAGTAGGAGGATTTGATTCCATGGAAGACTTTCGGTGACCGAAAAAATTAAGCAATGAGCTGAAAGTGAGCTAAAACTCAAACCAGAGTTCTTTCAATGGTGGTTCAAACTCAACCAAGAATGAGATTGGAACAACACCAGACAATTCGGTGGATTTTCTACAATTAAAGGTAAAAATATGTCTATTTCATTCCCATGAACGGTGGTAGATTGATGACACAAAAATTGGTACCACCAAATTAGTATGATAAGTGATCCCAAACCAGCACAATAATGGTGTAAGAACATATATAAAAATATAGAAAGAGATGAGGCAAAGGGGGAAATGTCATCATATATAAGTGGTTCCATCGGAGCCTACGTCCACTATGCAGTGTGAATGGTGGTTTTAACAATGATAAGGGTACTAATGGCCTGCAAATACAACACCCAAGATTTTCCCTCTTTATTGAGTATTTTGACAGAGTTTTAGCTAGGGTTTTCAAATAGATATCCTTTACAATAAGGTAAAAGACAACTATTTATATGGTTGGGGTGGTTTCATATGCACCCCAGTCATGCATGAGGGATGCATAGCTGTAACTGTCCAATAAGGTGATGCCATCTGTCCCTGGTGCATGCACACAATGATTATAAGATATTCCCCACATGTATGAGTAATGATGTTGTAAGAGTTCAGTCCATGTGGGGTTTGTAGCCCATGTGCATTGTCCCACGTGTGCTCCATTCCACACGCCCAATAAGATGACAAGTGCCTCTAGTCGGGTTGATGTGTCGGTTTGGTCGAGTATGAAACCACTGTTATATAATCTGGATTATATGATGTTAATTGAGAAGTTTAGTCTCGACTGACTTTCACTAGGCAGAGATGAGATATAAGAACATCTGAGAGTCTTAACTTCCTAATATGGTGAGGCGAGATGCTAGGCCCGCCGATGTTGCATACGGCCTTGGCCTAGTATTAGATGAGGCTAATGTGATCATTGTGGGATGGCCCAATGGCGCACTGGGAGAAGTCGACTGAAGCCGGGTCTCTTATGGCCATATCTTGAATTGCCTCATGATATACCTCATGGAGATAGTACATGTGAGAGATAATTTGAATTACTCGACGTACGTGAATGAGTTCCCTTTGATATACCTCCTATCATGCGATCAAGTGGTACGATGTGGGGTAATCGTTCGATATACATTGGAGGTACTAGGCTAACTAAAATCATATCTCTTGGGTTAATTATGTTGCGCATGATCGGCACGCTTCACGAAGTGATCCCCTCGTATGGGACATATTTTTATAAAAATTTAGTGCTCACGTGACTTAGTGTGAAAAATACCTGAGTCTTAATTAGTATTTTATGGAGAATTTTTTTTATGCTAGGTAGGAGAAGTACTACCACTAAGCATGAGGTATAGCATTGGAATATACGTGAGCAGCATGTGATAAGGGAGCTAAGAAAGGAGAGTAAAGTTAGCACGTATGTACATAAATCACGGGGCCTATACAAATCATGATGGTATATACACAATGTGAGACATGTGAATATACATAAGTGGGAGAAAATCCTATGCAATGTAAGAGTGACTAGAAATATGTGTAACTGAGGAAAACATGCAAATATATATAAGTGAAATTAATGTGGAAGTGTGTGTAAGCGAGAATAATGTGGAAGTGTGTATGTGAGAGCAATGAGGAAGTGTGCACTAGTGAGACTAAGTATGGACATCCACAAGTGGTATGTGAAGAATGTGTTTATATACATGTGAGAAAAAACATGGATATCTACGAGTAATATGGAGCAAGAAAATGTGAGTAGCGGAGTGTAACATGATAAGTACACACAAGTGAGTGAAGTATGAAGCATGGGATAGAAAATATGATTACCCCACGTCGTGAAGTATGAAGCATGGGATCAATTAGTAAACATGATAAGAGAATAAGAATGATGGAGAGAAAAATATACAACATGTTAGAATGAGAGTCAGAAGAACATAGAAGTCAAAATATATACGCACATGTAGAAAATTAGAGAAAAATAAGAGAGAGAAAAACAAAACTCGTGTAAATAGAGTCTACCATTCTAATAAAATGTCCCCAACAGAGTTCACACTATGGCCATCCTGGGGATTTTAAATGAATGGGTGAAAATCCAATGTGGGTTCGCCCTGGACGAAAAAAGGTCGTTAACTCGTGGAGAATGAGGTCAAGGAAGATAACTTCCCTTTCCACCGCTCGCGTAGTATTTGTAGGCTCCCACGGATATAAATTGGACGTCGTCAAAAGGGTTGAAAGAAATTAAAAAATCGAGTCGCCAAAATATTTTGCTCAAAACATGCAAAAGATGTAGTCATCCCTGAAGAAACGACATTAAAGAAAAACTGATGCATACGAAATCAAACAGATCACGGGTCCAGGGACTAAGTTATGAAATGGGAAGGTTTTAAGCACCCATTCCTCCCTTTTGATCTCTCATGTGCTATGATTGTATTATCCCTTTCTTAAAAAATGCAGTTTGTGTGTATAATGTGTGCATAGTGAAATATGTGAGAAAATAAATTATCATACCCACATCATGGAGAGATAGTGATGAGTCATTCAGAGGAGTATAAATAAAAAGAAAGAAAATAATCTATAATATACTCAAAATCTTAGTAGCACACCTGATTACAATCCAATGTGAAGAATGGAATATGCATGTTTAACAGGGCAGCTAAAAATATAATAGAGAGAAAAGACTACGTTATATGTAATAAACTAGATCATAATACACTATGAGGAAATGGATTTACATGTCTGACGGGATTGCAAAATTGAAACGGAATAAAAATATAAAAAACATGATTCACTATGAAGAAGTAAATATGCAAGTCTGACGGGGCTGCTAAGAACATATAAAGTAGTGCATGTATGTGTGTGTGTGTGTGTGAAAATAAATATACATATGATACGAATAATAGTAAGATAGAATAAAGTGAAAATAAAAAAGAGGACTCGAATCCCGAGAAAAACTTAAGACGCCTACAAAGCTCAAAATGGCATTAAAGTCCACATAGTTCAAAAACACATAAAGGTGGGATTTAATCCATGAACTCAAAACTATAATTTTCTCATTTTATAGCTTGTTGAAAAATGTGCACAAGTGAAGAAAGTGTAGGAAAGAGAGAGGAAAATTACAATTTGGGATTTAAGGTTTGAACCTCTTCTTTTTTTTTTGGGGGGGGGGGGGGGGGCGAATTATGAAACTATATTTGTATGTATACAAGTAATAAAAAAAAAGGAGTTATTAGGGGTGAGAAATTGAAACTAAAGAAAAAGATATGCTAAGAGTGATAAAGTGTGATAAATGAAACTAGTTAAATGAGTTAGAAAATGAAAGAATTAGATATTGAATGAAGCTTTACTACTGATTTTTGAAGTGATGTGGGTTGGGTTTTTTATGGTCATGAATTAAGGGTGAAATTGATGGCAAAGGTGGGGTGACATTGATGTAAGTAAATGTGGAGAGAATGTTTGGAAAATGATGTTTTTGGATGACGAAGCACTGATTTCGAGCCAAGAGCTCTCCATATTTCGAGAAGGGTTTTTGACAAATAAGGTCACGGCCTCCTTAAATAGGAAAGTTTTAAGGTTGGGGGTATGCCGATTAGCATAGGCCTAGGCCTTCCTATCAGCATATCTCCTGGCTTACAGGTTAAGAAAAGTACCACTATGCAGATAGGCAGAAGGCCAGGGGTGCTATAGAAAGTTCAAAATCGACTTTTTTGAAAAAACAGTTATAAAATACAAACTATAAGTCGGAATAACGCATGGTCGGGACTGTTGGAAAGGGTATTCATATCCCTATGAAAGTTCATTGAGATACTCTTACTTCACATAATTGAACAAATTCAAACGGATCTTAGAAATGCCCGATGTCCTCTAGGTCAAGGTTCAGAGGAAAAAGGCAAGTACGCGTGAATTGTAAGAATGATTCGTGCATGATATGGACCGTTTTAAGGGCTATTGAGATCCCTATGAAAGTTTATTGAGATACTCTCATTTTTTCCTCTCTCTCTCTCTCTCTCTCTCTATATATATATATATATATATATTTATCTATCTTTCCTTGTAAGTCCTGGAGCCTCCACTTGCTACCCTTAAGGTAGCAGGATCTTCATTCAACCATTTGCTTGAAACAAACATTATACCTTCTACTCACAAAATCCATGTTGATCCTCTTCATGCTCAATCCAGCATAGCAACTGAACCAAAAAAATCCAAAACTTTTTCATCTGTCATTGCTTCTCAGGCAATGAAAACCTTAACTCTAGAACCAATATCCATGCATAAAGGTTAACCAACAATTCTCTATGATGAGTCGGTACTAAAGGATATAGGCTATACCATTCAAACTCACTGTTATGGGAGCCTTAGATATTGGTCTGATGGATAAAAAGCACATATTGATTCGTTTAGATTATGTAGATGACTTTCATAGATTGTGGCTCAAGAAGATCCGGTATATTCAATGATATCCCATGAGGACGTTCAAATGGGATATTGATTTTCATCCTGACTTAGAATCAACCATTGTGCCTTCATGGATTGCTTTGCCACTATTGTATATCCACCTATATATTAGAGAAGCATTTTTTTTTAATTTCATAAGTAGTAGGGACTCCTCTTAAAGTGGACAATGCAACTGAATCTCTGGTCAGACCTAGCCATGTAAGATTATGTGTAGAGACTAACTTAAAGAAGAACCTCCCTTATAGATTAGAAATGAAGAAACAGAAGCAGGGTTTTGTCAACCCATGATATATGAAGACCTCCCTCCTTTTTTGCTCCTATTGTGAGAAGAAATGCCATTTACAAAATATATGTTACGTGAAAAAGATGGAAGAAAAAAGACAAAAGAGACCAGAGCAATTTGTGAAGAAGAAGCCAGAGACGGCCAAATAATGGGTTAAGAGATTATTTATGGAGAATTATATAGCTATCCCTGAATCAGAAGAAGAAGAAGAATAAGTAATCCCATCAGAAGGAAGTTGATAGTCTCAAAGAACAACACCAGTTCAATCTAGCAGACATTGAAGTCCAACAATAGCAATCAAAAAATGGAGAAGAATGAAATCTAGAAGATCTTGAACTAGGAGAACAGAGTCCTTATAATCAGTCTCCTAACTAAGGAATTGATAATATGGAAGGATTTACTGTGGTCACAAGGAAGAAGAAAAATCCAAAATGAGTCCAACTGAAGAACGTAGCTTACGGGTCTGTTAGAATACTCAGGTCTCACTCAAAATCCCCTTCTCTTAATCTTAAATGTTAGGGGAAATCATATGGAATGTGAGAGGCATCTACAAAAAGGTGCAATAAAAATACTACAAAGGCTTAGTAAAAATGAATAAACCTCATGTCATGCGGGTCTTGGAACCGATGCAAGATATTTCCAAGATTCAATTTTATTGTCTTAAATTAGGATATGGATGTTGTGTGTCTAATATTAATAGTAAGATTTGGTTTTTTTAAGGAAGAAATACAGTGGCAGGTTATGTCTGAAATGCCATAATGCATTACTCTTAACATTAGGATGAATGGCAGTAATAGTATGTTTCAAAGCATCTTTGTTTATGCTAGCTGTAATAGAATTATTAGAAGATCCTTATGGGAATATATAAGATATTCTATCACTAATGATCCTAGGTGGATAGGGGTAGATTTCAACATAATAACTGATATATCTGAGAAAATATGAGGTAATGAAGCAAATCTTGGAGCTATGTATGAATTTCTTGAAAGCATTATGGAAAATGGTATTGTAGATGTGGGATATATAGGGTCTAAATATACTTGGAATAATAAGAGGTCTGTAGAAAATAGTATCTAGTGTAATAGAATATTAATGAATCAAGCTTGTATGGAGTTGAATGTAAATTGGAGTGTGAAGCACTGAAATAGTAGTATGTCAGATCATTCACCTCTTCTTCTAAGAGGTCAATCACAAAGCTAAAATGCCAAGAACTTCAGGTTCCTAAACATTTGGACTCAAAAGAAGGAATGTGTTAATTTTTTGGGAAAGACATGGCATGAAGTTGATTTTTCTAATCCAATAGTAGGCATATCTCTTAAATTAAAAGAAATCCGAAGAAAATTGAGTACATGGAGAAAAGTGAAATATGGAGATATATTTCAAGAAGCCAGGAATGTTGAGGATGCCTTTCTAGCTGCGGAAATTTCATATGAACAAAATCCTACTAAAAACAATATAGAGGATCTCCAAAAAACCATTGTCATCCATAACAAGAATCTGAAACTTAAAGAATAATATTGGAGCGAAAAAGCCAATGAGAAATGGGTTTCTGAAAGGGATAAGAATTAATCTTATTTTCATAAAGTGGTAAAAGGTAAACCAAATAGAATGTCTATACAAAAGGTATAAACTATGGAGGGTGATTTTGGTGGATTCCAATGAAGATATCAAAGTTGCAGTCTTAGAATTTTATACTAATCAATTTCAATCTACTAAAATGGTGAATCCTAGTGGGCAAGATAAAATGTTGGATGTCCTCTTATGGAAGATGAATTCAGATCTAACCCAATGGCCTACTATGGAAGAAATGGAGAGAGTAGTAAAGGGATTGAATGCAGAAAGTAGTCCAGGTGTGGATGGTTTTAATGGCCAATTCTTTCAGATTTTTGGGAGGTTATCAAGGAAGATATTATGACAACAATGTTGTTATTTTTTGCAGGTCACACTCTCCCAAAATTTTGTATAACCATTGCTCTTATTCCTAAAATAGACCATCCTTAATCATTTAATCATTTTAGGCCTAATAGTTTGCAGAATTTTGTAAATAAGATTTTTTTCTAGAATCTTAAATGACATATTTTCTCATATACTTCCAATCATCATATCCATAATGAAATCAGGTTTTATAAGAGGAAGAGCGATAACTTAAAATGTGATACTCGCTCAAGAATGTATGTTTAGAATCAATTAAATTTTTTTTGGAGGAAATGTTATTATGAAGGTGGATATGTTCAAGGCATATCACAGAGGTTTTTGGTTGTTCCTTATAAAGGTAAGGAGGAAAATGGGGTTTTATGAGTTATGGATAGACTTAGTTTGGAGAATCATATCTAACATAGGGATTACTACAATTATGAATGGGCAAAATATTGGTTTCTTTCATTCTTCTTGGAATTTAAGGCAAGGGGATCCTCTATCCCTAAATCTTTTTATCATTATTACCGATGTCCTTTCAATAAATCTTCATAATCTAGTTTTTCCGCCTTCTTATGTGGGGTATAAGATGCCTATAGGTAGTCTTATATTCAATCATCTATCATTTGCTGATGATTTGTTTATTTTCAGCTCAGGCATGAGAAAGTAAGTGAAGAATCTAATGGAGGTCTTGAGGTCTTATGAGAGGGAATTAGGCCAGTTGATTAATACATCCAAAAGTTATATTGTTCTTTCAAATAAAATCAACATTTTCTCTATATCCTTACTAAGTCATACTACCAGAATGCATATAAATAATGGTCCTATAACTTACCATAGATGTCCCTTGTATAGTGGGAGGAAAAGAATTATCTACTTTGAAGGAATGGTTCATAAAATTAGACAAAAGTTACTTGGATGGAAAGATAAATTCTTATCTACAGGAGGATAGCTGGTAGTCTGTTTTATTGTTAATGCATCTTCATCTCATGTTGATATGTCCCCTCCCAAAGAAGTTATTAATAGGTTGCATAGTCTTATGGCTTAATTCTTTTATAAATCCAACTATGGAGACCATATACTTTAATGGTGTAAATGGGAACATATAATAAGACCAATTAATGATATAGACTAGGGGTAAGAAATTTATATGATATTGGGTCTTCTCTAAGCATGAATATGTGGTGGAATTTTTGGGGAGAAAAAACTCTATGGTCTCAATATATGAAGGCTTCCTATTGTAAGAAACACCATCCTATAACTACTCCTAATAGAACAGAAGCACATACATGGAATATAATGTGTTTCTTTAAAGATTCTATAAAAGAGCATATGAAGTGGAAGATTAGGAGAGCGGAAATCGGTATATTTAAGGATAACTCGGGAATAACAGAAGCCAAGAATGTGGATTTGCTGGAGGATGAGTCTGTCAATAAACTTTAGAAATCTAATCAAATCTGGGATGAAAACAAGCTGGAGAAATGCTTCTCTTTAGAGTTGTCTATAAAGATTTTAAAATATGAGGAGATCTGGCAGGACTATCTTGATAAATTCCTTTGTAAACCAAGCACTAATGGGTCTTTTAACATCTCATCGGCATGGGAGATATGTAGAACAAGAAATACATCTCAGCTAAGCTCAAAATTTATATGGCATTCGTATATTGCAACTAAGATTTCAATTCTCATGTGGAAACTTCTAAATAACTTACTTCTAACAGATGATAAAATTAAATCTATAGCGATAAGGGGACCCTCTAAGTGTCAGGGTTGCTCTAATCCTTACAAGGAAACCATTGATCAAATATTTTAGGAAGGAGAGGTTGCTTCTAAAGTTTGGGCAAAGATTACTCATGAGCGTGGTATTATGAGGTGTAATGGAGGAATTAGAAGACAATTGTTTTAATAGTAGCTTCATGGAAACAAGTCTTATCGCGTCATTAACAAAGTGGTGATCTCTATTATTTGTTGGTGCATGTGGATCCATAGAAACAAATGCAAGTATGATATATTTACTTTTAACGTTTGTTCAATTTTGTATCAGGTTCATCAGATGAAGAATCTTCTTATTCCTAAACTTTCCAATCAAACAACTAGAAAAAGGTTACATGCTACATGGATGTTTCGTTCTTCTGGTGTCTTAAAGTTAAACACAGATGGCAGTGCATTGAAATCCATAGGAAAGGGAGGAGGAGGAGGTATTCTTAAAAACCATTAGGGAGAACTAATTTGGGCTTTTTCCACATCTTACAAAGATGTTACAAATATGGAGGCAAAGGTAAGGGCATTAGAAGATGGATTGGAATTATACATGGATTTTAAGGACTACGATCTTCTCATTGAATGTGACTCAAACGTTGTGGAAGATATTATCAAAGGAAACTCTTCAGTTCCTTAGAAAATCAGTTAGCCTATTCAATTAATTCAAAAAATGTTGCAGAAGATAAATTTCTCTATCACTCACATATATGAAGAATCCAATTAAGTAACAGACTATCTAGTGAATCTGGGTAGTAAAGAAGATAAAAACATTTTTTTCTCATTCTCTTCAAGCATTTCCAAAGAAAGTGAAAGGGCTTATAACTATTGACAGATGAATTATCACAAACTTCATAAATGTATAAGTGCTCATGGTGTCTTATTCTTTCTATTAATGATTTTAAGTTAAAATTAATTTCATCATTTCTTTCTATATCTCATGTAAGGGTTCTCATATCTAAAGAACCTCACTTATGTGTCTTGTTAAAGATCTTTAGTACTGACCCTAATATAAGCTATTTAGAAGAGGCCAGTTTTTCTATTCCTTATCAATAATAAAAGCTATTTAAAAAAAAAGTGGACTAAAGTCAAACGGAGCTCCGATGTGCACATTGGCAAGGCAAGTACGCGTGAATCGTAAGGCCGATTCGCGCATAGTGTGGATTGTTAAAAAGGGTATTCAGAGATCTATAAAATTGAATCGAAATACTATGTATTCTAATTGCTAACCAAAGTTAAATAAAGCTCAAAAGATTTCAGTGGCCTCTATTTCCAGGTTTAGAGTAGGACCTGGGGTGCGCGGGTAAAAGGGATGGTGTTGGGGACCTAAGGAGGTGTTTGAATGGTATTATAATGGGGTGTCTATAAAAGGTATTCCAAAAAGAAAGGACATTCACTTGTTCTACTTCCAAATAGCTAAAATATTATGCCAATTTAAAAAAGAAAGGTCTACAATGTTGAAGCCTTCTAAATGATTATTCAGCTCGTAAGCGACATTGCCTGGATCCAAGGATAATTTCTTCATGAGAAAGGTGGTCAAAGCCATGTTCCTCAATAGTAACCTCCTCACGAATATAGACAGAGGAGAACTCCACCCATTCTCCCAAGGCATTACTGGTATTTTCCAAAAGTTCATCCAGACAATCCATTTGTCTATCATAAGCTCAAAAATCTATCTCATGATGTCTCAGCCTCCTAATAATATAATGGTAAGACTTGAGAAAGAAAGATATTTGGTGATAAGGAATTGGAGGATTGTCTTCAAAGTGATGAGCATTCATGACTGCCCACATCAAGTTATCAAAGGCATGACCTCTCAACAAAACCCATGGGGAAAGGTGGGAAAAAGGAATGAAGAAGGTCCAAGGCCTTCCTAACAACACTAGCAGTGGAAGTATGAGAAATAATGTTATAAACAATATCCAGCCTATGTTTTACAAGCCTTTCTAAATCCATTATGGGATCTCTAGATAATATGTATGGGAAAAAATTATCTTAGAGATGATGACATTGGAAAACTAGTTTTCCCTCACCAGTTTCTCAAAAATTGGAGTGTCGAAGCTAGCCCCGAATAAGATAGAGGAGCTAGAGAGCTCGTTGGAAAGTTGAAAGGGTGTGTGATACACAAAGGTGCTATAAGAGCGATGGGTATCATCGGGCTTATATTTTACCTTAGTATATGTTCAATTATTCCAAACATCCAAAAGATTCAAAAATGAATTCTTGTACCTATTGAAGGGATTGTAAGGTTAGGTTGTCCTTGACCAAGAATAATCCTTGCTAATATGAGTGGTGTAAATTGGGAAGATCACTTGTCCTTAACGATCAAATGAGAAGCAGTGGCACCCAAAAGTTGGTTCATGGCCAATGCCTGATGTATCGCGATATCTTAACTTGGGTGCCCCCCATAAATGCCCCATTGGAAGATTTATCGGTGGACTATCATGAACAAGGTTCGGTTCACCATAGTGATTAGCTGAATTCTGAAGTATGTAGCTAGGAGTAAGCACAAACTTCTTCACCTAGACATCATTACGTAGGTATATGGCTTCTTCATGGTATTTTTCCACTTTGCAACGTGATGATCTATCAGATCATCTAATAATGTAGAAATAAGAGGTTCCACAAGATAATAGAGCAAAAAATCACAGAACTATTTTTATGGGTCGTTCCACTCTAGGGACCAGTAGAATCAATTCATCATCACAAAATCACAAAATTGATCAAGAGAAGGAATGGAAACTCCCCATGGATTCACATCAGTATTGTTTAGATTCAAAGAGGATTCATGAGGGCGTTTAGAGCCAGGGATGGAGCTACCCTTTGGCTAGGAGGGGAAAGTGTCCCAGCTAGGAATTACAAAAACTAAAAATAAAAGTTTTGGGTAATTTTGAAAAACTCAAAAACTTTATGGTTCATATCTATAAATATGGCATGGTTTTTTATTTTGGGGGATACCAATCTGTCGCCCACCATATATATCATAAAGACAAAAAAAGCATTTCAATTTGACTTAAACAAAACCTTTTGTGCTTTCCCTTTCCCCCAAACCAAAATCAAAATACCTAGTTTACTTGTTGGCTTACTCCTCCCCACACGATTCTCTCACTCTATTGTGACTCTCGGCTTAAGACTTCCTTTTTTAAGTAAGTTATTGAATATCATATATATATATATATATATGGGGGGGGGGGGGGTGCATTTGTTATTGATTATTGATAAGAAGCTTTTTGTGTGTGTCGTTGTCTTCAAAAGCCACTCTCAAAATTCCCTTGAGTACCTACAAAACTTATCTCGTATTGCGGTAAGTGCGGGTATCAATCCAACGTCCAAGGTGAAACAATTTATGTGAAAACTTGCAATCTCATTTTTCTATGAAAATATTTTTTTTAGACAATGTCAAGGGAAAAGTTACTACTAAATGCTAAAACTATAAAATGACTAAATAATGAAAAAGAATCTGCAGCCGAGTGTGAAATAATGTGAGAAAGTCAAGAGATGGGATTACACTACATTTTCAAATATTTTAATTTCTCAATTTATTAATTTGAAATATTTAGAGATAATATTAAATCGATAATCTAAATCTCATTAAAATTATAAATTTAATAAAATATTTTTCAAAAAATTAATTTAAAAATGTCACACGATAAAAAATTAGGACTACAATATTTTCATAAAATTACCCTCTAGGATCAATTTAATGAAAACAATATCAATCCTGAAATTTCAACACCGAATTAATATTCAAATATAAAAAAAACCTACCACTAGTTCGATTCATAAATTCAAACATTAATTTGTTCAATTAATTTATGAACTCTCGTTACATAAATTAATTGGTGACAGTTAAAATTAATTTACCTAGAAATATAAAATTAATGAAACCAATTAATTAAATTAACATCATACGCAGTGCATCCCACCCCTTGAAAGCGGTGTTTAGCCAAGAATTCTCATGTTAGAATAAACATCATTAAATAATATAGCAAGAATGAAAAGGAAAGGGAAAGAAATTCAATACGCAAAATTTCCTTGTCGAACTTGTTCATGAAAATGCATCTCAATCTTCTGACAAATCCGGCACTTGATTACACCAAAAAGAATAAAAAAACAAACCTACCAATTTATTCTAAGCTAAGCTATTTTTTTGTATTTTTTTGAATTTTTTTCATGACCCTAAACTGTACATAATATACAAACTTTTTCTCTCTCTTTCGTCTCCTTTTTTCTTCTGTTATGAGAGTCTTTTTTTTCTTCGTTTAATGAGTCGCCTCCTCTTTTCTTTTATAACCCATGAATTCGTTCTCTTCGAGGAGATTTCTTTGGGATTTATGTTTGGCTAATCCAGGGTGGGTTTTTTCTTCTCTTTTTTTTTTTAATTTTTCAAATCTTGGTTCCAATATTGGTGGAATTTGGAGTTAAGGTGTCGTGGGTTTAAGGTGGTATTGGGTTGAGTTGAAACCGGGGTAGAGGCTCTCGGATTGGTTGAATATGGGTCTTCTGGAGTGAGTTTCGGGTAAGGGGTTGATCTCGGGTTGGGCCTCCGCGGGTGACCAGAGGGTTAGGGGATTGGGTTGGCTGGATGAGAGGGTGGTTCCGGGTTTAGGTAGACCGAAAATGGTGTCTGCGGGTTTAGAGCTTGGTGGGTCGCAGGTCCGACGGTGGGGATCAAAGGGTTGGGTCGGTTTGAGAGAGGAAGTTGGGAAGATGGCCGGAGTAGGGCCACGGTTACAGTTCGCGGGTTTAGCTTCTTGTTTCGGGTAGGGGGTTGGTGTGATAGGTGGGATACGAGTTGTGGGTTGTTTGGGGGTTTGGTCCGGTACGATATTTGGTTTTGGTTGGGATTTTATTTGAATGGGTTATTGGCTATAGAGGTTGATAATGGAGCAAGAGAGAGAAGTAGTGGGGTTTGGGGAAGAAAATTAAGGTAGGTTTGATTAGGTGGGTGAGGATGTGGGTGAGTTTGGTGAGGGTAAGGGATGTGTTTGAGTGTATTTATGTGTATGGGTTTAGGGTGTGAGTGGGTTGTGTGTGTTTAATTTATAACCCTAAAATAAAATAACCTAACTTACTAACTAACTAAAAATAAAACTAACAAACTAAAAAAATTAAAATCATCTAAACATTAAACTCCTAAAAAAAACTCAAATAAAAATTAAATTTTAAAAATCAACTAAAAATAAAAACTAAAGACTAAAAAAAATAAACTCTAATAAAACTAAAAATAACTTCCTAAAAACTAATCCTAATAAAATAAAATAAAGATTAAAAATTAAAAGCTAATAAAAATAAAAAATAAGAATAAAGAATTATAAAAGTAAAAAATAAATTCTAGAAAATTCTAAATAAATTTAAAATAAATCCTAAAAATAAAACGATTCAAAATAAAAAAATCTAGAAAAATAATAAAGGTACAAAATCAACACACAAATGCTCGGGTAATGGACTGGGCTTGGTTTAGGCTTAGGTTAAGGTTACGGGACTCGGTTCGGGACATCGAAACTCTTCTGGGCAAGATCGACTCTGACTTCGCGATCTCTTTCGATTTCTTCGTTGCACTATTTCAACCGCTTATGTGTCACAATTGTACTGATTTAGCATTATTTGTACCGCAACTACGTATTGACCTGAGAAATAAATAAATACGAACATAAAGCCATTTTTAATAAAAATGAGCAACTAAAATGCATCTATTCGGGGTATAAAATAGACACTTTTGGGTGCTTATCAATTATATAAGAAGTTTTTAATTTGGTTTATTCTAATGGTTTTATTAATACAATTTGCTCTGGTATTTTGGTTCTTGTTTAGGGTTTACAACTAGTGTTGTTGTTTGATTGCTATTGCCTTTTTGTGGATTGCTAGATTTGATTCTCTTCGAGTACTTTTTTAGTCTCATAATATTGTGGTTCTTTATATAATTGAGGAGTTAGAATTAATTATTGTTTACAGTTTTGTAATATGTCCAATTTTTATAATATGCGTAATTTTAAATCTCGTAATATTGTGAATGTTGAGTTGATTATAATTATATATTATTTCAAATATGGAAAAATATTTTAAAAGAACTCATGGAAAATCTTTCGATTATGTGATACCTCCACCCACAAAAATATTAATGTTCAAGTAAAACATACATAAAAATAGATAAGACGAGAGTTCATTACGTGTGACCTATCAAATCTTCTTTCTGATCATGCTTTAAGACCCCATATTTTGGATTATGATTGAAATGATCATGTTAACATTAGACGAGCTTATTTTCAAATGGGTCCTTGTCAAACCTTTATGCAAATATTTCCTCAAATGATGTTTGGAGACAAGGCTCGTCATTTCATTCCAAAGTTGTTCACCCAATATGGGAGTTAGTTGGAGCATAATGTAAAAAACGATATTGCATTTTTCTTGTCATGCTATTTATTCCGACCAGAATCCAGGAATAGAAATAAAAGTGATGTTTTTGTAAGTGGTGCATTTATGAACTGGAAAAATAGTCGAAGACTCCTAGAACATGTTGGACCACATACTAGTTCTCATAATTTTGCTTATATGAAGAGTCAAAATTTATTTAAGAAAAATCAACATATTCAGACTCTAATCGATAAAAAATCGAAGGAGCGTTGAATTGAGTATTGTATCCGATTAACTACGACCATTGATGTGATTCAATTTTTTTCTACGACAAGGGCTATCTTTTCATACCAATGATGAATCATAATGGTAGTTGAAAAGGGGTAACTTTCTTGAACTTTTACAATGGCTTGCGGATAGAAATAAAGTTATTAATAGTGTTGTGCTTAAAAATTCTCTAGGAAATTACTCGTTGACATCTTCAAAAATTTAAAAATATTTTGTAAATGCTATTTCTAGTTAGACCACCAAATGAATCCTAAAATATCTCAATGAAGAACCATTCGTGATTTTAATTGATGAAGATTGTGATGCATCAATTAAAGAGAAAATGGCCACCATTTTGTGATGTGTGGACAAGAGTGGTTTTGTGATGGAAATATTTTTAGGCATGGTACACGTTCATGACACTATGGAAATTTCTTTTAAAACATCACTTGATGCTTTTTTAAACATGCATAAGTTCAGTGTGAAAAACTTACGGGGTCAAGGTTGTGATAAGGCAAATAACATGAAAGGTAAGTATAATGGACTTAATTCATTGATTCTTAAGGACAACAAATCAGCGTTTTATGTGCATTTCTTTGCACACCAACTTCAATTGGCATTTGTTCACATTGCAAAACATCTTGGCCATCCCGATTGGCGCGACATTCATTCTGGGGGAAAGGATAAGGAGGATCCATCGAGAAGAAACTGCGGCGCGATCCCGCACCCTTCTCTTCGAAAAGGAGGTTTCGGTCAGCAACGGCGTGGGGTAAATGTAAAGAGATAGAGTCTCTAGCCTATTTTTCTCAAAATAGGAAAAAGAATATGTTGACACTTTGAGAGAGCGGCATCAAGGACAAACTGATAAATGTGAAACCAATAGATTGGAGGTCCGGGGGCTAAGTTATGGAATGGGATGGTGTTAGGAATCCATCCCGCCCTTTTGGTCTCTCATGGAAAAATGTTAACATTTTACTTTATCCTCATGAAGTGTATGCATGTGTTTATATGATGGAGATTGGAATCCTTTGACCCATACCACGAAAAAGATAGGGTGAGATCATCCATAGGTGTAAGGACATTTTTCTCATGTTCGATATGTTACATTTGTGTATGTCGTACGCCGCTACATTTGGTACGTCACTTCACGATATCACATGATGGACTCTATCCAAATACTAGGAATCAAGAATTCAACATCTCCATCATGTGTCCCACATCTACCTCAATGACTTCACGTTCCATGATTTTAGGGACTTTATGCAAATGGTACGCAAGAGAAGTCAAAACAGTGAAAGAAGGCAAGATATGAATATTCAAGGGCATTTTGGTAATTTTATAGCCATCATACGAAGGTTCGATCAATGGAAAATTGAAGAGATCGATATAATGAAGATATTGGAAGAAACGGCACATCAATCCAAGCTACGGTGAAGAAGTTATGGCCCTTTGAAAATGGAGAAAATTTCGAGAAAAATACTTAGAAAAATGCTGAGTCCTTTTAGCCCAAAACCAGCGAACTTTCACGAACCGAAGGCCAAACCGGCTCGGGGGGAAAACCGGTTCGTGGTACTCCCGAACCGGTTCGGGGTACCTGACGCTGGCAAGAGTCCTAAAGTTTTAAAATTTGTTTTGGTTTTCCTTATAAAAGCCAACTTCGTGGGAGTTATTTTTCAAAACTTGGAGAGACGTTTTTTAGAGTTATATTAGCTCAAGTCTTCATATTTTTTAGTCCCAAAACTCATGTTTTGATTCACACATCATTCCCATACTTTTGTGAATCCTTTTGAAACCCAAGAAAACCGTTTTGCTTTTGTTCATACTTGTGGAGAAGTAGTCTCTCTTCTTCATTACTGCACTCCTAGAAAAGTAAAGTTCCAGTCGACGAACTTGTGGATAACCATTTCTCTTCTTCATTGCTGACCACCTGGAGTTCATGTGGAATATTTCAGCCGAGACATCAAACCGACGTCTGATGGTATTTCGTATGTCTCTTATTTTCATTATAATCCCTGCAACCGTTTTTACAAATTATAGTGAAAATAAAAAGGTTTTGCCCCTTTGGGGGATTTTTCCTGAAATTGTTTATTTTATCCTGCATGCTTAATTTTATTGGATAAATCATCTAGATACATGTTTTAGGGTTTAACTAAAATTTGGGATTAATTAAAATTGGAGTTTATTTGAGAAGTCGCAATATTTCTGCTGTAGCGATTCTTCAAATTGGTATCAGTGCCTGTTGCACTAAGTTATAGTGTTTGATCCTATTTTTTCGCAAATATGGCTTTTGGTGGTTTTGATGATATTAAAACTCAAGTGTTTGAAAACTCTATTTGGAAATCTCATGTGAAATTTGTTTTTAAATCTCTTATTAAAAGGAAATAATCTGAGAGATGTCTTTGTTGTGAGTGGATTGGCCATAACATAGATGAGTGCCCCACCAAATTTAGGGACAGTTTTAACAAACTAATTGTTTGTGTGGCCACCCTTAGTGAGAGTAACCCGAGTGAAGAAAATTTGTATGCAATTAAGTGTGTCCTTTCCAACTGTGTGTCTACTCATAAGAATGACGATGATACTTC
Organism: Sambucus nigra; assembly: GCA_949130495.1. Taxonomy (NCBI): domain Eukaryota; kingdom Viridiplantae; phylum Streptophyta; class Magnoliopsida; order Dipsacales; family Adoxaceae; genus Sambucus; species Sambucus nigra. The sequence goes on from OX422207.1 coordinate 614,403,661, forward strand.
TTCCATAGCCACTGAGAGTGAATCCCATAATAGTGAGGGTGATGGAATTGAGGATGAAAGTGTAGATGAACGTGACTTACAAATTGGTTTCATTGAACTTTATGCTGAATCTTTGAAAACGAAGAAAGAAAATTTGAAATTGAAAGCTTAATTGAAAGAGTGTGCCTTAAAAAATAATGATTTTTTAGTTGAAGAACTTAGGGCACATGAGAAAATTTTGAGAGAGAAGCTTGAGTACGTCGAGGGTGAGAGAGATAGTCTTAGAGGGTTGATGGAGACTATGAAAAGGGAGATTTTAGAGTTTGAGGATTCTATACGTGTACTTGAATCTAGGATAGGTGAACTTGAGATGAAATTGAAAGATTCGAGTAAAGTGAAATTTGATTTGGGGTTTAGGTCTGAAAAACTTGATAATATTTTAGGCACCATCGAGATCAAAAAGGATAGGGATGGGATTGGTTTTGAAAAATATGTTGCACCCATTTCCACATGTGTGAGAGAACCTCTGAGGATCAATAGGAGGGACCCACTTAGGCAAATTCGGAGAGAGCAACCGACAAAACTGAGGAGAGGGCCACCTTTATGTAACACACACCCCCCGATTTACACTTGCACACATTGCGGTAGGCAAGGTCATCTTAGGCGCTTTTGTTACAAGATTTTAAATGGACCTAGTAAGGTTAATAAAAGAATAAATTCGATTCCCCAAACCCCCACGTGTCGTTACAAATCTATTTGGGTTAGAAAATTGGATTTAGAGGCTTATGGTTTATTTGTCCACGATTCCCGTTTGCTTGCACGTGATTCACCCCATGTGAAATCTTTTGGTTGATTGTGTTGGATGTTTGTCATACACTAGTTGTGGTTTCATGATATATATTTGCTAGTGTGTTGACATGTACTTTTTGTAAAAATTTTTGCTTTTGAAAATTTTTGAAAAATACAAAAATATTTTATTTTGATAAAAAAATGGAAAATCCAAAAAGATTTTTGTATTTTGTTTACACAGTTTATGGATGGACACTTAGTATGACCGAGTCACAATTTCATTCCATTTATTCATGTGACTATTTGATAGTGTTTTGAGACAATAGGTCAATTCATCCATGTGCTTTACAATGTTTGGAGTCATTGAGATGTAATTAGTTGTTATTTACTACATGTTTGACTCATGATATCCTTTATTGCACACATGCACGGATTTGTTTGATTATTGTGCTTGTCTTATCACATGTTGGTTGGGTGTTTTCACTTCAATTCCGTCCTTAAAACGAACCAAGTGCGGTAATTTTTTATAAGAAAATTGTGCATATAAGAACAATTTTGTGAGTTTGTGTGCTTTGTTTGAAAACGGGGAACGGTTGCGAAAGGTTCATTTTGCCTTTGAGAATACTAAGCCAGCGTTAAATTGGCCCGAAAAATGGAGGAATTATATTATCCGGGTTCCAAAGAAGTTTAAAAGAGCCCGAAAAATTTATAGGCAATAAAAAGAAATTCATGCCAATTTTGGGTCAATTAGGGTTTTGCACCAATTCTCCAATGTTTGAGAATTTAGTTTATACACCTCTAAAAGAAAATATAAATGAGGGAGTTTGGAGGGAGAATTAAAACGGGTTTGCATGTCCTTGAAATTCTTGAAAATATGCTACATAGTTTTGGACGTTATTGGTGTGAAAATCATTTTGACTTTGATTTGTTGATTTGTTGATTTGTATAAGACGATGTCATCTAAATTCAATAATATTTACACCTAAGAATACTTTTGACGTTCATTCGTTAGGGGTACACATATGAATCATGCGCATAGGATTGATTGAGTTGATTTACCTATCGAATTTGTTCACACCCATTCATTCCATTTCCATGACTTGGTTGTTTTAGTTTTAATCCATGGTGTGATTTTTTGTATCTTATTTTTGTATGAATATTTGAAAAATTCAAAAATAGTTTGTAAAGATTTTTTTTGTATCTCTTTGCAAGAGAACGTTTGCCAATAGATTGATGCCTTTTGAATACCATGACACCCCGACTTTGCTTGTTTGATTTATTCTTCTCATTTGTCTATTTGGGGACATAATAAAAAGGGGGAGAAAGAATTAGCATTTTATGGGGGAGTTTGAATTTTAGGGGAGTTTTTGAGATTTGGCTTATGCTTTTCTCATACAATGGTATGTGGGTTTATCTCATTTCAAACTCAATACATCACTTAGTATTTTTCTTTTTCTCATGTGCGTAGGTACTACATTGATGATGACTGAATGGCACACCCTGGTGAGAAAAGCTTTGAGCTTTTTTAGAATTTGAAGAACAAACGACGAAGACTTATTCATTTGTATCTTTCTAGTTTTGGGTTCATGGGAGGGTAGATTTGTATAGGCAATTTGGTATTTGATAATTCGGATATTTTTATGTATGTACCGGCATAGACATAGGGGGAGATTTGTAAGGACATTTTTCTCATGTCCGATATGTTACATTTGTGTATGTCGTACGCCGCTACATTTGGCACGTCACTTCACGATATCACATGACGGCCTCTATTCGAATTTCAGGAATCAAGCATTCAACATCTACATTATATTTCCCACATCTGCCTCAACGGCTTCATGTTCCATGATTTTAGGGACTTTATGCAAATGGTACGCAAGAGAAGTCAAAACAGTGAAAAAAGGCAAGATATGAAAGTTCAAGGTAATTTTGGTAATTTTACATCCATCGTACGGAGGACCAGTCAACTTGAAAATTGAAGAGCTCGACACAAGGACTATACTGGAAGAAACGACACATCAATTCGAGATACGGTGAAGAAGTTATGGGCCTATGAAAATGGAGAAAATTTCGAGAAAAAGACTTGGAAAAATGATGAGTCCTTTTAGCCCCAAACCAGCGAACGTTCGTGAACCGTAGGCCAAACCGGTTCGGGGGTCAAACCGGTTCGCGGTATTCCCGAACCTGTTTGAGGTACCTAACGCTGGCAAGAGTCCCAAAGTTTTAAAATTCGTTTTGGTTTTCTGTATAAAAGCCAACTTCGGGGAAGTTATTTTTTAAGACTTGGATAGACAATTTTTAGAGTTCTATTAGCTCAAGTATTCATATTTTTGAGTCCCAAAACTCATGTTTTGATTCACACGTCATTCCCATACTTTTATGAATCCTTTTAAAACCTAAGAAAACTGCTTTACTTTTCTTCATACTTGTGGAGAAGTCATCTCTCTTCTTCATTGCTGCCCTCCTGGAAAGGGAAAGTTCTTGCCGACGAACTTGTCGAGAAGCCGTTTCTCTTCTTCATTGCTAACCACCTAGAGTTCCTGCGGGAGATTTCATTCCAGACATCAAAATCGACACTTGAGGGTATTTCGTATGTCACTCTTATTTTCATTGTAATCCGTGAAATTGTTTTTACAAATTATAGTGAAAATAAAAAGGTTTTCCCCCTTTGGGGGATTTTTCCTGAAATTCTTTGTTTTATCCTGCATGCTTTATTTTATTAGATAAATCATCTAAATGCATATTTTAGGGTTTAACTAAAATTTGGGATTAATTAAAATTGGAGTTTATTTGAGAAGTCGCAATATTTCCTCTGTAGCGATTCTTCAAATTGGTATCAGAGCCTGTTGCACTAAGTTATAGTGTTTGATCCTATTTTTTTCACAAAAATGGCTTTCGGTAGTTTTGATGATATTAGAACTCCAGTGTTCAAAAAATCTATTTGGAAATCTCGTGTGAAATATATTTTTGAATCTCTTATTAAAAGGAAAGAATCTGAGAGATGTCTTTGTTGTGAGGGGATTGGCCATAACATAGATGAGTGCCCCACCAAAATTAGGGACAGTTTTAACAAACCAATTGATTGTGCTGCCACCCTTAGTGAAAGTAACTCAAATGAAGAAAATATGTATGAAATTAAGCGTGTCCTTCCGAATCACACATGGGGCATACCGTTAGAAAGGTATTTCAGAGGCCTTAGAGAGTCCTTTGGACCGCTCCTAGGTCCGAGAGTTGACTCTGGGTAAAATGTGGCTCGAAAGCACACGTCGGTCCTATGGACATGAGATCACCGGACGCAAATCGTTCATTCGCGTGGTAAGTTATAATTTCTCATGGGGCAGACCGTTGGAAATTTTAAGACATGTACTTTGACATTCCAAAGAGTTTCGCTCGATTCGAAAACTTTACCTTAGTCAACCGGGGCCTGGAAGTACCTGGTGACCTTTCGGAGTAAAACGAATCGTTCGTCCATACCGTAGGTATAAATTGCACATGGGGTGGATCGTTAGAAAGGGTATTCAGTGAAATTCATAGATTCATTCTGTCTCGTTCGAGCTAAAGAGTTCACTTTGGACAAATAGACCCGCTGGCCTCCGGATCGATTTTTAGGGGAAAACAGATCGTTCGTCTGAACGGTTAGGCTATTTCATGCATGGGGTAGACCGTTAGAAATGGGTTTAAGTTCCCTTCAGATATTCAAAGATCTTTTGCTCTGACGGTGGAGTTGATTAGGGTCAATTCGGGGTCCGGGAGCGCCTGATGGCCTCTGAATCAGTTTTTGGTAGTGAAATAGTCCATTAATCTGAACCGTTAATTCAATTTATGCATGGGGAAGACCGTTGGAAAGGGTATTCAAATCCCTTCAAATATTCAAAGAACTTTAACTCTGACAAAATAGTTGACCGATGTCAAATGGGGCTCGGGAGCGCTCAATGGTCTCTAGATCAATACTCGGAGTGCGACCTAGGTTTGTTGTGGAAAGAGGAAGCGCTAGGAGTCTAAGGAGAGACTTAAGGGGTCCTAAAATGTGGTGTCTATAGAGACACTTGATGGGTGAGCTTGGAACGATTGTTTTCCATTGACCAAACACCATATCATGGAAGAAGGTCAGTTTTGTGGGCCTAAGGGATGTGGATGACTGCTTCCAGAGGGTTGAGGTCAATTTTGACCTAGGAAGGAGGTGATGATCGAGGATCGAGGTGACGACTGAGGACCGAGGTCAATTTTGACCTAAAAGATGTGACGATCTAAGGCTGAGGTCAATTCTAACCTAAAAGAGGTGATGCCCGAGGACCGAGGTCAATTCTGACCTAAGTAAGGTGACGATCCAAAACCGATATAAATTATTGTAAGGACATTTTGTCCATTATTTATGTGTATGTCATAAGTCGTTACATCGTTCAAGAAATTCAAGACCACATCGTCATCAACGGATCCAAATATCAAAGAACTCAAGGAATCAATTTTCTGGTCAGCCGGATCGGTCCGCCAGTTGGGAAAAAGAACCGATCCGTACCGGACCGATCAGCCAGTTTGGAAAAAGAACCGATCTCCACCGGACCGATACACCTCAAGTCGGACCGATCTGCTTATGCTTCAAACCAGTAGACACCAGACCGATTACGAACCGAAGAAGCCCTACTCAAAAAAAGAACCGATCCGACATCGGACCGGTTCGGATCAGAAGCGGACCGGTCTGTCGGAGATAAAATTATGTTGATCGTGCTGAGATTTTTTAGGGCCATTTTTTTTTTATAAACCAACTTCGGGGATTTGTTTAGTAGGACTATCATAGAAGATTTTCAGAGTCCTAAATACTCTAAGTCTTCATCTTTGTGAGTCCCAAGACTCATGTTTTGATTCACACAACTTTCTAAACCTTTGTGAATCTGTTTGCAACCCAAGAACACTATCGTGTGTCTGTTTATACCCTTATGGAGAAGACCGTACTTCTTCTTCATTGCTTCCCTCCTGGAAAGGGAAAGTTCCAGCCTCCGACTACAGATTCGACACCCGCGGGTCTGTGTCACTTTCTTTTCATTGTAATCCGAGAAATTATATGTTACACTATTATAATGAAAATGAATGGTTTTGCCCCTTTGGGGGATTTTTCCTCACATATGTGTGTTTGAATGTTCTTGCATGTTTCATCATCTTATTCAATCACATATAGTTGCATGTTTAGTACTTAACTGATAAAACTGATTTTAATTAAATAATATCTCTATTTGGACACACGCGCACTCTTCTCAAATTGGTATCAGAGCCAGTTACACAATTTTAACGTGTAATTTTTCGCAAAATTCTTCTAAGATATCAATTTTCTGAAAAATTGATTTTTGAAAATGACTGTGTCCATAATGGAGAAGTTATATAATAAAATGCCAGTTTTTTACGGGACTAACTATGCATATTGGAAAGCCCACATGAGATCTGCATTGAAAGCCATTGATGAACGTGTCTGGATTTTGGTTGAAAGAGGGTGGACACCTCCATCCATCACTCTTGAAAATGTGACTAATTTAAAACTTGTTACTAAATGGACTGAAGAAGAATTTAAATGGTCATCTTTTAATTATAAGGGTTTAAGTGTTATTTCTGGGTCTGTCACACCTGATGAGTTCAAACGCATAATGACGTGTACCACGTCAAAAGAGGCATGGGTTGTTTTTCAACTTAACCATGAAGGAACTAATGCTGTGAAAGAGTCTAAATTGCAAAATTTAACAACTCAATACGAAACCATCACCATGCATGAAACTGAGTGTTTTGATGATTTTTATGCTAGGCTATCTGACATTGTTAATACTAGCTTTAATCTTGGTGAACATATTCCTAATGCTAGAGTTGTTAAAAAGATTCTTCGTTCTTTGCCTAAGAGTTTTATCCCTAAAGTCACTGTGCTAAATTCTATGGGTAATTTAAATACGCCAAAATTGGAAGAACTTGTGGGAGACTTGCAAACATATGAAATTGATAGGTTTCCTAAAACTGCTAAGGCTAAAGATAAGGGAATTGCACTTAATGCCCAAGAGAGAAAGAGTGAGGGGTCGGCAAGAAAGAGGGGAGAGTCATCTATAAAAAGAGAGATAGATACGTCAGATTCTGAGTGCGATTTTGACTTAGATGATTTGGCTCTTTTTGCTAAAAATTTCAAGAGAATCCTCAAATTCAAAAAAAATTGTAATTTTAAAGATAAAAAGAAGTTTGAGAAAAATAAGTTTGAAAAGAAAAATGAAAAAGTTTTTAAAGATCCTCCTTAGAAAGAAAGTGAGAGATGCTTTGAGTGCGACGGTAAGGGTCATAGAGCTTTTGAGTGTGCTACTAGGCTGAACAGAGAAAAGGACAAAGTTGTCCTTAATGTTACCCTTAGTGAAGACAGTGAGGTCGAGTCGTTGGATTTTGGAGACGAGTCACCGCATGAGTGTAACTTCACCGCATTCGTGGCTAGTCATGTGAGTACTTCTAGTACTCCTCATGACGATGAGGATGCTGCATCACAGGGACACCTCGACAGTGAGATCGATGTGAGTGAGGGAGAGGATGACACAAGTGAGAGCGAGAGTGATATTCAACGCGCCTACGCTGAGTTATATTCTGAGTCATTTAAAACTAAAAATCGTAACAAAGCGTTAGTTCTTAAGATCACCAGTTTAGAGGAAGATTTAAGAAAAGAGAGAGAGAGAGAGAGAGAGAGAGAGAGAGAGAGAGAGAGAGAGAGAGAGAGAGAGTCCTCCACCTGCACCACCTTGAGAGAGAGAGAGAGTCTGCCTGTGTTGAGAAAGAGAGTCTGTTTAGAGAGAGAGAGAGTTTTTTTTAGAAAGAGAGAGGGGACTTGACTAAACAAGTGGCTAGTCTTACGAGTGAGCTTCATTCCTCCATGGAGACTCGAAAGAAACTTTAATCCCTTGTTTCCTAGCTTACTCATAATCTGGAGAGAGCATGGGAAGTCAAGGTACAAATCGAGGACAGATCTGGGAAGATGGTAAAGATGCTCCTCGGCCCCGCTTTAGGTTTTGATGATTGGCACGGAATTGGTTATGATGGTGCCTCCACGTCCCAAATTTCACCTGGACCAGTTCCTGAGTTTACTACCACTCCTTATGGCCATCGTCAAAAACCTCGAAGGAAAGTTCGACCAAGAAAAGCAAATCGAGGTCCGCCAAAGACTGTGTTCCTTTGTACATATTGCAAAAGAAAAGGCCACCTCAGGGAGTTTTTCTATAGTATGGGTCGGACCCGACGTACTACTGCTCCACCTCAGCATACTGATGATTTTACCAGTCTGAGAGAGCGAGTTGAGTTTTTATCTACCACGTCTCAGAGTCTGAAAGCAAACCTTCTCCGCATTAGCCAGCTGTGGGACACTGAATTTGCCGTAAAGTTTGACCGGGACGCTTGTAATGTATATAGTCAAGCCAATAAACTTTTAGTGTGAGGGTTGAGGATAGAGGATAATTGATATGGGACAGAGCCCGTGTCCTCATTTATCTGCAACAGCGCCACGATCACTCCTATGGATCTGTGGCACCAACGTATAGGTCACGTGAACGTTAGAGATTTAACTCGTTTAGCTAAAAAGGACCTAGTACATGGCTTACCATCTCTTGGAAAGCCAACTTCGATGGTTTGTGGACCCTGTCAGTTGGGAAAACAAATTTGTAGCCCTCATAGGAAGTTGCATTCCATTACCACCTCTCGTGTACTTGAGCTTATTCATATGGATCTTATGAGTCCCACTCGTACTGAGAGTCTCGGTGGTAAGAGGTATATCCTCATAATGGTGGATGATTTCTCCAGATACTCGATTGTAGGTTTTTTGAGGGAGAAATTCGATGTTGTACAATTTTTAACGACCAAGTGTCGTGTCCTGTAAAATCAACACGATCTCACTATTAACAGGATACGTAGTGACAACGGCTCTGAATTTAAGGAAGCAGAGGTAGATCTTTATTGTGATAGCCTTGGGATCAAACAAGAGTTTTTTGCTGTGAAGACTCGTCAGCAAAATGGGATTATTGAGAGAAAGAATAAAATGATCCAGGAAATGGCTAGATCTATGCTTCTAGGTCGCAAGGTTTCTAAGAGATTTTGGGCAGAGGCAGTGTCTACTGCATGCCACACGGTGAATAGGATTTATCCGCGTCTACACACACGTAAGACGCCTTATGAATTATGGACTGGCAAGAAACCCAACCTAGCATATTTTTGTGTTTTGGGGAGTAAATTCTACATCCTACGGGATAAAGAGCAATTAGGAAAGTTTGAATCCCAAAGCGATGAGGGAATAATGTTAGGCTATTCATCAAATAATATAGCATACTTGGTTTTTAACCTTAAAATCTCTAAGGTTATGGAGTCAAAAAACGTCACCGTGTAAGATGACGAACCTTCGGTATTTATTGATTCTAGCCGTCAGTGTGAGGATGAGGATGTTTCTAATAGTAATTTACTTGTACCTCACTCCCACTCTGTGGACCCTACTCATGTGTTAGAGGACACGCCTGCTTGGGTTTGCAAGAGTCATGACCCTTCTGTCATTGTTGGTGATCCCACTCTAGGGGTCAAGACTCGTGCTCATCTAGAGAACGTTGTTAGCCATTTTTGCTACATGTCCAAGTCGAGCCCAAGAATCATAAAGAAGCACTCAAGGATGAACACTGGATATCTGCTATGCAGGATGAGTTGCTTCAGTTTAAAAAGAATAATGTCTGGGAACTTGTCCCCCGACCTAGTGAGACTAATGTGATTGGTACCAAATGGATTTTCAAGAATAAAATGGATGAAAATGGTACCATAATCAGAAACAAGGCTAGGATAGTCGCTCAAGACTACCAACAGATAGAAGGTGTAGACTTTGGGGAGACATTTGCTCCTGCTGCGAGGCTTGAGTCTGTCCTCTTACTACTCGCCATCGCATGTCATCTGCGCTTTAAGTTATATCACATGGATGTCAAAAGTGCCTTTCTGAATGGCATTCTACAGGAGGAGGTTTACCTGGAATAACCAAAATGGTTTGAAGACCCTCAGCACTCGGAGCACATCTACTATCTGAGAAAAGCCTTGTATGGTTTAAATCAAGCACCCCGTTCTTGGTACGAGAGGCTTACTTCCTATCTCTTAGTCTGTGGCTTCAAGAGAGGGGGAGTTGATATGACGTTGTTCATCAGGAGAGATGACGGTGCTATTTTGGTTGCCCAGGTCTATGTGGACGACATAGTCTTTGGATCCACATGCTCCTAGCATGCTCACCACTTTGAGGAGGAGATGAAAAGTGAGTTTGAGATGAGCATGGTTGGTGAGCTTACTTTCTTCCTTGGTCTCCAGGTTCGTCAGCTAGAGGATGGGATGTTCATCTCCCAATCCAAGTATGCTAGAGACCTAGTGAAGAAATTTGGGTTAGACTCCACTAAGCATGCACGTACACCTATGAGTACCACCACCAAGCTTATTAAGGACACTTCAGGCAAGGACGTAAAGAAAACCTTATATCGAAGTATGATAGGTAGTCTTCTTTACTTGACTGCCAGTCGTCCTGACATAGCCTTTAGTATTGGAGTTTGTGCGCAATATCAGGCATCCCTGAAAGAGTCCCATTTAATTGCTCTAAAACGTATTATTAAATACATGAGTGGGACTCTCTCATACGGTATTTGGTATTCCTTTGATACCGGTGACCGTTTATCCGCCTATTCAGATACCGATTGGCTCAGGAATGTAGATGGTTGTAGGAGCACTTCTGGTGGGTGTTTCTATTTTGGTTCTGCTCTTGTCTCCTGGCTGAGCAAGAAGCAAAATTCTATCTCTTTGTCCACTGTGGAGGCTGAATACATAGCCATCGGGAGTTGTTGCATGCAACTCTTGTGGATGAAGCAGATGTTGGAGGATTATGGGATTTCACATGACACCGTGACCATTTCCTATGATAACACGAGCGCGATACACATATCCTGCAATCCAGTCCAGCATTCGCGCACAAAGTACATCAGGATACATGGGCACTTTATACGTTAGTTAGTTGAGGAGAAAGCCGTATCCCTGAGTTTTGTTCCCACCGACCGTCAGTTAGCCGATATTTTCACGAAACCTTTATATGCCCTTAGATTTGAGAGTCTTAGGAAGTCTTTGGGGATTTGCATAGTTGACTGAGGGGTTGGTCTGTGTCTAGGATAGGATGCTTTTTCATGTTCATATCACATGCTTCCTATTGCAAGTGTGCTTTATATATATTATTGCTTTGTTGTACGGATATTTATTTCTTTATTCTTTTGAAAAAATCCAAAAACATTTTCTTTTATAAAACTCTTTGAAAAATCCAAAAAAAAATTGGTATTTTATTTGCTCCTTTTGTGGATGAGCATTTAGGATAGCCAAGTCAATATTTCATTCCATTTATTCATGTGACTGTTTGATAGAGATTTGAGACTCTACATCATTTCATTCATGTGCTTTACATTGATTGGAGTCTTTGAGATGTGATTAGTGATATCTTTCAACATGTTTGACTCCTATCTCCTTTATTGCACACATGCACGGCTATATTGGATTATTGTACTTGTCTATCACATATTGGCTTGAGTGTTTCCATCTCAATTCTGTCTATACAACGTACAATGTGCGATAAAACTTGACAAGATTGGAATGCATGTAAAAATGTTTTGGTGAGACTGTGTTTAATTACGAATGGGGAGGGGCTGCGAAAGGTAATTATCTATTCTTTGCGCAAAATACACCGTTCCAAAGGACCTAAAAAATTGAGGAATTTTATTATCCGAGGTCCAAAGAGGTTAAAAGAGCCCCGAAAAAATTGAAAGGCAAAAAAAAAGCAATTCATGCCAAATATGGGCCATTAGGTTTCACCATCAATTCTCCAAAGTTTGAGGATTTCGATTACCTCTATTAAATATATGAATCTGAGGGAGTTTGGTTGGAGAATTTAAATGGGTTTGCACGTCCTTGAAAGTCCTGAAAAAGCATGAAATAGTTTTGGACGTTATTGGTGTAGAAATTACTTTGAGCTGTGATTTGTTTATTTGATTGAGTCAATGTCTCATATTACCACCTTTTTACACCAAAGGAAGATTTTGAGTTCATTAGTTAAGAGTATCCGATATTCATCGTGCACATATGCCATGTTTGTATGCATAGATTTTCCTATCGAATTTGATCACACCCCTGCATTTACGCTTTCATTGACTTGGTTGTTTTGTGGTCATTCATGGTGTGATTTTTGTTCGTTGTGTTTGAAAATTTTGAATTTTTTTCAAAAATAGTAGTTTATGTCCTTGTGACACCCCGATTTTTCTTGTTTGATTAATTCTTCTTATTTGTTTATTTGGGGACATCATAAAAAGGGGGAGAAAGAATTATCTTATTTTGGGGGGAGTTTATATTTTTCTTATCATATATTTGTATCATGTTTATCTCTCATTTCAAACTCGATACATCACTTGGTATTTTGCTTTATCTCATATGTGTAGGTACCGATCGATGATCATATGTTACACACCCTGATGAGAGAAGCATTTAGATTCCTGAAGATTTGAAGAACAAACGATGAAGTCTTATTCATTTGTATCTTTCCAGTTCTGGGTTCATGGAAGGGTAAATTTGTATAAGCAATTTGATATTTGATAATTCGGATATTTTTATGTTTGTACCGACATAGAAATAGGGGCAGATTTGTAAGGACATTTTTTCCATTATTTATGTGTATGTCATAAGCCGTTACATCGTTGAAGAAATTCAAGAAATTCAAGATCACATCATCATCAATGGATCCGAATATCAAAGAACTCAAGGAATCAGTTTTCTAGTCAGCCAGATTGGTTCGCCAGTTTGGAAAAAGAACCGATTCTCTTATGCTTCAAACCAGTAGACCCCGGACCGATTGTGAACCGAAGAAGCCCTACTAAAAAAAAGAACATATCCGACATCGGACCGGTCCGAATCAGAAGCGAACCGGTCTGCCGGAGATAAAATCGTGCAGATCGTACTGAGATTTTTTACGGCCAGTTTTTTTTATAAACCAATTTTAGTGATTTGTTTAGTAAGACTTTCATAGACGATTTTTAGAGTCCTAAATACTCTAAGTCTTCATCTTTGTGAGTTCCAAGACTCATGTTTTGATTCACACAACTTTCCAAACCCTTGTGAATCTGTTTGCAACCCAAGAACACTATCGTGTGTCTGTTTATACCCTTGTGGAGAAGACTGTCCTTCTTCTTCATTGCTGCACTCTTGGAAAGGGAAAGTTCCAGCCTCCGACTACAGATCCGACGCCTGCGGGTAACTCTGTGTTACAGTATTTTCATTATAATCCGAGAAATTATATGTTACAATATTATAATGAAAATAAATGGTTTTGCCCCTTTGGGAGAATTTTCCTCACATATGTGTGTTTGAATGTTCTTGCATGTTTCATCATCTTATTCAATCACATATAGTTGCATGTTTAGGACTTTCCTAATAAAACTGAGTTTAATTAAATAATATATCTATTTGTACGCACGTGCACACTTCTTAATTATGATCTAAAAAAGGTTACGATCGAGGACTAAGGTTAATTCTGGCCTAGCTAAGGTGACGATCCAAGACCGAGGTCAATTCTGACCAAAAAGAGGTGACGATCAAGGATCAAAGTCAATTCTGACCTAACTAAGGTGACGATCTAAGACCGAGATCAATTTTGACCTAAAAGAGGTGACGATTAAGTATCGAGGTCAATTCTGACCTAACTAAGGTGACGATCCAAGACCGAAGTCAATTCTCACCTAAAAGAGGTGATGACCGAGGACCAAGGTCAATTGTAACCTAACTAAGGTGACGATCCAAGACCGAGGTCAATTCTTACCTAAGAGAGGTGACGATTGAGGATGAAGGTCAATTCTGACCTAACTAAGGTGACGATCCAAGATCGAGGTCAATTCTGACCTAAAAGAGGTGACGACCAAGGACTGAGGGCAATTCTGACCTGACTAAGGTGACGATCCCAGATCGAGGTCAATTTTGACCTAAAAGAGGTAACCATCGAGGACCGAGTTCAATTATTACCTAACAAAGATGAAGATCCACGACCGAGGTCAATTCTGACCTAAGAGAGGTGATGACCAAGGAACGAGGTCAATTATGACCTAACTAAGGTAACGATCCAAGACATAGGTCAATTCTGACCTAAAAGAGGTGACGACCAAGGATCGAGGTCAATTCTGACCCATCTAAGGTGTCGATCTAAGACCGAAGTCAATTGTGACCTAAGAGAGGTGTACATTTCCTTCGAGAAATTTGGGGATTCCATTGGGGGTGATTATTGGATTTTAGGTTCCGCTGGGGATGATGATTGGATTTTAGGTTCCGTTGGGGAATTGTGAATGCTTCAAGGAATTTTAACCCGGGAAAGATTTGGAGCATCCTTTGGAGATATTTTTGGGGAGAATGATTCTCTGGAATTCCACTGGGGTGTAAAAAAAATGTTTTCCTTGGTGAACAGGTGCTAAAATGGATTTGGAAATTTTTAGGAATTTTTTGGGAATTGTTTGGGATTTTCTGATATGTTTTTGGATTTTTTGTACCAAATTTTAAGGGGCGTGCCAACCGGCATGGGTGTGGGTGTGCCAATCAGCATTAGAATGAAATTTTGTGTTGCCTCGAGCAGGTGAAAGGCTCAATGCTGATTGGTGGGTAAAGGGGATTGCCGATCGGAAAGACCCTTAGCCTTCTATAAAAAGGGGGAGGGTTCTCCTCATTTTGTACAACTTTCTAACTTCTTTTCTTTTGATATAAACTTCTACAAATTGTCCTAACATCCAAAATGGATAACTTCTCAAGCAGTGCGACCCATATGGCATGGCTTAATGCTGATGATTGGGTAGGGTTAGAGTGGAGGGCTGGGGTATCCCTCGCATTGGGTAGCGAGAACTCTTTTGACTTGTTTGAGTGGGTGGCAGATGATCAGACCCTTCTATGTGAGCCTTAACATCATCGCTCTTTAAGGGTGGTGAACCCTGGTGGATATGTAAGTATTGCATGTCTCGTAGTACTACTTTCTTCTTTTCTTGACGAGATTGCATTATTTCTTGAATGTGACAAGGATTTTCTTCATTTCTTTACAGTTTAACGTCCCCATGTTGACTATTCATGCCCGCGGTACGACATGACTTAAGGATGTTTGGGAGCACCTTCCTATTGTGGTGCGCTAAATGGTGTCTTCTATGGGTTTTAGCAGGCTAGCGTCGATTTTGGGAGTCTGGCGTCAACTTTCGTAGTGGAACGGTTCTATGTGCTTTGGGAGAGAGGTGGTGGGACACTACCCACACCTTCCATTTTGGCTTCAGGGAGATGATGGTGACTCCCATTAATGTTCCACAGTTGTTGGGGCTGGAATGTGTGGGTGCCGAAATTAAGGTGGACAGGACACTGCGGGTGATATCGGAGGCGGTGACGCAGACTCTTGGTGACGTGGAGAGGGATGTTTCTGGAGATTCCTTCTGCTTATCTTCTTTTAGGGAGCTTTTGGTGAGGAGGAGGATTGACGAGAACGGCGGGCAGCATGTGCGTCAGATGGTCTGTCTGTTTATCTTGCTGGTGTTAGGGGGTTTTCGGGTGGTAACGAGTGGCAAGGTCGGCCATTTGTGATTTCTTCCATTTCTGAGGGTGTTTTTGAACATCTGCTTCTACGACTGGGGGAGCCTAACTTTGACGACTCTTTATTATTCTTTGGATGCATTCAGCCGGTGCTACCGGTCGACTTTTACTGGGGCCACATATCTTCTGGAGGTATTCTTTATTTTGCGCACTATCCTTTTTTTATTAACATTTTCCATTCATACATTTCTTTTTTATTTCTTGAATGATGATTCTTGTTCTTTGCAGATGTGGTTCTATGAGGTCATTGGGTTGAACACCCAGCTGATTTCTTTGAAGGATGACTCCATTGGGGACTTTTATCGGACGTTTCGATGGCGTAGGTCTAATTGGCAATGGAAGAAGAACCTTTCTGTGTAGGCAGTGCGTCAAGTCTTGATTGGCCTGACGAGCGATCGGGTAAGCATTCCTTTGTCCTTGAGACTGTTCTTTTCCTTTGATGCCATTTTATTGATAATGATCCTTCGCTTTGGTTGGGGATTTACAGGTGACCTTTTATCCCAGGGGGAAGTTATTCAGCACACCGAGTACATGAGGGACATGCGCGGATGAGGCGCCTGCTGGTTCATGAGTTCGGATACTCTTAGTATCTTGGGGAGAGGGTAGTTCAAAAGATTTTAGAGGATGATGTTACGGTGCCATTGGTGAGGCCCCCTATGTTCATGAGGCACGTGCGGAAAATGTCCGATGATGCCCAGGTGGCCGCTATGATGGGAGAATCATACTCCATGTATACTGACATAACGGTGATGCATGATTATATGGACTTCGCTACAACTTAGTTGATGCCCCTGGAATTTATGATGTGATGCCTCTCCCTAGGGTGGGCTCGAGTTGGCAGGTGTGGTCTTCTCATAGTGTAGATGGTGCGGCTACGTCAGTGGCGGTGGAGATAACTTCAGGACCTTCTTTTGTGCGGCTGCATTCCCCTAGTTACAACCTTCGACGAGCTGATGGGGGATCTGTTCGTCTACCACATTGCTCTTATGCGATGGACCCGGAGGATTTGGGTCTGACGGAGTAGGTCCTTAGGCCTGCGGTACGTCTTCTTTGACTTCTTTGATTTCTTTCTCTTTCCTCATGCTTGACTGATTTGATCTTTTCTATTACTCCTCATAGCATTTCAGTGTTTCAACCACTTGGTTGAAGGACATCAGGGACTAGATATCCTCGAAAATCTCCCATATTCGAGAGGCGGTTTTGGTTCCTTCTTGCTTGGTGTCGTCTACCTCATCTAGGGAAGGATTGAGTTCTGGAAGTGGGGGCACATCGTCTCGTCGCAGGGGGGAAAGGGCGCACTGCAGGGACGGGGGATCCTAGAGAGAGAGAAAAAGAGGAGTGAGAGAGAGAGACAGAGATTGTGTTCTCGCTGAGTCCCGTTGTTCTTTTCTTCTTCTTTTCCAGCAAATGTTTACGTAACACAGCAAAATATATGAAAATAAAGGATGAATTTTTTTTGTTAATTTTCTTAGTTTAGTGATTAATGCACATGCTCTTTTTACTTTGATGTTGAGGCCATAAAAACAATTTTGAAGATTGATTTGAGAATCATTAAAATGATATTAGTAAAAGCATAAGTATGAAGTGAAATCGAAATTCCCTTAAGATCAAAATTATTTTTTTTGGTTTTTTTCTTTTTTTTTTTATTTTGACAAAAGAGGAAAAAGGGAAGTTTCCCAAAATGGGGATTACCGATCGGTATGACCATTGCCCTCATGCTGCGGTACGAGGAGTTTTCTGCCATGCTGGGGATAAATCCCACCGTTGCCACAGCGCTGCCTGAGTTTTCCCGTTCTCCTAAGGAATTATTGGTTGGGCTTCTTTATATTTCGCCTTTGGCGGCCAGACTATTGGTTGTAGAAGGATTGATCTCCCTTCTGGTGGTGCTTCAGTTCGTGCATTAGCAGGACATAGGTGATGCTAGATATGTCAGGACCGTCATCCTAGGTCTAGTTTCAAAGGTTCTGTTGGTGATCGGGGAGATGCTGGTGGACCCCCAACTGGCTACTATAATTTCTTGGATGTCGTACCATCACAATCCTACGGTGGTGATATTGACGAAGACCTTAAATGGCCTGGATACCTGGCGGGAGGTTCGTTCTGACTTTCTGAGGGGTATCCCTGTAATGTTGTTCATATGGCTGTCAGAGAGGTTTCATATGACGGTCCCACGTGAGTATCCTTTGTCGGCGGTGCCAAACTTCCTTTCATGCTATTTCATTAGCCTAGGCCTGCACATTGAGAGTTGGGGGAACTGGTTTCACTACACCAAAACTGGGGATTGGTCACTGCCAAAATCCATGACCAAAACTGTGGGTCGCGGACTTGGGCCGTGACCATTTCGGCCGTGAACATTTTCGTGGGTCGCGGCCCAAGTCCGTGACCAAAAAATGGTCACGGCCGAGAGGGGTCACGGAAAATGGTCGCGGACTTGGGTCGTGACCCATGCCGTGACGGGTCGCGGCCCTCATCCGTGACCCACAACCGTGACAAATTGGTCGCGGCCAAAGTCCGCGACCCACGACCGTGACAAAAAAATAAAAATAAAAATTGGTCGCTGTCCTCATCCGTGACCCACAACCGTGACAAATTGGTCGCGGCCCAAGTCCGCGACCCACAACCGTGACAAAAAAAATAAAAATAAATGATCGCGGCCCAAGTCCTTGACCCACAATCATGAAGAAAAAAAGGAAAAAATGGTCGCGGACTTTGGCCGTGACCCATAACCGTGACCAAAAATATAAAAAAAATGGTCGCGGACCAAGTCCGCGACCATTTTTATGCATGACGAAAAAAATCAAAATGGTCATGGACAAAGTCCATGACCATATTTAACTATAATTTTTAAAAAAAAATGTATTTGTTTGGTCCAATCCTAAAATTGGGGGTCCAATCACACACTGCGAATCGAGAACGTTGTTAAGAAACAAATATATATACAAACTTATAAACATTACACGTCTTAATAATTCACAGATAAAAAAAAATTGGGTAGAGTTTCCATTATTTTCTTAGCATTCCAAAACCTATAAATGTAAAACCTACTTATTATAAAGCCTGGACGGCCAGAAAATTCAACAATCAAATTATAAAAGCCTGCACGGCCATAAAACGAAACAATAAAAGCCTGCACGACTATAACACAAAAAACAAAATCCTGAATGTCCACAACATATAAACAATCTCCATGTTGTAGACCATTGCCTCCTTCATTTGTTCAGCGTGCAAAAGTCCTACAAATGATAGGATACATAAAAAAAATTATCAGTAACCAAGTTGTTTTACAAAAAAATTAATCAAGCTGAAAAATTGCATATATGAGTTAAAATAATCAGTAACCAAGTAGAAATATGCAAATTACCGTCGTATTCTCAAATCGGGAGTCCTGCGGCAGCATGGTCAGTTCCTACGAGTTACATTGGTCCCATGGGAGGTGTTGGTGCCACCCAAGGGGCCGTTCGGAAGCTGTTTCGAGTTTTCACCCTCTAACGCCATGTTTTTAAGCCTAAGTCAAGAAATATGCAAATTATTGTCGTATTCTCAAATCGGGAGTCCCGCGGCTACGGGGTCAGTTCCTATGAGTTACATTGGCCCCGTGGGGCGTGTTGGTGCCACCCACGAGGCCGTTCGGGGGCTATTTCGAGTTTTCACCCTCTAACGCCATGTTTTCCTTAAGTCTAAAAAAATGCAAATTACCGTTGTATTCTCAAACCGGGAGACCCACGGCTGTGGGGTCAGTTCCTGTGACTTACATTGGTCCTGTGGGAGGTGTTGGTGCCACCCACGGGGGCGTTCGGGGGCTGTTTCGAGTTTTCAACCGCTAACGTCATGTTTTTAAGCCTAAGTCTAGAAATATTTAAATTACCGTCGTACTCTCAAATCGAGAGACCCGTGGATGTGGGGTCAGTTCCTACGAGTCACATTGGTCCCGTGGTAGGTGTTGGTGCCACCCACGGGGACGTTCGAGGGTTGTTTCGAGTTTTCACCCTTTAACGCCATGTTTTTAAGCCAAGGTCAGGAAATATGCAAATGATCGTCGTATTCTCAAATTGGGAGTCCCACGGCTGCGGGGTCAGTTCCTACGAGTTACATTGGTCTTGTGGGAGGTGTTGGTGCCACCCACGGGGACGTTCGGGGGCTGTTTTGAATTTTCACCCTCTAACGCCATGCTTTGCTTAAGTCTAGAAATATGCAAATTACTGTCGTATTATCAAATCGGGAGATCCGTGGCTGCGGGGGTCAGTTCCTATAAGTTACATTGGTCTCGTGGGTGGTGTTGGTGCCACCCAGAGGGCCGTTCGGGGGCTGTTTCGAGTTTTCACCCTCTAACGTCATGTTTTTAAGCATAAGTCTAGAAATATGGAAATTACCTTCATGTTCTCAAATCGAGAGTCCCGCGGCTGCGTGCTCAGTTCCTTCAAGTTACATTGGTCTCGTGGGATGTGTTGGTACCACCCACGGGAACGTTCGGGGGCTGTTTCGAGTTTTCACCCTCTAACGCCATGTTTTTAAGCCTAAGTCTAAAAATATATAAATTACGATCGTATTCTCAAATCGGGAGACCCGCGAATGCATGGTCAGTTCCTACAAGTTACATTGGTCCGGTAGGAGGTGTTGGTGCCACCCACGAGGACATTCGGGGGATATTTCGAATTTTCACCCTTTAACGCCATGTTTTGATTAAGTCTAGAAATATGCAAATTACCGTCATATTCTCAAACCGAGAGACTCGCGGCTGTGGGGTCAGTTCCTACGAGTTATATTGGTCCCGTGGGAGGTGTTGGTGCCACCCACGGGGACGTTCGGGGGTTGTTTCAAGTTTTCACCCTCTGACGCTATATTTTTAAGCCTAAGTCTAAAAATATGGAAATTACTGTCGTATTCTCAAACCGGGAGTCCTGCGGCGGCGTGGTCAGTTCCTATAAGTTATATTGGTCCCGTGGGTGGTGTTGGTTCCATTCATGGGGCTGTTTCGAGTTTTCACCCTCTAACGTCATGTTTTTAAGCCAAAGTCTAGAAATATACGAATTACCGTCGTACTCTCAAATCGGGAGACCCGCGGCTGTGGGGTCAGATTCTATGAGTTACATTGGTCCCGTGGGAGGTGTTGGTGCCACCCACGGGGACGTTCGGGGGCTGTTTCGAGTTTTCACCCTCTAATGCCATGTTTTAGAGCCAAAGTCGAAAAATATGCAAATTATTGTCGTATTCTCAAATCGGGAGTCCCGCAGCTGCGGGGTCAGTTCCTACGAGTTACATTGGTCCCGTGGGATGTGTTAGTGCCACCCACGGGGACGTTCGGGGGCTGTTTCGAATTCGCACTCTTTAACGCCATGTTTTTCTTAAGTCTAGAAATATGCAAATTATCGTCTTATTATCAAATCGAGAGACCCATGGCTGCGGGGCCAGTCCTATGAGTTACATTGGTCCCGTGGGAGGTGTTGGTGGCACCAACAGGGCCGTTCGGGGGTTATTTCAAGTTTTCACCCTCTAACGTCATGTTTCTAAGCCTAAGTCTAGAAATATGCAAATTACCGTCTTACTCTCAAATCGGGAGACCCACAGTTGTGGCGTTAGTTCCTACGAGTTACATTGGTCCTGTGGGAGGTGTTGGTGCCACCCACGGGGACGTTCGGGGGCAGTTTCGAGTTTTCACCCTCTAACACCATGTTTTTAAGCCTAAGTCAAGAAATATGCAAATTATCATCGTATTCTCAAATCGGGAGTCCCGCGGCTGCGGGGTCAGTTCCTACGCATTATATTGGTCCCGTGGCAGGTGTTAGTCCCACCCACGGGGCCGTTCGGGGGCTGTTTCGAGTTTTCACCCTCTAACGCCATGTTTTGCTTAAGTCTATAAATATGCAAATTATCGTCGTATTCTCAAACCGAGAGACCTGCAGCTGCGGGGTCAGTTCCTACGAGTTACATTGGTCCCGTAGGAGGTGTTGGTGCCACCCACGGAGCCATCCGGGGGCTGTTTCGAGTTTTCACCCTCTAACGTCAGGTTTTTAAGCCTAAGACTAGAAATATGCAGATTACAGTCGTACTCTCAAACCGGGAGACCCGCAGCTGTGGGGTCAGTTCCTACGAGTTACATTGGTCCCGTGGGAGGTGTTGGTGCCACCCACGGAGACGTTCGGGGGCTGTTTCGAGTTTTCACCCTCTAACGCCATGTTTTTAAGCATAAGTATAGAAATATGGAAATTACCTTCATGTTCTCAAATCGAGAGTCCCGCGGCTACGTGCTTAGTTCCTATGAGTTACATTGGTCTCGTGGGATCTGTTCCCCGGGGGTTGTTTCGAGTTTTCACCCTCTAACGCCATGTTTTTAAGCCGAAGTCTAAAAATATGTAAATTAAGGTCGTATTCTCAAATCGGGAGTCCCGCGAATGCATGGTCATTTCCTACAAGTTACATTGGTCCGGTAGGAGATGTTGGTGCCACCCACGAGGACGTTCGGGGAATATTTCGAATTTTCACCCTTTAACGCCATGTTTTGCTTAAGTCTAGAAATATGCAAATTACTGTCATATTCTCAAACCGAGAGACTCGCGGCTGTGGGGTCAGTTCCTACGAGTTATATTGATCCCGTGGGAGGTGTTGGTGCCACCCACGGGGACGTTCGGGAGCTGTTTCAAGTTTTCACCCTCTGACGCCATATAGTCTAGAAATATGGAAATTACCGTCGTATTCTCAAACTGGGAGTCCTGCGGCGGCGTGGTCGGTTCCTACGAGTTACATTGGTCCCGTGGGAGGTGTTGGTGCCACCCACGGGGACGTTCAGGGGCTGTTTCGATTTTTCACCCTCTAACACCATATTTTTATGCCTAAGTCTAGAAATATAAAAATTACTATAGTATTCTCAAATCGGGAGACCCGTGACTGCGGGGTCAGTTCCTACGAGTTACATTGGTCCCGTGGGAGGTCTTGGTGCCACCCACGGGGTCGTTCGGGGGCTGTTTCGAGTTTTCACCCTCTAACGTCATGTTTTTCAGCCTAAGTCTAGAAATATAAAAATTATCGTCGTACTCTCAAACCGGGAGACCCGCGACCGTGGGGTCAGTTCCTAAGAGTTACATTGGTCCCGTGGGAAGTGTTGTTGCCACTCACAGGGACGTTCGGGGGCTATTTCAAGTTTTTACCCTCTAACGCCATGTTTTTAAGCCTAAGTCCGAAAATATGCAAATTATCATCATGTTCTCAAATCGGAAGTCCTGCGGCTACGGGGTCAGTTCCTACGAGTTACATTGGTCCCGTGGGAGGTGTTGGTGCCACCCATAGGGACGTTCGGGGGTTGTTTCAAATTTCCACCCTCTAACGCCATGTTTTGCTTAAGTCTATAAATATGCAAATTACCGTCGTATTCTGAAACCGGGAGACCCGCGACTGCAGGTTCAGTTCCTACGAGTTACATTGGTCCCGTGGGAGGTGTTGGTGCCATCTACGGGGCCGTTCGGGGGCTGTTTCGAGTTTTCACCCTCTAACGTCATGTTTTTAAGCCTAAGTCTAGAAATATGCAAATTATCGTCGTACTCTCAAATCGGGAGACCCGCAGCTGTGGTGTCAGTTCCTACGAGTTACATTGGTCCCGAGGGAGGTGTTGGTGCCACCCACGAGAACATTCGGAGTCTATTTCGAGCTTTCACCCTCTAACGCCATGTTTTTATGCCAAAGTCAGGAAATATGCAAATTATCGTCTTATTCTCAAATCGGGAGTCCCGCGACTGCGGGGTCAGTTCCTACGAGTTACATTGGTCCCGTCCGAGGTGTTGGTGTCACTCACGGGGCCGTTCGGGGGTTGTTTCGCTTTTCACCCACTAACGCCATGTTTTTAAGCCTAAGTCTAGTACTACCAATCTCTTTCAATGGCTTACGAAGACAAAGCCAAAGGAAATGCGACCTTCGCCGCCAAAAACTTCACCGACGCAATTAGACTCTTCACAGAAGCAATCCAACGTTCTCGCACCAATCATGTCCTCTACTCCAATAGATCTTCCGCCTACGCCTCTTTAAATCAATACACACAAGCCTTAACCGATGCTCAAAAAACCGTCCAACTAAAATCCGACTGGTCCAAAGGCTACTCCCGCCTCGGTGCCGCTCATCTCGGCCTTCACAACTACGACGACGCCGTTTCGTCTTACAAGAAAGGTCTCGAAATAGATCCCAACAATGAACCACTCAAATCCGTCCTCGCCGATGCCCAATCCGACCCCTCCAAATCACGCTCCCCCCAGCCGCCTCAAACCTCTTCGGGGACACATTTTTCGGCCCCGAGATGTGGGCTAAATTAACATTCGATCCCTCAACAAGAACATATCTTCAACAATTGGACTTCGTTAAAATGATGCAGGAGATGCCGAAAAACTCCACCAACTTAAATCTCTACCTAAAGGATCAGAGAGTTATGCAGGCGATTGGGGTTTTACTCAACGTCAAACTTTCCACGCGTATACCCGACAATATGGAGATGAACTATTCAATTCTGGAGAGAAATGACGAGCCCGTCAAGCGGCCTGAGCCGGAACCTGAACCGGAACAAGTACCGAATGAGGAGAGGTAAATTAGAGAGAGGAAAGTGGAGGCGCAGAAGGAGAAGGAGGCTGGGAATGCGGCTTATAAGAAGAAGGATTTTGATACGGCGATTGGGCATTATACAAAAGCGATTGAATTCGACGATGAGGATGTTTCATTTTTAACTAACTGGGCATTATACTGTTATATATAACTATTATATATATAACTGTTATATATATATATATATCAGTATATAACAGTTATATACTGTTATAATAACAGTTATATATTGTTATATATAACTGTTATATATAACACTGTTATATATAATAGTTATATATAACAGCATATATATAACTTATATATATATGTCTTTCCATCTTTACATTATGTTGAATCACTTTATGTCGAACTCTAGAGTAATTTGAAATTCTTGGTATCACTTTCGCAAGCATCATATAAGTAAGAGGAGCAGGTGTTTAAATCTTAGAAGCAGGTGTTTAGGTACAAAAAGCAGCATAAGCAAGAGGAGCATGGAGCTTGGGGCAGGGGAAGTAGTAGTAATAGGGGGATTGGGGCAGTAGCAGGTGCTGCTGTTGTGGCAGCGAGGCAGTAGCCAGTGCTGTCCTCCATCTAGTGTATTATATGTATTTAGTAGCGTGGCAGTAGCAGGTGCAGTAGTGTGGCAGCGAGTAGGACCTGTACCAGTATGTATGTCCAATAGAAAAACACTATCTTAATTAATATCATAATTTGGTCTTGGCTTAATGATGCACAACCGCGTGTAGGACCTGTACCAGTATGTATGATTTCTAGAACGTATCATGCTCTATGAAATCAAATATATGTGTCTCTATTTACTATACGCATGTCTCCATTTTCCAAATGAATGAGTGAAGGTTGCACATTTATTTTCTAAACATCGAATTCATCCAATATAAATAAACATACAGAATTTGAAAAAAAAACATGATAACAATAATCCTGAGGATATTTTAAAGCCGCTGTGAAATATGTTTCTCGATTTGTTCCAGTTAACAGTCTTAATACTCCCTTTCATTTGTACATCTTACCCATTTTGCGATCTCCTTCATAGGAGAATTTCTCGAGCCTTTTAAATTAACAGTTAGTATTGATTGTCGAACAGTTGAACTTGTTGACATTATATACTGTCAAGAATATCACTGTGTACTTGTTCTTGTACAAGACCACCATATTGTGCTAAGTTTTATTGCCAGACTAAAAGTTTGCCACGTACACTTGATCACTGACTGATCATCACCTTATGATTGATTTTGGTTACTCTAATGAACTCACAGTTCATGACGAGGACTATTGGTGTAGACCCCATGAGTAAACCTATTATCGCAATAGCTTTCCTTCGTGCCATTACATCTCACAGTCCATTTTTGTAGTGGAGATGCCTCTTTTATCTTTATATTCTGTCTAGGTCCCACAATATCATATCCCAGTAGCACTATGAACTCATTAACAATTATAATATGAACGATTAACTAATTTTAGTTACGGCAGTGTTGGTCTCAAGGAAGCTGATCTTGTATGCACTACACCAAAACACTCTTTTAGTAACAGACTAATTTTATGATTACTAACAGTATTATACCATTAGTATTTCTTACCATACAATACCGTTACTAATATAACATAAGTGTTAATAGTTCTATTTCAATATTTTAAAAGTGAAAATAAAAAATAAAAAATAAAGAAAAGTTTCATCGTAACCCAAAAAAACTCTCCCTGACTCCCCACACCCAAACGCAAAGCCCCATAAGCGCGATTTCTTCTCAGAGCTCGCAGCTTCTTCTCTTACCTTTTTTTGAACCTAGGGTTTGTCTGAATCGTGGCCTCTCCTCGTACCTCAAACACCATAAATGTCTCAAACTCTCTAATTCGGAGAAAACCTAGGGTTTGTCAAACTCACCTAGGGTTTCATGATTTCGATATTTTGAGGTAGGCCTCCTCTTTAATTCAAAGTTAAATATTGTTTAATAATTAAGAATTATGACCATTTCGTTGATGTCCTTGATTTACAGGTTGATCCTCTTACTCACCAGGTCAAGATTTACTTTACACGTATGTGTGTTGAACCTGGAGATAGATTGCCCTCTGTATATTTGTGGTAAAAGTGATGTATATTTGTTTGTAATTTCCGTTATTTTCTAATGATTGTGTTTCTTTCTGGATTTTTGCAATAAGTAGTCATAATATATTTTTTTGAAGAATAATTATGCTAATTGTTCTTTGCAGATAATGTATGTGTTCATTGATCTTGATTAATTTAGAACGCTTTACTACTTAATGTAGTATACCTGATGTCAACACCGTCATTGGTTATGAAATTGATTAGCTTGTGGAGAATCAAGGTGTGGTTTTTCTTTTTTTATTTTATATAATTTTTTGAATTGTTATTAAACACTAGAAGTTGTGTTCTAATGTTATAGGTATCTTATTTTTGTGTTTAGGTTCTGTACTTTTTCATAAACAATTGAAATCGTCGCTTGAAACTTTAGGTGTGATTGAGCATCATTATAGTCGTTGTGCAAAGCCTATTAATATTCTTAAGCGAGCTATATTTGAAAATAGTAATGTTATACAGCAATTACGGTGTGGGGTAAGGATGCACATTATACGGTGTGAGCTATATGTTGAATTCAATAATGGATATGCTCTCGAGTGGAATTGACTAACCTGCGAGAAAGTCTTTAAATATCTATTTGAAATTCATAAGATCAGACATTATAAGGTAGGGATTTCATAATCTTATTTTTGCAAATTTACATCGTACACTCAAATCGGGAGCCCCGTAACAATGCGATCGACTCCTACGAGTCACATTGGTCCCATGCAAGATGTTCGTGACTCTTACGGGACAGTTTTGTGGATGTTTTACGTTTTTACCCTTCGATGGCAAGTTTTTATTCTTAAGTCTATTTTTTACAAATTTACGTCGTACACTCAAATCGAGTGCTCCGTGACTACGTGGTCGGTTTTTACAAGTCACATTGGTCCCGTGCGACGTGTTCGTGACTCTTACCGGACCGTTTTGTCGCTATTTTACGTTTTCACCCATCGATGGCATGTTTTTATGCTTAAGTATATTTTTTTGCAAATGCAAGTCGTACACTCAAATCGGTAGCCCCGTGACTACGCGATCAGTTCCTACAAGTCACATTGATCCCGTGCGAGGTGTTCGTGACTCTTACGGGACCGTTTTGTGGCTGTTTTACGTTTTCACCCTTCGATGACATGTTTTTATGCTTAAGTCTAATTTTTGCAAATTTACATCGTACACTCACCCGGGAGAACCGTGACTACGCAGTGGATTCCTAAGAGTCACATTGGTCCCGTGCGAGGTGTTCGTGACTCTTACGGGACCGTTTTGTTATTGTTTTACGTTTTCACCCTTCGATGGCATGTTTTTATTCTTAAGTGTAATTTTTCATAAATTTACATCGTACACTCAAATCGGGAACGCCGTGACTACGCAGCCGGTTCCTACGAGTTACATCGATCCCGTGAGAGGTGTTCGTGACTCTTACGGGATCGTTTTATGGTTCTTTTAACATTTTTACCCTATAAAAGTATGTCTGTATGCCTAAGTCTAACGTTTGACAAATTTACGTCGTATGCTCAAAGCAGGAGTGCCTTGACTACGCGGTCAGTTCCTACGAGTCACATTGGTCCCGTGCGAGGTGTTCGTGACTCTTACGGGACCATTTTGTGTTTGTTTTACATTTTCACCCCTCGAAGGCATGTTTTTATGCTTAAGTCTAATTTTTTTACAAATTTACGTCGTACACTCAAACCGGGAGTCCCGTGACTACGCGGTCGGTTCCTACGAGTCACATTGGTCCCGTATGAGGTGCTCGTGACTCTTACCGAACCGTTTTATGGTTGTTTTATGTTTTCACCATTCGATGACATGTTTTTATGCTTAAGCTGAATTATTTATAAATTTACGTCGTACACTCACACCGGGAGCCCCGTGACTACGTGGTCAGTTCCTACGAGTCACATTGGTCCCGTGCGAGGTGCTCGTGACTCTTACGGGACCGTTTTGTGTTTGTTTTACGTTTTTACCCTTCGATGGCATGTTTTCTTGCTTAAGTCTAACTTTTTACAAATTTATGTCGTACACTCAAACCGGGAGCCCCGTGACTACACGGTCGATTCCTACGAGTAACATTGGTCCCGTGAGAGGTGTTCGTGACACTTACAAGACCATTTTGTGACTGTTTTACGTTTTCACCGATCGATTGCAATTTTTTATGCTTAAGTCTATTTTTTTTGCAAATTTACGTCGTACACTCAAATCGGGATCCCCGTGACTATGCGATCAGTTCCTACGAGTTACATTGGTCCCATGTGAGGTGTTCGTGACTCTTACGGGACCGTTCTGTCACTGTTTTACGTTTTCACCCTTCAATGTCAAACTTTTATGCTGAAGTCTATTTTTTTGCAAATTTACGTCGTACACTCTAATCGGGAGCCCCGTGACTACGCAGTCGATTCCTACGAGTCACATTGGTCCCTTGAGAGCTGTTCGTGACTCTTACGGGACCATTTTGTGGATGTTTTACATTTGCGTACCTCGATGGTAAGTTTTTATGCTTAAGTCTAATTTTTTATAAATTTACATCATACACTCAAACCGAGAGGCCAGTGACTATGTGGTCGGTTTCTACGACTCACATTGGTCCCGTACAAGGTGTTTGTGACTCTTACCGAACCGGTTTGTCGTTGTTTTATGTTTTCACCCTTCGATGACATGTTTTTATGATTAAGTCTAATTTTTGCAAATTTAAGTCGTACACTCAAATCGGTAGCCCTGTGACTACGCGATCAGTTCCTACGAGTCACATTGATCCTGTGCGAGGTGTTCTTGACTCTTACGGGACCGTTTTGTGGCTGTTTTATGTTTTCACCCTTCGATGGCATGTTTTTATGCTTAAGTCTAATTTTTACAAATTTACGTTGTACACTCACCCGGGAGCCTCGTGACTACGCGATCGGTTCCTAAGAGTCACATTGGTCCCATACGAGGCGTTCATGACTCTTACGGGACCGTTTTGTGGTTGTTTTACGTTTTCACCCTTCGATGACTTATTTTTATGCTTAAGTCTTATCTTTCACAAATTTACGTCGTACACTCAAACCGGGAGCGCCGTGACTACACGATCGGTTCCTACGAGTTACATCGATCCCGTACGAGATGTTCGTGACTCTTACGAGAACGTTTTTTCACTGTTTTACATTTTCACCCTTCAATGGCAAGTTTTTATGCTTAAGTCTATTTTTTTGCAAATGTAAGTCGTACACTCTAATCGGGAGCCTCGTGACTACGCAGTCGGTTTCTATAAGTCACATTGGTCCCGTGTGAGGTGCTCGTGACTCTTACGGGACCGTTTTATGGTTGTTTTATGTTTTCACCATTCGATGGCATGTTTTTATGCTTAAGTCGATTTTTTTGTAAATTTACGTCGTACACTCAAACTGGGAGCCCCGTGACTACGCGGTCAGTTCCTACGAGTCACGTTAGTCCCCTGCTTGGTGCTTGTGATTCTTACAAGACTGTTTTGTGCTTGTTTTATATTTTCACCCTTCGATGGCATATTTTTATGCTTAAGTCTAGCATTTTACAAATTTACATCGTACACTCAAACCGGGAGCCCCGTGACTATGCAGTCGGTTCCTACGAGTCACATTGGTCCCGTGAGAGGTGTTCGTGACACTTTCGGAACCGTTTTGTGGTTGTTTTACGTTTTCACCCATTAATTGCATTTTTTATGCTTAAGTCTTTGTTTTTGCAAATTTACGTCGTACACTCAAATTGGGATCCCCGTGACTCCGCGATCATACACTCAAACTGGGATCCCCATCGTACACTCAAATCGGAATCCCCATCGTACACTCAAATTTATGTCGTATACTCAAACCGAGATCCCCGTTGTACACCCTTCGATGACATGTTTTTTATGCCTAAGTCAAACTTTTTGAAAATAAAATAACAAACTAGCGAACAATTTAAAGACAAAGAGAGTAAATATATATGTAATGTATAATTGAAGAATTAAGCCAATAAATCAAACCTTGAGCATCCACCAAAAGAATTGAGTTGACAGTGCACCTCACACTTTAACCATGGAATTTTCTCGAGAAGTTTCTGGAAGCAAAGAAAACAAACACGTGAAACAATAAATGTTCTCTCATCAGCTACACATTAAACATAACAATGTAATGTTGTGAATGTTTCTTAAAATTATTATCATTTCATATTTTATTAAACAATTGAATTCGTGTTACTTAGGAGACAACATTTACGACTTAATTGTAAATAATCAATTTCATCATTAATAATTTGAGGAGAAACATTTATAAATAACTTGGACTAGTAAACATTGCACATTTAGATGTCAAAATCTTAAAAGCGCATAAAACAACATAAAAGTTAATAAGGACCATAAGAGTTATGGGACACCCCTTAAAAAAAATACCCGACAAATTCACCCCCTTAAATGTTAATTCGTTGTAATTAAGCCTAGAAACAGGATTCCCTCCATTTTTTACCTAAAAGAGAAAAAAAAATATCCCAACCCAAAAATAAAATAAAAACAATAAAAAAGTAAAAATAACTAAAAAATCTCCCATCATCACAATCCCTTCAACTCCTCCTCCGTCATTTCAACTACGACCTCACCTTTAGCTTCTGCCCCCCGCACTCCCTCCAACCAACCACCACCATACCAAAACCCTACCACCAGCAACCCCCGACCAACCAAACCCTTGTCCAGCTTCAATCGACATAAACCCAATGCAGTTCTGGTGCCAATCGCCCACCTTGATGTCTGGATCTAACCCCGACATACAGAAATTGATGTAGGTGTGCGTGCATGTGTTCTGCTATGCGTGTGTTTCGTTGTGCGTTTGTGCGTGTGGGAGAGGTAGATATAGGAACCTGCTATGGTGGTTGGTGGAGTGGAGATTCAACCAGCGGTGGAGGAGAGATCAGCCGGCGGTGGTGTATTTGTTCCATGTCAAGTTTTAGCCTCCTAATATCTTGACATAAACGTAAAAAAATGCACATTAATCGCAAGATACGCGGTATACTTTTTCATAGGAAAATCAAGAGAACACCCAACAAATTTAATAACATGTACATTTATTGACACTAGTATCAATTTAATAAATTCAACATAGTATCCAACAACCAAGCCAACAATATCTCACTATAGTAATGTGCACACGTGTTTGCGACTCGTATGCCAAAATAGTCATTTAATCACATTTTGTCAAAAAAAAAGGCAAGCATATTTTGTCAAAAAAAATACATACACACACAATCTAGGATTTATTGACATAATCTATACATACACACATACAATCTAGGGTTTACTTAAACCCTAATATTTTTTTGACATAAATCTATATGCGTATATATAACCCACAAAAAGGCGGATGTAATTTTGTTTTTACTTATTATGAATCCATTTAATTATATTTTGTCAAAAAAATATAATGTCTAGAGTTTTGAATAATATTTTGCCAAAAAATATATATACATACAATCTAGGGTTTATTGACATAACATATACATACACACATACAATCTAGGGTTTACTTAAACCCTAATATTTTTTTGACATAAATCTATACATACATACACATACAATTACACACATAAAAGAACAAAACAGAAATTAAAGTATCTGTATTTGTATCTCATTAAACAAAAATCAAAACAGATATATATGATTGTATCTCATGAAACCGAAATAAAAAAACCAATAACCCTCATTCAAATATATGTATCTCATCAAACAAATCAAAAGAGAAATTAAAGTAAGCTAACCTTAACGGTGGCAACAGGGGTCGGTAGCAGAGAGAGAGAAAACCCACCGGTGTTTGACGAGAGAGAGAAGCCACAGCTTTGTCTTTAACGAAAGAGAGAGAGAAGCGGGTAAATGAAAATGAAAGGGGTCAAATGTTAAAGTGCATTTTTTTAGGAATTACATGGTCATGACCATCAGTCGCGACCCACCTCGCAACCCATAACCTTGTTGTTGCTACATGAATGGCCAATGGTCACGGCCTACAGCCGTGACCCCCATGCGCGACTAGTTTCAGACCATGAATTGAAGGATGGTCACGGCCCATAGCCATGACCCACACTAAGAAATGGTCAAGGCGCATAGCCGTGACCCTCAATCAGTGTGTGCAACCCTTTTTCATCAACCCTATTGCTTGAATGAGGTATGGTCACGGCCCATAGCCGTGACCCATACCAAGAAATTATCACGACCCTAAGTCGTGACCCCCAATGTGTGTACTATCTTCTTCGTCATTCCATCGATCATGGACTTGGGCCATGACCCCTCCGCGACCAGGCTTAGAGGAAATTTTGGCGTAAGTTTAGTGCCAAGATGGTCACGACCTGGTCACGGCCCAAGTTCGCGACCACCGTGGTTACGGACTTGGTCCGTGACTACTTCTAGAGCATCGATAATTTAGTGTGATAATAAATACGGTCATGCCAAATATTGAGTGGGTCACGGCCAACTGGTCGCGAACTTGGGCCGTGACCCACTGGGCATGACCATTCGTAGGATTTGGTGTAGTGTTTCTAGAGCATGGGGATCGAGGCTTACGTTGGTCTGTGCCTTGGTAGGGGGAGCTGCTATCCATTCTGAAACTCAGGGAGTACCAATATGTTAGACTGGTTGGCCTTAGGCAGGCCTCTTTCTACTTTCCCTAAGGGTTGATGCGCCAATATGGTTAGGAGAAAATTGTGCCACCGCGAACACCTAACTTCTCTCTTATGGAGGATTTGACAGAGGGTGTGGGCATGCGGCTAAGTTCTCTGTGGGAGAATCATCGTCCGTCGACCCATCCTTCTCAGTCTACTGGGAGAGTATGGCATGTCTGAGGGGACTACATGGAGTGGTTGTGGAAGAAGGTAGTGGACAGGATACTGGATGTGGAGACTGGTCAAAGGTAGTTTACCATATCTGACACCATTGAGGGAGGCGTTGGGGTCTACCCAAAGATGGTTCGGGCTTATCACTCCATAGAGTATCTGTGATACTCCATTCAGGTAGGGGAGGTTTAGGGAGCCCAGGATGCTGGTGATGATGGTTTTGGTTCCTTTGGTAGCTGTGGGTAAAGTTTTGTGAAAATTCTTGTGGTGGGTGTTGTTTTTGTGTTTTGTGGGAATAATTGGAGTGATTTTTAGGAGTAGTGTGGCTTGTTATTATCTGGGGTTTCTTTTTAGTAGGTGTAGTATTGGCAAGGGAAGTCGTTTGACTCTTTATGCCGATGTAATCATATGGAACTTTCAGATAAGGAAATAAATAAGTTTTTGATCACCTTGTTTTTCCTTTTAATAACTTTTTTAATTTTTAATTATCTATACTAATCGCTAAGGCATACATAATCCTTTTTTTCATATATATGTTAAGATGAACTGTCATTCTCGGGGATAAGAAAAGAATGGCATTTTCTGAAAAAGAAAGGGGTCGCGCTCATTTGAAGCGAAAGAGATGCCTACATATCTCTGAGGGTTTTGAAAAATTTTGAAATTCATTTTTTGAAAATGTTTTTCGAGGATCAGGACCACGTAGTTCTGGGTAGGGGAAAAGAAGAGATTCCTTTGTTTTTAGAATAGAAGGGAAATGAGAAGAGTCGTAACGCGTCGAGATTTTGGACTAGGGATAGAATTTCTTGAGACGGTTGAGGTTAACTGGACACTCCATTTCTTCCCCGTCGAGGTCGGTGAGCACAGCGGCGCCGCCCAACAGGATCCTCTTAACAATGTAGGGGTCGCTCCAATTAGGCTTAAATTTCCCTCTGGGTCCTAGATAGGCTCTATTATTTCTTTGAGGGCTAAGTCCCCCTCTCGAACATAATGGTCCTTGACTCTCTTATTGAATGATCGCTCTATACGGTGATAGCACCCTTATATGTGATAGAGAGCTTTTAATCTCCTTTCGTCT
Source organism: Sambucus nigra (assembly GCA_949130495.1). Lineage (NCBI taxonomy): Eukaryota > Viridiplantae > Streptophyta > Magnoliopsida > Dipsacales > Adoxaceae > Sambucus > Sambucus nigra. Next base: position 614,437,599 of record OX422207.1, read on the forward strand.
AAGATGAACATCTCGTCAAGACGGCTTTGGTACCAGTCTACTCCACTGACCTTGCTTTCAAGCATGATCCGCAGCGAGGGTATTTCCAGCTCCATAGGTAGGACTGCTTTGATGCTGTAGACAAGAGATTAAGGGGTAGCCCCAGTAAAGGTTCAAACTGAAGTGCGGTATCCCCAGAGTGTATAAGGGATCCTATCGCCCCAATCTCGACAACTCTCGATCATCTTGCTAATAATGGCCTTGAGATTCTTGTTGCCAACTTCAACTGCTATGTTGGTTTGAGGTCGATATGGAGAAGATTTATGTCTTTGAATCCCATACTCATCAACCACTTACATAACTTTTGCCTCAAAATGCAACCCATTGTTTGATACCAGCTCGTGTGGGACCCCATATCAGCAGATCATTTTCTTCTTGATGAATTTGGACACTTTTTTAGAATTCAGAACTGCCTATGACTTGGCTTCGACCCATTTGGGGAAGTATTCAATAGCGATTAGGATGAACTCATGCCTATTGGATGCCTTCAGTGTGAATTTCCCTATGATATCGATACCCCATGTGGAAAATGGCCAGGGAGAAGTCATGTTGTACAGTTCTCGTGGAGGCAGATGCGGTAAGTTAGAGAACTGTTGGAATTTGAGGCATCTTCACACATATGTTGTGCAGACCTGAATCATGGTAGTCCACTAGTATCCATGTCGAATGATATTTTTGGTGAGCATATGGACATTCATGTGGGGTCCGCATTACCTGTTGTGGATTTTCTGCATTATCTCTTCATTATTAGCCCCTGCGATAAAGTGTAAATCGGTTCCATCGAAGTTTCGCTTAAATAGTTATTTATCACAGGCAATGTACTGGGCGACAAGTCTACGGAGAGTTGTTATGTATTCCTTTTCAGCCCCTTGGGGATACCTACCGTGTTTAAGGAGGCGCCAAATATCATAGTACCAGCAGTCGGCCATTTCGGGTTCTTCCTCTGTACAGAGCTCGATGTGGTAGCAGTGGGTTGGTTTATCTTATTTTTGGACCAGGAAGGGGGGCATGGTTATTCTTTCGAGCATGTCAATCATGGAGGATAAGGTGGTAAGGTCATCTGCTAAGTTTTTCTTTTCTCGGGGCAGGTAGTGGAAGGTGATTTCTTGGAATTAGGAAGCTAGTTCTTCAAGGTGGGCATGGAAGGGTAAGAGTTTCTCATCCATGACTTTCCACTTCCTGAGTACTTGACCGATGATGAGGGATAAATCCTCGTAGACATCTAGGTATCAATTTCCTTTCTTAAGGCCAACTTTGAGACCTACTATGCATGCCTCGTATTCCATCATGTTGTTAGTACATGGGAAATCCAATTTGATGGCGATGGGAGTGTGGGAGTCATCAGGGGAAATTAAGAGGATTCTAATGCCATATCCTTTCTATTGGAAGTGTCGTCAAAGAACATTTACCATCGAAGATCTTCTTGGGAGGCACAAAAGATATTCTCGTCTGGGAATTCAGAACTCCATACATCGGCCTCTTCCATAGAGTAGTCAGCAAGGTAGTTAGAGATGGTTCTTCCTTTCGTGGCTTTCTGTGTGATATAGGTGATATCAAACTCGGCTATGAGCATCAACAAATGGGATATTTGACTGGACAAGGTGGGCATCTCAAGTAGGTACTTGATGGGATCCATCCAGGATACGAATCTGATGGAGAAGGCAAGCATGTAGTGCCGTAACTTTTGGGTAACCCAGACAAGAGCGACACATGCTTTTTCCAAGTTGGAGTAGTTAACTTTGTAACCGAGTAATTTTTGGTTAGCATAGTAGATGGCTTTCTCCTTGTGGGTTTCTTCAAGGTATTAAGCTAGTATAGCCCCAGCTATAGTAATTTTTCACAGTTGGGTATAGGAGTAAGGGAAGACCAAGTTGTGGCCGCATGAGTATCGGCAATCGGGTTAGATATTGCTTAATTCGTTCGGAGGCTTCTTGGCAAGCTTCGTTCCAGACCTTGGTTGAATCTTTTTATAGCAGTTCGAATATGGGTTCACAGATGGAAGTTAATTGGCCGATGAATCGATGAATGTACTGTAATTTCCCAAGGAATCCTCAAACTTCTTTCTTCGTTCGGGGAGGTGGCATCTCAAGTATGGCTTTAAGCTTCACAGGATCTGCTTCTATCCCTTTCTCACTGACCATGAATCCCAAAAGTTTCCCTTTACTAACACCAAAGACATATTTTTGTGGGTTAAGCCGCATTTAGTACTGTCGCATTCATTCAAAGAATTTTCGAAGAGAGGGAACATGGTCCTCTCTAGTCTTAGACTAGATAATTATGTCATCTACATAAACCTCAACTTCCTTATATATCAGATCATGTAGAATGGTTGTGGCAGCCTTTTAATAGGTATCCCCTACTTTTTTTAGACCAAATAACTTGACAATGTAGCAAAAGGTTCCCCAAGGGGTGATGAATATTGTTTTCTCTTGATGATCAGGTAGCTTCTTGATCTGGTTATATTCATCAAATCCATCAATGAATGACTTAAGATCTTGGCTGTCTGTATTGTCCATAATCATATCAATGTTGGGTAGTGGGTAATCATTCTTTGGAGAGGCCTTATTCAAGTCTCGGTAGTCGACACACATGCGGACCTTTCCTCTTAATTTTAACACATGTACGATATTGGCTAGCCATGTAGGATATTTGATCACACGAATGAAGCCCACATTCGGCTGCTTGACTACTTCTTCTTTAACCTTAAGTGATCATTTGGTGCAGATTTTTCGCAGGTTCTCTTTGACTAGTTTCATTCCAGGAGAGTTGGAATCTCATGCTGTGCTAACTCAGGGTCAATGTTGGGCATATCATCATAGGACCATGCAAAGACATCCACGAATTCCTTCAGTAGCTCTTCGAGTTGCGTGCATTCGTGCTTATCAAATGTAGACCCTATCCTAATCTTGCGTATTTGTTTACTAAAACCGAGATTAATAAAAATAATTTTATCTTCATTAACTTGAACGTGGTTATGTTATTTATTATTAACCTTATTTAGATCAGTTCAGAATTGTTCATTTGCATTGTCATCATTATCAATAGTTTGATTAGAATCAAGAAAATTAATGTAAGGCACAATAAGATACTCAAAATCTTTTTTTATTTCATTGATAGGAAAAATAGCATTGAGAACCTCATCCAAGGAGGTCTCGATTACATCATAGTGAGAGGAAGCAACTACAGGGTAAAAGGGGTAAACATCAGGGTTAGGTTGAATATTAGAAGGTGGCACAGGTGCAGCATGCCAGTTGAGAAAAGGTGCATTAGCATCTTTGATGAGGTAGGATGGATTGGATGATGTAGTCCCTGAGTGGATCATGCAAAGTGCCAACCCCAGTATCTTCAAGTTAAAAGAGTCCTTGGAGTCGCTATTCTCAGAATCCCTGGTATTAGCTACGATATCTTCAGTGAGTGGTTGTATACAGTGCTGGGAACTCTCAGCCCTCGGGTAGCTGTCTTGAAAAAAGATCTCCATTCCTGGTTTTATCTTCTTATCTTTAGGGTCATACCAAGGCTCAGGGAAGCCACAAAAGGGTAAATATTCACCCGCTTTGATGAATCTTCCATTTAGGGAATCTCTTGATATAGTTCTGGCGTATAATAAACTTCTCTTAAGTCGGGGATGACGGATCAATCTGAGTTCTTCTTATGATGGTTGATAGACCAAGCCACAGGGAGAGAAGGCCTCCTTCAACACAGTAGGTTCAATTATCCCTTGTTGTCTCTGCTCTAGCCCCAGTATGGGCATGAAATTCATATTCTTGAACATTTATATAACATTGACATTTCCATAAGGATTATATTCTGGACAAACCCTATTTTTGAAGTCGTCCCCTGTTGAGAGTAGGACTAGTTTGACCTAGAAGCCTGATCATAGCATATCGTTCACCCCGTGTTGTATCTCGAGTATCGAATTAATGGTGCTTGCATTCTTAGTTTTGTCACTATCTCCCAAGATGGTGATACCTTGTCTATTAGCAAGGAACTTTAATTTTTGATGAAGGGAAGAAGACACCCCTTTGATGCTGTGGAGACACGGTCGTCTGAGCAGTAGATTGAAACAGGCTGGGATTTTGATGACATGGAATTAAATAATCAGATTTATAGGACTAGCCCCTATTGCAAGCTCTATATATCCCATTACTTCTTGGCGGGTATTGTCATAGGCACGTACAGCAGCAGAGGTTGGAGAAAGGTCAATCACTTTTAATCCCAAGCAATTGAGGGTTCTTAATGGGCACACATTTAGAGCTGATCTGTTGTCGATGAGTGAGAGGGGGACAGTATTGCCCATAACTTCAACAGAGATATTGAGAGCATGATTATGGTTGGGACCATTATTAGGGATTTCCTCTTCAGAAAAGAAGATCATTCGGGTAGAGTTCAATAATCCAACTAGGTTCACTGCTTCTTCTGGTGTGGTTATGGGAGGAACTGTGGGTCCTCTGAGCAGCTTGATTAGGGAATTTCGGTGCAATTAGGAAGATATGAAAAGTCCCCATAGAGTGATGTTAGCTTGAATTTTCTTCAGTTGATTAGAACCTTACTTTCTTCAAGAGATATTTTTGGCATATAGAGGTTCTCGACACCTTTCCCTTTATCGCTTGCTGATGGTTGTAAGTTTCAGTTCTGGTAATGTCTCCCCGGCCTGGTCATGGGGTTTACGAAAGAGGGGGAAAATTGAATCCATGTTTCTTCATCGATAGCAGGATATTCATCCACCTGTTTGATCTCTTCTAGTATCTCCTCAAATATTACTCCGCATAGGTTGGCTATTAGACTAGTCTTTCCTAAATCTGGCTCTTCATCTGAGTCTTCAAAATCGCCCCCCCCCCCCCCCCCCCCCATCCGGTGGCAACGATATTATCTTTCTATGTAAAGTCAATACACTCTATGACTTCAATAGCTTCTTCGTATAACCCTTCCCATTCGTCCAGGAAATACAAGACTGGGGGGACCAGGTGCCCTTATAATTTCAAAGCGTCGAGTAGCTTAAATATACTATAAATATTACCAGTTTTTCGAAACAAAACTGCCATAATCTGGACCAAGTCATCTAGACTGACTTCGTCGACTGGCACTACCCAGTTGCCAACTCTCAGGCCCATTTTTGAGATTCTAAGAATATCCCACTGAATCTCTGATAGTTTATAGTCATCTGGGAGGGTAATTTCAGCCCGAACTCTAGGAGTTGGTTCAGCACCTCTGACAATTCCATGTCCATACCTCCAGAATGGGTACAAACAGTGATGCATGCTCTGGTGAGGATTGATAAGGTTTGATCGACAAGGTTGATAGGGTGTAAGAGGAAATGTGGGCATATTTGGAGAGGTTTCAGACAGTATATGGGTATTAATAGTGTTTTACTTGGCATGATTTCGGTAGATGGGTCGAGTTTCGAGTCTTCTCCTAGGAAGATGGCGTTTGTATGATTTGGGAGTGGATTATGGGTAGTGTTCAGTTTAGGATTAGCTGGTGTGGCGATGATATCCCGATTAATTTGGCTTTGGATTGTGTTTCAAAGATGGAAACATTGGTTAGTGGTATGGCTAGCAGTTTTGTGATAGTCATAATGGACATCAGGTTTGAAGTTTTTCGGTAATGGACGAGGGTCCAAGGGTTTGATCAGGTTTCAGTTTAAGAGATCCTGGTAGAATTTGGAGAGAGGATCGTGAAGCTCGGTGTATTCCTTCCAGATTGGGTTTGGGTTTGTGTTTGGGCGACTTTCTGGTGCTCACGAAGCGGCAGGCTGAGAGATGTTGTTGATAGTAGAAACTGTGGTACTAGCAGGTTTTTTAAACTTTCTAGGAGCATAATGTCCAAAGATTTTCTTTAGTTCAACTTCTTTCTTAACAATACCTTCTTCAATTTCTACTCTTGCTTCTCGGAGGGCTCAGAAGTGAGGGTAATACTGTCCTCCCATGGTTGCTCGGACGTGAGGTAGGAAGTTCTTCTTCACAATGCTGACTTGTTCTTCTTCGGAGGGTCGATTAGTCATGGTAGCTTCTTTTTCTCTCCATATTGATATGAAGTTGTTGACTGACTCCCCAGGATTCTGTTTAAGTAGCTCTAAGTAGCGACGGGTATCCTATAACTCCTCTTTGTACTTATACTGTGACATGAACTCACGGGCAACATCTTCCCAACTACGGATTCTGGATTCTTAAAGGGATAGGAACCAACGGAGGGAGTTATCTTTCAATGTTTGCTGGAACATTTGAGCCATTATTTCTTCGAAAGCCCCTAGGAGAGTCATGGCTCGGTGATAGCTACGGAGATGGATGATCGGGGGTCCACTGCCTCCAAACTTCTCGATATTGGGCATCTTGAATTTTTCTAGTAACCTAGCTTTAGGATAGGGAGACATGTGGGTGTATTCCATTTAGTTCCCAGAGATTCTGACCTGGTCGAATTTCTTGGTTAGCATCTTGAGGTTTTCCTTGACCTTGTTCAGTTCTTCCCCTTTCGGGTTAATAGTTAAGGGTAAATTAGCATCTTAAGGTCTAAGCAAGGTTTGGCATAGGAAGATGGGATGGTGGAGACCCATTAGCAGGAGGAGCCCGTGGAGCATGATGGTATTCTTCAAGAACCCAAATAGGCTCATGGGCAGGCGGACCCATGGTACGAGGAAAAATGACCTCAGGATCTTCGGGGATAGGGACCCAATTTCTTTACATCTCATGGACCTCTGTTTGAAGGTTGTGAATTTTAGCGGTGAGCTGAGCCAGACCCAACAATAAATTCAGCTATACATTCAGCACTTGATCTGTATTCTCCATGGAAGGCGGGTGTGTTTCGAACTCGGAGGAAGTAAAGGGACTGACAAAACTTAGGGACAGTTCGACTGAAGATCAAAGCCAATAGGGAGCCAGGCCAAGGGTATGTGATCAAATTGAGAAGAAAAAATGGAATTAATTTTTGGGAAAGGAAAAAGGAAATCCATTTTTTTTAAAGGAGGAAAATATTTTTGACATTTTTGGAAAAGATGAGAATGAAAATGTTTTTGGTAGTTTTGATAAAAGAGAAAAAATGTTTTTCGATGCTTTTTGGGAAAAAGAGAGAAAAGGACTAAAGACGGGTCTCGGCATGGTTATTATGTTTATTAGGTTTTCACTTGTATTAAGTTATCCTAAATGCAAAATGAAATATCGAACGGGACCCGAGCGTGGAAAATTGGGCTTGCAACATATGTAAAGTTATGATTGGACTTGTAACCAGGCTCACGGGCAGGGTCCCATTTTTGTAATTGCGTGAAAATTTAGGTGGCATGCCAACCTAGAATTTTGGCAGAGTTTCAGGTTGAAACCGATAATCTAACATATGTGTCCTAGGCTCGAAACCTATATGCAGATATGAAGTTTGATTGGGTGAATTGGAAAGGGTTCCCCCCTTTGGCATGACTTCCACGATATATGTATTGCTGTTGAGGGAAATTGGTACGTGTGTACATGAGTTGCCTTGCTATATACCTCATGGGGACAGTACGTGTGAGAGAGATTCGATATACTCAACGTACGTGAATGAGTTCCCTACGATGTACCTCCCGTCATGACTTTGGCCAAGTGGTACGATGCAAGGGAACCATTCGATATACGTCAAAGGTACTTGGACAATGGAAGGTGAGAGTCATATCGCTTAGGATAACTGCACCCTGCCGGAATAGCGCCCATCATGAAGTGATCCTCTAATTACGGGACAAAATTTGGTCAATAACAATGCTATTTGGTAATGTCGTGTGAATCATGCATGATTCTCTTATTAGTTTCTTATACCGAGAGTATCTTTTTCTTGATCATGCCAAATAGGGAGCAAATTATAAGTACCAAAAGTAAAGCCATACCAAGTATGGTTAAGTGATGTGTGCAATATGTGGATCCATGTGATCCAATGTGCACGTGGTGTGAAGTGTACATGGAGAATCTTCTACAAGTGTGTGAATAGTAGCATATGTATGAGGTACACATGAATAATAAAGGGGAACATGCAAATAGGGGAATATATAAGAAAATAAAACACCCATGTAAATAGAGTTTAGCCCTCTTAAAACAGTCCCCAGCAGAGTCGCCACTGTGGCCATCACGGTCTGCGCGACGTTCGTTCGGGGAGCAAAGGAGAATGAGGATCCCTCGGGAAAGAAACTGCATCACGATCTCGCATCGTTCTCTTAGAAAATGGATCTTTGGCCGTCATCGGTGTGGGTTCAATGTAAAGAGATAGAGTCGCGAGCCTATTTTGCTCAAAATAGGCAAAAGAATATGTTTCCACTTCGAGAGAGCGACATCAAGGACAAACTGATAAATGCAAAACCAATAGATCGGAGGTCTGGGGGCTAAGTTACGGAATGGGAAGGTGTTAGTCACCCATCCCGCGCTTTCGATCTCTCATGGGCAAATGTTAATATTTTCCTTTATCCCTATGAACTGTATGCATGTGTTTATAAAATGGAGATTGGAATCGTTCGACCCATACCATGGAAAAGATAGGGTGAGATCATCCATAAGAATATTACCAAAATAATAACAAATGTAGAAGATAGAATATGAGCGTTCATTGAGATATTAATCGTTATTGGGAAACAATAATATATGTGGGATGTGACGCGAACAAATATGTTATATATATATGCATGATAATAATGAGTAATTTTGAGGATTACGAAAAATAAGAGAAATTAGAAAATTGGACTTGAGTCTCAGATTGTAATCCGAGATGCCTACGTAGCATATAAAGGCATCAAAGTCCACGTAGTTCGAATATATAATAGGGGTGGGGTTTATCCCATAGATTCGAATAAAATTTTATTAGGTGTACGCGAGTAGAAAATGTGTTTCTAGTTTTGGAAAAAGTGTGTTGGATAACTCCGCTCGAAATTTACGCGTGTAACCCTCTTTATTTATTTTTTGGTTTTTTTTATGAAAAATAGAGTACGTGCAATATACTAATAAAAGCGTAGATGTTAATATGTACGAAAAATGAAACTATATTATGAATCTAAAGTAATTTAAGGAAATATAAGAGATTTAAAAGATGGGGAGAAGGAATTGAAACTTCTTTGGAGCTTGAGCTTGGATCTTGGATGAACTCCTTTGAATGTTGATGGATGTTGATGAGGGAGAATGATATTTACCAAAGTGGGTATGAAAAGGATGGGTATTTAGGCTTGAATGGAACTTCTCATGTGGAACTTCGCTGACTTCGAGAGATTGTTGTTGAGATCACTGATGTTGATGGGTTTGCTCTCTTTGGGAATGAGGTCATGGCCCTTATTTATAAGGAAAAAAGGGGGTACCGATCAGCCTTCCCCAGGAGGTGCCTATCGGCAGGTCACCCTTGACACTGTGCCGATAGGCAGGGTTCAGAACCTGCCAATTCACTGTCTCGTGCAGAATGTTTTGGAAAAATGACTATATAGCATAAACTGTTGATCTGAATCACGCATGGGTCATACCATTAAAAATGTATTTAAGAGGCCTTAGAGTGTCCTTTGGACCACTCCTAGGTCCGGGAGTTGACTTTGGGTAAAATGTGGGTCGAAAGCGCACATCGGTCCTTTGGACGGGAGATCGCCGGATGCAAATGGATCGTTCGTCCGTGTGGTAAGTTAGATAAGTTCACAGGACGGACCGTTTGAAATTTTAAGATATGTACTTCGACATTCCAAAGAGTTTCACTCGGTTCGGAAAGTTGACCTCGGTCAATCGGAGCCTAGAAGCGCCTAGTGACCTCTTAGAGTAAAACGGATCATTCGTCCGTATTGTAGGTCAGAATTGCACACGGGCGAATCGTTAGAAAGGGTATTCAGTTACCTTCTTAGATTCATTCATTCTCGTTCGATCTGAAGAGTTAACTTTTATCAAACGGAGTCCGGGAGAGCTCGGTGGCCTCTAGATCGATTTTTGGGGGAAAATTAATCGTTCGTCCGAACGGTTAGGATGTTTTATGCATGGGGAGAATCGTTGGAAAGGGTTTTAAGTGACCTTTCAAAGAGCTTTCGCTCAGATGATGGAGTTGATTGGGATTAATTCGGGGCCCGGGAGAGCCCGATGGCCTCTGAATCAGTTTTTAGTAGTGAAATGGTCTGTTCGTCCGAACCGTTATGCCGATTCGCGCACGAAGCATACCATTCGAAAGGGTATTTGGATCCCTTCAAATATTCAAAGAGATTTCGTTCTGATAAAAGAGTTGATCGGAGTCAAATGGGGCCCGAGAGCGCCCGATGGTTTCAAGATCGGTACTCAAAGTGCGACCTAGGTTCGTGGTGGAAAGGGGTAGCGCTAGGAGTCTAATGAGAGACTTAGGGGGTCCTAGAATGCGGTGTCTACAATCATGATAACATTAGACGAGCCTATTTTTAAATGGGTCCTTGTAAAACCTTTATGCAAATATTTACTCAAATGATGTTTGGAGACAAGTCTCGTCATTTCATTCCAAAGTTGTTCACCCAATATGGGAGTTGGTTGGAGTACAACGTAAAAAAAGATACTGTATTTTCATTGTCGTACTATTTATTCCAACCAGAATTCATGGATAGATATAAAAGTGATGTTTTTGTAAGTGGTGGATTTACGAATTGGAAAAATAGTCGAAGACTCCGAGAATATGTTGGACCCCATACTAGTTCTTATAATTTGGCTTATATGAAGAGTCAAGATTTATTGAAGCTAAATCAACATATTCAGACTCTAATCGATAACAAATCGAAGGAGCGTTGAATTGAGTATCGTATCCGATTAACTGCGATTATTAATGTGATTCGATTTCTTCTACGACAAGGGCTATCTTTTCATGCCATTGATGAATCAGAAGGGTAGTTGAAAAGGGGTAACTTTCTTGAACTTTTACAATGGCTTGAGGATAGAAATAAAGTTGTTAATAGTGTTGTGCTTAAAAATGCTCCAGGAAAGCATGTACAGGATTCCCTAATGATCTATCGAAAGCATTGCAATGAAAAGATCAAGATATTTTGAATGCTAGAACTTTAGTTAGACTTTCGAAGCTACATTTGCAGAAAATAAGAGAGTGTGGATGGGATAATCTATTAATGGAAGTCTTTTCTTTTTGTATAAATTATGGTATTCACATTTCTAATAAGGAGGATAACTATATTCTTTTAAGAATATCGAGAAAAGGACTGTTGATAACAAATATACATCATTATCAAGTTGGCATGTTCTACCTTTGTGTGGATAAGTAACTTATTGAACTTAATAACCGTTTTTTTAGGTGAATACATAATTACTTATGTGTATGTCACGTTTAAACCCAAGTAATTCATTCGATTATTTTAGCATCACCAAATTGGTTCGTTTATCTGAATTTTATCACGATAACATCACGAAACAATGACGTATTGTCCTTGAGAATGAACTAGAGACATATGAAGTTTATATGAAACCTAATGATGACTTTCTTGAGTCGGAAGGGATTGGTGATTTGGGTAAGAAGATGGTTGAGACAAGAAAGCACAATGTGTATGTGTTGGTTAATAGTCTTATAAAGTTGCCATTAATTCTTCTTATTTCACCTAGTACAATTAAGAAGGCATTTTCAGGCATGAAAATAGTTAATCTGACCTCCGAAGTAGCATGGGAGATGAATGGCTAAGTGATAGTTTTGTCACATACATTTAAAAACATGCTTTCATTCCATATTCAATGATGTAATCATGGAACGCTTTCAGAAGATGAAAAATCGTCAAGGGATATGATAGAATATTTTTACTCTAATATGGTGTATCTCAACACTTCGACTTTTGTGTGAAAAGACGTAAATCCTCTTTCCTTTGTGGGTAATGAAGTATGCTTGTTCTATTTGCTTTCAATATTGTGTTTATTAATATTTAATAAAAAAATGTTATTTTTTTGTTTTTAGACTTAAGTACCCAAACCAAACCAAAATCTTGGCTCTGCCACTGTTTAGAGCCAACATTGCCAGTTTCTTAAGAAGTCATTGTTGTGCAAAAGAGAAAAGAAGACGAAGAGGTGAATGCCTTATTTGAGAAGACCAAAATGTTGATTGATTGTGATGAAATTTTCTCACCACCACAAAACGCATACCTATGTTGCAGAAGTAATGATGATCAGATGTGGACTGGTGGCGTGAGAATCTTAACAGTCCACTAATTAATGTTTTCCAAAAATCAATTAGTGCGAAGGGTATGTTTACACCATATTATCATAGCCCAATAAGATGTTCCCACATGGGATTATAAACCTATAATAACATCCGAACTAAAATACATAAACTCAAGGTTATTGGTAGCACCCATGTGGGGCATCTATCACAGTTGGGACGTGGTGTAGAATTTAGAGGAAAATAACTCACATGGGGGCATTAGAGCACCTAAGCGGGAAACATTTGAACCGAACCATCACTTACGTTGCATGGCAAGAAAATCTATAAATAAGCCACGAAGTAAACACGGGAAGAAAGGACTCCCTCACCAAAAAAATGCATTTACTTAATTTTATCCTTTCTTTTCATTTCTTTTCGATTATTTATTGTATTTCATTCAATTAAAAGTAAATTATAGGGTATATTGTAACTTTCCCTCAGGTTTATTAAAAGTTTCTAGCCTTTACATTTGTTTTCTTTTATTTTCTTACTTTAAATTTGTATTGTAATATTTTATTTTTAAGAAATTACATTTCTTTAATTTAAAAGCTTTACTATTATCTTAGTTTATGCACGTTATCACTTATTTTGTTCTAGTTATTCGTAGTAATTTAGCACCCATATCAAAGTCTTCCCTAAGGGAAGCATAAGTCTTCCTAATTGAAGCATCGAACGGTACACAATTGTATCTTATTATCACAAAACTAAGATCTTTTGGTTGGCAACACCATAACCTTGCATGTCATGCTCGCAACTAATAATAAAACCTATTAACCATGCCAAGTAAAAACAACCCAAACAAGAACTTAGCGAATTGATTTAAAGCAAACGTCATTTTAATCAATTCCATTTCTTATTATTTTTGGCACAATTTCCACAATTTACTTAGAATGAATCACCACCGTTGTTTAGGATTATATATGTACATGTATATACCAATTTCTTTCCTAATACGTTTGTCAATAGAGAAAGAATAATTGGAAGAAAAAACAGAGAGACAAAGAGTTCTCTCACCCTTGTTAATGTTTCTCGATCCATAGTTGAACTTTGAAATATCAAAGGATAGTTGAGGAAATAAGGCACATGTGTGGAAAATTGAGAACATGATGACGACCCAACTAAACCTTAATTCCTAAGTCATGTTAATAAACAAGAAAAACCCTTTTCAAATTATGAGTTTTTATTTTTCTTATTATTTTTCGACTCAACTTTGCATGAAATTGGTTTTAATTAGACTTAAAATAATTGGCTAAAGTAGTGTTTAATTAATGGTGGTGATACTTTCATTATAAGAAAATATTAGTTTTATATTAAAGAGTACAATTACAAAAATTAAAAAATTCAAGAGATATGAATATTTGGAAAAATGATGTGAGCAAATATGGATACTCTGCCTTAGAAAAAGAGTATCCGTGATGGATACATAAACTTTCAATGTTCGTATTCATTTATTTTGAAATTCAAACTTGTTTTCTAAATTTGATGATTCAAAAACTTATTTGGATAAATATGCACAAAATTCGGATAAAAAATAAAAAATAATCAGATTTTAAAATTTTATTTACACCCCTAGCTACGGAACTGGCACTATATATCCTCCACGTTCACAGTTGGGATCCATTTCAACAAATTCCATCCTTCTCTAAAAAAAATTCACTTCTACTTCTCTTTAAAACTATCCATATTCAATGTGTATTATGTTATGGAAGGTGTTAGGAGTCTTGTATAATGATTATGCACCGATTTTCACAATGCGTGTTCGTCACATGAGGTTTAGCGTGCAATTGAGGATTTTAGATTTTCAAGGCGACAACATTATGCATGTGCCTCGTACCAGTATCCAGAAAAGTAATGGTCATAGAGAGTTTTGGCAAATGAGGTATGCAACTATTTTATTTAAACATTATTTTAATTTATTTTATAAACAATATTTTGAAATTATTATTACAATTAGAATAAAGATACATGCACATACTCTTAGTACCAGGGACGGAGGGATGTGGGGACGAGTGGGGGCTGTAGTCCCCACAGTATTTTGGGGAAAAAAATTTAATTTTTATATAAAGTTTTGGGTATATATTGAAAATTTAGTAACTAATTGGGCATAAATATAAACATAATATTGTTGCCTCCACTTAATCTAATTGGGCTCAAACTTAACCTAACATACACATCACATTCTCTCAACCGTTCACAAATATTTGGAAGCTTTACACTACTGCCTCCACTCCATCCTTGTTGAGTCCCTCCACCATCTCCACCATCAAAGATCAAAGGTTAGTCAAATATGCCATGCGTTGCTTTGTATACATAATACATATTTGATTTGTGAATGTGTCCCATGTTTTGTTATTTTGTTGTTATATATATATTATACATAATACATTTGAGGTTTAAATTTAATGCATTTTACGTAATAGTTTAATAGTTTGGGGTTTAAATTTAGTACATTTGGGGTTTAAATTTAGTACATTTTACATAATAGTTTAATAGTTTGGGATTTAAATTTAGTACATTTGGGGTTTAAATTTAATAGTTTGGGGTTTAAATTTAGTACATTTGTCTTTTTTTAGTACATAATAGTTTAATAGTGTAATTGTAACCATGCAAAAAAAATCCAATCGAACATTATGTCTTCTTTTGTGTTATGCTCATTATGTCTTTTTTTTGTGTTATGCTCATTTAAATATTTGTTTCTCTTTCCATTAGATTAAATAAATTACATTATTTTTGGCAAATAGTCAAAAATAATCTTTAAAAAAAAATCGGGGCCTCCCGCCCCCCATCCCCAGGAAAATATCTCCCACTATCTCATATTCCTCGCTAGTACCAATTCAATACCGAATGTGCTTTAAATGCATGTACTTAAGGGTGGTGGTATAATGCATTTAAAGTACATTGGCTACTAGATTTGTACTAAGAGTTATTGTGTAGCATTAGTCTTACAATTATGAATACCCTATTAATTTATTAATTATATAGGAAATTCGTGACATAATATTGTGTTGTGGTATATGCTGTTTTCATAAATAATGGGAGGATATGAACCGTATAGGGGTGGTTGCATACTCTTTTTTTTATATTATTATCAAGACCTACAATAGATTGATGGAGGAATTATCATAGCCTTTCTCGAGAGGTGGTGGGACACAACCAATATGTTCCACTTCTCAAGTGGGGAAACAGGATTCACCCCATAGGATTTCCATCATGTTGCGAGAGTTGAAGGTTGACTGGATAAGATTATATTGTATGGGGGTCACTCGGAGACTTTTTGTATTGCCCAGGATGATCTCCATGGTCTTCTATCAATGAATATTGAGTTAAGTGTGATAAATTTGGGATATTTTGGTTTCCTGAATAAGATAGTGGAGGATAATAAGATACCTAATGATAAGGAAGGGTACATAAGGGTTTTGGTCCAGGTGATCTTCATAACTGGAAATAATGGTATCCAAGTGTCTTGTATTGCCGCGAGGATTAACATGGGTCAATTATACCTTTTTTATTGAGGAAGGGCTATCACGGGCCATCTATACACCTATTTGTATGTAACGTTCCAATGAAATGGGGATCCTGCACCTAAATGAGGATAAGGTGGTGTAGTCCAATATTCTTAGTGGTCAACGTGCGCTTT
The DNA here is from genome assembly GCA_949130495.1 of Sambucus nigra. Classification (NCBI taxonomy): domain Eukaryota; kingdom Viridiplantae; phylum Streptophyta; class Magnoliopsida; order Dipsacales; family Adoxaceae; genus Sambucus; species Sambucus nigra. The sequence continues at coordinate 614,453,392 of OX422207.1, forward strand.
TATCTTTTGTGGATGGTATCCATGCATGGTACTCTGGGATTTGTGTGGGTATTAGCACATTAGGTTTATTGTTGTCATATTAACACCACTACTCAACATGTCATGCGATCATGTCTGCCCTTAGAAGATCACATATCACTGAGATCCTAATTGTTGGTCCAATGTAATCAATTGCGTAAACATGCACCTAAACTACAATGTATGGTGGGAGGAGTACGTGAGGGGCTTGTTGGTTTCAGATATATATTTGGTCGTTAATTATAACATTGTTCGGGCCCAAACCTTACACTCAGAGATATCATAGTTTGGATTGTGTAACTGGCCTAAGAGCGTACCCTACGCGAGCGTCATATGTGCATCATGATGCCCAAGATGAGTGGACATCACAAGTTGTCGGCATAGAGGATTACATGCTCATTCGTCAGGTTATGAATCAGGTTGCGGGGGTCTTATGCGTGATCTTTATCAAACATTTAGGGAATGTATATCATTCCATACATTTGTTTTAGCAGGTTTTTCTTTGATTTCATTAATTAATTTATATCATACGTGTTGGAGGAGGTTGAGCGTCACTTGGATCATTACTTCTGAATCTCACATGGCCTGAAGAGACTATGTACGATCAGATACAAGGCATATTGTAGTAAATTCGGTAACAGAACATTACACGTCATAAATATACAACACTTTCAAGTGACTTGTCTTGAGTGTGATTAGTATCGATAGCAATGTGATTCCTTATGGCACGCCTATGAGCCGAAAGATATCATTAGTGATGAGTCCAAGCCATCATCTTGTTCGAGGAGGCACATATTAGGCCCCAATGGACAGGGCAGCGTTCCGTAAATTATTTTGTTACGGACATAATTGGCAATTTTGAAAACTTACACAATTTATAATAATACTACTTTGATCTTTTATTAAATCATCATATTGCATTATCATTTCTAATTAATTATAACTTTTATAAAACCTAATTCTACACAAGTGGTAATTTTGATATAATTTTTATATAACTTAATTCTACATAATTGCATTCAGGATTGACCATTTTTTAAAAATAAATTGGGCAAAACTTTACCCAATATTTCATCAGTCACAGGGACCATAGGCGCGGCATCTAAAGTTATGCGAATCTTGTAGAATTTGTATATCTAGATTGGCAAGTCTAAGAGCATTTTACCCTCAAATTTGTCCATTTTTTATGATGTGATATTTTGCTTAATGCTCTATAGTGGCAAAACTACCAAAAGTATGGTGCAAAATAGCATTAAGTTGTTTTGCACAATGTAATGAAGATGTTTTGAAGATAAATAAAATCACGTTTTGAATTAGTAGAGAATGTATCATATATAGACCTAGCAATCGGTCATGTTCGTGTTGTTTTCAATATGTTCGAGTCTTACTGGATTCGTGTCTAAATGTGTAATCTTTTATGTTCGAGTTTTATTGGGTCCATGTCTAAATATGCAACTTTTTAATCAGGTTGAAAAATGATATTCAAATTGTGACGTGTCATGTTCACCTAATACTGTCTATTATTAAGATAATGAGTCACATTAAATCGTATATGGGTTGGTACATTAGCATAATATTAAACGCAATTAGACCATTAAGTCTTTAACATTACTAAAGTTCTCATTTAGTAAAATTCAATATTAGTAAATTATTAGAGTACATAGACTCTTTCGAAAAAACCAATAATATTTTTTGTTTACATAAATTGATAGGTCTTTAACAAATCTCAATGGGTGAAGGGTTAACACCAATCCGACCACGTTATTGATCATATCTTACAACGTTGGCACTGATACCACTCAAAATTATTAAGGATACATCTATTAATCAATAACTTTGCATCCACTTTCCCTACATAAAAGGGTTTTTTATCGCTTAGTCCCGTTTCCTAAGTACGTGTTTCAACAGGTCCTACAACCCTTTTTTGCTCCAACAGGTTCCACAAAAAAAGATTTTTGCTCCAATAGGTTCAATTTGTAAACATGTAGTGAATATTCATTACATGTATAATTGGACCTATTGAGATAAATGTTTTTTGATAAGACCAATTATAAAATTTCTTATATAAATCAGACTTATTTCTCAAGCTTCATATATGTTATTATGATGTTTATCTCAATTAAGAGCATCCAATTATATAGTTTCGTGACAAAATGAGCATGCTCTATAATCTGAGCTTATCACTATTCCAATTCTAGGTACAATGCGCTTACTATTAATCCATATCGGATAGTTTGGTAGGATTACAATCATAAATTCTCTATAGACTTCAAATAAGGTGTGCGCTAAGGGAATCCCAATTATTACTACATAATACCACACAAGTTTTTTAGAGTTTTTTGTTAAGGCACACCCCATACTATAAATAATTTTTTTCCCACTCAAATTGGAAACTACCACCATTTTCCTTTGAAACCATTTTTTCTCTCAATCCATTTTCTCATTCAAAGTCTACACAAATTCCATCATCAAACTATTATGAATCTTCGTGTTAGAACTTGAGATAGTGATCCACAATGTTGCAACCACATTAAAACTAGGGTTTTCAACTATTTACATCCATTGAAGTTACCATAACTCCTATATTAGAGTTAAAAACACATAATGAAAGCTGGTAAAAATAATTGTGACCACCTTAACACAAATGAAAATAGCCAAAATTATTTGTTTGAGGTTATTTTTTACAGCACATATACGTTTTTTTCATTTTCTTAAATGTTGAAAAGATTAACCCTGAAAATGGAGTTTTACAGTTGTTCGTCATCGGGCTCACGAAGAAGATGATGATTTTTAGGGTGATTATCTCAAATCAAAGTTAAAATTTGTTTAAAAGAATAATGTTCATTCGGGACATCATCCCGAGTAAGACCTTAATGCTCGGTATGATTATACCAAATAAAATGCATATATTCGGGATGTAGTCCCCAAATGAAGGTATCAAACTACTATATATATTTTTTTATGTTGAAAAAGTCTCAATTGGGGTCATTACAAGCATATACTTGGGGTATTTATACTGAATGAAGTTTGAACTCATTATTTAAAATAATTAGCTCGGGGCGTAGATAACTAAATATGAGGATTAGTTCGGGTCGGGGTAGCAAAGGTACAATCTACGAAGCTAGATTTCTTGTAAACACGTGTGGCTTATCACGGGGATTATTATAATGATTATGGGTTTTTTGTGTTTTCAAAGGTTTATAAGTTATTAGCATGTCTCATTCCATAAAATTTATTAGTAAATATGCGTAAATTAAAAGTTTTACACTAATGAACATTATAAAGTATAGATTAAAGGTCATTTCATGAGTACTTTTGAGATTTTGTGTAATTTAATGATCCAAATGTTCAAATTTGAGTTTTTATAGTACTGATCTTCGTAGTTTTTTATGTTTAGATGTTAAGATGTTTAGAGGTTTAGAGAGAATAAAAGAAAGTTGAAAGTGAAAATTTTAAACTTTAAATGCGTGAGTGTTCTTTGACGCACTCACATCTCACGGAGAAATTAAAGAAAATAGTAACATAAGCCCATGAGAAACCGAAAGGGCAGGATGGATATCTAACACATTTCCATTCCGTAACTTAGCCCCCGAACCTCTGAACTATTGGTTTCGCAAGCATCAGTTTGTCTTTGATGCCGCTCTCTCGAGGTGGCGACATATTCTTTTGCCTGTTTTGTACAAAATAGGTTGGAGACTCTATCTCGTTACATCACCCCAAAAATAATGACGGTTAAAGTACCCCATGATGTAGTAAGGGGTGCGGGACCTTTATCTATCCCTCTTTCCCACGAATTCACCCGGGGAGGGGAAGATCTCAGGATGGCCACTGTGGAGACTCTGTTGGGGATTGACTTAAGAGGGCTAGACTCTATCTACTTGGGTGTTATCATTTTATGCTTGTGTGCATATTCACTTACCTATATGTTCCCTTTTTACCCTCCATTATTTATTGTACCTTATGTTTATATCACCTCTCACTCACTTTTCACTTCACACAAGTATAAATACTCTCCATGTACACCTCGCACTACCTAAACTTATATATATGTTAACTTATATCCACATGCTTCACACACCACTTAGAATATCCATGCTTAGGCATCACTAAGCACACACCTCCACTTATCAAACTTGTATATATCCATGCTCACTCACACTTATCACACACCACTTGTAGTTGATCCATGTTTAGATTCACTACCACACACTCACTTATAGATATTCACACATCACTCACTCTCACATATTCATTCTTAGTATAATTTCCATGTTAGATTTACTTTTCATAATAATTGTGCATTCTCCCTTATATATATATATATATATATATATAGTGCTCATAATGCCAAATAAAATACTCTCTCCATTACATACTAATCAAGAATCATGCATTTTGCACAATACATCACCAAGAGAATGCCTATTGACCAAAATTTTTTCCCGTAATTGGGGGGGCCCTTTGTGATGGGTGCAGGTCCGGCAAGTCACAGTTAGCCTAAGCAATATGACTATCACCTTCCATTAGCCAAGTACCTTAGACGTATATCGAACGGTTCCCCCCGCATCGTACTGCTTGACAGAAGTCATGATGAGAGGTATATATAAGGGAAGTCGTTCACGTACGTCGATTATATCGAATTCGCTCTCACACGTACTATCACCACGAGGAATATAGTGAGGAATTTCACGTACACTCAGGTATATCAAATGTCTTGTCCACACATACCGATTACCCTAAAAAATACGTATATCCTGGAAGTCATGCCAAATGGGAGAACATTTCCACTAACCCAATAACTGCATTCCCTTATATAGGCGTCAAACTTAGGGCACTCAAACTTAATTTGTTGTTACTACATGAAACTCTACCTAAATACCGGATCGGCATGCCGCCCAAAGTTTCATGCGATTTCGTCTTTTTTCCAAAACGGGACCCTATCCATAAGCCTGGCGACAAGTCAAATCATATTTTACACATTTTTCAAACCCAATTTTTCCCAGGCTCGGGTCCTGTTCGGCATTTTTCTTGCATTTATGTAAACCTAATACAAGTGAAATAATAATAATAATAATAATAATAATAATAATAATAATAATAATAATAATAATAATAATAATAATAATAATAATAATAATAATAATAATAATAATAATAATAATAATAATCATGTTAAGACTCTTCTCTCATTATTCCCTTCTTCATTACCAAAAGTGTCAAAAATATTTTTTCCTCCTTTTATCAAAATACCAAAAATATTTTTCGCCATCTGTTATCAAAATACCAAAAACATTTTGTCCTCCTCTTTTTAAAAAAAATGTCAAAAACATTTTCCTCTTTTTCAATAAAAGATTCTTCCCTTTCTACTTCAAAAATAAATTTGAATCATTTTTTCCTCTCAGGTCAATTGCATACCCGACCCTTAGCCCTGCGCCCTATTGGCTTCGGTCTTCCGTCAAACCACCACGAAGCTCTGTCGATTCTCTCGTTCCTTTCTCTGAGTCCAGAATCGACCTTCACCCACTCTCCATGGAGAATACGAACCCAGTACTGAATGTCCAGCCCAATTTGATGACGGTCCTAGTCCAATTTACCACCATGATTGACAACATTCAAACGGAGGTTCATGAGATACAACAAAATTGGTTCCCTATTCCGGAAGAGCCCTAGGTCCTCTTCCCTCACGCTATGGGTACACCTGTACAAGAGCCTGTAATACCCCATATTTTTATGACTTTTAAATTTGGGGATTTATTAAAATTAATTAGAGATATTAATTTAATATTAATCCAAAAATCATTTAAATATTTACTAGCATGATGAGAATTAGTAATTATTGGAATTTTAATGTAAATTATTTTATGGGTAAAGTAAGATGTGTAACTAAATTAGTAAAATTATCATGAGAATATAATTTGATAATTTTGGAAATTTTATCGGGACGCGCCTGTGTCGTGTCGGAATTAAATTCACATTATTAAAAGTGAATAAATTATAAGTCACCCGTATGGTCATGTTGAGCACGTCAATGTATTCGGAAGGGTCGAGATAGTCAAAATAATGTACCGGGTGGTGTAATTTGGGTCTCAGGGCATTTTTAGGCCTAATGAGCATCCCGGGAGGGCGTTTTAGACATTTTGTATTTTTGGGCATGGAAACCCACGAATTTTCGAAGGTTATATCAGATTTTAGGGGTTGTCTTCTAGGGTTAGCATAATTAAAAACCAAGAACGGAAATTGGAGAGGAAGAGGAGAAGCTTTTCAAGGAATTCTAGGCCAAAAACTCCATTGTTTGCACCGCCGTCACCGCCAAATTATAAATCACGAGATGAGGAACACAATCACACCAATTTCTTTCATAAATCAGAAACAAAGATTTACAGGCAAGTATCTATCTTGCTTTATTTTAGTTGATGCTTCAATTAAGTTAGTCTAGGGTTGATTAGAAAATAGTTTCATGAAAGAAAGCATATATTGGAGACTAGAATTCGCATGTTATAGAGGTAATAATCATATTATGGAAATCAAACTCACATGTAGAGGATATACCACGAATTTTCTTTGAGTTAGGAGTAGAAAATCTAGAAAAAAAATTGGAAGAATTAAGTTAAAGAAAATATTAGGGTTCTTGAGGTTTATACAAATTTTGGCCTTTTAATTAGTGATACTTAATGAAAACTCATATGTTTTACGTAGAAAATTATTTATTTGGGTATATCACAGTTGTAGTATCATTTGTTGGGAGTTTGGGAGTTAAATATAATGATTTCGTTGAGTTTGGAGAAGGATTTCCGTAGCTGGGTTTTCTGCAGTTTCGCCATAACTGCTTGATCGATCGATCGACCAAAGGGAATCGATCGATCAATGATCGATCGATCGACCCCCTTACATCGATCGATCGACCCCTCTTGGAAAACTAATAGTCCTCTTTTAATAGTTTATTTCGATTAAAATGAGTAGTAACCTTTGAACATTATTGTTAGAACGTTCTGGGACATAAAGAGGACTAGTAGGACTTTGTAAAAATGGGGCATTTAATGTAAGACAAATTTAGGGTTAATGGGGAGTGATTTACACTTAAAAAATAATGGGAACATGTCACTAAAGGAGTAAGACGCGTAAGAAAGTTACGTTAGAAAATAAGAGAATACCTACTGAAATTATCCATTTGGGAAATAGAATATTACGAGTGAAATGAGGTAAGTATGGAACAACCTATAATTAAGAATAATAGAGATGAGTCTTTATACGGGATAATCTAGTAATATGTATTAATGAAGAATATCATAAGTATGGGTCGTGGGCGTACCTAATTTAGAAATGGGAATGGTAGTATACGTATATATGACTGTGTTTCTGCATATACTATATACATGTAAAACTCATGCTCGCGCTACTTGCTATAACTGAGGTTATCGCGCCGGGATAGTCTTATCTCGATGGGACCTTTATAGGGGATATTGACTTGTACCCTAGAACATAGTAATCCTTAGTACAGGTTATCTGATCGATAGTCAGACGGTCCTAATAGGCGTGAGGGTATGTGCTGACCTCTTAGTGACTTGGAACTATGCTTCGCCTCAATCTGTATGTGTTTTGTGCTAATAGAGTTTGAGCGTGATTTCGAAAAAGTATTTCCCTTAGTACGAGTGATCGGGACTTAATAGCATAGTATGCTAGCACCATAAATTTTTTGTGGGGTGCCGTTAGTATATATATATTATATGGGTGATTCATATATATATAGACTTGAAATTAGGAACTTTCTACTATGACTAAAAGTAGTGAAGTAATGAATAAATATCCCGAATTTATAAGTGTTTGAAATTTTTGAGGCAATACAGAAAGACTTTATAATAAAATGGATTCATGTGAAAACTTTTCTTTCAGAAATTAATTATCTTAGCCCTAGTAATTGTCGGCATGAAACCTTATGGGAAATTTAAGATAATCTAAACTTGTGGGGATTAATAGTGCGATAGGTGTGCACATTAGAAGAGAGGTGAGAAATTTCTCAAGAGGGTGTCGCATACTAATATGATTGTTGCATTAGCCGATAAGCATTTTGAATACTTGCTAACTAAATTTTTAAACTGTTTTACAATCGGGCTCTGACCCGTTTTCTGTTATCTCTTCTCTTATATATATATATATATATATATTATACAGGTGCCCGGCCATAGGGGGCGTCATGCTTTCGATTCTTTGGAAGGAACGTGTTGCAGCTTAGGTGGGAGTTGCAGGCTTTTTTCTTAGACGACCTCATTATTGACTCCACTCATAGTTTTATTTTATCCCGTTGGGCATGTGTCACCCTTTTTCCTTATTCGGTGCGTTTTGTCAGAGATTGTAATTCATTTACTTTTAGTATTTTTACTTTGGGATTTGTTACTGTCAGTATGTTTTTCCTTGGTGGTTTTAAAGTTGGAATTAGTTAATTGAATGCTTAAATTGCTTGGTTGATCTTTTCCAGTTTAGTTATTTGTGTGACTCTTAAACTGTGAATTATGAAAGATTTTTATTATTGGACTTAAATTAAAAATAGAAATAATGTTTTAAATGGTTTTGACACTTAGCTTAATTATTTAGGGTGTTTAAATTGAAAAGTTTATTTTACGACAGTGATGCTAAGAATGAACCAACCGTTCACCTTGATTATAATTTAATAAAGGACTGATCACCCAGTATTTAATTAGGCGGGGTGTTACAGGTGGTATCAGAGCATCAGGCTCTAGCGTCCTTTAGGATCTGTGCGGATTATTATGCTTCCAGCGTTGCTTTATTTTATATAGAGCCCTAAGTTTATGATTGTTGATTTTTATGGTGAGATCCCATTCTCCTGCTATAACGTATGTATATTAGTGAATTCTAATTGCATTCGGATTTGTGCGTGTGCCGAGCAATGAAGGATGTCTGACGAGGGTCGTTAAAAGGACATCGGGAGACAGGGCTTAGTTGAGGTTGTAATGTATATTCGAGGATGATGACCATAGTTAAGGTCACCCATATTATGACACGAGAATCTAGGACTTTAAAAATGGCTAGGGCGCAGTCGATGATTTCCATGTGCTGCTATAGTCGAAAAAGGTGCAAGAGTAAACTCACCAAACGTGGTACGACTGGGAAAAAGTCAGACGAAACATTGAAGATAGCTATCAGTGGGAATTTTAGAATTGCAAAAATCATGTGTGTTAGCCAGAGGAGGTAAAGTATCCAAAGGTTTGGACATGGGATGGGGTGTGGCTAACTGAAAGTGGAAATTTGGAGAAAAAAATTTTAACTTGTAAGAACAAAGTTATCATGGTGGGAGTCAGCCACCACTTTTAGAAGTGGAATGCTATGTCTATAGAAGAATATTAGGTACAGTTTGATCGTATGTTCCTTTATCAGATGCTCAGAATAAGATGTGAATGTTGTCCTGAACTCATTACAGGAGGGTCGGACAGAGATTCATTTGTGAATATGAGTCTAAACTGTTAGCAAATCTTGTATCGAAGAATGTAGATGCACATGTTGGAGAGAATTCCAAGTGGGAGATCGACTCGTAAAAATGGTTAATAATACTTAAAAAGGAAAATTTTGTTGGACAGTCAATCCATATGGCAATAATGTCATGCATTGTCCGTCGGAATGTTAACACTCTTATGTGAAGCGAGCTATAGAAATCGAAAGATTTATCGTAGAGTGAGACTAGATGAAATGAAGTTAGCAATGCACTGTAAGGGGGAGACCCATCAGGGGGCTCATTTAAACGATTCGGATAACTGAATCCTTACCAAGCGATGGTGAACTTAGTAAGCATTGTTGTAGCCAGTAGCATGTTCTTTAGAGCCGACAAGGCTAAGGGAACAAGGGGGTAGCCATTAGGAATTGAGCCTACCAAAGTCCAAGAGAAGAACAATCCTAATATGGTTAGTACGACATGTGATAAGTAGATTAGGTGTTGAGGTACTTTGTGGAGAGTGAAATCACGCGCTAAATTTTTCCCGAATCGAGTATAGGGGGCACAAGTATGGTGCCTAATAAAGGACAACGATTAAAGTAATTTTGTTTTAGTTTGGATAGGTGTGTCACATCCGGAGACCATTTGTGCAGTCAAGATGATTGGAAAGTTAGAACTATGAGTTTTATCCTCAAAGGATGAGGCGTATTTTTATGTGACCTGAGCGAGTCACTACTTCTTTGTTCATTGCTAGATTGGCATGTGAGATGAGTTTAATACGTATAACTATAAACATTATTATTATGTGAGTATTTTCCCTAGTGTAACGGGATTATCTTTAGTACTATCCACGGAGGATGAATGTGTGTATTAATTAGGGGTGTTCACAGGTCGGTTCGGGTCGGTTTTGGACCCTAATTCAAACCGAACCGATCGGTTCGGTTTTGGAAAAGGTCTGACTGAAACCGAATCGACTATGAAAAACCCGTCAGTTTCGGTTCACGGCGGTTTCGGTTCGGTTCGGTTTCGGTTCAGTTTTCAATGGTTTCATGTTTGGGCTTAATTTTTTAAGGGCGGTTTTCGGTTTGGGTCGGTTTTTAAAGGTGGGTAATGGTTTTTGGATATAAAATATAAGTTATTAAGGTTTTTTTTTAATATATATATTGGTTTCGGGTCGGTTCGGTTTGAGTCGGTTTTTCCCACGTATAAATCGACAACCGAACCGACATGGTCGATTTTTTATATCCGTAAACCGTAGGCCGAACCGGGCTAAAAAAACCCGGCGGTTTCGGTTCGGTTTTCGGGTCGGGCGGTTTTTTTGAACACCCCTAGTATTAATAGTATTATATATACTTTATGGAGATTACTCATTTTAATGATGTGATATATGAATATGATATTGTCTAGGTTACAACAATATAGAAATGGTTAGCACGATAGTACGCAGTTATCGCAAGGCTATCGGGGTAGTTGTCATAGTACCGCATGTTTTGTTCTGGCGAGGCCTCACCTGCGAGAGGGTCGGACTCACACTTATATTATTTATTTTAGAGACTTCAGAGGGAATAGTGGACTAGAGATATTCGATCCTAGTGTGTGTAGAGAATTTTTTGTTATGATTTAGTATATATTAGATTTACATATGAGAGAAAATATTTAACTCATTATTATGTTTGGCTCTCAAGACTTAATGCTTGGAAGAGTGTATTGTTATATCTATCCTTTAAAATGTGGGAGTTAATAGTTAGACTCGTGTGTTTGGCGACAGGATTTCGAGAGTCCTTGTTGTGTGTATTCGAGATTTATGGAATGTGATTACCACCAATACTGAACAATAGTGCAATCGGCGAAATGTTCCTTGTTAATTGTAATTATGGGAGGAGATGTAATTTTTCTGTCAAGAGACGAAACAAAGGGGTACATGCTATGGACGGAGGGCCAAACGGATTTTGATAACTGACAATGCTAGGTAGTAGTATATCGGGGGGGTTCCTTGTCTGGATTTCACTTTGTGAGACATCCCACGCATGAAACTTAGCGTAATGTTAGAAATAGGGAGTGGGAACAACCCACGACACCGACGGAAGTGCGTAGTTTTTTGGGGTTAGACGGGTACTACAGGAGATTCATCCGAGGGTTCTCCAAGATAGAGGGTCCATTGACGAATCTAACTCGCAAGGGGGTACCATATGTTTGGGACGATGCCTGTCAATTGGCTTTTGATGAGTCGAAAGATAAGCTAACTTCGGCACTAGTTCTTGCTTTACCCAAGCTAGGAGTGGAGTATCTGGTTTACACCGACGCCTCTTTATGGGGACTCGGGGGATTACTTCAGCAGGAGGAGAAGGATATAGCTTTTGCATCCCGCAAGCTTAAGCCGTATGAGAGAAATTACCCCACTCATGACCTAGAGTTAGAAGCGATCGTCTTTGCATTGAGGATATGGAGACATTATTTATTGGGGGAGAAGTTTCGCTTGTTCACAGACCACAAGTCACTACAATACCTGTTCACTCAGCGAGAGCTGAATATAAATCAACACAGGTGGTTAGAGTTTGAGAAAGACTATCAGTTCGACATACAGTACCATCCTGGGAAGGCTAACGTAGTTGCTGATGCGTTGAGCCGTAGATCGGTAGGCGACATAGCGAACGTCTGGAAAGAAAAGTGGAAAGAGTTGGGTCACCAGGATGCGGTAGCCCATTCCTTCATATCTGTCATGACAATGACACCTGAGATTGTTACAAGGGTAATATAGGCACAGACAGCAGACTCATTTTGTTAGAAGCAGATTGTACGACTTTTCACTGAAGGTGCTGAGTCCTATTCAATTGGTTCCGATGGAGGTTTAAGGTTTAATGGGATATTAGTGGTCCTAAAAGGAGCAGACTTACGTCATGCAATGATGACACAGTCACACGAGTCCAGATTTACGATGCATATGGGGGGGGAGATAAGATGTACCAGGATATGAGGCGACAGTACTGGTGGAGTGAGATCAAGAAAGACATTGCCAAATTCATGTCCAAGTGCTCTACTTGTCAGATGGTAAAGGTAGACCACCAAAAACCATCAGGGTTGCTTCAGCCATTTTAGATACCAACGTGGAAGTGGGAGAGTATTTCCATAGATTTCATTACTGGGTTGCTTACATCACAGCGGGGTCACGACTCCATCTGGGTGATTATGGACCGTTTGACAAAGGTGGCTCATTTTCTACCAGTACGAACAGACTATACCACGGGCCAGTATGCTCAGTTGTTCATTGCTGAGATTGTTAGACTACATGGGATGCCCCTGGATATTGTGTCAGATAGAAACAAGATTTGTGTGTCGCATTTATGGGAGAACTTTCAGGAGGCCATGGGTACAGAGTTGAGGTTGAGTTCAGCTTATCACCCACAAACATATGGAAAAACAGAGAATACCAATCAGATGTTGGAAGATATGCTACGCATGTGTATCCTTGATTTTGGAGGAGGATGGGAGCCACACCTTCCACTGGTGGAGTTTGCTTATAATAACTCCTATCAGTTCATGATTGGCATCGCTCTATTTGAGGCATTGTATTGCAGGCCTTGTCGTTCTCCAAATTATTGTCTAGAGGTGGGGGATAACAAGTTGCTAGGACCAGAAGTGATTCAGGAAACCTTCGCTAGGATTGAGCTTATGAGGAATCGCATTCGGGTAGCCCGGGACAGTTAGAAAAGCTACGTCGATACAAAACAATTTTTTTAAGAATTTAATCTGGGGGAACAAGTATTACTACGTGTATCTCCTATAAAAGGAATGATGAGGTTTGGGAAGAAATGGAAACTGTCCCCAAGGTATGTGGGACCATTTCCCATTATCGAGAGGATTGGGCCAGTAGCATGCAGATTGGGACTGCCAGAGCATTTACATCGCATTCACGATGTATTCCGCATTTCGTCATTGAGACGATACCTTCAATATGACATGGCCCACACCCACATCACAATTGAGGAGATTAACGTACAGCCCGATAGCTTGTACGAGGAGAGGCCAGTGGCTATCCTAAACCATAGCGAAAGGAGATTGAGGTCAAAGGTAGTTCCCCTTGTACGGGTCCAGTGGGAGCATCATAATGTGGAGGAATCCACTTAGGAGCGTGAGACAGACATGCGTGAGAAATACCCAGAATTATTCTTACCAGGTACACCATATTTTTTGAATTTCAGGATGAAATTCCGTTAGGGGAGAGTATGTAATACCCCGTATTTTTATGACTTTTAAATTTAGGGATTTATTAAAATTAATTAGAGATATTAATTTAATATTAATCCGGAAATCATTTAAATATTTACTAGCGTGATGAGAGTTAGTAATTACTGGAATTTTGTTGTAAATTACTTTATGGGTAAAGTAAGATGTGTAACTAAATTTAGTAAAATTATCATGAGAATATAATTTGATAATTTTAGAAATTTTATCGGGACGCGCCTATGTCATGTCGGGATTAAATTCTCATTATTAAAAATGAATAAATTATAAGTCACCCATATGGTCATTTTGAGCACGTCAATGTATTCGGAAGGGTCGAGATAGTCAAAATAATGTACCCGGGGGTGTAATTTGGGTCTCATGGCTTTTTTAGGCCTAATGAGCATCTCGGGAGGGTGTTTTAGACATTTTGTATTTTTGGGCATGGAAACCCATGAATTTTCTAAGGTTATATCAGATGTTAGGGGTTGTCTTCTAGGGGTAGCATAATTAAAAACCAAGAACGGCCATTGGAGAGGAAGAGGAGAAGCTTTTCAAGGAGTCCTAGGCCAAAAACTCCACCGTTGGAACCGCCGTCACCGCCAAATTGTAAATCGTGCGATGCGGAACAAAATCACACCAATTTCTTCCACAAATCAGAAACAAAGATTTACAGGGAAGTATCTATCTTGCTTTATTTTAGTTGATGCTTCAATTATGTTAATCTAAGGTTGATTAGAAAATAGTTTCATGAAAGAAAGCATATATTGGAGACTAGAATTCGCATGTTATAGAGGTAATAATCATATTCTGGAAATCAAACTCACATGTAGAGGATATACCACGAATTTTCTTTGAGTTAGGAGTAGAAAATCTTGAAAAAGAATTGGAAGAATTAAGTTAAAGAAAATATTAGGTTTCTTGAGGTTTATACAGATTTTGGCCTTTTAATAAGTGATACTTAATGAAAACTCACATGTTTTATGTAGAAAATTATTTATTTGGGTATATCACACTTGTAGTATCATTTGTTGGGAGTTTGGGAATTAAATGTGATGATTTGGTTGAGTTTGGAGAAGGATTTCCGTAGCTGGGTTTTCTGCAGTTTCGCCATAACTACTTGAACGATCATTCAACCAAAGAGCATCGATCGATCGATGATCGATTGATCGACCCCTTACATCGATTGATCGCCCCCTCCTGGAAAACTAATAGTCCTCTTTTAATAGTTTATTTCGATTAAAATGAGTAATAACCTTTAAACATTATTATTAGAACATTCTGGGAAATAAAGAGGACCAGTAAGACTTTGTGAAAATGGGGCATTTAATATAAGACATATTTAGGGTTAACGGGGAGTGATTTACACTTAAGAAATAATGGGAATGTGTGACTAAAGGAGTAAGACGCGTAAGAAAGTTACGTTAGAAAATAAGAGAGTACCTACTGAAATTATCCATTTGGGAAATAGAATAATATGAGTGAAATGAGGTAAATATGGAACAACCTATAATTAAATATAATAGAGACGAGCCGTTATACGGGATAATCTAGTAATGTGTACTAATGACGAATATCATAAGTATGGGTCGTGGGCGTACCTAATTTAGAAATTGTAATGGTAGTATACATATGTATGATTGTGTTTCTGCATATACTATATACGTGTAAAACTCATGCCCGCGCTACTTGCTATCATTGAGGTTACGGCGCCGGGATAGTCTTATCTCGATGGAACCTTTATGGGGGATATTAACTTAAACATAGGAACCCTTGGTACATGTTATCTGAACGATAGTCAGACGGTCCTATGAGACGTGAGGGTATGTGCTGACCTCTTAGTGACTTGGAACGATGATTCGCCTCAATTTGTATGTGTTTTGTGTTAATACAGTTTGAGAGTGATTTTGAACTAGTATTTACCTTAGTACGAGTGAAGGGGACTTGATAGCAGAGTATGCCAGCACCATAAATTTTATGTGGGGTACCGTTAGTGTATATATATTATATGAGTGATTAATATATATATATAGACTAGAATTGGGAACTTTCTACTGTGACTAAAAGTAGTGAAGTAATGAATAAATATCCCAAATTTATAAGTGTTTGAAATTTTTAAGGCAATACAGAAAGACTTTATAATAAAATGAGATTCATGTGAAAACGTTTCTTTCAGAAATTAATTATCTTAGCCCTGGTAATTGTCGGCATGAAACCTTATGAGAAATTTAAGATAAGCTAAACTTGTGGTGATTAATAGTGCGGTAGGTGTGCACATTAGAAGGGAGGTGAGAAATTTCTCAAGAGAGTGATGCATACTAATATGATTGTTACATTAGCCAGTAAGCATTTTAAAATCTTGCTAACTAAATGTTTAAACTGTTTTACAATCGGGCTCTGACCCGTTTCCTGTTATCTCTTCTCTCTTGTACATATATATATATATTGCAGGTGCCCAGCCACAAGGGCGTCATTCTTAGGATTCTTTGGAAGGAACGTGCTGCAGCTTAGGTGGGAGTTGCAGGCCTTTTTCTTAGACGACCTCATTATTGACTCCACTCTTAGTTCTGTTTTATCCAGTTGGGCATGTGTCGTCCTTTTTCCTTATTCAGTGGGTTTTGTCATAGATTGTGATTCATTTACTTTTAGTATTTTTACTTTGGGATTTGTTACTGTCAATATGTTTTTCCTTAGTGGTTTTAAAGTTGGAATTAGTTAATTAAATGCTTAAATTACTTGGATGATCTGTATCAGTTTAGTTATTTTTGTGACTCTTAAACTGTGAATTATGTAAGATTTTTATTATTGGACTTAAATTAAAAATAAAAATAATATTTTAAATGTTTTTGACACTTAGATTAATTATTTAGGGTGTTTAAATTGAAAAGTTTAATTTGCGACAGTGATGCTAAGAATGAACCAACCATTCACCTTGATTATAATTTAATAAAGGACTGATCACCCGGTATTTAATTAGGCAGGGTGTTACAGAGCCTATGTGGGTCCCAAAAGAATATCAGCACACTCCACATGCCCCTCCTGCTGATGCGTCACCGCTAGCTCAACTCCATATACCAAACCTTGCCCAGCCAGGGGCTAACCTACCAGTATCTGTTGATTCAAAGAAAGACGAGTTGAAAAGGCTCAAGTAGGACTTTAAGCTATTGACCAAGAATTTCAGCAAGGTCCGAATATGTGGGAACTACAAGGATTACACCCATATGTCTCCCTACTCTAAAGCAAGGCGGTCAAAAAATTGAAGATGCCTAACATTGAGAAGTTCAGGGGTAGCAGCCCCCCAATTATTCATCTTTGAATTTACCACAAATCCATAACTCTCCTAAGTTCCTCTGAGGAAATAATGGGCCAAATGTTCCAACGGACTTTGAAGGAGAGCGCTCTTCATTGGTTTTTATCCCTCGAGGAATCCAGAATTCGCAGCTCAGAGGACGTTGCACGTGAATTCATGTCACCGTATAAATACTATGAGGAGTTAAAGGTTCAATGCCATGATTTAGAACTTCTCAAGTAGAACATCAAAAAAACTGTCAGTAATTTTATAGAAAGGTGGAGGGAGAAGGTGGCCAACATGACCAACCATCCTTTTGAAGTGGGGCAAATCAGTATTATGAAGAAAAACCTCTTACCCCATGTCCGAGAAAAAATGGGAGGACAGTATTACCCATATTTCTGAGCCCTCCGGGAATAGGAGTGGAGATTAAAAATCTTGCCAAGACAGAAATTGAGCCAAAGAAACAATCCAGGTAGTTTACACCAAGAAAATATGGGAAACTCGCTACAGTCTCAACCATCAGTAACACCTCCCAACCTGATACCTCTTGGGCACCGGAAAGCCTTGCCATCCCAGTCAGAAAAGAATACACCAAGCTTTATGCTCCCGTCTCCAAAGTCTACCAAGCCCTATTGAGCCAAAATATCATCAAGCCATTAAACCCTCGTCCATTACTAAACCCACTTCCCAAAAATTTCAAACCCCACACCCATTGTGATTTCCATCCAAATACCGGCCATACCACTGATCAGTGCTTCCATCTCGGGAATGTAATCCAATGTCTAATTGGCCAGGGTGTTACCGCCCCACCAGCCAATCCTAAGCCAAACACCACTCACAACCCACTCTTAAATTGTGCAAATACTATCATTTGAGAAAATGATCCGGAATTTGACCCATCTACCCACATTATGCCCAGTAAATCACCCATTATACCTGTATATTCACCCAAACCCCTTAAAGTTTTCCCATATTTTCTCCTAGATTATTTTTTTGACTAGGCTTGTCGCTTCTTACAGTAACATGTATTGTCATTCATACTCAATCCGAAGGGAATGATATGGAATTATCAGCGATACTGAAGCAGCTTCTAGAGTTAGGGATGAAATTTCCCTCCGAAATGAGTATTGACTACCAAAAATTTAGCACACTGTTCATGAAGTGAGCTCGGCAGTCAGATAATTAGGTGGTACCCATTGATAAAGTAAGTTTGGACAATGCAGCTCAGATCATGGTAGGATTATTTCGATAGACCGATGAGATTTTTAGTATATTTGAGCTACTTGATGCTTTGAAACTGTAAGGGCGATTGGTCCCTTCACTTATGCATCTCCCCGTTGAGTGGGAGGATCTATATGAAGAAGCCATAGAAGTTATGGAATGAATTGACTTCTTATAGAAGGATGAAATCATTGCCACCGGATGAGGGGATAACTTTGATAGTTTAGATGAAGAGCTAAGTGAGGAGAAGGTTAGCCTGATGATTACTGTATGTGGGAGGATATCGTTTGAATATATTTTAGAAGAGATCAACAAAGTGGAAGAATAACCCGAGATAGATAAAGAAATAGGTTTTCTATTCTTCCTATCTAGTGACCATATGACAAGATTTAGAAGACATTACCAGAGTTCAAACCCTCAATCAGCAACGACAGATAAAGGAAAGGTTATTATCGGGTAACTCCCCATGACGGAAATGACCATAAAGGAGAGTAAGATCCTCGGCTTGTTAAAGAAAACTCAGGCCAACATCACTTTGTGGGGACTCTTCATATATTCCCAACTGCACCAAAATGCCTTGATTAAATTTCTTATTGGGCCCACAGTCCCTCCTTCTACCCCTCCAAAAGAAGCAGTGAACCGACGGATCTTTAACTTCTACTGCAATGCTCTCCTTCCCTTAGGAAAAAATCCCTAAATTCGGTCCTAATCATAACTATGCTCTCAATATCTCCGTTGAGGTAATGGGAAATACATTCCCACTTTCACTCATTGACAATGGATCAGCACTAAATGTTTTTCGTTAAGAACCCTCAACTGCTTTAGTTTGAAAGTAAGCGACCTTGATTTAACTTAGATCATGGTGCGTGCTAATGACAACACTAGCGAGAGATGATGGGATCTATAAATCTTACAATAGGGGTTGGCCCAATAAATCCCATTACCGAGTTCCAAGTTATCGACATACCGTCTTATTACAATCTACTGCTCGATCGACCATAGCTTCCCAGCACCAAGGGGGGACCTTCCTCTCTCCATAAAAAACTAAAGTTCTTCGCCAAGGGGGAAGGTCATTACCATCTTGGGAGACGATGATAATACCTAAAATGGAAACACCAGTAACCCGGTACTAGAGATAAAAAATCTGGAGAATGATATGCTTCTATCTGGTTTTCGAGTCAAACCACTTTCACTCCTAGCAGGGGATAATTTCAATGACAATGTTTGTCCAGAGCATAACCCTGATGGCAATGTCAACATGATACAGATGTTCAAGAACATACACTTTAAGCCTATAATGGGGTTGGGATGATGATAGCAGGGAATACTAGAACCAATAGGGATGAAAAAGACCTTTCCTCCATGTGGCTTGATTTATCAACCATCATCAAAGGAACTCAAAATGCTCTGCCAACCTCGGTTGAAGAAAAGGTTAGAAAGTGTTAAGACTGTTTTGGGGGACGCCATAAATAGAAGATTCGTCAAAGAGAGTGAAGATTTTCCCTTTTGTGTCTTTCCCAAACCATGATTTGATCATGTGGACAAGAAGATGAAGTCGGGAATGGAGATCTTCTTCCAATACAGTTACTCATGGGCCGAAGATTCACAACATCATGAGCAACCACTCGTTGAGAAAGCCATAGTAGTTGCCAAGGATTTCGAGGGATGTGGCTCTCAGGACTCATTCAGTCCATAAATGCTGGGGCTAACACTCTGCATGATCCGCTTAGGTGCTACATCATCGGATCCATCCATCCTGATCAAAACTACTGATGCACCCCTCCTCAATTAGAATGTTATACCAGTTCCACCTACTGAGATACAACCCAGCCTAGATGTTTATCCTATTTCTTCTTCTTTTGTTGTTACTTATTCTGATCACAATATATTCGAGACCTCCTTCGACGAGGTTCTCAAAGCTATTTTTCACAATAATTAAATAAATGAAGATTTTTATTATCTTGTTGTGTCTTACATTAATTGTCTTGATTCTAATCAAACTCTTGATGATGATGATTTTGCAAATGAAAAATTCTTAACTGGCTAATAACAAAAATCATAAACGCATTCAAGTTAATGAAGATGAAACTATTGTTATCGATCTCGGTTTTAGTGGACGACTGAGCGAAATTAGGATAGCGTCCACCCTTGACAAGTATGATCACGCGCAGCTCGAAGAACAAATGAAGGAATTTACGGATGTCTTTGCATGGACCTATAACGACATGCCCGACATTGATCTCGAAATAGCTCAACACGAGATTCCAACTCCCCCAAAATGAAAACCGATCAAATAAAAATTACAAAAGCTCCGCACCGATTGGTCACTCAAGGTTAAAGAAGAGGTGGTCCAACAGTTGAATGTAGGCTTCATCCGAGTGATCGAATATCCCATATGGTTAGCTAATATTGTACCCTGATGATGCTGGAAACAGCAACACCCTTCAAGGTGTTTGTGAGCTCAATTGAATGTTAACAATGGCAGCATAGGGTATATACACACATAGTAGAAGGAGATGAGGAGAAGAGGATTTACACCGGAATATAATTGGTTCAGCTAATTAGGCCTACGTCCACTGTGCAAGTGTATGATGTGTATCAATATGTGAGGGCACTAATGGCCATAGATACAATCTCTTAAGCTTTCTCTCTCTACTGTGTATTTGAACAGAGTTTCAGCTAGGGTTTCCAAAATCGGATCCTTTGCAAGGTAGAGGATGACCTCTATATATAGTACCTGGGGGGTGTAATGTATCCCCCATGTATGCAATGAGCATGTGTGTGTTGATCTAGCCAATCTGATGAAGACATCTGTCACTGTCACATGTAGAGAATGATGATGAAATATTCCCTCCACGTGGGGGGAATGATTTGTTATAACTGAATTGTGTCCACGTGTCCTTATCCACACATACACCAATAAGAGCTCGGCCTGCGCTTGGTCATGACCTCGGCCAAAGGTAGGCCGAGGTTGATAAGGTCTATGCTCATTCAATCTGAGATGAGCCATGGAGGTCTCGGCTTTGATGAAGAAGAGTTAAGGAAATGGGGTCGGCCTGGGCCGAGGTTATGCTTGGAACATCGACTGATTTGCTGATGAGGTCGATCTTGGTAGATGTGTATTCCTGTTACCTCGGCCTACCCCGGGCCGAGGTTGTCATTCCCAGGTGAGCTGAAGAGCTGCTGACCCCTATGATACGGGCATCTCCCCCTTGAGGTTTGTAGTGGTGTCGGCCTGGAGCTACTGACCCCTGTGATACGTGCATCTCCCCCTTGAGGTTTGTAGTGGTGTCGGCCTGGGCCGACCCTCCAATGACTGAGGTTGTTGGTCTCCGATCAAGGCTCTTCCAACTTCGGCCCTGTCTTTGGCCGAGGTTGGTGTCTCGGAGCCCAGGTGACACTTGGGACATATCAATCACCCCCCATCCCTTAGTTACATGCGATAGCAGGTGACTGGGGGATCTCTACACCTATGAGGTCTTTCTCCCATGTGTAAATGTTCATTTGACACTTGTCCATTGCTGAAGTGTGGTTTGCCTGGCAAGCATGTGTTCTTAGCCGTCCTTTGGGGCTCCCAAGGCAATGATGGGCCTTGGGAGATGTGACCCCATATTTAAGGGTTTAACCCCCCCCCCCCCTTTCTCTTTCTTCCCCACTTCTCTCATTTCTTAGAATGATTCATTTCTGTAGCTCTCTCTTGAAACCTTTGGTCTGAGGCGTTTTGGTTGGTGATTCCTTGCAGTTTCTTCATTTCCTTATACTACTTCTTCCTCAGGTATTCTCTGCCATCCTTTTTCCTTCATTTTTCCCTATTTTTCCCTTGCTTTTGTATTTTTCGGTGAGCTTGGGGGTTTTCAGGCGATAACTCCATACTTTCAGGCGAACTGTATTTGCCTTAGTTTTTTTAGTTTGATCCTTAAATTGCTTTACTTCATTACCCAATCTTATTTTTCACTTAGAAGCTCTTTAAGTGTAGTGTCTGCCTCTGATGCTCATACCCCTCTACCAACTTCTTGAGGAGTTCCCTTCTCTCAGAGAAAAGACTTTAGAAAAAAATTAGGCAAATAGAGAGAGCACAGGAGGAGGCTCGTAGGTCACAGGAATTCCCTCTTAGACCCATCTTGCCACCACCCCTGAGGGTGATATACCCTGATCCATTGGAACCATTTAACAAAACAGAGGTCCCTGTCGAACCAGTTCCGATGTCTGAGTCTGAGTCTTCCACCTCAGACCCTATGTATGTGGATTCGTTCAAGGAGGCCATGGACTTCATAACTCAGAAAGATCAGGCCCCTGATCAAGCCGAGGTCTCTAGCCGGGCCTCGTCCCATAATAATTCAAGTACCTCGTCCTCTTCCTCAGAGGTTGAGGTTGTTGAGCCGAGTGTGGCCATTCCACCCATTCTTGACGCCATTCCTCTGTCGGCCATCACCGGGGCTGAGTTCGCTCAGAGGTTCCCGAGTAATCCATCAACGTCTTCTCCAGCCGACGTTGAGCAAGATAATGACAATGATGATGACGCTGAAAGTGATGTCGATGTCTCTGAGGCGACCGAGATCGAGAGTACCATTACTGTGGTAGACCTTCTTTGCTTCAAATATATGTACTCCATCAGCCCCTCCATAAAGCTTAGAAGACCTCTGAGGGAAGAAAGGGCTTACCATGGCCGAGATGGTGAGATCTGCCTGTACGAGCAGATGTTCAAGTTAGGGTTTCATTTGCCCCTTCATCCCATTATCAGGTTCATCCTTGCCTTCATAAATTTAGCCCCTTCCCAAATGTCCCCTAATTCTTGGAGGGTCATAATAGGGTCCATAGTCTTATGAAGGGCTGTCCACCATTCAGATCTTCCAATTCAGGTCTTTGTTGGTTGCTATGTTCCTTCCTCAGCCAAAAATCATCCGAGCTACTATCATTTTGTAGCTCGGAAGCCTGAAAAAAAGATGCTTCAGATAACTCAGACTTCCAACCATAACTGGAAGCCTCGATACTTTTTTGCTTCAGGGCCATGGGAATTTGGTCCATGTGTTCCCCCGTCCTTGCTAGAGCCAAGGATGCCCCTTAGGGGGGTAAGGTCACAATGTCTGCGAAGGCCGACCCTGGTCTGAGCCTGCAGAATCTTCAGAAGGTGAAAGACCTTCAAGATCAGGGGATGCATGTTCTGCTTGTTAAATTCGAACACTTGATGACCCCCCACTACCTCTCTAAGACGGGTCCAGGTGGAAGTCCCCTTGCCGAACTTGGTAAGCGTTTTTATTCCAAGTTGAACCTCTGAGCTTATTCATGTCTGATATTCTAACTCAGGCCTTTTAATTTTGCAGAGCGTCCGAAGGATATCTCAGACGAGCTTTGGGAAATGGCAGCTCCGAGTCTAACAAAGCTCATGAAGAAGGCTGGTCTTAATGCCCCTCCTCCTGCTCCCTCAACCACAAAGTCTCAGACTTCAAAAAAGAGAGGGGCTACCGACCATTCCCCTGAAGATCAGAGGCCGACCAAGAAAGGGGGGGACTCTGCCATCCCAATATCCTCTACATACGCGTTGGCAGCTCGTATAGAGCAATTGAAGATTCATGACAGCATTATAGGCCACAGTCTGCAAGCTTTGGATGCCATCGACTCTTTCATGATCGAGGCAGATAAACATTTTTTCCGTTCCATGGACACACCCCTGCTGATTGAGTTCAGCCTTTATAGGTCCATTCAGGTATGACTTCCTATCTCTTTTTAATTTCCAAACGCAACCTCTGATCTGGTCTTCAACCTATACTTGATCACATCATCTGCAGGGCTTGGCAGCTATGCACCATCTCTCCAACTGGACTTTGAGTAAGTTTCCCCTCATCCAGAAGGGGCAAGAGGCCGAGAAGGTACAAAGCACACTGAACGCTGAAATAGACCACTTGAAGTCCGAGGCTAAAGAGTCTCAGAAGAAGGTGCAGGGGTTAGAGAAGGAGATCACCAAACTCAAAAAGGATCATGCTCTGGCTCTGAAGGCTAAGGACGATGTCTTTTAGCAGAAAGTCAACTCGACGGTGAAGGCAGCTCTTGCAGACGCCTCTAAGGGGATATTGGCCAACTACAAAACCTCTAATGAATTTTTGAGCTTCGGCTTTGAGTACCTTAAAAGAGTTATCAAACCTACTATCAAATGGGAGGCCGTCAAGGAGAAGGAGGTTAGAAGTTTGAAGGCCTCTGATTTCGTAGGCCTCGGCTTTGCCAACCCTCAGTTTGCCCAGGCCCTTCAAGAGGTCGAGGATGAGGTTGTTGCGCCTACCGAGACTGCCACACTAGATGGCACAGAGATTGAAGGGACTGACCTCAGGGAGGATACTACCGAGGTGACCAAGGTCATCCAGCAGGACCAGGCCGAGGACGCCAGCATTCCCCCATCAAACGCTTAAATTCAATTGTGAAGCTTTACTTTGTAACCCCTGAATATTTGTAATCTCTGAATGAACATGGTTGACTCTTATTTTTTGAATCTTCTGTATGGAAATCTCTGAGGAGGATCATTTCATTTTGTTGAATGTCATGTGATGTTTTTGCTCTGAAGCTTGTGTAATGGTGTATGCTTGCATTAAATTAGTAGTCTTACCTCAGACCAAATTAATCTCACCAAATTAATGATGTTAGGAGTCTTAGGTCATCCAAGTATGGTGTCTGAGCTCATACCTCGTCACCACTGAATGGTGTTATAAGGGTCTGAGGTCATCACCCAAGATGTTACCCTCATAATTAATCTCACCAAATTAATGATGTTAGGGGTCTGAGGTCATCCAAGTATGGTGTCTGAGCTCAAACCTCGTCACTACTGAATGGTGTTATAAGGGTCTGAGGTCATCACCCAAGATGTTACCCTCATAATTAATCTCACCAAGTTAATGATGTTAAGGGTCTGAGGTCATCCAAGTATGGTGTCTGAGCTCAGACCTCGTCACCACTGAATGGTGTTATAAGGGTCTGAGGTCATCACCCAAGATGTTACCCTTATAATTAATCTCACCAAGTTAATGATGTTAAGGGTCTGAGGTCATCCAAGTATGGTGTTTGAGCTCATACCTCGTCACCACTGAATGGTGTAATAAGGGTCTGAGGTCATCACCCAAGATGTTACCCTCATAATTAATCTCACCAAGTTAATGATGTTAAGGGTCTGAGGTCATCCAAGTATGGTGTCTGACCTCAGACCTCGTCACCACTTAATGGTTTTATAAGGTTCTGAGGTTATCAAAGTATGGTGTCTGAGCTCAGACCTCGTCACCACTGAATGGTGTTATAAGGGCTGAGGTCATCACCAAAGATGTTACCCTCATAATTAATCTCACCAAATTAATGATGTTAGGGGTCTGAGGTCATCCAAGTATGGTGTCTGAGCTCAGACCTCGTCACCACTGAATGGTGTTATAAGGGTCGGAGGTCATCACCCAAGATGTTATCCTCATAATTAATCTCACCAAGTTAATGATGTTAAGGGTCTGAGGTCATTCAAATATGGTGTCTGACCTCAGACCTCGTCACCACTAAATGGTGTTATAAGGGTCTGAGGTCATCAAAGTTTGGTGTCTGAGCTCAGACCTCGTCACTACTGAATGGTGTTATAAGGGTCTGAGGTCATCACCCAAGATGTTACCCTCATAATTAATCTCACCAAATTAATTATGTTACGGGTCTGAGGTCGTCCAAGTATGGTGTCTGAGCTCAGACCTCGTCACCACTGAATGGTGTTATAAGGGTCTGAGGTCATCACCCAAGATGTTACCCTCATAATTTCTGACATAAGTCCACAATGAAGCAAGAACCGTCATGGGAACTGATCTTTTATTAATAACCTCTTGATAATAAGATGGTATATTTACATAAACTCTTTGCAACATCATATGTAATACTTCTTTAGGTGGTCAGTATTCCATGGGTTAGTGAAAGGTTACCCTTATAGGTTTTATAGCCTATAGGTGCTGGGCACAACCTCTTTCGTCACTTTGTAGGGACCGTGCCAGTTTGGGTGGAGCTTGTTTGTTTTCTGTAAGGTCTTCTTCAGCACTAAGTCTCCTACTGCGATGGGTCTTACTTCACCCTCTGGTTGTAGAATTTCGTTGCTTTCTGCTGGTAAGCTGCTTGTCTGATCTCTGCGTCCTCTTTTCTTTCTTCAATTAGATCTAGGTCCAGCCTCCTCTCTTCCCCATTTTTATCAGGGTCATAGGTCTGAACCCTATGAGTTGGGAGTCCAACTTCTGTTGGTATGACAGCCTCTGAGCCGTGTGCTAGCATGAATGGGGTTTCTCCTGTAGGTGTCCTTGTCGTGGTTCTATAGGCCCATAACACAGCGTAGACCTCTTCAGTCCATCTTCCCTTCGCCTC
Source organism: Sambucus nigra (assembly GCA_949130495.1). Lineage (NCBI taxonomy): Eukaryota > Viridiplantae > Streptophyta > Magnoliopsida > Dipsacales > Adoxaceae > Sambucus > Sambucus nigra. The sequence continues at coordinate 614,479,944 of OX422207.1, forward strand.
TTCTAGCCTCTTCTTGATTCCATCGAGGATTGTTCTGTTAGTGACCTCTGTCTGACCGTTTGCCTGAGGTTAGCCAGGAGATGAGAAGAACTGCTTTATCCTAACTCTTAGGCAGTATTTTTCTAAAGAGGAGTTCTTGAACTGGGTCCCATTATCCGAGATGAGGGTGTTTGGGAGGCCATGTCTGCATATGATTTTCCTCTAAATAAATTGGAAGGTCTTCTGCTCTGTGATCGTTATCATCGGCTCTGCCTCCACACACTTTGAGAAGTAGTCAATGGAAACTATCAGGAATCAATAACTGTTGGCGGCTCTTGGTAGAGGTCCTACTAAGTCAATCCCCTATACTGCAAATGGCCATGGAGAGGTGATTGACATCATAGGTTGATGAGGTTGATGAGGAATAGTGGCGAATTTTTTACATTTATCACACCTCTTCACGTAGGTTGCAGCGTCTTTGGACAAGGTTAGCCACCAGTACCCCTGTGTGATGATTCTCTTGGCCAAGGGTCTTCCCCATATATGGATAGAGCAAGAACCCTCATGAACTTCCTGTAAGACCCGGGGAACTTCCGTGGGATGCACACATCTGAGGAGAGGCAATAGAAATCCCTTCTTGTACAAGACGTCTCCTATCATCGAGAACTTGGCAGCCCTATACCTCAATTTCCTCCTTTCTAGCTTGGACTCAGGTAGCTCTCCCTCTCTGATATATCTGACGAGGGGTCCCATCCACGAGTCTCCTAGGTTCAAATTGTGATAAGGGTTACATACCTATTCTTCCTCGATGGTCGCTTTCCCTAAGATCTCAAACGGAATTGTCCTTTTGACGTTTGTCTTCGTCGCTGAGGCCAACCTTGCCAATACATCTGCATGGCTGTTACTTTATCGAGGTACTCTCTTCAGTTTTGTATTTTTGAAACATTCTAACATCATTCTCAACCTCTTCAGATACTTAGCCATTCTTTCATCTTTTGCCTCATAAACTCCCAATACTTGATTGACAACTAATCTTGAGTCGATGTGGAGTAGGAGTCGCCTCACACTTAGAGTCTTTGCCAATGAGAGGCCGGCTATCATGGCTTCATATTCCGACTCGTTATTAGATGCCTTAAAGTTGAATCTCAAAGCGTACTCGATGTTAGCACTATCCGGGGCTGAAAGTATCAACCCTTCACCGCTTCCACTGCCGCACGAGGAATCATCAACGAAGAGGTTATAAATGTCTATATCCGATGAGAAAGCCTCCTCTTATATGACTCCCTGTCTGAAGAGGTACCTGTCCTCTTCGTTCTCCGCTACTCTGTTCCTGATCTTTTTGGGTGCCACCTCTCCCTGATCTCGGGAGACGTTGGGTGTCGTCTCTTCCTGGTCCAGGAAGACACTGCTATTTGACCCTTCAGCACCCTACAGGTCATTCTTGACCTCGGTCTCTTCCCAAGTGAATTCATCCACAAAGTCCGCGAGGGCCTGCCCCTTGATGGATGTCCGAGGTTGGTAGGTAAGGCCATACTCCCCCAACTCAATGGCCCAAGCCATCAACCTTCCAGATTTCTTAGGTTTATGCAGGACCTGTCTTAGTGGTGAGTCGATAAGGACAACTATGGAGTGGGCTTGGAAGTAAGGCTTCATCTTCCTTGAAGCCTGTATCAGGGCGTAAGCTAACTTTTCCATACGAGGGTAATTTTGTTAAGACCCCTGAAGGGATTTACTATTGAAATACACAGGCCTTTAGATCCCGGCGTCTTCCTGCACTATGGCTACACTGATGGCCGATTCAGAGACTGCCAGATACACATACAATTTCTCTCCTATTATGGGTCGAGACAACAACAAGGGAGACCCAAGGTATGAATTGAGTTGGTTGAATTCTTCTTCGCACTCTTCATCCCACTGGAAGGCCTTTCTAAGCACTTTAAAGAACGAAAGACACTTGTTCGTTGCCCTGGAAACAAATCTGTTAAGTGCAGCTACTCTCCCCATAAGTCTTTGGACGTCTTTGATACTCCTCGGTGTCTTCATGTCAAGCAGAGCCTTGATTTTCTCAGGGTTTTCTTCAACTCCTCTTTTATTGATAATGAATCCTAGGAACTTCCCAGCTCCTACCCCGAAGACACATTTCGCGGGGTTGAGTTTCATCATGTATGAGTCCATAATATCGAAGGTCTTTTCGAGGTCAACCACATGAGTGTAAGCTTTAATCTCTTCGTCAGCATATCGTCTACATACACCTCCATAATCTTACCTATTTGCTCTTCGAACATATTATTTACAAGTCGTTGGTATGTTGCCCCTGCATTTTTCCGGCCGAAGGGCATCACTTTGTAACAGTACGTCCCTTTGTCGATAATGAAGGTTGTCTTCTCTGTGTCTTCCGCATCCATGAAGATTTGGTTGTATCCTAAATATGCGTCCATAAAGCTCATGAGCTCATGTCTTGCAGTAGCATCCACCATCTGATCTATTCGAGGTAAGGGGTAGCTGTCTTTTGGACAAGACTTGTTCAGGTCAGTGAAATCAACACACATTCTCCACTTCCCATTGGCCTTGGATACGATGACTGCATTCGACAACCACTCCAGATATATGACTTCTCTTATAAATTCAGCCTCTTCCAATTTTTTGACCTCTTATCGAATGATGTCGTACTTCTCCCTAGAGTAGACTCTTCGTCTCTGCTTGATAGGCCTGGCGTCTTTCGTCACGTTGAGCTTGTGACTTATGACCTCAGGGTTGATGTCGGGCATGTCTGCGTGACTACAAGAGAAGACACTCTGCCTCCCCCTGAGGAAGTTTATCAACTCTTCCTTGATTTTTGACTTTAGGGCTTTGCCGACTTGGATGGTTTTTTTCGGCTCGTCCTCATTGAGGACGATGGATTCTACCTCTTTTGCGGCCTCTCCCTTCTTCAACTTTGTCTCATCTCTTGGGTCAAGTGTATCAATGCTATAAGTGGTGGTTGCCCTCTTATGGGCCTCTCTCTCTTCGGCCGAGTTGAAGTAACATTCTCGCGCTATGGTCTGGTCACCTTTCACTTCCCCCACCCCATAGGGAGTCAGAAATTTTAGCATCTGGTGGACCGTCGACGGCACAGCTTCAAACTCTTTAAGGGCCACTCTTCTTATGATGAGGTTATAGGCCAAGAAGACGTTCTCGTCCATTACGAAAAAATTTATCTTCCTGGTCAACCTCTTAGGCCACTCATCACCCATTTGTACATCCATCTCATACATGCCCAATGGGTGGACCTTTTCGCCAACGAAGCCCATCAAGGGGTGATGATAGGGTACTAGCCTTGCTCTACTAAGACCTAGGCTCTTGAAGCAAGGCCAAAACATCACGTCTGCTGAGCTCCCCCCGTCTACGAGGATCCTCTGCACCTCGTACCCATGCACCCTTGTTTTTACTACCAAAGGGTCATCTTGGGGGGCTAAGATACCTTTGAAGTCGAGTCTGGAGGACCCAGCTATAAGGGTGTCCATGTCCACCTTCTTTCTCTTCTGCACTGTATCGGAAGACATTAGATTTACAACCTCAAGCTTGGCCACTGACTTGGCCTCTGCCACATGAGCTTTCCTATCAACCACTTCAGATCCACCCCCAGCGAGTCCTCCACATATGGTGTCAACACCAAAGGAGATCATGCCAACCCTCTTCACCAGGGTGTTGTCATCTTTCGGCGGAAGATCCGGATCGTCTTCATCATCACCTTCTGAACCATAGTCTCTTCTGGATGGGGAATTATCACGGCATCTGTCGTTTCTCTTTTTCTTAGGGTCATCTCTTCCCCCTTTAGGAGCCTTACCGTCCACATACTTCCTCAACTTTCTGAATTTTAACATCTTTTCAATCTCATCCTTCAAGGCGAAGCATTTGTCTGTAACGTGGCCATGGTCCTGGTGGAACTCACACCACAAGTTTTTGTTCCTCTTATGTGGTGGGGCCTTCAGTTTCTCTGGATATCTTAGTGTCCTGTCATTCTTGATCTCGTTGAGGATGTGCTCACAGCTCACAGTTAGAGGAGTATAGTGAGCGCACTTGTCATCACTCGACCTCTTATTTCCATCTTTCTTTGCTTGGGACTTCCCACTACCATCGCGATTCTCATCCTCATACTTAGCGGCCATTACCTCTTCTGCATTCATGACTTTTCTCGCGGTTGCCAGTAGCTCCGCCATAGACCTAGGAGGGTCTTCCGCAAGTTTCCACAACAACTTTCCTTTCTGAAGACCTCTTATAAGGGCGATCATGGCTATATTTTCTTTGCAGTCTTCAACCTCGAGTTTCTCTTTGTTGAACTTGGCGATGTACTCTCTTAGACTCTCGTCCTTGCCTTGCTTGACATACAGTAGGTGAGTGGTATTCTTTTGAGGTCTTACCCCAAATTAGAAGTTGTGGATGAATCATTCGGCTAAGCCCTTGAAGTTCTCAATTGAGTTCTTCGGAAGAGAAGTAAACCAGTTGTGCGGTACTCCTATCAAGGTCCCAGAGAAGGCCCTACACTTTATCTCATCAGTTATTGAGTAGATGTACGTCGCTGACTAATACATCTCAACATGGTGTACAGGGTTTGTGCTATCGTCATACTTGGGAGACACCACCGGTGGTTTGAACTTAGCAGGGGTCGGGAAGCTCACTATCTTAGCCACAAATGGAGAGACTTCTGAGTAACCCCTTTGCAGGGGGTCCCTACTTTTGATGAGGTATCCTATTTTCTCCTCAAGACGTTGGATAGAGTCATTCCATGGTCTCCTGCCATCGGCTTGGCCGAGGTTGTCCCCAGCCACCTCCAAGGGAAGTACTGTGGGTTCCCCTGCCACTGCACAACGTCGGCTGTTAACCTCTTCCTGGTCTCTCCCCCTTCTTTCACACGATTGACCTTGGTCAGGCCGACCTGGCCTGTCTCCTCTTTGCGAGGCTGCTGCATTTCTTAACCTGGATAACCTCTGTCTGGGCCCAACCTCTCAAAGGCTGATCCTCTGCTCAACCGATCAAAAGCTAACCCTCTTTGTTGGGCCTCTTCACCTCTTCGACCGACACAATCTTGGCTCTGCTGAAGAGGGCATACCGTGTTATTCGACACCTCATAAGGCTCCCAACAATCTTCCGAGGAATCTTCCGCCTCCAGATCGTTATACCTGTCCTCCGAGCAAGGGTTTCCTTGCCTCCCCAGGCATAAGCGCCTAGGGTCAACGACATCCCTCCTCCGCTGGGGTGCAGGTTGGTCCTTCATTGGTGCCTGGGGTGGTCCCCTGGCATTAGGAGGAGGCTGGACCGCTGTCGGAGTGATCATTTCTGGTGAAACTCCAGGTGGCCTCATCATAGTTTGGCTGAGCTGTGCAAATTGCTCCTGCATAACTTGTTGTGTTGCAGCCAAAGACCTCAAGGCTGCGTCCACCTCTGCCATTTTGGACTGAGGTGGTGCCTGGCTAGAACTGGGACCTCCCCCACCAGGCGGCGGAACAAGCAGTGGCAATTATGGTGCCATGTGTTAGCAATAAAGAGCTTGAGTAGCAGGTGAGCTTAATACCTTAAAGGACCCCTTTTAATGGTGAAACAGCTCCACGTAAGGGGTGGTGCCTGGTTCACCACCAGAGTCTCCGGTGAGGTTAAGCTGAAGAAGAGAAAGAGACAACTTCTCGTTCCCACACACGGCGCCAAAATGATGATGCTGGAAATAGCAGCACCCTTCAAGGTGTTTGTGAGCTCAATTGAATGTTAACAATGGCAGCATAGGGTATATACACACATAGTAGAAGGAGATGAGGAGAAGAGGATTTACACCGGAATATAAGTGGTTCAGCCAATTAGGCCTACGTCCACTGTGCAAGTGTATGATGTGTATCAATATGTGAGGGCACTAATGGCCATAGATACAATCTCTCAAGCTTTCTCTCTCTACTATGTATTTGAACAGAGTTTCAGCTAGGGTTTCCAAAATCGGATCCTTTGCAAGGTAGAGGATGACCTCTATATATAGTACCTGGGGGGTGTAATGTATCCCCCCATGCATGCAATGAGCATGTGTGTGTTGATCTAGCCAATCTGCTGAAGACATCTGTCACTGTCACATGTAGAGAATGATGATGAAATATTCCCTCCACGTGGGGGGAATGATTTGTTATAACTGAATTGTGTCCACGTGTCCTTATCCACACATACACCAATAAGAGCTCGGCCTGCGCTTGGTCATGACCTCGGCCGAAGGTAGGCCGAGGTTGATAAGGTCTATGCTCATTCAATCTGAGATGAGCCATGGAGGTCTCGGCTTTATTGAAGACGAGTTAAGGAAATGGGGTCGGCCTGGGCCGAGGTTATGCTTGGAACATCGACTGATTTTCTGATGAGGTCGATCTTGGTAGATGTGTCTTCCTATTACCTCAGCCTACCCCGGGCCGAGGTTGTCATTCCCAGGTGAGCTGAAGAGCTGCTGACCCCTGTGATACGGGCATCTCCCCCTTGAGGTTTATCGTGGTGTCGGCCTGGAGCTGCTGACCCCTGTGATACGTGCATCTCCCCCTTGAGGTTTGTAGTGGTGTCGGCCTGGGCCGACCCTCCTATGATCGAGGCTGCTGGTCTCCGATCAAGGCTCTTCCAACATCGGCCCGGTCTTCGGCCGAGGTTGGTGTCTCAGAGCCGAGGTGACAGTCGGGACATATCATACCCATTCCAAAATCAGGAGGAAAAGTCCACATGTGCATTGATTACCGATATTTAAACAAAGCCAGTTCAAAAGATGATTACCCATTGCCCAATATCAACATGATTGTGGACAACATAACCAGTTATAATCTCAAGTCATTTGTTGATGGGTTTGTCTGATACAGTCCGATCAAGATACACCCTGATCATTAAGAAAAAAAACTACATTCATCATCCCTTAGGGAATTTTCTGTTACACTATTATGCCATTCGGTCTAAAAATGTAAGGGCTACCGACTAAAGGTCTACCACAACCATCTTGGATGATCTGATACACAAGGAAGTTGTGGTCTACGTGGATGATACAATCACTCTCTAAAAGTTTTTCGAACGACTACGACGATACCAGATGTGACTTAACCCATAAAAACATGTTTTTGGCGTTACCAAAGGAAAACTTTTAGGATTTATGGTTAGTGAGAAGGGCTACATAGTATAAACCTTATCCTCAGCATAAACCAAATGCTTTTCCAGCAGGGCTACATAGTATCCTATTACTTTCCCCAGCGGGAACTCCCGAATTAAACGTTTTCCCCAATCAGAGCTAGAAGCCTCAATCCAATATCTCTCCCTAGCAACACATTCCCCCAACGGAGTCCCAAAACCTTAAGTTATCAACTGTTTCTCCAAGTGGAATTTTCAGACTAAGATTTTTATAAAGACATAATCTCTACACAAATGAATCCTCCCCAGTGGAGTCTCAAATAAAAATTCCCCGGGAAAGTTATTCCTCACGCCTACTTAAGGTCCTCAGAGTTGACCTCGACCTTAAGAAATGGTTTCCCCGACTTAAGGCCCTCAGAATTGACCTCGACCCTAAAAATTGGTTGCTTCCAACTTATGGTCCTCAGAATTGACCTCGACCCTCATAATTGGTCGCCTCAACCTAAGGTCCTCAAAAATGACCTCGACTTTCAAAATTGTTCACTTCCTACTTAAGGTCCTCAGCATTGATCTTGACCCTCAGAATTGGTCGCTCCAACTTAAGGTCCTCAGAATTGACCTCAACCCTCAGAATTGGTCGCTCTCTACTTAAGGTCCTCAGAATTAACCTCGATCCTCAGAATTTCTCTCTCCCACTAAAGGTCCTCAAAATTTACCTCGACCCTAATAATTGGTCGCCCTACTTAAGGTTCTCAGAATTGACCTCGACCCTCATAATTGGTTTCTCTACTTAAAGTCCTTAGAATTGGCCTCGACCATGAGAATTGGTCGCTCCCACTTAAGGTCCAAAGACTTTACCTCGACCCTCAGAATTGTTCGCTCCAACTTTAGGCCCTCATAATTAACCTTGACCCTCAGAATTGGTCATCCCAACTTAAGGTTCTCATAAATGACCTTGACCCTTGGAGTTTGTAGGTTTTACTTAATGTCCTCAGAAATGACCTCGACCCTCAGAATTTATCACTCCAACTTAAGGTCCTTAAAATTAGCCTTGACCCTCAGAATTGCTCGCTCCCACTTAAGGTCCTCAAAATTGACCTCAGCCCTCAGAATTGGTCGCTCCAAATAAATTTCCTTAGAATTGACCTTGACCGTCAAAATTGGTCGCTCCTACTTAAGATCTTCATAATTGGCCTCGACCCTCAGAATTGGTCACTCCTACTTAAGGTCTTCAGAATTGGCCTCGACCCTCAAAATTGGTCGGTCCCACTTAAGGTCCTCATAGTTGACCTCAACCCTCATAATTTTTCTCTCCAACTTAAGGTCCTCAGAATTGGCCTCGACCCTAAGAATTGTTCGCTCCCACTTAAGGTCCTTATAATTGACCTTGACCCTCAGAATTGATCGCTCCTACTTAAGGTCCTCAAAATTGGTCGCTCTCACTTAAGGTCCTTAGAATAGACCTCGATCCTCATAAGTGGTCGCTCAAACTTAAGGTCCTCAAAATTAGTCTCCCCCACTTAAAGTCCTAAGAATTTACCTCAACCCTAAGAATTGGTCGCTCCAACTTAAGGTCCTCGGAATGGACCATGACCCTCAGACTTGGTCGCTCCAACTTAAGGTCCTCAGAAATGACCACGACCCTCAAAATTGGTCGCTCCAACTTAAGGTCCTTAGAAATGATCTTGACCCTCAAAATTGTTAGATCCCACTTAAGGTCCTCAAAATTGGCCACGACCCTCAAAATTTGTCGCCCCCACTTAAAGTCCACATAATTGACATTGACCCTCAAAATTGTTCTCTCTTACTTAAGGTCCTCAAAATTGACCTCGAACTTCAGAACTAGTCTCTCCCACCTAAGGTCCTCAGAATGACCTCAGACCTTAGAATTATCCATCCCCAGCATTACCTGAGGTTCTCAAAATTAACCTCGATCCTCAAAATCAGATATTCTAGTCGCTTCGGTCTACATAATTGATATTTTTTCCCAAAACATCATGTGATGTCTATTCGATTGATTTCACTTGTTCCAATCTCACCCATCAAGAGGCTCTATAGTCACCACATTCTAGGACACCCTAAGTCCCTCCATAGGTCCCTAGACCCCCCCCCCCCCTGATTCACTACAAACCCTATGTCATACTCCGAGTACCAAACTAGAGGCCATTAGGTGCTCCAGAGCCCCGTTTGACTTCGGTCAACTTCATTGTCAGAGTGAAATATCAATGAATCTATGAAGTGATATTAATTACCTTTCGAACAGTCTTCCCCATGCACGAATCGGCATAATGGTTTGGATGAACAGACCATTTTACTATCAAAAATTGATCTAAATGCCACTAGGCGCTCTCAGACCCCGATTTGACCCCAATCAACTTGATCCTCGAGGTAAAATATCAATGAATCCTCTAAGTACAATGAAACATCTTTACAACGGTCTACCCCATGTGCGAAATAGCATAACGGTTCGGATGAACGATCTATTTCTCTCAAAAATTTATCTAAAGGCCATCGGGAGCTCTCGGGCACCGTTTGACCAAAGTTAACTCTTTATCTCGAATGAGACTAAATGGATCTTTTAAGGGCACTGAATACCCTTTCCAACGGTCCACCCCACCTTACAGTATGAACGAACAATATGCTTTATACCGAAAGGTCATTGGGCGCTTACGATCCCCGTTTGACCAAAGTTAACTCTCTGAACTGAGCAAAGCTCAGTGGAACATCAAATTACCTCGCACAACCTTTCCAACGGTCCACTTCATGCGCAATTTGAATTTACGATTCGGACGAACGATCCATTATTGTCCGACGCTTTTCCGTCCAAAGGATTGACGATCACTTTCGAGCCCCGTTTGACCAAAAGTTAACTATCGTACCCATGAATGGCCTAAAGGATTCATAAAAGTCTCTAAATTAACATTATAATGGTATGCCCTGTGCATAATTTGGACTTACGAATTTCATTTTATGATCATTTTTCTAAAAAATCTGCACGAGACTATCAATTGGGAGACCATTTCCCTGCCTATGAGTAGTGTGTCTTAGATTACCTATCGATAGGCAGGTCAAGGACTATGCCAATCAACATTCCCCATATCCTATATAAGGAGAGCATGAGGTCACTTTGAAAGGCACGTCAGTTCCATCAATATAAGTGATCTCAGCAACATTCTTCTGTAATTGGCAAAGTTTTCTTGTGTGAAATTCCATTTCACCTTTCATTCCCATCACTTTCATACCCCAATTTAGCAAAAATCTCCTTCTCTGTCATCCAACATTCATCCCAACTTGCAAGGAAATCGTTAAGGATCAAGGACAAGCTTCAAGTCTCCAAAGAAGGTCCAAACATCCTTCTCTCTTTTAAATTTATTTATTTTCGCATCAATTATATAAATTCTCAATTTATCTTTTATTTTAGATCATACGCATTAATACCTCATCCTTTATTAGTTCAATTTCACATAATTTATTCTGTATAAAAAACCCAAAACACAAAAAAAAATGTTACACCTATAAATTCCGACGAAATTCTTCATCACATCTTCTCAAAACTAAAAAATATACTTTCTACCCCACACATATAAACTCCCATTTGAATTTATGGGATAAACTCCACCCTTGTGCTACATGCGAACTACGTGGACTTTGATGCCTTTATAGGCTATGTAGTCGCCTCGGGTTAAAACCCGAGACTCAAGTCCTATTTTCTTATTTTCATCATTTTTCCTATTTTATCCATATATCATTCATATATATCATACTTTTGAATCATACTTGTGCGTCTTATATAAAAATATATTATCATTTCATCATAACGATCAATATCTCGATACGTGCACACATCATATTTTCCAATAAATATTTTTGGGAACATTCCTACGAATGACCTCACTCTATCTTTTCCATGATGCGAGTCAAGCGATTCTGATCTCCTCTTATATATACATGTACACGCTTCACGAAAAATTAAGGAAATTAGTAACATAATCCCATTAAGGATCAAAAGATCTAGATGGGTGCCTAACACCTTCGCATTCCGTAACTTATCCCCTGAACCTCTGAACTGTTAGTTTCGCAATCATCAATTTCTCTTTGATGTCGAACATTCGAGGTGGCGATATGTTCTTTTGCCTGTTTTATCCAAAATAGGTTGGTGACTCTATCTCTTTACATCACCCCAAAATAGACAACAGACGAAGCACCCCACTATGTAGCGAGGGGCGCGGGGCGCGGGACATTTATCTCTCTCTCTTTTCCCCTGAAAGCAGTCAGGGAGGGGAAGATCTCAGGAGGCCAACACCCTCGGGTACCTTAATTCCTATATTTATGATCGTTAACTAGAAAACCTCCATTTTATATGTTTATATGTTTTATGAGGTATAATTGAGCTTGTGTAGGTATTACGCTGCTTAGTGTGAATTTCGGTAGCGTTCCATGGATGTTTTTTCAACAATTGCACTTGAAGGGGCACTTTAGTCATTTCAAAATTTGGGATTTTTGCCCAATGTCTTCACAGAAGTTGAAACCCTATGAATAAGATTCACGTAACCTCTACCGGTGTGCTATTTTGAGTTATAACGAAGAAGTTACAGGACGTTAAGCGGAAGAGGGATTACACCAAAACCACAAGACCAAAGAGCTGCTCAAAATAAAGCACCGATCGACTGGACCTGAGCCATCGGTCGGCCTATGTTTTAGAAACACTAAAATTGATCGACTGTCCCCCTGGCTGCGGTCGATCGGTCCTCCTAACTTTTCGTCAGTTGTTCCTTTTTTATTTCTTGTTTCTCTATTTCTCTTCCAACATATTATATAAGTGGGTTTTTGCTCATTTTGTAAGATATCTTTCAATTTGTTTAGTTTGAGGGTTACCTATTAGGGAGCTTCCCTCTCCTCACGTCTTTGGGTTTTTACCCATTTATGTAAATATATTTTACTATTCATTATCTTCTTTATTTAATTTAAGCTTTATTTCCTTTATTTCATGCTTTGTCCTTCATTTACTTGCCTTTTATTTACTTTTTGTTGATTAATTAGTTGTTTTCATTTGTTAACTAGGTTTATTTCTTGTTTTAATTATGTCTTGTAGCTTGTTTTAGGGTTGGGGTCATGTTTCCACCATTAATGGGTGTCGAACTTTGAAATCAAGGTTTTGGGTCAAAATGCGTTTAATTGAAACTTAGCGTATTAAAGTAGGAATATTATGCGTTTAACTTTCTTTCTCACGCAACGTTAGTAAAGAGACAATCTGATTTTAATTCGTGTGTGACCATTTTCGATTGAATGTTTAATCTTTCATTGTTTATTAATTTTCTTCATGATTGATGTTTATAATATATTGAATATGGTCGGCTAAATGTTTTTGAACTGAAATCCTTTTTTTCGCATTATTTATCCCTGGACGTGGATGTGACCCTGATCCCGTTTTATCTTTTTTGTCTAGTTTGAATTCTTTTTTTCCTTTTTCCCTTTTAAACCTCATCACCTTTTACACTTTTATTTTAGAAGTAATAAATTAATTAAAATCTGTCAAACATTCCTTGTGGATTTTCGATACCCGAACTGGTCGCTATACTCCTGTAAAGAGTGTAATTATAGATTAGGTTTTTTGCATTGCGATCGAAAGACGGTAACAACGATTGGCGTATCTACACGGAGGCTCGATTTTCACCCACATCATCTTCAACTTTAATTCAAATTTTGAAAATTAAAATTTTCCCCCATATTTTATTTTTCCGCTTACCATTGTGAACACAAATTAATTTCCCTACGCACCCCACCCACTTTTCCCTCAGCCTCTCACACAACTCTCTCTCTTTCCGGAGTTCTCTTGCCATGTCACTTCCCATTGTATCTACGCGGACGCTCAGTTTTTGCCCACATCAAAATGGCGACATTGTCGGGGAGTGTTTGTTATAGATTGTAATTCTTTTATTATTTTGTAATATTCTTTTTTTATATTTGTATTCTTTGTTTTCCCTTTCTTTTGACTTTTGCTAAATTGTTTCGAGAACCTTGAAATTTTGGTGCTCGTTGCGTTTTTGAATTGCCTAATTTTAAATGTCTCACTATAACTCTTTAGATAACCTTAATTGTTTTGAGAAAAGTTTTCCAAGTACTCTCCCAAGACTATGGGAGAATGCCTACAAATTCTTGAAAATGAGCGCCTTGAGCGCGAAATTCAAGAATTTGTAAGTAATCCCTCATCGCATTGAGAATGTAATTTGGGAAGCGGGGAATCGTCTAGCTATAAGATAACCTCCCAAGAAGATGTCATGTCTTCTTGTTGGTTTGTGATTAGGCGTAAATTCTTCACATTTATCCCCTTAATTTCGGTATTTTTACGATCACGTGCATTTTAAATAGCTTGAATTTGTCTCATATTTATGATACTAACCCTTTTTGGCAAGTATTTTATATTTTGCGTATCTCTTATGTGTTTTGCAGGTATTTCATGCAAGTTAGTGCGAAAGAGAGCTCAAAATAGTGAAAGAAACCAAGAAACGGGGAGTGAAAGGGCATTTTTGTAATTTTTAGCCCTATTCCAGAGTTAGAGCCAATTGGAAAGTTGAAGAGCTTTCAATTAAAAGAACATTGGATAAAACAGCACCTCAATCGGAGCTACAGTGAAGAAGTTTTGAAGTTTTGAAGATGAGAAAAGTCAAGAACAAAATCTATGCATAAATTTTAAGGGCGATCCGCACCTTTTATTTTACAAGGATCTGGACCGCATTTAGTCACGCTCAAAATCTGTTACAAAATTAGTCACGCTTTCTAAGTGTGACAAATTACCAGATACGGGATTTTTATTTTGTCCTTATCTTTTAGCCAAAAGAGTTTTGTATTTTGGGGACTCTTCAAAATGAACTCTAGCATATATATTTAGTCATTAGGACTCTTTTTATTCAGATTTCATTCATGTAAAATCTCCAAAACAAAGAGGAACATGTAAGAGAAAACATTACATATTTTGCACCTTTAATTCAAGAGCTTTTCCGGTTTTTCTTCAACCTTTGATTTCTTCTTGGATGTTCTTATTCTTTAATCTTGGTAACCTATATTTTCAGCACTTTTATTATTATTTCTCAAGTTCAATATCACTTTTCATGCAATTATGATTTCATGCACCATAGTTTATAAGTTTTTTCTCAAGAACGCCATGTCTAGCTAGATTTTTAAAGGTTGGGATGCATGAACCCAACCCGATATGGTTTGCATGTGTGTAAAATTAGTTTCCTGAATTAAATGAATGATTGAATCGTGTTGTGTGGTGATCATAATCGTCGTAGGACTTTTGATCTCGTTTGCCCTAGGTAACCGAGATGCTTAAGAGTGCGATGCGAGTGTAGCTATAATGACACCGCTTTGTTCTTGCCTTTGATTTCATATGGGGCGGGCTATGATCCCTCATAGATGGAATGCTTAGGATTAATAAATACTGGGTTTAATCAATTATCTAATTCATAACTAGTCTTATACCCGATAAACATACTAGGAGTTGGGGGATTGTGTTTGTACCTTAATTTTCTAATTAGTTTTCGTTAACTTCTTTATTTTTCCCCTTTTTCCTTTCTCACCCCATCATCATCTTTTATACTTTATTTTTTAATTAATAAATCAATTAAAATCTAGCAAACATTCCCTGTGGATTCGATACCCAGACTCGCCGCTATACTCCATAAGAGTGTAGTTAAAGTTTGGGTTTTTTTGTATTGTCGTCGGAAGCCGATAACAACGATTAACGTATTACACGAAAGCTCAGTTTTTCTACTCGATCAGTTTAATCTTGAGTTAGCTTTCAAGAAATTGAATGAACAATCCGAGAGTCGTGAAGTTTGGTCTTTAGAAATAAATACCCAATTTGATGAGATCATTTCTTCTTCACAAAGGTTGGTTGAGGTTGAAACTTGTATTTCACCTCCTCCACTTTTTGAGGAAGAAATCATTAAGAGTGATCCAAGAACTTTCGAATTTGAACCTCTTATTAATTCTTCCAATTGTATTGAGGTTGACGGTCCTTCCTTTCCTTTGTTCCTTGCTATTCTCGAACCATTAAATTTATCACAAGAATCGGTTGAAAGTCTTGAGGACTATGACCCGATTCTTGAACATGATTATTATTTTGATATTCTTCATCTCATGATCTATTCACTTGCACTTGCCCCACCTCCACCTTCCAATTGAACAACCTTGGGGATGTGATTTCAATTTCCCAGAGATCAATGTGGTCTTGTCACCCTTAGTATCCAAATCCCCCATCACCCTACTAACAATTTTAATTAATGATGGTTCGTTTCTTACGCCTTACACATTCTATTTCTTGTTCAAATCAAATTCTTATTTTTTGAGAGGCGTGCACTCGGGTGAGGGTACACCGTGCATCCATCAAAATCAAATCTTATTTTGGGTGGACCCTCCAAAATTTTGACTTATAATGTATAGTTAGATAGAAGTTAAAATTATAGGTTGTAAATAGTTAGTTTTTTTCTCTCTTTCTTTTTCTCTTCATAATTTTAGTCTAGTGTAATTAGTTGCAGTTTTTGTTATTCTTTTTGTTTTTCTTAGTTCTAACATGTTTTGTAGATTCAATGGACTCGTACTTATCGAGGATCGCTCCATTTGGGGTAATATCTTTATTTTCCTCTCTTTACATTGTGTTCTTAATTTGCATTGAGGACAGTGCAACATTTAAGTTAGGGGGTGTGGGTTAGTTTATCCATTAATTGGTAGTTCCATTGATTTGATCACATGTTATTCACTAAGCTTGCTTTTTTGTAAAAAATTAAAAAAATTCAAAAATATTTTTTTTTCTCCTTTGTTGGATGTTTTGTCCTTGTTTCTGATGATAAATTTTAATGATTGCCCGATCCAATAGACAATGCAATGATGCATGTTCTCGATTTTAAAACTTATTAGACTTTAGTCCTCATATCATTGATATTATGAATAACTTCATGAATTAAACTTAAATCCCATGAGCACAAGCACTTTCTTTGTTTTAATGATTTGGTTTAAGGCGTTTATAATTGAATAATCTTTTTTGCATTGTATATACTTACACCGAGTGAGATTTGTGCTTTTTGTCGTGTGTGAGTGTTATACACTACTCTTTCCTTCTTGAAAACACCGAATTCGTTAGTAGTCTCACTATTCTTTCATTTGATCGTTCATTATTTGAGTTCATTTATGAAATGTGTTACTTGATCATGATTTTCAAAGTATTTTGACTCGATAATTGTGTAAACTTTAGAAAATAATCATAGGCCATCTTTGTTATATCACCCATATTGACTTTGACCTCACCTTACATAATTCTTTAGTCAACCTCTTTGAGCCTTAATATAACCTTTCGATTCATAACCCAAAATTCCTTAACTAAATCCATATTGGAGTTATAAACCATACATATTAACTTCCATACCTTTGTTTGGAATATCACTTGGAATTTAATGATGTTATTGTTATGTGGTTATAATTAAGCTTGTGAGAGTGAGATAAGTGAAAAAGAAACGAAAAAGTGAAAAAGTGAAAAAGAAAAAAGAAAAAAAACAAAAAAAATGAGAAAAAGAAGAACAAAAAGAAAGAGAAAATTTGTATATGATGTATATAGAGTTCAATAATCCTTAGTCACTTTCCATTTTTATATTCAATGTTTGTTAGGGAAATCATTTTTCAATTTTGAAATTGCCCGCAAGTTTTTATTATACGAAGTTTTCATCTCCGAACACCTTTGAATCCGTAAATAATCCATTCCTTTCCTATCCCTAACCCCAAATCGACATTGCAATCCTATAAATTCTTATGCGATCCTAGGGTGAATTCAATTCAAAAGTTTAAATAGCTGCGATAATCTGTGAAAATACATTTCGCCTCCTTTAATGACAGTATATTGCATTGAGATTACATGTTTTTTCATTTTATATATAGCGTTCTTCATTAATGAGATGTGTGCGTCCTTGTTTCCATTTACATTTACTCTTTATGCTCGCATGTCCCATGTATTACCTCCCATTCATAGTGATTTCAATAGTTGAGTGTATACACCGGTGAGGATTAACATATATGAATGCTTAAATGCTTACACGTCTTGTAAAAGTTTTGCCAAATCACACAATGCATGTGCTCGCTTTTCCTCCCACTTTTGAGGTTTCAATTCTACGAAGTTCAGTCTATAATGTTCATAATACGGACTTTTGTGTGAATTCATTCACTTTTCTAATAACGTGTTTGAAATATTTTTCGCTATTATTAGGCTTGTCGCATGTGGTCGGGCATACAGTTTAAGGAAATTATGATGTTTGTGGGTTTCATCCTTGAAAACCCTCACGAGACAACACTCGTCTACTAGGATAACCTAAGGGTTTAACAGTTTATTACATATACTAAATGCAATCGTGTTCCTACGAAAGTGGCACTTATGTTTTTATTTTTCTCTCATTTCTTATGGTTTACTTGTAGTTCTTTGTGCTTTGTATTTCATTGCTAGGGACTACAATGTGGAAGTTAGTGGGTATGATTCGTCCCGAAAATTGTATTTAATTACATTTATACTTATGCATGTTAGTTCCCTCGGGTATCCTAATTCCTATATTTATGCTCGTTAACCAGACAACCTCCATTTTATATGTTTATATGTTTTGTGAGGTATTATTAAGCTTGTGTAGGTATTACGGTGCTTAGCGTGAAGTTCGGTAGCATTCCGTGGATGTTCCGTCGATAATTGCACTTGCAGGGGCATTTTAGCCATTTCATAATTTGGGATTTTTCCCAATGTCTGCATGGAAGAAGTTGAATCCCTCTGAATAATCTTTGTGTGGACACTTACGGTGCACGATTTTGAGTTATAGCGAAGAAGTTAGGGGACTTTAAGCGGAAGAGGAATTACACCCAAACCACAAGACCAAAGAGGTGCTCAAAACAGGGCATCGACCGACCTTCCCTGAGCCACCGGTCGACCGGTCTTTCAGAAATAAGCCTGCAACCAAATCAGGGGACTTCAGACACTACAACCGATCAATCGACCCCCTGGTCACGGTCGATTGGTCCTCCCTGATTTTCGTCACTTGTTCCTTTTTTAGTTCTTTTTCCTTTATTTCTGTTTCAACTTACTATATAAGTGGGTTTTTTCTCATTTTGTAAGATATCAATCATTTTAATTAGTTTTAGGGTTTCATTTTTGGGAGCTTCCCTCTCCCCACCTCTTTGGATTTCTACCCATTTATGTAAGTATATTTTACTATTCATTATTTTTTTGGTTTAATTTAAGCTTTATTTCCTTTATTTAATTGCCTTGTATTTACTTTTTGTTGTCTAATTAGTTGTTTTCATTTGTTAACTATGTCTATTTCTTGTTTTAATTGTGTCCTGTAAATAGTTTAAGGGTTGGGGTCATGTTTCCACCATTAATGGGTCTCAAGCTTTAGAATCTAGGTTTTGGGTCAAAACATGTTTAATTGAAACCTCGTGTATTAAAGTTGGAAAATTATGCGTTTAACTTTCTTTGTCACGAAATGTTAGTGTTTAAAGCGATACTCCAATTTTAATCCATGTCTGACCATTTTTTATTGAATGTTTAATCTTTCATTGTTGAATTAATTTTCTTCATGATTGATGTTTATAATTAATTGAATATGCTCGGTTAAATATTTTTGAACCAAAATCCTTTTTACACATTGTCTATCCCTTGGTGGGGATGTGACCCCACTCCCGTTTTATCTTTTTTGTCTAGTTTTAATTTGTTTTTTCCTTTTGTCCTTTTAAACCTCATCACATTTTACACTTTTATTTCAGAAGTAATAAATCAATTAAAATTTGTCAAGCATTCCCTGTGGATTTTCAATACTCGAACTGGCCTCTATACTCCCGTAAAGAGTGTAGTCATAGTTTATGTTTTTTGCACTACGGCCGAAAGCCGGTAACAACGATTGGCGTCTCTACATGGACGCTCGGTTTTCGCCCTCATCATCTTCAACTTTAATTCAAAATTTAAAAATTATAATTTTCCCCACATTTCATTTTCTCCCTTCCCATTGTAAACACAAATTAATTTCCCTACGCACCCCATCCATTTTGCTCTCATCCTCTCACACGACTCTCTCTCTTTTCGGAGTTCTCTCGCCATGTTACTTCTATCTCTCGATCTTTCGCTCTTATCTTTGTTGTCCAAATAGGTGAGTCCCCCCATTTGTCTCGCATGGACTTAGGTTTTTTAAAGAGTTTTCACATTTGAGGGATTTGGGTCTATAGATTTAAGGCTTTTTATTTTATTATAGATTTTACATGTTGTATTGTTGTTTTTGGGGGGATTTCATGAGATTTTTTGGTTTAGTAAATATGAATTGGAGTTTCCGAACCATAAACCTTAAGAAATGTTATATTGTTTATCATTTATCCATTTTTTTTCAATTTCAAACCACTAGCAACTAGATTTCATTTTTCCATATCTAACCTCAAAATTGTAATATTTTAGAAGTTTGCCTCTTACATTTTTGTACTTATATTTATAGATGTAATTATTAATTAATGCTTTTTTTTTTGCAGATTCAATCCCTAAACACATAAAATCACTATTGTTTCTCCCTTTCTATCTCTCTTCTCTCTTCGTCCCATGTAAGTATAACAGTTAAGTCTCTCTCTCTCTCTCTCTCTCTCTCATGAATTTAGGTTTTCTTTTTAAGATTTTAAGGATGTTAGGGTTTTTGTATCGATTGTATATATTTTAGGATTTTTATGTTCCCTTCCATATTGAATCCTTTGGGGTATGTGAATATAGGTATTTGGTTTGTGTTTACTGATTATGTAGATTATAGGTTTACGAATTTCCCTTCCATATTGCATGAATAACTTTTTATGTTTATTTGTGAATCATTTAATTTTTTTAATGTTGCAAGTAGCTAAGCACTCATTTATTTTATTTTTTTTTGTTTTTTGTAAACATTTAAGATAATTACTATTTTTTGTGGTTTTATATACTCATTTATCTCACATAGTAAATAAGTTACCACATATGTTTAAAACAAGGCTCCTACCAAGGTTTTATATATATATGGATACATTTTATTTTTACTCAGGTGGTTCTTTGTTTACGAATAATGAGTCGAATTAGTATCTACTCTCTCTATCTCTCTCCAGTTAGTAATATTCCATTTTGTATCAAATTAGTAATCAATTTTGTGGTTACTTGCTATCTTAGAAAGTATGTGTGGTTGTGTTCAATTGTTATTAATAATGTAATGAATTCATTTTTCCATTATTTTATGTACATGAGGTTCGGAGTGGAAAATTATCGTGTAATGGAGCCCGAACTAACTCAATATTTGAGCCTGTGTATTGTTTTAATGTTAATTTTGTTGAGGCAGTTTAATCAATTGAGATTGAATTATAATTGAATTTTTTTAATTGACTAAATCTATATTATCCAGACCTTTACATAGTTATGTTAGTCTAATTATATATATCTTTGTTTAAGATTTTATAGTAAGGTTCTCTATTATATGTTTTTTTAGCAACTCAGGTGTTGGTCCCTAAATTGGTTTTAGCATATATAGGTATTCATATTTCTTTTATTTTTTTCTTGCAGGTCACCCTATTTGATTCACCCATGCTCCCAATTTTCTTGCGTATTTGGTTTAGTTTGTTCGAGTGTTCTCTATCTATTGATAACATATTGTGTTTACTCACTACTCTCTCCTTCTTTCCTCCACCTTAAGAATACACTCGGATGCTTTTTTATTGTTCTTCCTCTCTATAAGTTAAACTAAATGTATAATAGTTTGAGATGTATATTCTTCATCTTTAATTTTTCTATTTGTTATTTTAGTAATGTTCTTTTAAACCATTTCTATTCGTATGATGGGTGAAGAATAAGGTATATATGGGGTTTATTGAAGGTACATGTGTTTGTTTCTTCTATAAAGTTAAACTCATGTTGGTTTTGATTTGTACGATATCTCAGGTATTGGGGTAGAAATTGGTTTTAGGGATTATCGGTTTCCATATTCATATTCTCTCACTTTTAAATTATTGTTAATGACATTCTATACCACCACCATTCGGGTCCATTAGTATATTGTTAGCCATGCTTACTTTATTCTATACATGAATAGTAGTTCCATGTAATGGTTTTTGATAAATTGTGTGATATTGCATAGTTGTAGACTGCATAGTTGTACACTAAGCTTCTTTTGCTATTACTGGTACAAGATTAAATAAGAGCTGAGTTGATTGATACTTCATCCCCCTCATTTATTTCTCAACCGGTAAGAAATCTCTCCACATGTTTGCTTGGATACTTCATCCCCCTCATAAATCATTGGTAATATTTATAGTGGACGTTAAGAGATTGGTTCATGCTGAATGATTTGGATAGTTTTGGTTCCTGATGAATTATTTAGACTTATATGTATCATTTTTTAGGATTCATGGGGTTTACTATATTTTCTAACCTTATAATTGAGAATTACCTATTGATTACTAGGGGAATGGCTAATTCTCTATTAATAGGTGATAAGCTGCAAAAAACTAAGTTTACATTCAAGAAAATGGTTCTTGGGTTTCATAATTTCTTTTTGGTAGTGATTTTAGCAGGTACTTCTATTGTTCAACTACTTTACGTTAGTCTTTTTAATGACTATTGGTTTATTCTTAATAAGATTCTGGGGCTAAAAAAATAAACTTTAAGTTGATATGGAAGAATAAATCCTCAACAATCACTTGGGCATAGTGGTGAGGATATTTATAGTGGAGGATATTTGTTATTACTATTTGAATTTGATAATGATGTATATTGACTTTGCATTGCAAATAGAAAGCAAGTGGTATATGATATTTTACCAATGGTTGATTTTCATCCATTATGTAGCTTTCCATCGAAATACGTTGTATGTTAATGTAATGTTTGGCTTACTCTTTTACTATGTGTGCAAGTCGTTGGTCGGATTTGTTTTCTTTATGAAATGGTGATGTGTTATTCATTTCTTAGTTTTAGGATGTTAAGATATTACATGGGTTTATTGAAGCACGTGTTTGCTATATTTTTAGGTTCACGTTAGATGAAGTGTAAGAATATAAGTAAAGCTATCAATTTGGCATAACTTTGTTCATTAACCTATAAGCAATTATGACAACTTCTTGCCTTCTGTAAGCTATTATCAAATTTTGTTAATGTTGAAAATTCAACTTCTGCTCAAAATGCAGCTACTGAAACCGGGCATATTCCCACCAAGCCTGCTTATGTCACAGCTCATCATCGTAATAGACCACCTCCAACAGAGTAGGCAGCTCCACCATATAGTTCCTCTCCAGCTTTTATTAATAGGGTAGGCAATAACGAGCCAACCAGTGGGCCCTACTGGGGTGGTTCTTGACCTGATAATGGGCGCCAAGGGTATAATAGTGGCGGTCGATGTGGTGTTGGTGGAAGCGAATGGGGACACAGAGGTGGTGGATATGGATGGGATCGTGGGAGAGATCGGGAGGTGAACCTTTTTTCTTTTCATTGTAATATATATGTAACATATATTATGTAAAATTAAGGGGTAATTGGATGCAATACTGTGAACTGTTTTATTTTTGTGTGTTTTTCACTATTGGAAGAAAGGCCATAACCTTTTAATCGTAAATAGGAATGAGGCGATTGTAGCGCCATTGGATTCTTATCGTTCGTCCCAATCAAAAATCATTTCGGGTAGTTTTCAGCATTGTTTAAGGGGTTGAAATTGACTTTAAAGTCAGCAGTTCTTTTTTTCATTGTTGTATGTTGATTTCCCCCTGTTTTGAGATTATATAGACCGTGTTTCATTAATATTTTGTTTATATTTTGGATGTTCATGTTGATAGTTGAGTTAAGTAGAGGATTAGTTCATGAATCTTTGGGATTGTTTTGGACATCAAATAAGATAGACATATACTTTGGGACTTGTTGTTTTTCCTTTAATTCCCAAGAATAGGTTAGTAAGGTAATATATAAACATATTATTATCAAGGTAAAATAATTCACTTAAACACATGTTAGTAAGAATGAAAAACAATAACAAACCAACACATCATTGTATCGATAACACTAAGTGATAATTGTTCACTTTGTGGATACTTTTTTTCTTCACTTTGTGTATTGATTTGTGATTGATTTTTGTTTGTGTTTTATATGAATGGAATTTCCATGATAGAATATTGTACCATGAGTTTTCCAGATGTGGAAAAAAAGTTCTAAGTATATTATTACGTTAGAGTAGCTAGCAATTGTACTTTATAGTTGGTAGTAACATTTTTATTAAAAAAACATTATTCCTCATATATTATGTTAAATAGAACATTTATGAATCAAGTGTACTTCTACTCTATTCTTAAACATAACATTGTTATTGACATGTAGATTTTGGTCAACAAGTTGGCGACTCAGAGTTACCATGGCATTTCGGTCAATAAGGTGAGGCGCACAATTTCGTCCAACGTGTAGTTTATAAATGCGAGGGAATATACACCTGCCAATTTGTCTTCTCCGTCAGGACAGACAATTTTTGAGTTTCATTCATCTTAATTACTTTTTTCTTCAATCGGTTCTTACTTCTGTTACTATCTGCTATTTAAAATTGTGTTAGCTACTACAAGTGTTCTATTTATTCTATTTTCTGATGTATATCTTAGTTTTGCTTCGGGATTTATTAGATGTGGTTATAAATATAGAGGAAGCATATAAGGTTATAAATGGTTTTAGCTTCAATTCTATTCTAGCTTGAATTATATTAGGAAGAATACATTGACTAGAAAATTAACAAGGTTATTCAAATTACTTTGTCACATTCCAACTGTTTAAAAGAATGCCAAAGCGAGTCTTTTAGTTATTTTGGTTTGGGTGCATATTTGGTTAATTGAATTGTTCCATAATAGTTATTTGGGTGTGGGTGATTATATAAATTTTAATTGTTGTCCATTCTTTTGATTTTGTAGGACTTCGTTGTCAGGATGATGTGACGGAGCAGTGATGATTTAATAGTATCGTGAGTGTCGATATCTATCACATTTTTATTTGTTAATGGACCCATAAGGGCGATACATAACATACTAGCAATATTTGATTTTGACCGATTAATAAGGCCTCTTTGAATATTGTTGTTGGGTTATTTGTTTATTTCTTAAACAGGGTGGATAGTCCTATAAATTGAGTAAATTTTGTCCGTTTTTAAAAAAATTGTTTACAATTAATTGTGTTAAGTCGTATTGGTGTTATTTCCATGAATTGGCGATTTTGTTTATACGATGTTCAGGACGGACTATTATTAATATTGTTACGGACTATTAGTTTTATTGTTGGAGTGTTTTTTCTTTCTTTAACATGGTGGATAGTCTTATAAACAAAGTAAACTCTGCCCAAAAATTTTATAATGTTTATAATTATTTATGTTATAGAAAAAATCTTTTATCTTAAATTATACATGAATTAATAAACTCGAATTTTTTCTTCATGTCTTCATGTACGGGCAATACGCTAGTGTGTGTGTGCGTGTGTGTGTGTATCTATATAATAAGAGAGAGGGGTGTTTGAATAGTAAAACAATCCAACGGATGGAAATTAGTCTCCTAAAGCAATCTAAGGGTCTCATACTATGTCATATCATAACTTTACAATTATGACATGGAAAGTGGGGGGAGAAACACACCCTTCCCCTAATTATTATCCGTTCATTTCACATTCATCATCACAAAAGAAACCCTACCTCATTCCTTCAACTCTCAAATCCCACGCTACCTCCCCTCCCACACAAGCTCCCGCTCCCTCCCTTGTTGTCTCCCCTTCCCACACTACCGCCCCTTCCCAGACTACCGCCCCCTACATCGTAGCCGCCCCCTACATCGATGCCTATCTTAGGTATGTGATTCGAGTTTTGGTGTGTTTTCTAGGGTATGAAGGTTTATTTTTTGGCGGCGAAATCTCCCCCCTCTATCATATTATCTCTTTAGTTTTTTATTTAAAGTTTTATTTTTGTGGTTCTTATATTTATGTTTTGCTATTTTTATCTAGGGTTTGGAGATCTGATAATGTGGTGAAAAGGATTGAATCCATTTTTTTGTCATCATTTCTGATGTACATCTGAAAATAAGTGTACAGTATAATTTATTCATTGTGATTTAGGACTTTGTAATTTCATCTTTGTGTAAAGATTTGATTTTGTTTAAAATCTGTTCATATTTATGATTATGTTTTGGGATCTAACTTTTTTTGCTCTGTTTATTTTTCCTTTTGCAGATGAGTCTATACTTCAAAATCCTAAACAGGTATACTCTTTTTCATTTTTATTGTGTGTCTATTTGTAGATTTTAGGTTAGGGGGTTGTTTATTTGCATTTTATGTTTTAGGGGTTTTTATTTGCAAATTTGTACAGGCTTCGACAATAGGACCTATCTCAATTGTTCATCTCTCATCTCATAATGTTCATCCACTTTTAATTCAACTCTTCATCCAATTTTGATTTTTTGCTTTGCCCTGTTTTGGTTGTGATCATAGATACATGGTGCATTTTATTTTTCTTTGCCTTTTTCACATGGGACTATTTAAATTTTCCAAAAGTTTTACCCAGGCTTTTAGGATAGAGATCTTTAAAAAGAGAAACTGTTTTGTTAAGTCTTATTAGCAAATTATAGAGTCAGAAACTATTTTGTTTAATAATTTTTTCTACATTCTTCGTGAGTTAATGAATATCATCGCATTCTAAAAGTGGATACACTTTTAAGTTCCTCAAAACTATGAAATAATGATTATACATTCTCTGTAAGTTAATTAATATTATTAATGTTTTATTTTCATCAATTGTAAGATGCTGCACTGTGTGCAGGTCTGTTACACCAGACGATCGGGTTTGGGTAATCTCGATATGTGCATCCGTTTATTCGTCAAATAATCAGATCACGATTTCAATTCGGGTATTTTTATTCACTTTCTTTATTTTTTAATTTTAGATTAAAATATATTTTAAAGGACATAACATTTATATTTTAAAGTATATAATAGATATATAATTAGATTGTACTCTTCCATTTTGATTATGTTATTCTTTACAATGAATCACTGGATAGTAGCGTGCCTAATCGAAGTGAGGCCTATCATATAAATCCAAAATGCGGCCATTTACTGTTTGTTGCAGCAGGTATATTTTTATACTCGACAATCTATGCAGAAAAATTTAATCACGAACCTATCCAACTAATCTACAATGAAATAATAGAGGCCTCAATGAAGGCTTTAGGTGTTTTATTATTTTTGAAAAATATTAAACTTTCTCTCCTAACAAAGGCATGTTTATACTACTTTTGTCAAGTGTTGAAGCCACTACTCGAGCTGAACGGCGGTAAACAATTTGGAAGCAACTGCGGTGAACAGTTTGAAAGAAACTGCGGGCCTCTTGGCTGCATCAAATATATTGTTTATTGCAAAGCATAAGAATGGAAACAAATGGAGGACCTCTTGATTGAACTCACAGCAGTTATTGGGATCCCTGGCTTTAAGTGTGCCATCAAAACTCCTAGCCCTAAAATGGCTCCTCTTTTCTTGGAAGGTCTTTGAGATTGTCCCCAACAATTGATTGTATTTATCAGGTAAATCTTAGCATAATCCAACTTTGCTTTAGTATCTGCTTTTAGTTCTAAGCCTTATGTCGCTTTCATATTTTTTTATGTTGTTATAGAATGTGCAGGTCGCTTATGGAAACCGTCAAATGGTACTCACTCTACTCCAAACATATGTTCATAATTTTGTGATTCGTGGAGTTGATTGGAACCCTCTAAAGGTAAATGACATGTTAGCTAGATTTCCCTAAAGGTAAATGACATTTTAGTCCTTGATTATAATGAAAAGACAAAGATATGCATAACAGTTCCACATTTGCTTTGTCAGTTGTGTACGCTAGCATCACTGACTATATTCTCTAAAATAAGACTGGGGGATGATCTTCAATCTTTGAATTACTATATTAATCTCCCTTAGAGTGTATAGGGGACTTTAATTTAGTTCAAAAAGAGATTTTTTGAAATATATGTGCAATATCTTTGATGTTTGTAGTTTGTAAATTTCAGAACTCGCATCTTTTTATGCGGTGGATTCAAATCCACATAGCAGTTATGCCAAAGGGAACACTGAAAACAAGTGAAAAAGGAGACCATATTCTGGGTTTATTTGATTTGATTTTCAAGATTTCAACATGGATTCCAAGGTATTTAGCCAATATCTTTAACTATCCAACCAGTGGTTTTTATTTTTCATATCTTGAATTTTTAAGGGTTATTTTTCAGATCTTAAATTTTTCAGACCATGGATAAGAAGTTATTCCTTCTTACCTACCTTGACGTTGACGACATCGATAAAGTCCGCCTTCGCGATGAGGTTTCAAATCTTAAGTTCCATTTCCATTTCCTATTCATCACTTCAATTAGGATTTTTCTTTTCCCTGCTGGAGATATGGCTCCACTGTAAAAATAGCTGCCAATTCCGCCGCAAATATTTTGGAAATTCTGTTTCTAGGTATATGGACACTGATAAGAAACAAATTTAAGTGAAAAATAGTTCCATTGTAAAACTTGGGTAAATTGATTTTAGTGGTGATAATATTGCTGGTACAGTCCTTGATACATCAGTACAGTCCTTTGGTAGGAGATTATTTGATATAGTCCTTGATTTGAAGGCACGGTTACAGTCCTTGATGCGTTAAACTACACAACATATCGCCTACCAATTGGATCTCTTACCATATTTAAAAAGTTACATAGTTTAAAATAAAGCATCTAGGTTTGTTTAAAATGGTTACGCTCAAATACATCATGAGTCTATTTAATATTTGGGGTAGTGGAAATATAGTATTAATTGTTTGTTGACAAATTTTTTTCATATTGAAGTTGTTCTTATTTTTTTGAATTATTTATTTAGTCAGGTTTAGTTCATTTGAAGAATTGACTTATATACTATTTTTGCAACTTTTAATTTAAATAATATTGCTTTGAATACTGTATACAAAATTTGGATGCTAAAATTTGTTGTAAAGCAACTGTCAAACTCACTTTTCGAATGTTTTATATGACAATTTTATGCCCCCTGTTATGCATCAACAATATTAGGTTCTGTACTTTGAAATGTAGGTGTGTGGAAATACCTAGATTAGAGGGGTTTAATAAAATGATAGGTGTTCGAAAAATGATCAATTGAATGTACAACGGTTAGCATGGATACTTTGAGAATTCAGGTCCCACATATGCAAGTTGTGTTCATCACGTATACATTCTTATATTTTGGTTTTAAGTACTAATTTGGTTTTGGGTGTTTTGATGAATTGGTTTTAGGTATTTAGATAAATTGTAAAAACTCACATTTATTTAGATGAATTGGATTGGGGTGTTTCGAGTTGAAATTTTAACTTACAAATTGGTTAAATTATGCCGTGATGAGCTAAAATAAGAAAAAAAAATCAATTTCCATTACTTCTTACAATATACAAATCCAGAGCAGACATGGGCCTTCTTCTATGACTAGTTAGTTAATATGAAATTAGCAATTTCGTCAATCTCCAAGTTTAATGATATTCATTTATTGATGTTTTTGTCGTTGTTATTGAAATATATATAATATATAATCTGTCCACCATCATTGTTTTTTAAACTGCAATTTAAATTCATAACTAAGAGCAACTTGCAATGGTTTTCTTGCTAAGAAAACGAACACAAACTTGCATTACAATTATTTTTGCAATATATCTTAAATCTGGAAGTTATTTTTTCTTGGAAAAAGTACAATTAAAAGTTGCTTTGTTTATGGTTTTGAAATGGTTCTGTCTGGCTTAAGTATTTTTTCTTAATTGTGTTCGGTAATTTATTTTAGTTTTAACATGCTGATATCTGCATTATAAAGCTAATCATTGTTTCTTCTTCTCTTTTTCTATCCATTTAGCTGGATAATTGATCTAATCATTTATTTGTAAACCTATATTTATACATGCTTATAATGATATTTTTATTTGATTTATTTACATTTTATTTGATGTCGTGTAAGTTTTTCAGTTCATTCGTGTTTTTATGCTCTTTCTCCCGAGTTGGACCATTTATTATTCTCAACATGACTATATTTACGAGGGCACGCTCTTCTCCCTTAGATATCTTAGTTGCATTTGTTAGTATGACTGGTGTTGTTCTGCTTTGGATTTGCTACATGCCATCATGAGATCCATGTCAAGGAAGGGTATCGAAGTCCCATGGGTTACCTGGTGATCTAGTAGGCATGTTTTGATTTATTTCTTTTCTTTATTCGCATCTTCTTTTATTTTGATACTAATATCTCTCCACAATTTCTTTACAAAAAATGGGATTTTGAGGTCTTTGGTCTACACAGAGAGTCCTTGAGGGAATAAGAGGATAAAAGTTGGCACCTTCTAAGGCAATGGAGGCAAACCAACCATCGGTCGGGTTATTATACCTATACTAAGAGGGAGACTTCCTTGAGTGGTTTGGCTGAAATCTTAGTATGTATTCCTCTTCTAACCTTTTTATACTTTAGACGTATTTCTTTTTTATCATGATGTTTTCTTATTAGGTTACATGTCTCATTCTTCCCTCGAAATAGGTCCTATGAGAACTGATCCGAGAATAAGGCCATTACTCAGACCATTTCACACTTACTAATCTGCACAGATGGAGTTGTGGTCCTTTACGTGGGTGAGATGGTTGTCCATCAATGGATGCATCGAGTGAAATTGTCTCCTTTAGTGAAGCCTCCTTTTTGTTGTAAGGGATCCACATTTTTTTTACTCTATAGGACTTAGCAGCGTATATTAGAGGTGTTCCAGTGGTGAGTCCCCACTTTAATTACATTATTCCTTACTCCGTGTTCATCACAGAGAAGTTGATGTCGGATATCCTGATGCCGAAGAGGGTCATGTTTCAAGATAGGCGCTTCCAATAGATACTTCGAACTCACCATCACAGGATTATTACACCGAGGCTACCACAGCATCCAGCAGGTTTTCACATCAGCAATTGGTAATATGGGTACCCAGCTTATCCCATCAGTATATTGTACGAGGCCTCTGTTCCTTCATCGCAACCCTACTTCTTTATGTCCAAGGGGGTCGAGGTATGCAATGATTTCTCTTTTGATTTGTATTTGTCTTTATTTTCTTTTTAGATCATCCTTTAATTGCAATGGTCTTTTATTATAGGCTTTTACTATTCCTTACATGGTATTGGAGTAGTTTTCCTAATACCTTTTCTCATTCATATCTCTCATTCGTTGGATGATGAGAGACTTCAGTGATCAAGAATGCCTTCAAACCTTTTTGCGGGGTGCTTTTGGTCCCATGACTGGTGGAACTCCCGAAGCAGACATCCCATAGACCTTCCAAAGGGTGTGTCCCTGATTTAAGGGTCCCCCATCTCCTGTAATTTCTAGGTGAGGTCCCGTGATTCACGAGGTTATAAGGGTGCCGACATCAACGTCTGACTCGAGCGATGGTGATGATAAGGATGAAAGAGATTCTTCCTTCATAAGTCATGGCGATAATTTTTAGAGAATCCTTCACTTTTCCTTTTTTATGTATTTTTATTTTAATTTTTAACAATTAAAGGGGGTTGTCTTTTATTTCCTGAAAATAGATTTTGTATATAAATAAAAAAGAGGAGACCCTTTATTTGAGAAATATTCTTTTTGAGTTATGTATTTTTTATATTTCTTTCTTTTTTTAGTTATTTGACACATGCATGAGACAAACAAAAAAGAGACGCAATAAAAACTAAAATGGAAAAAATATTATTTAAGAACTTTTAAACTTTCCACAGTTTCCATTTTGTGACCAGACATTTCAATCATATTTTTTGTGGCTGAAAGATGAGTCAGTGCTAGGGTCCTCTTAGGAGGACTGGTCGATCCTTCCTTGCTCCCTTAGTTCTTCCCTATAAATAGGGTCAGATCTTGGGTTTGAAAACTCACATATTTAGCCTTTCTATGACATAGTCTTGAAAACAGCTCTCATATTCTTTTCATATGTTCTTGAAATGGCTCGCCCGTCATATTGCATGTCGTAGGTACGAAACGTCCTAAAATCAAAAGTACACCAAAAAATATTAGCATCGTGCCTTATGGCACGAGCATTGTATTACTTTAAAATGAAAAAATGTATATAGGGGTCTTTTGTGTTTAGTTTCTAACTCCCTATTGTTTATTTGAAACAACAATAGATGCATTGGAGTCGGATCAATAAATGACCAAATGATTTGATCTTTTTGCGACCTGGCCTATTTATAACTCAATTTAGTGATTATTTTTGGCCCCTTGATTTAATCTACTCGATTCCAGTTTCTCTAACAGGTTATTCACGAAAACCATGAGAGTTTACATGTTTACGTATTTCGGCTTCTTCATAAGGTATTATATTTATCTCTCATGGATTCTAGTTTCTTCATAAGTGTTTATATTCTAATATTTTGAGTTCTTAATTTATTTTGAGTTCCGAAGGACAGAGCATGTAATGTATTACTTAAATGTGTTTATTTAATTAGTGCACATAGGTGTATGTACTATTCGACTAAGAAAGATGCAGGTTTTCGATCCGCACATCGAGCAACTAAAACAAAAGGAAAAGGTCCTAGAAGCTGCAAATGCAGTTCTAAATGAGAAGTGTAAGCCACAACCACTGCATGGATGGAATGAAGATAGAGGAAAATGGTAATTTAAGCTAATTTCGGCTTTGGAATGCTTTGGAAGCATGAAGAGAAGGATTTGGAAGCCAAGTGCAGTACTGATTTCATCTAACCTTCGAGGGTTGACCGATTATGTGGAGAAGGCTTCAGAAGCATTAAAGTCTGAACTGAAGTCCAATATCGAGAAGGGGGGTTTGCCAGGAAGCAAATAGTAACTACTTGAAGTCGATAATTATGAATTTGCACCCTTAGAGAGAGAGAGTAATAACAAAAGGTGGTAATGTTTTTTCGATTCATCAATGCTTTCAGCATTTTTGATTTTCTAGACTTCCTTGGTTTAATGCAATTTTCAATTTTCGAGAATTGAAGGGTGGATTTGAAAAAAAAAAAATACTTTTGTATTATGTACCTAAACCACAATTCTTAGTTACTTGAAGTAGTTTGTTCCTTTCAACCATGTCCGTTACTTTGTCTTATGAATAGTGTTGGTATTAATTCAAAACATAGTATTTTTAAAATTACTTTTTGTTTTATCTGGAAATGAAAATTTTAACCATATTGCAAGTACGTACTTTAGAAATTTTTTTCGTTTGGCGATTACGTATTTTGAAAATTTTCACTCTGCCTTCAGGCACGGGCATATACTAGTGTATATATATATGGGCCCAGTTTGTTATTTTATGACCTCTTTTGGGCATCTATTGTGGATGTTCTACTATCAAGTGCATGTATACTCCCCTTTTCTTATTATTTTTAAATAAATATTTTTTTACTACCACGGTTAAAGTATATGAAAAAAACAAAAGAAGTGTTATCATCTAAAATTAGTACACTGATTTGTTCATAACACGAGTATACTAATTAGAAAAAAAGTCCCACCGACTCGCTTTTTTATTTTTTTAATAACTGTTGGAATTTATGATAATTATTTAAGTTGATAAAATAAGATTTTGATCAACTATAGAGTGACATCTTTCGAGGCAGTTTGAAGGTGTAACGCATTCTCCTTCATGAAGAGTATAATATGGTATACTCACATGTGTAAATCGTAAATTAATGAATGAGAAATTATAGCTCAAAGTACCCACTTGGAACATGAAATTTGGTTGAAGGGTTATGCTAAAGCTTGTCCCACATAGTAAGAATGTGACAAATGGGCGTAGTACATTATAACTCATTTTTTCTTAAAGTATTTGTGCCCTTGGGTATCCAATTCTTTCAAAGAGGGATAACCTACACGGGATCCAAGCCCACACGTGCGTGCCGCTCGCCCGACCCGGTGCACTCCAGATCGGCACGAGTCGTGGGCCTTGAGCTTTGACTTGGCCAAAGGATTAACTTTTTTAACCAAATTTTATTAAGTCTTTTATTTAATTTCTGAGTCCAATTTTTTTTTTTTTATTAACAGTTTATCTCAACAATTATGACTGTTGAGATGTTTTTCAACTGTCTTTGATCATCAATTATTTATTATATATAGGTGGCTTTTGTTTCGTTTTTAAGATTTGGTTTTTTCACACAACTTTTGTTCAAAAAGAGAGTTTTTTCCATTATTGGTTAGCGAGAATACTTGCAATTTGAAATGCTATTATTGCATATTGTGATTGTTACATCCTGGGAGATGTTTGTCATCGAGTCCGTAGAGCATCAGTGCATAGCAAATATCGTTTTAAGGTCAGAGTATTCAATATTTGGTTCAATCAATAAATTCTGAATTTATTATCTTGGCATGGTTTTATGTATTTCATAATATTACTAGCATGCAACCCCCGCGATGCGCGGGCGCATATAATTGTTCACCACACTTTGATACATATAACTCACAAAGTTATTATCATGAGCATATACCATTTAAATGTGGATTTTAAAATCAATGATAATTTAGAAGCCCAAACTTTTCAAAAAGATTAATGAAACCATTAATAGAAGTAAATAGAATAAATCTTCAAATAGAAATTTGAAGTTGAGAATGGTAAAATAATGTAGTAGAAAGTACCTCCAATTAAATAATTTTTTGGTATGATTAAAAGAAAAACAAACTCATTATACATAAATAATGTATAATCATAGAGTCCCATATATTTCGGCCATCTTCTCACTCCGTTTCCAAACCTGAAAAACATGAAAACGGTATTGTTTTGCCATTACTTATTAGACGTACTCTACGGCGGAGATTTCGGCAATTCTTATGAACCATGTAACTTCGAACCTCTAACTTTTTTGCATCAGAGCCTCATGAAATTTTTATTCTGTACAAAAACTTATATGAGGAAACAAAAGTAAAATTAGGTTGCAAGAAAAAGGTTTTCATGGATCGCAACTCCATCATCATCCTTGTTTATTATCTTGCAAAATGTGTATATTAATCCATAACTCTATATTCACATGCATGTAGATAAATTTTAACAAATCGAAGATCAAACTATAATAAAAGTTGAAGATCAGCTCTACCATAACACATCACAAAACCCAACTGAATGAATTAAACAAAAAACCAATTAACTCGGTTCAAATTAACTCTTAAGCTCCCGAATCCCGAAACAAAGCTAATTCCAAAACTAAACTGAAATACAATTATATACATAAACATTAATAACAAAACAAAGAAATAAATTTTAACAAATCAAAGTACAACAGAATTTTTTGAAGAAATCAACCTCATAATTACTATATCTTATCTCAGCCTCCAAACATATATATAACTAATTATTCATCAATCGTCAAAAAGAAAGAGATAAATGACAAAAAAAATCCAAAGAAAATGCCGAATAGTGAGTCATATCAAATGAATGATTTTATACTTTAATTCCAAATTCAGATATGATGTTGATATAGAGTTATTCAACCGCAAAAATATGTGTTGAAACCATATTAAAATGTAGTAGATGCAAATCCCATATTCACCTTTGATGTTGAAATCCATATTAATGAATCTAAAAATTTGTGAAGCCTTATGATCATCCAATTGCAAAGATTCACGGAAAAAAAAATCAAATTGTTGCCCTCGCATAGTAATTTGATGAATATCGAACAAACCATAAGTTAAGCATGAAGATGACAGAACCAATCATAGAAATTAAGAACACACTGCTCTTGATCCAAGTGTTGGTGAGGATCGGGCAACTCAATTTTGAAACACCTGATCCAAATTTCCAGTTGGATCTTTGAATCTCTGAAACTCCAAGTTGCATGATATTATGAGAACCATCCATGTACGTAAGATCATGTGCTCCGTACAATGAATCCAACAAACGTAAACGTGTCGATACATAATTGGATTATTACAACCTCCAAAGATGATTGTTGGATCAAAAGGATCCAAACGATTAAACTCCACCGATTGATCAATCACCAATAGTAAAAGTACAATCGCATAACGAAACCCGTCTGATACATGTGTGGTACCCAATACCCAAATGATTTCTTGTGTTATAACCATGGGCATACCCACCCAAAAAGTGATGTTGTGAACGATCCAGAAAGTGGCCAACAAAAGAAGTGGGACCCACATGATAATAACTCATCTCCATTCAATTTTTGAGAAAAGAAAACAAATTGGATAACACGTGTCTATCCCTTTCTTGAACCAACAATTTATAGCACCCCTTGTGCATCTGTAACAGACCATTAATGAAATCATTAATAGAGTTGCCTTGAAATCTCTGTGTGATCCAGTAAAACCAAATACTAATAGAGCACGTATATGATTTTAACCTCACCAATACGTAGAAGCAACTAAATCAATCCCAAAATGGAGATACGATTGACTACAAGAGAGAACGAACTACAACAGACCCTAGAAAACCTAGGATCGCCCAGAATTTACCCCCTATCTCTCTCTCTTTAGGGTTATATCTCGCCCTGATGGGATACCCCTAGTTCTTGTATATAGGTGTATTCTCAAGAGACAGTTGGCTATATAATTGACTAATGTTATAAATATATAATACGGCTAGGGACGTTTGGAAGAGGACATATGCATGTTAGGAATCATCATGAGTGAAGGAGGGGTGATAATTAATGAGAAATAAGGAGGGAGAGGAACGGAGGGAGAAAACGCTTGTGTTAAAGAGAGAGATAAAGACAAATTAATTAGGGCATTGTGAAGGGCAATTAAAATTGTACACATGGCATCGTGAGGAAGCGACAAATGCCGACATTGAGTTCTGCTATCAATTTTAATTATATAGTAGCATGCATACCCACGATGCGAGGCCATTTTTAATGAATTGTTAAAATATACACTAAAATACCAAATAGTATTTTTGAAATCATAAAAAAAATTATTACATGTAGAAATTTGTCAAACATAAACCTAAATGATAAAATAAAAATTGTAATTTGCTTCAAATCCAAAAAACTAATTAAAAACTAATTATGTTATGATTTATTTAAAATATTATGATATCCCTAAAACCTTTTTCTTTCCCACTAATGTGTAAAAATTAAATTTACAATAAATGAAAACATATAGTCAGTAATTAGAATAAAATAGAAATTAAATAGCTAAATTAAACATTTTTACGGGTTTGACGACCAACATCTAGAACAATTAGAAGAACAAAACCACACAGTGCAATATGTATCAGGGTAATAGGGTATAACAGTGCAAATTTGAGTGTTAACTGCCATAGTAGTCTCCAAATATAACATAACCTATTGGTTTTTTTATACACTTTGAACATACCATTAGGGTGCTCTAACGGCAAATGATATTTTTGGGTGAATTGTGAATTACGAATGACGAACCTCATTTATTTTTTAGATAAATAAAAGCAACAATTAAGTATTTACGTCTAAATTAAGTGGGTTTGATGGTTGAATATCAAAATTGAATAAGTTAGGAATTGTTAGAAAGTGGCATAAAATATAATGTCTTGAAGGAATTAGAACAATTTCAAAGAGGAAAGAAAGGCTTACAATCATTAATGAAAATAGAAGTTGACAAATTATATAAAAGGGATTTGAAATCTCCAACGGCGCATAAAGAAAACAAATTGAAGAGCTCATATATTGGTGGTTTTTCATAGGATTCATTTTTTCTCCGTATGCTATACTAGCTTGGGAAGAGGGTTTTATTAGAAAGAGAGATGAGAGGGATGGGTCATTTGAAGAGTCGTGAATTCGTAGAGGTGTATTAGAATGTGAAAAGTTTTGAATCAAAGTATTCTAAATTTGTAATTATTTGGAATACAAAAATATTTAAGGGTGTGTTTGATTGACATGAAAAATTTGTCCAATGAAAATAGTTATTTGAACTCATATTTTCTCTTATAGTACTTTGACTGCAAACACTTTATATAAGAACAATCACCATTTAAGCAACAAGTGCTCTATCTCAGACCTCATTTTTATTTGAAAATATTTCTTATTCACCCACCAAAGAATTTATTTCCATGGAAAATAGAAAAAGTAAGACCAAAAACTAGTATCTTTTTCCGCTCATTTTCCAACTTCTCATCCAAATGAACTATTTTCCACGCATTTTTCATGTTTGCAATCAAACAGACCCTAAGGGATTAACTCAATTTGAGTCATTAAAATTGTACACGTGTCTTCTTGTGGAAGCGATAAATGTCGGCACCAGGTTTCGCTGTCAAACTTTAGTTATATACTATAATTATAATGCTTGAATTAATACCGTTTATATATATATATATATATATATATATATATATATATATATATATATATATATACAGTAGTGCTCTTGTTCGGACCGAACATGTGTCACCTAGCGGTGAGCCAGAAAAGAGAGTGTGCCTATAATTTAACTGGTAATTTCTAGGCTCATCGCCAGGTGACATATTGTAATACCTCGTGATTTTGGGACTAATAATTTAATTATTTTGGGGGAAATAAATATTTATTTATATTGGAGAATTTTAATTTGACAATTGAAGTCAAAATTTGAGGATGTTAGAAAGTATTTTGAATGACGATTCTGAGTGTGCGGTTGATCCCGGATGGGTCAAGATAGTCGAAATGACTGTACTTAGGTCTTATTTGGGTTCCAAAATACTTTTAAGTTCGTTTGGCTCGAATTGGAGTAGCCGAGTCATTTAAAGTGTGTATTATCATTTAAAGCTGGGTATTTTGGAGATAAGTCTTAAAAATCCTACGAGAGATAAAAATCTCATTTGAGAGATAGAAAGAAAGCCCTAGAGAGAGAGAGAGAGAGAGAGAGAGAGAGAGAGAAGAGGAAAGGAAGAAGAGAAAGCAGAAAAGCTTGGGGATTCCGGTTATTACGCAATTTCAGAGAAGATTCAACCTCTATAACTTTAAGGCAAGTGATTAAACCTGCTATATAATTCTTATGTACCATTTATTTCATGATTTGTGGATACAATTACGGATTTTGGGATAAATATGTCAAAACCTAGATTTTAGGTTAAATCTTACATTTGATGTTTATATATGGATTTGAGGTTGTAAATTAGTGGGGTTAAGTTATTTGATGAGTTTTAATGTTAGAAACATGATTGGGTTGAAGATTGGTGGTTAGAAGTGTGTATTTTGGAGTTTCGGGAAAGTTGGAGTTCATCCAAAATGAAGGTTGGTCGAGGTATCTGGTAAGTCCGATCGACCGCGGCTAGGGGGCTGATCGACCGAGCCTCAAGGGAAAAGTTTAATGCCTTCTTCTTAAGACAAAATTTAGAACCGTGAACGACCGGGGGTCAGGGGCCGATCGACCAGTCCTCTATTATTTTTTGTCCAAGTTTGGGATTTTTTTTTCACCCCTTGTCGTTTGGGTATGAAACTTAGGAGACTTTGAACATGTTATAAGAAGTATGTTTTGGAGATTTTAGGGAGTTTCACCTAAGACGAAATGTTGGGGTCATATTGAGTTATCGCGAGAGAATACGAATTTTAGTTATCGTATCGATTTAGTGGGGAATCTTCCTAGCATCGAGATTTCTACTTGGGGGAAAATTATTGTTGATCGGTGTGCATTCGGATATAGATGGTATCCTTAATGGTTATTGAATTTGGAGACTATTCATAATAATAGGTGTGATGGATGAGTAGGTTTTGAGTGAGGGATCGTATTGTGAAAAATAATGGGAAGGTATGCGAGTTAGCATCAGTTAGTATAATGAGAGTTATATACTTATAAATGAATTCACTTCTTTCATACATACGGACTTATAAGAGTACGTGTACCTATATGGCGTGATGTAAAGACCTTGTGTGATGGTTTGCATTTATATGATGCGATTACATATATATCTAGTGTGAATGATATATATATATATATATATATATATATATATATTGTGTGAGCATACCCTCCAGTGCTATCATGGGAAGTTGCACGATGTGGGTGAGGCCCCTGGCTTGATGAGAAGAGTGCGTATAGTCCCCAGCTCATAGTCGCCCTTTATTTATTGTGTGATTTTATTCTGGGTGAGAAGTCTTGGGTGTGATTCGTTCTCACATTCAGGTTCGGAGTTATGTCCGCTTCCTATACGTTGTGATTTGTTTTATTACCATGGCGGTGTGATAATAATCCGATATATGGTAACCCGGGATAAAGCGAGTAATTCCTGAAATATGATAGCAATGTGAAGTATTTTATATCCATAAGTGATTAGGTTTTGGATATTTATATGTACGCTAAGCATGTTATGTGTACTTAATTGTTGGGATTGAATGATTGTGCTTTGTAACAAGAGTAATGTTATAGACCCTAAATGGTTCGAAGAATTATCTTATTTATGACATTAGAGATTATTTCTCCACATATGTATTCGTAGTTATGTGTGGGGTACCAAGGGCATAATGGACCTTAACGACCAATATTGTTAAGGATTCGTGTATCGGGGGCTTCTTATTTGGATTTCGCTTTGCGAGACGTCCCACGCGCGAAACGCAGTGCAATGTTGGGAGTGGGGAAAAGTTTAGTCCTCAGTACTCATATTTATATGTTATAGTGGAAAAATACTTTATAAGAAATAAACTGGAGAAATATTTTAATGAGTAGTCGATGTTATATGCGTCGTGCATTAAGGGCATAATGAATCTCGACAATCAACATTGTCAATGAGTAGTGTATCGTGGGGGGTTCCTTGTTTGAATTTCACTTTGCGAGACGTCCCGCGCACGAAACGCAGTGCAATGTTGAGAGTTGGCAGAAGTTTAGTCCTTATCATTTAGATGCTAATAACTCGTGTAAGTTAATATCTAGTATCTGATAAATTCTAGTAAGAGTTTATGTATATGTATATTTGTATGTTAAATAAGTTTAGCTGCATATTTAGGTTATGGTAAAATTAGAAGTTTATGGTTATGTTTTAAATGATGGGTTACACGAGTGTGGATTTGGCGTAGGTTAGATTGAATCGTCCCTAGAAAGTGTTGGGCAGTTATTTGAGGACCATGTGCATACGTTTAGGTGCGAGCTCTAGTTGAGAGGTGAGTTGGATTTTCTGGAGAGTGCAATTCCACTTTAATCATGTTATAGTGCATTTATAATTATTATACATTTTAATGCACTTGCTAAAATGTTTTCACACCTCGGTCTCTGACCCGTTTATATTCTTCTCTTGCTATATATATTGTATTATTTTAGGTCTTCCTCCGCAAGGACGCCTGTGATGTTTTCTATCCAGTGTATTTGTGGAGATGTAGCAGTTGCGGACTGTTGCGAGATTTTTTTATAGTCGTTTCCTATCCTTTATAAATCTACTTCAGGATTCAGTTTGTATATCGGGTTTACACCCAATAGTTGTGGTTGTAGTACCTTTATATTTCTCTTCTCAGATTGTTGTATTGTCTGTAACCCGACAGCATATTCGAGTATTTTCTTTTGTATATTTCGGGTATTATGAAACTATTCTCTTTTATCTTAGCATGTGTGTGTTCATTATCATGTTCAGTATTAATTATGTTGTTGGTTGGTTAATGCATTGTATGTTTTAAAAAAATTGGCACCCTCTTTTTATAGTATTGGGTAGTTAGCTATGTTTATTTCAGTGTCGTCAGTAGATACTGAGAATGATCCACTTGAGATTCCTGAATAATTATAGTATAGGGCTGGACACCCGCTATTATTTTAAGCGGGGTGTCACAAGTGGTATCATAGAATCAAGTTCTTGTGTCTTTAGTATCTGTGCGGGTTTTCTGCGTTCTTCCATAAGCATTCTTGATGTAGAGCCCTACTATTAAGACTGTTGTGTTCATTACGTTTATATTTTCTTCTGCGATGTGTAATCATTTGAACGGCGTTCTGATACAGTTGTTCTTGTTTCAGATGCCACCGAAGAGAGGTCGTCCAGGCAGAGCAAACAATGGGGCTCAGAATATGGAACCCCAAATGCCTCAAGGGACTATGACCACAACCGAAGTTGCCAATATTATGGCACAAGCAGTAACTGCTGCAATTTCTACGATGGCACATCAACCTACAGCTCAAGCAGCCCAAGCCCACCCAGGGTCGTCTACGTGGGAAAGAGTACAGGAAGCTTTTAGGAAGGGACATCCTCCATAATTTTCAGGGGGAGCTAATGCGATGGTTGCAAGTCGTTGGAAGAATAGTATGCAAAGGCACCTTCGAATGGTTGAACGTAGTGAGGTACAAAATTAATTTCTCACCACCTTTAAATTAACGGGAGCAGCTCTCCAGTGGTGGGAGTCAATCACCCCATCGGAGCAGAGAGATGCGATGCCATAACAGATTTTTGGGAACTCTTTGACCGAAAGTATTTTCCTTATGTAATTCAGAAGGAAATGAGGAGGAGAATACTGG
The DNA here is from genome assembly GCA_949130495.1 of Sambucus nigra. Taxonomy (NCBI): domain Eukaryota; kingdom Viridiplantae; phylum Streptophyta; class Magnoliopsida; order Dipsacales; family Adoxaceae; genus Sambucus; species Sambucus nigra. The sequence goes on from OX422207.1 coordinate 614,521,450, forward strand.
ATGTGTTTTAAGGCGATCGAACAGTGGCTAAGTACTAAGAAGAATTTACTCGATTGGCGAATTTAGTGCCCGATGAGGTAAATACTGAGGAGAAGCGAATATCGAAGTTCGTGGGAGGTTTAGAATGGAGAATTCGGCAGCATTTGTTAGGGAACCCAGCGTTATTGACCTTTGATGAGGTAGTAAATGTGGCATTATTACAGTGTCAGGAATATCGTCTTCGTTCGCAAGGAGGTAAGAAATTTAGAGATTCGGTTTCATCAAGTAAGTCTGGAGATGAGGATGCTAGTGAAACAAGGTTGTTTAAATAGGATTATCGAGGGTCGCAACAGTGTTTCGTCCCTCAGGATGGGCAGGGAGGATTTGCTAATAGATGTTTCTTTTGTAAAGAGATAGGCCATAGTAAAAGGGATTGTTCCAAAAGAGGTAGAGGGCCACTTTTTGAGGAAGTTTTGGATGTGCAACCCCTACAGCAGATCCAAGGCCATTTTGGGAAGGAGAACTTTGAACGGGATCCCATCGATGAAGCGATGCAGTTGGATTAGAGAGGTATGATGTAAATTATTTTACTTTGTGGTTAGTATTATGCTTTAAGGGGCATTGGGAGTATCGTATATAAGATTTTAATGAGTGGTTAGTTGTAATAACCCTGTTATGTATGGGATGACCCGGGAGGGAGGAGTGAGAAAGTGAGGCTCTTAGATGATATCTTTTGGGAGAATAGATTGTCTTGTGATGTGCTAATAGAGAGTTATAACTTTATTTTGATCGTACGAGCCGTTGAAACGCGTTGGGTAGTAGCGGTAAAGATATTATTTTATAGTTTTGTTAGACTTATGTATTTGTAATGTTCCAGTTATGGAAGAGCCTAGCGTATGGCAATGTTTTGTTAAGATGTATTGGATTCTTGTTACTGAAGAGATTCAGGGTTGAGCGGGTTCTCGTTGTGCTAGGGATATTAGCTCATGGTCGTGCTAGTTTTGAGAACTAATATAGGTAAGAGTATTGTATTTGTTGGCGCCTTGTGTTTTGGGCATAAGGTATTTGATTTGGATATCGAAAGACAAACTATTTTTAAAATAAAAATTATTTTATAGGCCTTCGAACAATATCAAAATGATTCAAAAATATTTCTTTTAAACTTTAGTCCCGATCTAACTGATCTCAATCCCCGACAGAGCTACATAGTAGTGTATTGGGAGGGTTCCGTGTTTGGATTTCGCTTGCAAGACCTCCCCTGCATGAAAGTAGCGAATGTCAGGATTTGAGAAGAGTTAAATCTTCGGACATTTCAAATTTTTAATATAATTAGTAAGTTATAATGGATTAATTTATTTTGAGTTATTCTACGAATTAAGGCTAAGTGAAGCCGGGTTATGTTTATACGAGTTGAGCTCAGGTATAGGCTGTATGGGCGCCCTGGTTAACTGAATTGGTTTTTAATCAAAATGATTCGCCGTGAGAAATGGGAGGAATAGGTATAGTGAGCTTGAGAGTAGGTGTCTTAGGAGCTAGTCGAGGTTTGGAGTATTAGGCTTAACTTAATTTCCAGGACGAAATTCTTGTAAGGGGGGAAGTCTGTAATACCCCGTGATTTTGGGACTAATAATTTAATTATTTTGGGGGAAATAAAAATTTATTTATATTGGAGAATTTTAATTTGGTAATTGAGGTCAAAATTTGAGGATGTTAGAAAGTATTTCGAATGACGATTCTGAGTGTGCGGTTGATCCCGGATGGGTCGAGATAGTCGAAATGCCTGTACTTGGGTCTTATTTGGGTTTTGATATATTTTTAAGTTCATTTGGCTCGAATTGGAGTAACCGAGTCATTTAAAGTGTGTATAATCATTTAAAGCTAGGTATTTTGGAGATAAGGCTTAAAAAGCCTACGGGAGATAAAAATATCATTTGAGAGATTGAGAGAAAGCCCTAGAGAGAGAGAGAAGAGGAAAGGGAGAAGAGAAAGAAGAAAACCTTGGGGATTCCGGCTATTACACAATTTCGAGGAAGATTCAACCTCTACAACTTTGAGGCAAGTGATTAAACTTGATAAATAATTCTTGTGTACCATTTATTTCATGATTTGTGGATAAAATTATGGATTTTGGGTTAAATATGTCAAAACCTAGATTTTAGGTAAAATCTTACATTTGATGTTTATATATGGATTTGAGATTGTAAATTAGTGGGGTTAAGTTATTTGATGAGTTTTAACGTTAGAAACATGATTGGGTTGAAGATTGGTGCTTAGAAGTTTGTATTTTGGAGTTTTTAAAAAGTTGGAGTTCATCCAAAACGAAGGTTGGCCAATGTATCTGGTAAGGTCGGTCGACCGCGGCAAAGGGGCCGGTCGACCACACCTTGAGGGAAAAGCCTACTTCCTTCTTCTTAAGGAAAAATTTAGAACCGCGGTCGACCGGGGGTCAGGGGTCGATCGATCAGTACTCTATTTTTTTCATGTTTGGGATTTTGTTTTCACCCCTTGTCGTTTGGGTCTGAAACTTAGGAACCTTTGAACATGTTATAAGAACTATGTTTTGGAGATTTTAGGGAGTTTCACCTAAGATGAAATGTTGGGGACATATTGAGTTATTGCGAGAGAGTACAAATTTTAGTTATCGTATCGATTTAGTGGGGAATCTTCCTAGCATCGAGATTTTTACTTGGGGGAAAATTATTGTTGATCGGTTTACATTTGGATATAGATGGTATCCTTAATGGTTATTGAATTGGGAGACTATTCATAATAAGAGGTGTGATGTATGAGTAGGTTTCGAGTGAGGGATCATATTGTGAAAAATAATGGGAAGGTATGTGAGTTAGTATCGGTTAGTATAATGAGAGTTATATACTTATAAATGAATTCACTTCTTTCATACATATGGACTTAAAAGAGTATGTATACCTATATGGCGTGATGTAAAGACCTTGTGTGATGGTTTGCATTTATATTATGTGATTACATATATATCTAGTGTGAATGGTATATATATATATATATATATATATATATATATATATTTATTGTGTGAGCATACCCTCCAGTGCTATCATGGAAAGTTGCACGATGTGGGTGAGGCCCCTAGCTTGAGGAGTAGGGTACGTATAGTCCCCAGGTCATAGTCGTCCTTTATTTATGGTGTGATTTTATTCTGGGTGAGAAGTCTTGGTTATGACTCGTTCTCACTTTCAGGTTCGGAGATATGACTGCTTCCAATACGCTGTGATTTGTTTTATTACCATGGTGGTGTGATAATAATCCGATATATGGTAACCCGGGATAAAGGGAGTAATTCCTGGAAGATTGTAGCATTGTGAAGTATTTTATATCCATAAGTGATTAGGTTTTGGATATTTATATGTACGCTAAGCATGTTATGTGTGCTTAATTGTTGGGATTGAATGAGTGTTCTTTGTAACTACAGTAATGTTATAGACCCTAAATGGTTCGGAGCATTATCTTATTTATGTGATTAGAGATTATTTCTCCCCATATGTATTCGTAGTTATGTGTGGGGTACCGAGGGAATAATGGACCTCAACGACCAACATTGTCAAGGAGTAGTGTATTGGGGGGCTCCTTGTTTGGATTTCGCTTTGCGAGACGTCCCACGCATGAAATGCAGTGCAATGTTGGGAGTGGGGATAAGTTTAGTCCTTAGTACTCATATTTATAAGTTAAAGTGGAAAAATGCTTTATGAGAAATAAATTGGAGCAATATTTTAATGAGTAGTCGATGTTATATGCGTCGTGCATTGAGGGCATAATGAATCTCGACAATCAACATTATCAAGGAGTAGCGTATCGGGGGGATTCCTTGTTTGGATTTTGCTTTGCGAGACGTCCCACGCACGAAACACAGTGCAATGTTGAGAGTTGGGAGAATTTTAGTCCTTAGAATTTAGATGCTAATAACTCGTGTAAGTTAATATCTAGAATCCGATAAATTCTAGTGAGAGTTTATGTATATGTATATTTGTATGTTAAATAAGTTTAGATGCATATTTAGGTTATGGTAGAATCGAAAGTTTATGGTTATGTTTTAGATGATGGGTTACGCGAGTGTGGATTGGCATAGGTTAGATTGAATCGTCCCTAGAAAGTGTTGGGCAGTTATTTGAGGACCATGTGCATACGTTTAGGTGCGCGCTCTAGTTGAGGGGTGAGTTGGATTTTTAGGAGAGTGCGACTCCACTTTAATCATGTTATAGTGAATTTATAATTATTATGCATTTTAATGCACTTGCTAAAATGTTTTCACACCTCGGGCTCTGACCCGTTTATATTCTTCTCTTGCTATATATATTGTATTATTTTAAGTGTTCCTCCGTAAGGACACAAGTGATGTTTTCTATCCAGTGTATTCGTGGAGCTGTAGCAGTTGCGGACTGTTGCGGGATTTTGTTATAGCTTATCAACGTGTGAAATGTGCGCGTGTGTCAGGTGCGTAGTCGTTGTTTTAGTTTCACCGCGATAATACAAACAAACCTAAATTACAACTACACTTGCGAGGCAACCACAACGATAAGTCGGGTATCGAAAATCCACAAGGACGAGATGCTAGAATTTATATGATTTAGGGCTCCGAAATAAAAGTGTAAAAGACGAATTACAAACTAAAAGGAAAAAGATGCATAAAAGGGAAATGTTTAACTAGGCGAGGGAAAATAAACTAGATTAACAAAGCGGTAAAACTATAGGTTGCGTCAAATATCCCTGACCCGAGTTAATTTGTATAAAATGGATACATGGGTCGACGTGTTATTAAGAATGCATCTCGTTTTGACAGTTAATTGAATCAAGGGTTGTCACACCCCTAAATCCGCATAAAAGCCTAATAGGATTTTGGCGTCAACAAATACCCCAAAAATTGCGCACGAAAGGTCGTAAGCACGGGATATACATGATATGTCCCGTTAAATCTCCTAGGCGTAATAACTAGGACAACGCATCCTAAATAGACCCGTAAACACTATCACCAAAGTCAAGAAGCGCGTCAACTCGAGTGAGTTCAATTCAAACACAACCTAATTTAAATTAGCTAGAATGCATGTTAAAAACGCGGTAAATGAAAAGCGGTAAATAAATGCAGTAAAATTACGCTAGAAAGAACGTAAATCAAAGCATGAAAAACTAATTAACAAAGCATGTAAATTACACTACAAAGCAAGAAATAAATAAATACACACTATATTAATGGAGAGGATGATGAATAGTGCAACATTCAACCCAAATGGGGTGTCAATCCAAGAACAATTGAAGAAGAACTCCCCAAAACCCTCAAACCCTAAGCTATTCTAAGCTAAAATCTAATATCCTACTTAATATCTGATATTACAAGAAAAATGGGTATTTATAGTAAGTTGGAATAAGTAAAGAAAAGAAAAGGAAAAAAAAATGAAAAGGCAAAATATCTGCTGGAAACAGGGGATCGATCGATCGATCATGAACAAAATGTCCCAAGTCGAGAAGGATCGATCGATCGATCCTTTTGATCGATCGATCAAGAAGGTATCAACCAAGCAGCCTACTGCACTCCCTTTTCTTCCTCTTCTCCTCCTCTTTTGGTTTCATTATTTTTCCTTCCGCTGAAACTCCCGTAAATTCTTCATACGGACTCGGAATCACGAACCATTTGCGACCACGCGAAGCTTGTAAGAGGGATACAACTTCCGTCTATATGTTGGTACAGGTTCCCAAGCTGTGAAAAGACTAAAATTCCCTTGAAAGTGCGATCGTGTATAGAAATCGAGCGAAACGCGTCCGAACTTCACACTTAGCATCCAAATACCTATAAAAGCTCAATTAACCCATGCAGAACATGTTAACGTAGAAATCCGAGGTTGTCTGATTAATGAGCATAAATATAGGGAATAAGATACCCGAGGGGGCTAAAATGCGTAGGTTCGGAGGATAAAATACGTAATATTTGTGTATTATCACACCTCTAACTTACACATTGCTAGTCCCTAGAAATGAAATGGGATGCAATAAGAACTACAAGCAAACCAAAAGTAGGAGATAGTACAAAAGTATGGTATAAAAGCATAAGGCCACTTTCGTGAGCGATTCAATTGCATTTAGCATATTCAATAAGCCGTTAAACCCCTAGGTCACCCTAGTGGAGGAGTGTTGTCTCGTGAGGGTTTTCAGGGATGACACCCACAAACATCACATGGTTATGAAATGAAAGGCTATATTTAGGCTCAAAGGGGTTAACGAGGGTAAACATATAAGAGTGAGGTCAAGGTCAGTATGGGTGATATAACAAAGAGGGCCTATGATCATTTCCAAAATTTTACGCACTTTTCGAGTCAAAACAATATATGAAAATCATGATCAAGTAACACATTTTAAGTATGAACTCAATTAATGAACGATCAAATGAAAGAATAGTGAGATTACCAATGAATTCAACATTTTCAATGAGAAAAGAATAGTGTATACACTCACAAACGACGAAAGGTACAAAGCTTACTCGGTGTAAGTATATACAATGTAACAAAAGATTACCGAGTTATAAAAATCTTAAACCAAATCAATAGAACAATAAAAGTGCATGTGCTCATGGGATTAAAGTTTAATTCATGAAGTTATTCATAATATCAATAATTGAGACTAAAGTCTAATAATTTCTAAAATCGAGAACATGCATCATTGGGTTGTCAATTGGATCGGGCAATTATTGAAATTTATCATCGGAAACAAACGCAAAATGCCCAAAAAAGGAGAAAAAAGAAAGAAAATCCTTTTGAAATTTTCAATTTTTCTAAGAAAAGCATACTAAGTAACTAACATGTGAGCAAAAACATGGACTAAATAATGAAATGGATAGAATATCCCACACCCCCTAACTTAAAACCTGACATTGTCCTCAATGTGAATTAAGAACCAAGTTAAAGAGAGGAAAAGAGCGATATTACCCAAAATTGGAGCCATCCCCATAAGAACAAGTCCAAAGAATCTACAAAACAAGTTAGTAGCGAGCATAGAAAAAACAAATAACAAAAAGTTAACTAATTACAAGAGACTAAAATAAAAAGGAAAGAAAAAAATAAAAAGCTAACTATACACAACCTACTATTTAAGGTTCACAATAACTATACACTAGAAGTTTAAATAGCTGAGGGTCTGCCCTAAGAATGATTTGACTTTGGAGGATAACTGGTGTACCCTCACTCTCAAGCATGCCCTCCGAAAAATATCAATTCCATTTTAACAACGGAAGGCATGTGTAAAGCGGAAGAAATGATACATTGCTAATTAAAAGTTTTGGAGGGACGATGGGAGATTTGGATTGAACGGGTGACAAAAACATGTGGGGACCGAAAAAAGCCGAATATCCTCCCAATGATTTTGAAATTGGAATGGGAGGCGGCGCACACGAAGGTAAAGATGAAATCGTGGAAGGTGACTCAAGCAAGTACTCCTCATCGGCGAAAAGGTTTAAAACAATAAAGTTTGAAACCGAATCATCGGGTACTTGTGACGGTGTGATAATAAAGGATGAAAATGGGGATGAAAGAAATTCAAACTCATGAGATGAATCATCGTCGCATGAAGATTGAGTTTCGAAGGAAATAATATCATTTTTTAATGAAATGTTCTTGTTTGGGGGCCAAAGAAGAAATCATTTCATTGCAAATAGATATTACGTCGTTTTCATCCTCACTTTCAATGTCTATTACGCAATGGGCAAAGTCTAGAATGGTTTGTTCCAAAGTAGGTAAAAGTACCTCATTTGGCTCAAAACATTCCTCGACTTCTAAAGTCTCGAAAGTAAAATCGTTGTCGGACCCAAATAATAAATCCAATTCATGTTCCTACGAATGATTTTCTTCCTGATAACGATTTTTAATTTTCTCATTTTCATACATACGCAAACCCTCACCGAATGTCATGGGTCGAGGTGCGAATACATGAGAATGGGAACTTTGAAAATTTCCATCGGACTTTAACGAAAACTCATTATTATAGGAATTTTGAAAACTATTGCAATTCTTTTCAAAATTGCTATTATAAGGAGGTAAAGGCCCAAAATCATTATCATCATAATCATCAAAATTCCAGTAACCTAAGTTTTTACTTTCGTTATATTCGCCCAAAGTCACATTTGAATTATTATACTTTGGGATTCTAAGTATTCACCGAAAGTCATAGGTTTGTGGGAATTTTGAGAATTATAACAATGATTACCGAAAGAATTGAAATAAGACATGAGTATCCCAAAAATGGCTCAAGTGGCGGATTCCACAAAGTAAGTACGCGCGGGAAAAATTCAAGCGATTTTAAGTGCTCAAATGTGGAAGTCTTGCAAAAAGGTTAGCAAATAATACAAATAGAAAGAAAATAATATGAAATACTAAATCAAATAAAGGCTAAAACAAACTAGTCCCCGGCAACGGCGCCATTTAGGTCAACGCGTGAAATGTGCGTGCGTGTAAGGTGCGCAGCCGTTGTTTTAGTTTCACCGCAATAATACAAACAAACCTACATTACAACTACACTTGCGAGGCAAGCACATCGGTAAGTCGGGTATCGAAAATCCACACGGACAAGATGCTAGAATTTATATGATTTAGTGCTCCGAAAAAAAAGTGTAAAAGATGAATTACAAACTAAAAGGAAAAAGATGCATAAAAAGGAAATGTTTAACTAGGCGAGGGAAAATAAAATAGATTAACAAAGTGGTAAAACTATAGGTTGCGTTGAATATCCCTCACCCGAGTTAATTTGTATAAAATGGATACATGGGTCGACGAGTTATTAAGAATGCGTCTCGTTTCGACAGTTAATTGAATCAAGGGTTGTCACGCCCCTAAATCCGCATAAAAGCCTAATAGGATTTTGGCGTCAACAAATACCCCAAAAATTGCGCACGAAAGTTCGTAAGCACGGGACATACATGATATGCCCCGTCAAATCTCCTACGCGTAATAACTAGGACAACGCACCCAAAATAGACCCGTAAACACCATCACCAAAGCCAAGCAAGGCGTCGAATATCCCTCACCCAAGTTAATTTGTATAAAATAAATTCATGGGTCGACGAGCTATTTAGAATGAATCTCATTTAGACAATTTATTGAATCAAGGGTTGTCACGCCCCTAAATCCGCATAAAAGTCTAATAAGATTTTAGCGTTAACAAATATCTCGGAAATTACGCACGAAAGGTCGTAAGCATGGGACATAAATGATATGCCCCGTCAAATCTCCTAGGCGTAATAACTAGGACAATGCACCCAAAATAGACCCGTAAACACCATCACCAAGCAAAGCAACGCGTTAACTCGAGTGAGTTCAATTCAAACACAACCTAATTTAAATTAGTTAGAAAGCATCTTAAAAATGCGGTAAATGGAAAGCGGTAAATAAACGCGATAAATCTACACTAGAAAGCAATGAAAGAAAGCATGTAAACCTAAATTAGAAAGCATGTAAACCTAGTTATCAAAGCAAGAAATAATGGAAAACAAGCTATATTAATGCAGAAGAAGATGAAAGTACAATCTTACAAACCCAAATGTTATCACACCATATGAGGAAGAAGAAAAGATCTCTCAACTCCCAAACCCTAACCTAAAATCTATCCTAAACTAGTATATCTGATATTTACAACAAAAAAGTCTTATATACCAAGTGGGAAAAGAAATAGAAAAGAAAAGAGAAAAGAAAAGAAAAGGCAAAATATCTCCTGGAAGCAGGGGATCGATCGATCGACCCCTTTGGTCGATCGATCGATCATGAAAAAATATCCCATGTCGAGAAGGATCGACCGATCGATCAAGCAGGTATCAGCCAAGCAGCCTACTGCATTCCCTTTTCTTCCTCTTCTCCTCCTCTTTTGGTTTTATTATTTTTCCTTCCGTTGAAACTCCCGTAACTTCTTCATACGGACTCGGAATCGCGCACCGTTCATGGCCACGCGAATCTTGTGAGGAGAGATACAACTTCCGTGTATAGGTTGGGCCAGGTGCCCAAGCTGTGAAAACACTAAAATGCCCTTGAACGTGCGATCGTGTACGGAAATCGAGTGAAACGCGTCTGAACTTCACACTTAGCATCCAAATACCTATAAAAGCTCAATTAACCCTGCAAAACATGTTAACATAGAAATCCGAGGTTGTCTGGTTAACGAGCGTAAATATAGGGAATAAGATACCCGAGGGGGCTAAAATGCATAGGTTCGGAGGATGAAATACGCAATATTTGTGTATCATCAATAGCCATTTCCTATCCTTCGTAAATTTAGTTTAGGCTTCAGTTTGTATATCGGGTTTACACTCAGGAGTTGTGGTTGTAGTACTTTTATATTTTTTTTCTCATATTGTTGTATTGTCTGTGACCCGATAGCATATTTGGGTATTTTCTTTTGTATATTTCTGGCACTGTTCTAAAAAACCCGTCTAGGCTTCGCCTAGGCACACCTAGGCTTGAGGCTTGGGAGAAACGCCTCGCCTTAAGATTGTACGCCTTATTCTTGGTAAAACCCTTAAGGCGCACTTTTTTCTAAAAACAACAATGTTTTAGTGAAACGATATCGCCTTTTGATGATTTTTTTTTTCAAACCGGACCATTGTCTCATCCAAAATAATCAAATAGTATTTTAATTTGCAAATATTCAGGCATATTTTTATAATATATACAATTTTAGTATTTTAATAGCCTTGTTATGGTTAAAAAATATTCAAATATATTAAGATGGCCTAAACGCCTTTTCACGTTTTTTTACGCTTAAGGCCCGCCTAGGCTTCTAAGGCTTAAGGCTTGGCCTCCACGCCTCGATCACGCCCCACATTTTTTAGAACCTTGATTTCTGGTATTATGAAACTATTCCCTTTTATCTTAGCATGTGTGTGTTCATTATCATGTTCAGTATTAATTATGTTGTTGGTCGGTTAATGCATTGTATGTTTAAATTTTTTTTTTGGCACCCTCTTTTTATAGTATTGGGTAGTTAGCTATGTTTATTTTAGGGTCGTCAGTAAATGCTGAGAATGATCCACTTGAGATTCCTGATTAATTATAGTATAGGGTTGGCCACCCGTTATTATTTTAAGCAAGGTGTCACACATATGTCCAGTCCGCACTCTAAAAAAGCGGATTGATCCGCACAAGAGAAGTACTGTATATATATATATATATATATATATATATATATATATATATATATATATATACTGACTGTTCTTGTGCGGATCAATTCGCATTTTAGAAGTGCGGACCGGACATGTGTCACCTGGAGGTGAACCCATATAAGAGAGAGAGAAAGTGCCTATAATTTCTAGGCTCACCGCCAGGTGACACATGTCCAGTCCGCACTCTTAAAATGTGGATTGGCCCATACAAGAGAAGTATTGTATATATATATATATATATATATATATATATATATATATATATATATATATATATATATATATATATATATATATGTGTGTGTGTGTGTGTGTGTGTGTGTGTGTGTGTGTGTGTTTGTGTGTATATGTTGTGTGAATACCTATTGTGTGAATTCTTAAGTGAGTGAACATACCTAGGCTACCTGGTATCACGGGAGTAGTTAACACACTTAAGTACTCAGGTGTCTGTGCTAACCAGCAAAGGTTTACGACTAATTTTTGGGCAGTATGAATTTTTAATCAATACGGTCTTTTTCTAACATCCATTTTGATATTAAATGTTTTTAAGTCCTTTAAAACTCATCATTTGTTGTTAAGTTAATAGAGTGGGTAGTGGATTTGATATATTTGAATGAACTCTTGGCTTTGTTTGTGTTCTACAATTATCCAACTGATGGGTCATTTATAAGGTGCCTGAATCTGTTGAATTTAAAACTCAAAAGTTTATTGCCACCCCTAGTCAAAAGTTTTTTATTTTCACTTCCTTTTAGTGTTCTTTACTTATTGACATTAATTTACTAAATAGTTTTTGATATCCATATGCTCTTACAATTGATCCTTAAGTACCTAAATTTTAAGATTTGGCATATTCATAATCATGTGGTACCTGTTTGACCAAATGATTCAATGGAGGTTCGAATGTTTGGCCACTTGGCTTTGTTTATCGTGGAAACAATATAATGAACAATGTTGAACTTTTAGTTATATGAGATTTTAGTTTTTGTGAATATGTTTTAAGTTGTATAAATATGAATTTTGGCGACTTGACTTTATTTAATGGGGATCTGCTTCTTCTTAATGTCTTTAAGCGCTAAATAAATTGAAGGCAATATTAAACACAAGTAGTTAAAATAGAGGATCTTGAGAAGTGTATGAATAGGAACAATGACAAGCTGAAAATAGAGCTCGAATATGCCTAAAAGTCAAGACGTGACTGGAGGAAGAAAAATATATACGTTTGGGAGAATGGAAAGCTGCTGAATACTTTTCAATTGGTCACTGCTAAAACGTGACTGAACAAATGACCGGTATGCAAAATGGAGAGCCGTAAGAGAGTAATTCAAGCACAAGTTGAGTCCTATTATAAAAAGGCACAATTTAAAAACTTTGAAGCATAGATAAAATCCATGAGTAAATTAGTGTGGGAATGGTGATCGATGAGGGGTTTCAACCTCATCTCACACCTCCCCAAGTCCATCATACAACCAAGAAAACTTCCTGCCTTTTAGGTGTGTAAACCCTTTAATCTATCTAGCCTGTGTAATCTCCCACAACGACAATGGAGATAAGGTTTGTTCCTCAACGCTTTCAAAGTTGATTTTGTCAATGCAAAACAATATATGATAGTAAGGGTAAAGTAAAATACAATCCTAATACTGCTAAATTTGTCAAAGAAAAAGCCTAAAAAGGCTCTTAATATCTTACTCCTAAGAGAATGAATGTAATGAGTGTACTACTTTTCGACATATACTTTTCGACATAGAGTTTATGTATGTTATTTCATTGGGTCTTGAGTATGGAATTTGCCTAATTTAACTTCTAATCAACATCATGGAATCTAATTTTTTTGTTTTGCAGTGAACTTTTTATTCTCCCTATTAATGTTTGATGTTTTTAGTGTCCATCAGTAGATGTATAGCTTAAATTCAAAGAAGTGATCCCGGAACAGATTGAATGGACTGTTGGAAGGTATGCTGGAACCACATCCCCAAAACCAGACAGGCCCTTGAGTTATTTGTAGCTTGAAAAGGAATCTGCTAGAGTTGAGAATACGTTCGGACGGAGCTCATCAGCTGAAAAGGTACAAGATCCTAACTCAAACAATTGTGGTGCCCGAACGAGTAGGTTAGGAAGCTTCTTGAGGGGTACATATATGCAGCAGCAGTAATGCCAATTGTATGCATATAGGAAGTAACATATATGTAGCAGCATATATGCAACTACATATATGGTGTTGCATATATGTTTCTTATTTGTAGCATATATGTAGTAACCCCACGCTTCCACTACCCGACACCTCTATCGGCAGCCCCAACATATATGTTTTCTAATTCACAAAATAGGTTTGTTTCAATTTTACTTATTTAGTAGACTACATGGTTCTTAATTTGTCTAATAGTTAGATTAGTTAAATCTGAGGACTTTATTAAACTACATTTTTTATTATTGGGTTATTCTTTACTTTTGTTTGGTTGGTGTGATTTTGGAGGTGATGGTAGGTTGTTGAATGTCTTCTTCATTCTTTTACATGGGAAAGTAGATTCAAAGTATCCACCCAATCATATTGTTAGAGTATATTTGCTCTATTATAGTTTTGGAGGAGTAAAGTTGAGTAGTAGGTCGTCGTAGCAGTAATGTCGTACGGTCATTCTTTTAGGTTCGTATTAAATTCATCTTATTCATTTTGAAAATAAAATATTTCCATAAATACATCTTAGTCAACTTTATGTTATATCATAAATTCATTATGCTCTTAATTGTCACTTTCTAATTTTCTTATATGCCATTTGAATTAGTTTTCTCTTAATTTTTTAGGAGTTTGGACAAATGGAGCGGAAGATGCTACATTGATTTAGGAGGTTATGACAAAAACCTCGGCCACTAAACAAGGTAATCTCTATGTTATACTACTGTGATTTTTGTTTGAAATTTGGTCATAAGCCATCTTATACTTATACTTATACTTATATTGTTGTGGTTTTTGTTTTCTTTGAAATTCGGGTAGCAAACCATTGTGATGAACATAATACATTAGTATAGGTGTATATTATCACGAGCATGGGGCGACCCAAACTGGACATGATGCATACACATCGGTCATGCGAATGTTTGAAAAACTAGGCATGCCTTCAACACGACACTAGACATCATTGAACACGTGGTGTTGACACATATTTGGATTGCGTACGTTTGTTTTATTTGAGTTCATTTGTAATGACTTTAAAAGGTAAATGTTGAATATAGTTCCCTCATTTATGTGTATGTTCTTGGGATTGAATATTGTTGTTGGAGTTTTTTATTTCTTAAATAGAGTGGATAATCCTATAAACAAAGGAGGTTCTGCCCAATTTTTCTAAGTTGTTTACACATTTTTGTTTAAACTAGAAGCGTACGACTTAAATTCTATTATGTTATTTATATGAAGTCTTGGATAAACTATTAATATTATTATTGGAGTATTTTTTATTTTTTTTAAATCTTTGAACATTTGTGTTGTAAGAAAAATTGACTTAAATTGTATGTATATGTATGTAAATATTTTTTCAAAAATTGACTTAAATTGCATGTATGTACGTACGTATGTAAAAAAAAATCAAAATTTTTTCATTTTTTAAATTAATAGGTTCGTACAATAGTTTTTAAAAAATATATATTTATCTGTTGCGAACTAAATACGAGGTATGGTTCAATCAACGACATACATTTTTTAAAATTTGCATCGTGCCTTCAGGCACGGACATACCCTAGTATATATATCCATATAATAAAAGAGCATGGTTTTGGCAAAAATATCTCCATTTTTGTATGCATGACATTTTCTCATTTCAGGTCCATTCATGAAATATCATGCTAAATGTTTTTTTTTAATTTTTTTTATTAAATAAATTTTTTTGGAAAAAAAAATACTTTTTTTTAATTTATTAAATATATTCTTTTGAAAAATATTTGTTAATTTTTTTCACTGCTCTAAAAAAACCGCCTAGGGTTGAGGCTTGGGAAAAACGTCCCGCCTTACGCTTTTCACGCCTTATTCTTAGTAAAACCCATAAGGTGCACTTTTTTCTAAAAACAACAATCCTTTAGTGAAATGATATCGCATTTTAAAGATTTTTTTTACAAATCGGACCATTATCTCATCCAAAATAATCAAATAGTGTTTTAATTTTCATATATTCAGACATATTTTTATATGTACAATTTTAGTATTTTAATAGCCTTGTTATGGTTAAAAAATATTAAAATATATTAAGAAAGCATAAACGCATTTTCACGTCATTTTACTCCTAAGGTCCGCCTAGGCTTTTAAGGCTTAAGGTTTGACCTCCACGCCTCGATCACCCCCGCGTTTTTTAGAACCTTTATTTTTTTAATAACTTTTTTTTAATTTTATAATTTTTTTTTTATTATGGGTTGGATTTTATAATGGGACAAATTTATTCCGCTAGTATATATATCCATATAATAAGGGGCCATATGGCCATGGGGTGATTTCATGCATGTTAAACATGCATGATATTTTATGTCTTTTATGGGTACATGGAAGACATAAAATATCATACATGTTTAACATGCATACATACATATATTATTATATTATTTTTCTATTAAATATATTGTTTTTTTATTAAATATATTTAAAAAAATTAATATTTTTTTTTCAATATTTTTTTTAAAGGTGTTTTTTTTATTAAATATATTTAAAAAAATTAATTTTTTTTTTAAGTTGGGTTTTTTTTATCACGGGGCAAATTTATCGCCGTGCCCTCGGCAGGGATATCCGCAAGGTGTTTTTTTTTATTAAATATATTTAAAAAAAATTAATATTTTTTTTTAAAGTTGGGTTTTTTTTATCACGGGGCAAATTTATCGCCGTGCCCTCGGCACGGGTATCCGCTAGTATCCATATAATAAAGGAGCATGGTTTTTGAAAATTTTGTCAAAATATCTTCACTTTTTTTATGCATGGCATTTTTCTCTTTCATGCCCATACATGAAATGTCATGCTAAAAGTTATTTTTTTTCTTTTTTTTTTGTGTTATATATATACTATTATAAATACTATTATACTATTATAAATACATGTATTTTTTTAAATACGTGTAAATTTATATTTTTTTATTAAATATTTTTCCCATTTTTTAAACTATTTTTTATTAATTTTTTAAAATTTTTTAATTTTTTTAATTTTTTTTTATTTATTTATTTTTTTTTTCTCAATTTATTTTTTAACTATTTTTTTTTAGTTTTTTTTTTCTCAATTTTTTTTTTATCACGGGGGCAAATTTATCGCCGTGCCCTCGGGCACGGGCATCCACTAGTATATATATATATGGAACCATTGGCTTTTACTATTAACCATATATGATATTTTTGCTTTTTATGTATGATATTTTGACATTTCATGCACATAAAATGTCATGCTAAAAGTTAATTTCTTTCTCTTTTTTGTGTGTTAAAGGGTTTTTGTTTTTTTAAATTGGGATTTTTTTTATTAAATATCTTTTTTCTTTTTATTTTTTTAAAGGTGAGTTTTATGATGGAGATAAATTTATCGCCGTACCCTCGGTATGTGCATCCGCTAATGTGTGTGTGTATATATATATATATATATATATATATATAGAGAGAGAGAGAGAGAGAGAGAGAGAGAGAGCGGTTCTCATGCATACCCCAGTTTGCATACCGTTGGCGCGGACCAATTTTGATAAAATAGTAAAAAAAATATTTTTGATCTAATTTTTTTTTTATAGTTTCTAAACATTTCAATAGGACCATAAAAAAAATTCAACTCAAAATGAATTTTTTTGCTATTTTAAAAAAATCGGTCAAACTTTGTCAGTTTTTAACAACTTAAAAACTGACAAAGTTTGACCGATTTTTTTAAAATAGCAAAAAAATTCATTTTGAGTTGAATTTTTTTTATGATCCTATTGAAATGTTTAAAAATCATAAAAAAAAAATCAGCCCGAAATTATTTTTTTTACTATTTTAAAAAAATGGACCGCACGGAGGGTATGCATGAGATCCTTTCTGTATATATATATATATATAATAATAATGCTCTTGTGCGGACTAGTCCGCATTTTAAGAATGCGGACTGGACATGTGTCACCTAACGGAGCACCTAGAATTTATCGCCTAAATTATAGGCATACTCTCTCTCTTTTCTGGGCTCACCGTCAGGTGACACATGTCCGGTCCGCATTCTTAAAATGCAGATTAGTCCGCACAAGAACAGGACTGTATATATATATATATATATATATATATATATATATATATATATAAACCCAACTCATGTATGATGTATATATAAGTATTTGCTTTTGGATATATGTAGACAGTGATTGTGGTGAAGTGGTAAGAAGATACAGAAGGTGAGGCGGGCAGGGGAGTGAGAACTGCTATTCCGAGGCACTGCCACTGCTACTATTTTTGTCATCTCAGAAGTAGACAGACGTAATAATAGCTGGATTTTGTTTCTTCAGTTAGAAACAGGGGCCCCCACCCCCTCTACTCTCCCAATTATCACGTCCTTACTGCTGCTTTGTTTTGTTTGTGCGCGCACACACTCTACTCAACATTATTATTGTTTCACGATATCCGTTGGTGGATAAGGAAAAAATACGAATAATGCATTTTATTGAAGCTGACCACAGACGTTTTAAAACCGGCAGAGAACTGGGGGATATCACCTGAGAAGAAGGTGAGGAAGATGAGAGCATCTCCATTTAACAAGAAGAGCGGTTCTCTGTTGGGGAGGGTGTCGATTGAGGAGCCCGATAGTGAGGAGAAAATGGGGGGATCAAGTACTACTAGTACTGAATCTGTCTACAAAAATGTTACTTTGGCTTAATTTTTGACATAAAAATTCTAAACACACCGAAGTGTTAAGTTATTATTGATTAGTTGTGGGATTCAGGTCAGTAAAATCCAAAAACCAACTAATATGAGACTACCACATTATTCAATTCCCAAAAATTCGGGATTGTTCGGTTACAATGGAAGTGATGATTTGTCAATGAACTCATGGTGGCGCGCGTGCCAAAAAGACACATGTTCTTAGGCCATCTGTTTTGATAATGTGCAAACTGAGGATGTGGAGATGTAAATTTACATTTTTTTCTTTAGATTGTTGCTCCAAGTTTTACACTGGGATAATGCAAAGTGAGGACGTGGTCCAGATTGGGCGTTAAACTTTTTACCGCCCAGATTTTCAAAAATGAGGTCGGGCGGACAATATATAAAAAAAAGTTACCGTTTGGATATTAATTTTTATTTATTTTTTTCAAAAATGAGGTTGGCGGACAATATATAGGCGCCCAGAAATCTGGGCGGTAATCTTTTTAACGCCCAGACTGGACGGATATATGTTTAACGCCTAGAACGCCTGGGGCCACTTGGGCATTGTGTATCGGCCGTTTAGTTTGCATTCCCTTAATATTTTCTCCCTCCTCCAACTACACATTTTCTTACCCATTGTAAGACATAAATGTGTAAAACTACACATTTACACCTTTCATTACAGATGGCGTTAGTGATTTAAAATAGTAGTCACAAAACTAGGTGTTGGGTTAAATAGGGGGTTGGGTTTAATATGAGCAGACTAAATATTGACGAAATTAATTTATTTTTTTCGTCATATATATGTAAAAAAATATAATTTACTCTAAACTTTTAAAAATAATTTTTTTATTTGATTGGTAACTTTTGAAAATGAACTCCATCTTTGATTCATATCTTTTAAATATGCGCCACGTATTTGACTCTAACTTTTAATTATCTACCCCATATTTGACTTATAACTTTTAAAAATGAGCCTCATATTTAATTGACCGGATTAATATGAATTGTTTTATTTTTTGAGGTTCATCTTGTCATTACTAATTCGGAGAGCAATGATGCAACGGAGGACTCTAACTTTGATGAAGATGAAGATTAATTATTTTTTTAATTGGTGGTAGTGACTAATAACTGAAATTTAGAAATGGGAAATAAGAGTTTATTTCCTCGTGTTTGTTTCCGTAGGTAGTTGTTTTATATCCTTTTGGAGTTCAGAAATTTGAAAAAAATATATATATAGGTAAATTACTTTAAAGTGAGATATTCTATGACTAAACAAGTTATGAAAACTACCCTTATGTTGCTGGTTAAAAATAAGAGATCTGTTTCAAATTTGGTCAAAAATATTAATCTTTTATATTTTTTAATAATGTTTAATAAGGTAAGTTGCGCCTCAACAAAAAAAAATAAAGTAAGTTGTAAAAGGGAAAAAGTTGGTAAAATATTGGTTGGCCTTTGGAGAGTAATGAAGTAGCCATATGTTAATTTTCCTTTTTGGGTCGTGAAATTGTTGTGGCTTTATATGGAAGGGAGGAACAATAAAGGTATCCATTCCCTCACCGGCCTTAAAACAACCGACAGCTTAACAATTCATTCTCAATCCCTTTATTTACGGAGAACTAATTAAAACATGTACTGCTATATTCTATTCAATATATTATTACTTTACTATGACAACATTTTAAAAGGATAAAAGAAACGAAAGAAGAATTAATAGAAGAAAAGTTAAAAAGAGCAAAACTCTCCCCTTACAGCAGAGTGGGAGGAAATTTATAAATGAAGTATTTTCACATCAGCCCCTTAAGAGTAGGGGAAAAATCAATGGTCCTGGAGAAGTATAACTCTCATTAATGCACAGTGTGTGTAGGTACGAGGCGGTCCGTTTCAAGTGAAGCTAAATTCAGCACCTCATCATTAGGGGACAAAATCTCATCAAGATTAGGTGTTGCCACTTTATTTGCTCCCTTAGTGGCACACGCCGATATAGTACTAGTACTGCTTAGGTATACTGGCAATGAATTTGTTGTTATAGAAGAAGAAGAAGATGTAAGCTCTTTGGATCTCTCAACTTGAACCACCCAATCCGTTTTGCATAGCACAAATAGCATGAGCAGAGCACATGAACCCTGAGCCGCAAGCAAGCCAACCCATAGTCCAGCAAACCCCATTTTCACGACAAAGCCCATGAAAATGGCCACCGGCATACCCACAAGATAAAACGACCCCAAATTGATATTTGCGCCGATTGTGGGTCTCGCGCTACCTCTTAAAACCCCACAACCAGTGGTTTGTGGGCAATTTCCGAGCTCGCAAAGGCCTGCGATGGGCAATGCTGCGGCGGTAAGTTCTAGTATCTTGGAATCTCCGGTGAAAAACCGGCCCCAGTGGTGTCTCATCACTGTCATGAACACCATAGCCGCGAGGCCCAAGCCGACCGCACAAATAAGCGAGACCATCATGGAAAGGCGGGCCTTGGCGGGACGGTGGGCCCCGAGCTCATTCCCAACCCTTGTTGAAACTCCGAGGCTAAGAGCCGAGGGGAAAACATAAACGAGGGAGGTAGTTTGGATTAAAATACCCATAGAAGCAATGGTGGCTTTGGGATTCACCAAAAGGCCACATAGCATTATCATGAACTCATACCACCACCACTCCAAACAAACAGAGACACATGTTGGGATAGCAAGAGACAGAAGATTAGACCATCCTCGAACACAGTCCATGGTGGGAGCCACCCATGAGTTGTTATATACCCCAGAGAAGTACATAAAAGAAGATAGAAAGAGTATCAAATTGAAATTAGTCAAAACCATGGCTATAGCCACTCCAGCAATCCCCATCTTAAAATACACCACTAGAACAAAATTAAGTGGGACGTGAAGAAGAACAGAAATGGCTGAGCAGTATGTGACAGGCAACGTAATCCCCTGAGTCCTCAAATACACTCGAAGTGGGTGGAGGAGAGAAAGAAAGAAGAGGTCCGGAATTGCATATACAATGAAAGTTTGAGCAACGGACGAAATATCTTCATCTTGGCCACTCCATAATAAGATTCTCTTCATGTTGAGCCAAATGAAAGAGATGGGTAATGAGGTACATACAAGTAGAAGAACTGTTCTTTGTAGAGTTAGGCCCAAGAGCTTCCATTGTTTGGCACCATAAGCCTGGCCGCAAATGGGCTCCATGCCCATGGCCAGCCCTGATATCACTGAGTATCCTGTGATGTTTGCGAAACCAATTGAAAGAGAGCCTCCGGCTAGTTCCAGCTCTCCCAGATAGCCCAGAAAAAGCATGGAGATCATAGCTCTTGAGTATATTAGCAGGCCTGTCATAGCAGTTGGGCCTGAGATCTTCCATATGGCTTTCATTTCCTCCAGGGCCTAAATGCAACAAAAAAGTTAGTGCTTTGTTACTTAAAGATACCATTAACCTTTTATTATATGTACGTGTGTGTAAGTGTGTTATAGCACAAAGTGTTTCTTTGTGTTTATGTAAATGGAAATGCTTTGGGGTTGGTTGGTTGTGTCACTTTTACCTCAGAAGGGGTTGGCCATCTATGAAGGTCATCATCATCATCATCATGGGTGTGAAGATCCATGGTTTTGGTGGAGGATATGAAATTGGTTTTCTTAGTGGGCACAAATGATGGTGGAGAAGATGGCTTCGGGTTACACATAGCTATTTTTAGCTGTTCTCTTTGTTAAACGGATAAAAGATGTTAATAAGAAGGTTAGCTGGAGTAAAAAAATGAAACTCTCTTTGATCTTAATGTGGTTTGTAGTGCTGGGATTTGAATGGGGAGGGAGGGGTGGAAGAGATGTATATATATCATGAAAATTGGGACCCACTTTAGCTAACAACCAACGTGTCAATATATCAAGAGTTGGGAGAAAATGCTATCAAAAAGCGTCTACTGGTTCTTGCTTTCTTTGAACTGCTTTTGACTCCCAAAATATCCCATAAATCATGGTTCAAACAACAGTAAGTGTTAAACCGTGAACGCACAGCATTTGGGACTCGTAGCAATGCATTCTTTGAATGCTCGGAGAAAGGGTGGTGGTCAAGGGTGCTCTCTCTTTATACATATATACATACATATATATATATATATATATAATAATACTTTGCTAAACAAATGTCGAGATTCGTGGACGTATTTTTGCGTGGGAGCACCTAAAAGATGGGTCTGGCTTGAGTGTGGAGGGGCAAGAAGGTTTGATCTTATCTAATTATAGTCATGAGATGGTGAAGTTCCACACAAATGATTGGTGGGTATATTGTTTTAAACCTCCTAACAGTATCCTAGTCTACGAAACTTAATTTGGGATTTAATGGGTGATGTGACGTTTTTTTAGGTGACTGAGACGGTGTGTTTTGCTCTAATTTAATTAAACCTTTTTGCTCAAGTGTGAGGATAATCTTTTCAGACAATCTCCTTTTAGGCTGTGATTTCTAACCAATGAAGAGAGGAAGAAAAAGGAATAAAAAAGTTGTGTTTAAATTGGCAAGTGGCACATATATATGGTTTGAAACGCAATTGAAATTCCTCCTAGTTGTTGTGAAATGAGGGGGGCATATTGGCATATAGTTGACACGGCAGTAGGTGTGGGCATGTATGTAAATGTTGGCATGTTCTAAGGCAGCCATTGCATGTTACATTCCTTCACAACCCATGTGAAGAACCTCAGTCCGAGCATGACTTGTGTTGTCTACAACCCATTTGAACAGCCAAATGCCCCTTTGGCTGCTTGTCCAATTTAAGTGGTACATGTTTAATGTAAAAATCCTGTTGTAGGCCCCATTTGTTTTTTTCCCTCCTAATGGGGGTGAAAAACTGAAAGAATGTGTTGAACAGGCTAGAAAGAACTTGTGATGGAAATCTCGACGGTCTTAGGGCCCGTTTGATTCTCTATTCAAAAAACTCGATTTAAACGCTGTTTTTAAATACAGTTTTAAAATTCAGGTTTTTGTGTTTATAATTTTTTGTGTGCGTTTGGTAAACTTGTTTTTAAATGCAGTTTTTTGAAAATTTGACAAAATTGACAAACATGTATATTTTATATCATACATATGTGTGTGTCTGTGTGTGTGTATATGTATATATAAACATACATAAAATTTTCATACATACATGATACATGAATGTATACATACATACATCATAAATTATATACATGTACATTTAATATAATGTATTTTTAGGTATATTTAATGAGGTATGTTGAGGAGTTTAACTATATATATATATATAATGATATTGCATGTATAATTCACTATAAAATTATATACATACATAAATTGATAATATTTTTTAATACATATGTACCATATGTATATTTTATATTATTCCATACATTAATAAGACATGTATAAAACTATATATAAGTATCATGTATCTATTGATAATATTATTTAACTTTATATTATTCCATAGGTAATTTTGTGTACAAGTACATATATATTTTTTATTTATAAGAACTACACACATATTAATATATTATGTATGTATATTATATATTAAGGTATAACTGCTTTAAAATATTAAGAATGAATAATTCTGAGTAGAAAAATAAAAAACAAAAGTTATAAAACATCCTAAACCTGTTTTCTGAAAAACTTGATTATAACACAGAAATATTATAATTCTGTGTTTAAACACAGGTTGCCAAACGAAGATTTTTATCAGAATTATATTTAAACACAGAAAACAGAATTATAGTTGCAAACCAAACAGGCCCTTAGTATCTGTATTTTTTATTTTAATTTACAAAAAGTATACAGGGGATGGCAAAGATTTTGTGCTCCATTAAGAGACTTCGTAAAGATTTTATAGCCCATACCCTAACCTATTTGAGATCACTTATTAATATAATTTATATCAGAACAATTATTCAATTAATAGTGCATGGAAGCGTTTTGATATTGGTCGGGGACGGCAACGGGTCGGGTGTGAGGCGGGTTTGGTCAAAACACTAACCCGCCATGCCCCAAAAAAATTAACTCACCCAGCGATGCAACCCGCGACGGGTTTACTTTTTAAGCCCCGAATCCGATTAAATACCAACCTACTAAACTCTTCCCCGCCTTGCGCCGTTTATATTACACGGGTCAAAAAACCTTTATTCTTTCAAATTTCTACACAACTGACAAAACCAAACATTCATTCATCCAGATTTGTACAAAATCAACATAACCGAGCAACATTTCTTTCATTCATATTTGTACAAAACCAACAAAACTAAACAACCTTTCATTCATTCAAATTTCAACAAATCCAAACAAGTAATTACAGAGGATGTAAAACTTGAAGTAAAAAACAAGTAAGATTTACAGAAGAAATTCAAGATATTTGTGATCTGTGAGAGAGGGATGTTGATGGGAGTGAGATCGAGAAGAGAAGAGGGAGGGAGCTGTCAGAGAGGGATGTTGACGGCGGGAGAGGAGGGAGCGCAACAACGAGTGAGTACATCTATCAAAGAGGGTGAGAGGAGGCAGTGGCGAAGCTAGGAACTCCGCGTTGGTGGGGCACAATCCATTGCCGGGGGGGTTGGGGGCGATAGGCCCCAAAAATAAAGATTTGGGCTTATTTTTACATCATAAAAAAAAATTAGGCTTATATTAAATTATTTTAGCTCACCAAACATTAAAGTATAAAACAAATTGCAAGTTTAAATCATAACAAATTGCAAGTATAAATCTAAACAACAAACAAGGACCCATTGGGCAATTTGGGGTAAATATAAATAACAATGGTTGGAGGGGATCCTTACACAAACAATGGAGGAAGGCCACCCAGAGGTATTGAGAGCAGTGTCAGTGGTCAGCGGTGGTCGGCGACAGTTGAGGAGGGCAGCGGCCAGTACCAGGGGTCAGTGGTTTGTTGGTTTGGCAACACAACAATGGCAGCCGTTTTCTTTTCTTGTCAACAAAGACACTCTGTTTTTTTTTTTAACTAAGAGAGGGTATTTAGGTTAACTACTTTTAATATTT
This sequence comes from Sambucus nigra, assembly GCA_949130495.1. NCBI lineage: Eukaryota > Viridiplantae > Streptophyta > Magnoliopsida > Dipsacales > Adoxaceae > Sambucus > Sambucus nigra. Next base: position 614,546,408 of record OX422207.1, read on the forward strand.
CAATTTTAACCCCACTTTTTATTATAATTAAATTTTATCCCAAATTAAGTAATTAATTTTTTTTTTCAAAATTGTTAGGTGAGGCACTTGCCCCCACCCCCCGCCCTACAAAGTGGCTTCGCCACTGGGAGGAGGGAAGCCGAGGTGAGTGAGAGAGGGAGGGAGGCTGGGTGTGATTTGTGAAATTGAGTGAGAGAAGCAAGTATATATATATATATATAGGAAGTCTCCTGTAAGGACTTCTTATGGTGCACACCCGGTACATACTATTTTTTAACATAGTAAAAAAATGAATTTTTTTATGAAACTTCAGGGATATGATGTCCATGGTTAGAAGCTCATCTCCAATTTTTTTCATCAAAAAATTCAATAAAAAAACGGTTGAGTTGAGGTAATATGTACAAAAATGGTATAAATATTCATTTTCAACCGTTGAAATGTTGGATCGGCACCAACCCCTTTCTTGGTTGAATTTTTTTATGAAACTTCAGGGATATGATCTTCTCACTGTCGAGATCTTATCCATGAAGTTTCATAAAAAATTTAAACAAAAAGTGGCTGAGATGATCGTCAATATTTCAACGGTTGAAAATGTATATTTATACCATTTTTTTTACATATCACCTCATCTCAACGATTTTTTTATTGAATTTTTTAATGAAAAAAATTGATATGATCTTCTCACCGTGGAGATCATATCCATGAAGTTTCATCAAAAAACTTATTTTTTTACTATTTTAAAAAAATGGTATGTACCAGGGTCTGTACCATAAAGAGTCCTTACAGAAGGCTCTCTCTCTCTCTCTCTCTCTCTCTCTCTCTCTCTCTCTCTCTCTCTCTCTCTCTCTCTCTATATATATATATATATATATATATATATATATATATATATATATATATATATATAAGGTTCTCTGATGAACTAAAAATCGAACTTTTTAAAGAACCTCATAAAATGTTAAAAAATAACTCAATTAATTGTAATTCATATGTAGTATTTGGTCCGCGTCAACGGCAACGGACACAAGTGTTTTTTTTAAAACTGCATGTTTTTTAATATACCCCCTCCCCCCTATGTGCATCCCTCACTCCTTTATTTATAACCTACTATTCTTTTTGTTGGTTTAATGGGTTTTATGGTTTCAGGTATAAGAGAAAGGAAACTGGGTTTTGGTAGGAGTTGGTAGTGGGTCGACTTGTGGAGGTGGTTAGTCAAGGGGTTTCAATAGGTGGTTACCGAAAATTATTTAGGAAGTGGCAGGTGTTGTCCGGTCTCGGTTTAAAGTCGGGTTTGGGGAGGTCGGAGATGGTAGCTGGGAATGGGTTTGGGTGTTAATTGCTTAGGCAGTGATCGGATGTGGGGTTGAACATGGGTTGCTAGTCGCCGATTTGGAAGGTCGAAGGTGGTTAGGTCCGATGGTATAAATCATTGGAGATGGGGAATTGTCTTCTTCAATTCATCTTATTTCTGAAAATTTTTGACATATTAGCATTCAGGAGGGTGAGGTGGGGGTGGGATGGTTTGGCCAGAATGATCTCGGGTGCTGCTAGCACGGACAAAATATAACATAGGAATTATAATTAATTGGAATTTTTTAATGTTTTATGAGGTTCATTAAAAAGTTTGGATTTTAGGTTCACTAGAGAGAGAGAGAGGAATTCTCTCATACGGACTCCTTATATTACATCCTTCTATGCAGGTTAAAAAAACAATACACATCAGGTGCACGCTGCCTACAAAACAAAAAGGAATAAACCATTTATTTATCTCTATTCTCTCACTCCTCTCAGACGTCTAACACAACACGCCATATGCCATACACAACGCCATACAATAAGGGGCTCTTCTCACGCACAACCCTCGAAGAAAAAATAAACACAAGTTTTAAGTTTGTATTCAATGTATGTAGTTGTTTGAAAAAAAAAATGTATATAGCAATATCTCAAAAAAATTGTATGCAGCTATTCAAATGAAATTTTTGGGTTTATGACTTTTAAAAATGAAATTTTGGTTGAGATAAATTCGTATTTTTATTTCAATTAAGTTTAGTTAAATTTGGTTTAAAACTATAAGAAAGTTTGTGGTGTTAATTCTATTAAGATGAACCCTGATGAGATATTCTAAATTTTTGTACAGTTACATGGACAATGATTATGATGTTATGGAGAGTATAGGGGAGAATATGAATTTTGATTTAGAGAATCGACATAATTTAGAAACAGCTGTAGCGGATGAAGGTGGGGACATCTAAATTCTTTCAAATTCGAAGGCATCTTATTTGGAATATTATCCTCAAGTCCCGAGGGATATATCACCCCCAAAATGGGCTAAAATTTTCAATTCTTGAAAGAAGTCCACTATTTTTGCAATGTGTATTTGAAAGCCACAGGGTTTAGTGTTCGAAAGTGGAGTGAGAAGAAAAAACGTGGAACTAGTGAAATTATTCGAAAGGAGTACGTACATTTTAAAGAAGGCAATAGAACGGTGATTTCAAACCCAAGTGCAAAAAAGAAAGTAGTGGTAATAATAGAAGGTTGTTGTGCTAGACTTATTGTTGTGGAGGAGATAATTGGGACATTCATAGTTAGTCAATTTCTTGAGGGCCACAATCACCTGTTGTTTATAAATGGGAAAACACATCTTTTGCGTTCCCACCGCAGACTTTCAGAATCCCAAAAGTGTTTGGCCCAACAGCTTAGTGTTGTTAACATCCCAACACATCAATAATTTAATTTTCTTGGATTGCAGGCTGAATGTTTTGAGAACATTGGTTGTACGCAAGAGGATTTGTATAATTACAAGAGGTATTTGAGGAGATAGATGAAGGGACATGATGGGAGTGTATTTTTTTAGTATCCGGAGATTGAACAAGTAAAGAATCCATCATTCACATTCGAAATACAGTCAGATGAAGATCAAAAGATGACACGTTATTTTTGGGTCGATGCAACTGCAAGACATTCATACAAGTTTTATAGTGATGTTGTAATATTTGATACAACATACAACACTAATCAATTTGGTTTGATATTTGCGCCACTGTTGGGTGTTAATAATTATGGTCAAACTATTGTAATTGTTTGTGCATTATTGGGTGATGAGATGGTTGATTAATTAATTTGGTTATTCAACCATTTTCTCATTGTTATGCTGGGTGAAGCCTCTAAAATTATTATCACTGATCAGAATCTGACAATGACCAAAGCAATATCACATGCATTTCCTAATACATTTCATAGATAATGTAGTTGGCATATATTGGCAAAGTTCTCTAAAATATAGACTCCTTAACTGTGACACCCCGACTAATTAAATACCGGGTAGCTACTCCTTTATTAAATTAACACAAAATGCCAAGTTGGTTCAGTTAATAGCATCACTGTCGAAAACATTTTAATAATTACTAACCACCTAGTATTTAAAAAGTGAGTTGCCAAATTTTAAGTTAACTCTGATTAACATGCAATAAGTGACATGTAAAGGATAACATAACCATTTATAATAAAGTCCAACTATAGTAAATCAACAAGTAAAAATGAGTCTAGAGGAAATACTCCTCACAACAATCCCAATATGGAAAGAAATAAAACAAGTCTGCATCCTGAATTAATTACAAACCAAAGTCTGAATAACTGAAATATAAAAAGTCTTTAGTAGAAATGGGCGACATGCCCTACAAATGATGAAACTGAATATGGAGTCAAGACTGGAAAATAAGGCGTCTAATATCAAGGCCCTGTAACTTCCACAACAGCTACAGCTCGTCACCTGTGGAAATCCTATGCATGGTGTCCTTGTGGCTGGTCACCTAAAAAGGTTTTTACAAAAATAGATTTGAAAGCAAACGGGTCAGAGCCCGAAAGTGGAGAGTATTTTAAAAACAGCAAGTGCTTTAATAACACTCAAACAATGAATGCAAAATACATGTTAGGACGTGCCCTCTCATGAAATACTCACCTCTCTACTAGTTGTGCACTCCTAACGTACCATACCCATCTAAGTGACATTCATATCTAACTAAGCCGTCATCAGTTCTACCCCTTTTCTACTCGATTCACAATATGAATTCCCAATGTTATCACTTGAATAGATAGCTTTACTTAAACTCGGATTCTCAATTATTAGCATTACCATTTACTGGAGGTTATCCCCTTATTTATCTTCTCAAGGAGTTACTATAAACTATTCTCATAATTAAACATAACAATTCTGTTCATTTAACCGTATATCATTCACCTCATAAATATACAATACAAGCACCCCGAGGCTAAGCTGCGGTGCACACATACTCTGCTATCCATCCCGGTACATCACGTAGATAAGGATTACGAATTCCGAATCTCTCAGGAATTGTTAGAATAAGCACAACACACAAAAATGGAGGCGAACATAATTCAACATATACATGGTCACGTACATACCTACGCTCCATAGTCAGCTGACTTATTAACTCACAATTAAGTCATTCCCTTGAACTATGTCCTCTAGGTACCAATCTAAATCCGGGTACACAAGGATTAGATGGCCCTAAGCGAACGTAAACCTCCTGTGATAGAAAGTATGGTAGGTATGTCATACACATAAAATCATATACATATACTAAGCATGCACACATCTTAGTAAGTATCATAATTATTTAGTGGTATACTTCTCATTCTCATACCAACTTATAGTTTTACACCTTTCATATGTTCGGTTCGTATGTATTTAATTCATCAATTATTCTCACAACGTGATTAGCCACCCGCGTCCTAATCCACAAATATTATTTGGTTCCACTCACACTTCTAGGTTTTACTCCTCAATATATCCCAAATATCCCAACTATCTCAATTAGTCATCAAGGGAATGTCATCTCTACAAATAAACAAGGTTACGGGACACACTACACCAAAATGGGCAAATTGTCACCTTTCAGCCGGTCAGCCTTGTCAAGGTCATTGACCGTGACAAAAAACACACGTTTTGTGTCACGGTCATTGACCGTGACAAGGCCGTGACAAATTTACTTGTCACGGACTTGTCACGGTCAATGACCGTGACAATTATTTAAATACTTGTCACGATCAATGACCTTGACACGACCATGACAATATTTACAGCTAAAACCCTACCCCCTTCTTTTTTCCTTACCGACGTTCCCTCCCTCTCTCTCTCTCTCTCTCTCTCTCTCTCTCTCTCTCTTCCATTTATATATATGTTTGTGTGTATATTTATATGTGTATGTGTATATATATATGTGTGTATGTGTGTGCATGTGGGGGGGTGGGGCAGGGTGGGGGTAGGGGGTGGGGCGGGGTGGGGGCAGGGCGGGGTGTGTGCGTGTGTATATGTATGTGTATGTATTTATATATGTGTGTATGTGTGTGTATATATGTGTGTGGTGGTGTGTGGTGGGGGAGGGGGTGGTGGAGTGGGGCAGGGGGTGGGGTGGGGTGTCTGTGTAGGTGTGTGCGTATGTGTGTGGCGGGGGGTGGGGGTGGGGGTGGGGCACCCATTTAATCACTTTTAAAATATTTGAAAAAAACATAATGTTACAAAATTGAAACGAAATGGTATTGACGGAACTTATACATACGTTATAATATAGAATCTCAAGATAAAAAATAGGCATCAACCTTAGAATCTCAAAATTATTAGATAGAAAAAGAAAAATATAAATTGAGATAACCTTAGAATCTAATTAGGCTAAAAATATAATGGCATCAACTAACATATATACACAACACTAAAAGTAGACATCAATTTTATAGATTTTTACTTTATAATTCAATATGGGTTATACTCCCACATAGTTCTTATTCGCACCATATCAATAAAAACCCTATCAACCAACAACAACTCCTTTTTACTTATTCGCACCATACACTCCTTACACACCCTATCAATAAAAACCAATCCTCCCCACTTGAGTAATAATAGTTAAACCATAATGTAATGATGATAGTGGTTTATTAAGATGCAATAGATAAAGAAAAGCATAAAGAATGTGTAGAACCAGGATCAATCAACACATAAGCAATTTTATCATTCATACGTAAGGATAAACGTCTAGTGATTTCTTATCAATGAAAGTCAATTCCCAACTCATATATTATGCCATACCTTCATATACGTATGTTGAACATTTGCACATAATAAATTATCCATCGTGTCCTCTTATATTCACAATGAGTGAACATTCTTAATAAATAAAACATCATTCTTTACGTTTTTCACTTCATTCCCATAGTCCATCCTTATCATCGTGTAACATTTCAAATAATAAATATTCTATTACAAGACTAACTTCTTATAGTTCATCTCTCCAACTTCCATTCATTACTTCAAATGATAAACATCATATTACAATACCAACTTATCACATGTCATCTTCTTATCTTCCACTTAATACCAAATATATGTGTTTGACTTGGGATACTATCCGCATAGAGTATGTTAAATATCATTCTTACAATCCTTAATATAAATATAGCCTCACTACTTTTCAGATATCGATAACGAACAATCATTCACCAAATGTATATTTTTAACCAATATTCCATACTCACTTTCGTATATCTTGTGTCGTCATGCACTATGAACTCAATATAACTTCTTACTATATTCTTATTTTCCGTATCATTTGATTGTTCTTTAACTAAACATCGTATCTCTTTCAAATAACCTGTACAAATACCTTAATGTATCACATTATGTTATCTCACATAGAATATACTCCTTACATATACTTATTGGTGACTCTGTGTAATGTCAATCATATTAATTATGCAACGTACTCTTAGTGGTAACATATACGCACAATGACAAATACAACTCAATATTCACTCAATCCAATTGTAAATGTTTAAACTTGATTGAGATCTTTCCCATACTCATCCACAACACATATTCTTAAAAGGACTCCTCAATATTTTTAAACTTCCAACTCTTTAACACCTCATCTCAACTTTACTATTCTTATAAGCATTTCAAAACATCACGAGAGTAATATCCACTATATAAAGACGTACATATCAACTCTCATTACTCTTTATTCTACTTGTAATAATTCAATATGAGTTATTATTCTGGTCGTTTGTGATATATCGACTAGTTTTATACAACTACCAACCTTCTCATTTAACCTCTACTATGTGAATCTTAAATATAAATATAAACATACACCATGTGCGAATAAGTAAAAAGGAGTTATTGATAGGGTGTGTAGGGAGTGTTGGTTGACACACTTTATAATTCAATATGGGTTATACTCCCACATGGTGCCAATAGGGGTGGGGTATGTGTATATGTGTGTGTATGTGTGTGGCGGGGGGAGGGGGGAGGGGGGCAGGGGGTGGGGGTGGGGGCGGGGTGTGTGCGTGTGTATATGTATGTGTATATGTGTGTGTATATATGTGTGTGGTAGTGTGTGGTGGTGTGTGGTGGGGGACGGGGTGGTGGAGGGGGGCAGGGGGTGGGGTGGGGTGGGGTATGTGTACTATTAACATTTTTTTTATCTGTACTAATAACATTTTTTTACAGCAAAAATGTCTCCTTCAGATGTTAAGGCGAAGATGATGATGCTGTTTATGATGATGTCGTCTGGGTTCGGTGGTAGCGGAGGCGACGAGGGCTCCTCCGCCCCTAGGCTCCCCAAATATGGAAAATTTGGGATTACCGTCGAGAACAAGTCGGAGCTATTAGCGAGATCCCTCGAGCTGCTAAAGACGGTCATCGACCCGGGGTTTATGAGTTGGAAGGAGGTGCCATATGAGCTCAAGTTACCTGTTTGGGCGGCACTACAGGTAATATTTCAATTTCAATTTCATATTTATATTTATATTTATATTTATTCGCAACTAACATTGTATTTATTGGACAGGAACAATTCAACTTAGATCCAAAGCTACGCGATTCCGTCTTGGAGCAGTTGAGGGAGCAAAACAAGACGTGGAAGAAAAATATGCGGACACGGTACTTTGGGAAAACACGAGAGTCCATTATACAATGGCGCGGATCCGTCCCCCCCAAGGAGCCGATCTCATTGGCACAATGGCAAAAGTTCATTGACAATGAGATCGAGGATCGACAATTGGCATCTCGCCAATCAGGGAGGGAAAATCGGGGTAAAAAGACGGACGTGCACTACTCCGGCCGAACCTCTTACGCTGAGGTGGAGCATAGGATTCAAGTAAGATTTAATTAATCTATAACTACATAAATATATTATTCTTCATTATTTTACTTTGTGGGGCCGATACTAATTTTACTTTACTTTATTTTATTTCGGGGGGTAGGGAGTGGGCCAGGGGGTAAGCCATATAGGCTCGATACTTATGTGGCTCTTCGGACGAAGAAGGGGAAGGAGAAGGAGGTGTCCCAGAGCGTCGCGGCCACGATTGTAAGTAATCCGACAGTTTAATTATTGTTAATTACGTTATAATTATTTAGTTTATTTATTTTACTAATCATGTGCTTTTTGTCGTTTCAGGCAAAGCTTAAGGAAGTGCATGAGTCGCAGTCTGATGCCGACAAGGCATCTTTGTCCACAGACGCACTCAGCTAAGTGCTTGGCTCTGATCGCAAGGGGAGGACAAGGGGAGTGAGCTCGCGAGTGGCCAAATCTAGGATCATCGGATTGGAGACGAGCGACACCGGGTTGGCTCGAACGGTGGATTCACACGACACGAAGTTGTCCCGTTTGGAGGCGATGGTCCAAGATATGTACGCATTCATGAAGCGTACGTTGGGTGGAGACCGTAAAGGGAAAGGGAAGGAGAAGGAGAAGGCGGTGGAGGAGGAGGTGCGGTAGGACGAGGCGCAGGATGACGAGGATGTGGACCTCGCTGCTTCATCACCGACACGATCGTACTTCAACGATCCACTTCCCTATTTGGCGCCCTTCAACAGACTATTGTGGACACTTGGTTGGCCGAGCGTGTTCATATTGGACGTATTTGATGGCCAGCGGATAGGGCGGGGGTTGAGGGACCCGAATATCGTCGAGGGTGGAATAGTCCATGGACGTGTGCTTCAAGAGATGGAGTCCAGGGTGCTCGTCACGCATGTCATACCCGGGAAGGAAAACTCCCTATTGTGGTTGCGCGAACAATGCGGCACGACGTATATTAGTGGATGCGTCAATTCGTGTGTCGTGTGGCCTACTCACCTCCTCAGTTTTATCCAAGACATATACTAACATTATTTTTAAGTTCGTCCATTTTAATTATATTTGGATTATATCATCATGTATATTATTTTTACTTTGAATATTTGGATTATATCGTCATGAATATATATTTGATTATCTTTAGTTTGTGTTGGATATATGATGTTTGGAACAGGTACAACGTTGCTATAACAGGTACAAATATACTGCTGGGCAGTGGCAGTGGCCATACTGCCCAGCAGATTTTTTTTAATTCTGTCCAGAATTGTCACGATCAAAGACCGTGACACGTCCGTGACAAAAAGTTGTCACGGAAGTGTCACGGTCAATGACCGTGAAAATACTTTTTAAAAAGGGTCGCGGCTTTGTCACAGTTTATAACCGTGACAAACGTGTCACGCTCACTGACCTTGACACGACCGTGACACAAAATGCGAGTTTTGTGTCAAGGTCAATGACCGTGACACGACTGTGACAAAAAAATTTGTCTCGCCTTGAAATGTCACGTTCATTGACCTTGACAAGTTGGATTTGTCAAGGTTAATGACCTTGACAAATGGGCAGATTTGGTGTAGTGACACTAGAAATCAAATCAGGCCAAAAAGGCCAAACTGTCAACTCGTTAGAAATCTCGTTCGAACGAGGTCGTTCGAACGAGAGTTCGTTCGAACAAAGTGGGCATCTAACGAGATCTCGTTCGAACGAAAGGCATCGAACGAACATCCCACTCGTTAGAAGGCAAACTGTCACCTCGTTCGAACGATCTCGTTAGAACGACCTGGGCAGGTCTTCTAACGAGATGCCAGTTTCGAGCCCAGAATTTTCCTATCACATTTTTCTCTATTTTCTTCACCTCTAATCCCATATAAAAATCGTCCCAACAGTATTTTAAGGTTTCTACTCCACACTAAACATTCGTAGGTCATATCTTAACATTTATATAGGGCCAAATCTTCCTAAACATCATCTAATTATCATAACTCCCCAATTTTTCCCCAAACCTTATGAACATGAACCCTAGAAATTTAAAGCCTTCAATTTCCATAAATAAATCCGTTTTTGTAACATAAAAAGTAGTAATTCTTTTAGTCCAATCCCCCAATAACAAATCTACATGCAAACCTATATCAAATCTGAATTTATAACTCCAATTTCATGGGTTTTTATAAATCTCCCAATAAAATGCAAATATATCAATTTCTAAGCATGGAAGAAGCATTCGCTTGAAATTAACGTAATTAAACCACTTGCCTTAGATAGTTCTCTGAATTTGGTGTTGGTGAATGGGTTGATTCTCCCCTTTCTCTAGGGATTTCCTCCCAAGGTTGAAGATGGTGGTTTTCTCTTTGGGAACCTCTTCTAACTTCTCACCCACTTCTTCCTATAACTCCCGTAGCCCTTTAGTTGGTTAAGTGATGGTAATGGCTTAGTGGGTTACAAAATAACCTAATATTAAGTCCCAAAATTCGTTGGTTATTATTCCCAAAATTTCAAAATTACCAAAATACCCTTTTAAGTTGCTGGTATGGCCCGAAAATGCCTCGGGACCCAAACTAAACCTCCGGCTAGTGTTTTCTGACTATTTCGACCCTTCCGAACACGTTGGCACACTCAAAATAACCATATGGTTGATAAAACTAAAATTCACTTTTTAATTAACATAATTACTTTCCTGACGCGACTGTCACGTGCGTCCCAACTAAATTTTTCAAATTGTCGTATTTCAATCTCGTGATAATTTCAATGTTTACAATATTCATATAACATCATTTGTATACACATTATAATAAAATACCAACTCACATCTCGTTAGTATTTTATCCGGATTAATTCTCAATTAATTCCCATTTAATTTAATTAATCCCATAAATAAATATCACAAAAATACGGGGTATTACATTAACATACAATGCTTACTACAATGAGTTTTCGGATTGTATTTGGAATACAAAGTCGAGGGAAGAGTTTGATTATAAGTGGATTGATCTTATTGAAAGGAGTGGCTTGAATGAAGATAAATGATTAGGCAATATGTTTGACATCCGTTCGACATGGGTTCAAGATGAGATGTGTGATTTTCTGAAAATGAAGTGTTGTTACAAATGGTTAACTTATATACACGTGAAGCATTGATAAATTTCATGATGAGATGTGTGATTTTTTGAATTATAAATTTGAACAAGTGCATGATGAGTGCAATAAAAGTGTGTAGAAGGTTACTAGGAAAAAATTCGAGTCGTATTAATTCTGAACTATTAAATATGACAAGGTATCCAATGTTGCTACATGCACTTGTCAAAAGTTTGAAAGCTTTGCGATCCTATATTGACATGTTTTATCATACTTGCAAAAGTTTCATGATTTTAAAGAATTATCGAGCCCTTATATTTTGAAGAGGTGGACAAAAACGGCAAAAATTGGGGATGTTATTGTTGAGGGTGGGGTAAATATAAATGATGAGAAATCATATTTCTCAAACCAGGATCGCTTGATTCAACTTGCTTTGAATGTGGTTAATAAGGCTCTAACAAATGAAGACATGATGAGGGCTTATACAAACGCCATAGATGTGGCAAATGATAAAATCAATGAAATTATTGGTGTTGTTAAAGTTGGCATTAGTAATGTGAGAATAAACCGATTGGGAGTTAGGCAGAGTGTGTGGGTGACTTCTAGTAATGCGCATAATTACAATTAGCCAAACCAAGTACGGAAAAAGGGTTATGGAAAAGGACTTAAAGGAAGAAATGAAAGGGAACTTCGAAAGGCAAAAACAAACAAATCCCATTGTTATAATGGTTGTGGGTTAACTAGCCAATAGCACGATAAGAGGAATTGTCCGGTTGTAAATGGGTATGCATTATATAAATACTCTATTTGAATAATAAACGCTTTATAGTATATTTGTTTTTAATATTTGTGTTTCTGTATTTTATGCAGATCAACTATTATTGCAGACGCAAACACACTTGTGATTTTGGAAGACGATGACTACTCGACATAACGTTGGAATGACTCGGATGAAGACTGTTTGGGGTGAATGATATTGGCACTTTAGTCATATTTTTTTTATCAATTCTATTTTGTAACCTGTGTTAGTTCATTACCACTGTTATGTTTTGAATTGTAATCCTAATGAATTCTGAATTGTATCTGTTATGTTTTGTATCTGAATTGTATTTATTATGTTGGTAATGTCCAAGATTGTCCATGATTTTAATGTTAGTAATGTTGGTAATGATTTTAATGATTGTTGGTAATGATTGTTAAGTTATGGGTACAGTGGTTTGTCCATGATTTTAATGACTGTTGGCAATGTTGAAAACTTTAAAAGAGGGACCTCTTACACCTTTTCTTTGAACAGCTATGTAGCTTTTTAACAATGGCCTAAGAAGAAGAAATTGAGAGTTTTTATTTATCTCCTGACAACTTTACTCGAGATAATGTTACATTTCAAAACAGAACATCGGTATAATAGCCCGTTATTTTACAGTAATTAAATTAATTTATAGTTAAATTAAATTACATTTAATTGTGAGAAATGTTGTGTGTTTTCGAGTTAAAATCAATTTATGTTAGAGTTTATTGGAGATAGTATTGTATTTTGAATGCCCATTGAATTAATTAGTTAAAATTATAAAACGAAAATCTAATACATGACTCTAATCGGTTGCTTGTTTTAAAAATTTATTATTACCTTTATTATTAAAGTAAATATTAGTTTCAATAGGTTTTATTGGTAGGGAACTTTAAATGGATCTTTCTTTTTAATTTAATTAGTTTAATGGGTTGTGTACTCGTTTAGTAATGGGACTAATAATTTTAAATGGGTCTTATGGATATAATTGGCTTGGGCCTAATTGATTTATTTATTTATTAATAAATTTGGGTCAGTGATTAAAATACCATGAGTTTCGACTAAACTTTTAATGGGATTAAGACCTAATACTGAATTGATTGTCTCGGCCTTTGGTTAAATAAAAAGAGGATATGATATGGTTTTAATAAAGAACAGATAAAACGGAAATTTAAGGAATAAGAGAGAGGGGATCGCCTTCACTTCCATTAATGAGTTATGACGCGAGAAAAAAAAGGGGCATTCACATTTAGATCCTATTAGACTTTTTTAGATATTCTAGTCCCACCATGTTTTCCCCTTACATATAAGTCCTACTCCTAATTTTTTGGAACTTTTTTTCACAATTTTACCCTTTTAAAACTTACCATCCGTAACTTCCTTGAGAAAGTTATATAAGTGGTTGAACTTTTTTTTTAATCTTCAAATGATCATAACTTTTAATTGACATATCTGTTTTTCACAAAATTACTATTTTTGAAATCTGCTCGACAAGATTTATCAAACAAGATCCATGAAGCCTATATAATTTCAAAGAAAAAAAATTACATGGATAGTAAACTTTACTGTATACACCAGAAAGAGAAATAGGTTTATATCTATAATATATTCACAAACATTAACATTTACAGTGCACACACACACACACACACACAGTTGATCCAGACCCTTTTTTTCGAAATTATCTTATTTTTAAAGGTCAACGCAATCCAACAACCTTCATTAAAGCTTAGATTTGGGGTGGGTAGGGTTAGCATTGGGTTAGTTTATATTTGTAACATTTTCACAAACAGTAACATTTACTGTGTTATAACACAGTATACACACACACACACACACACACACACACACACACATATATATATATATATATATATATATATATATATACGGTGGATCCAAACCTCTTTTTCAGATATTATCGTATTCTCAATGCTCCGTGCTACCGGCATCTAATCCCCAACACCACCCACCCCTATTGTCGGAGCTACAACAACCTTCATCAGAGCTCTGATTTGGAGTGACATGGGGTGCCGCTGGCGCAGACATTAGGAAATAAGAAAATATTGGATAAATGAGGTTTGGATCCACTGGAGCTCCGGTTTTGGGTGAATAGAGTTGGCATTGGGTTAGGTTTATATCTGTAACATTTTCACAAACGGTAACATTTACTGTGTTATAACACAGTATATATATATATATATATATATATATATATATATATATATATATATATATATATACGGTGTGTCCAAACCTCTTTTCCTGATATTGTCTTATTTTTAACGACCCGCACTAGCGGCATCTAATCCCCACCACCACCAACCCCAATTGTCGGAGCTCCAACAACCTTCATCAGAGTTCTGATTTGGTGTGACATGGAGTGCCGCTGGCGCGGACCTTAGAAAATAAAAGAATATTGGATAAACGGGTTTGGATCCATTGGAGCTCCACTTTGGGATGAGTAGGGGTAGCATTGGGTTAGGTTTATATCTGTAATATTTTTACAAATAATAAATGTTATTATTTGTGAAAATATTACATCGGCATCCTATGCCACCTCAAATCAGAGCTCTAATAAAGGTTGTTGGAGCTCCGACAATGGGGGTGGGGATTGGATGCCGCTGACGCGAACTGTTAAAAATAAGATAATATAAAAAAAAGAGGTGTAATACCCCGTATTTTTCAGACTTTTAATTTTGGGGATTTATTAAATTTAATTAGAGATATTAATTTAATATTAATCAGGAAAATCATTTAAATACTTACTAGCGTGATGAGAGTTAGTAATTATTGGAATTTTGTTGTAAGTTACTTTATGGGTAAAGTAAGTGGTGTAATTGAATTTAGTAAAATTATCACGAGAATCTAATTTGATAATTTTGGAAATTTATCGGGACGCACTTGTGTCGTGTCGGGATTAAACTCGAATTATTAAAAGTGAATAAATTATAAGTCACCCGTATGGTCATTTTGAGTGCGTCAATGTATCCGGAAGGGTCGTGATAGTCAAAATAATGTACCCGGGGGTTTAGTTTGGGTCTCGGGACATTTTTAGGCCTAATTAACATCTCGGGAGGGCGTTTTAGACATTTTATATTTTTGGGATGGAAACCCACGATTTTTCTAAGGTTATATCAGATTTTAGGAGTCATCTTCTAGGGTTTGAATAATCATAAACCAAAGACGGTCATTGGAGAGGAAGAGGAGAAGCTTTCCAAGGAGTTCTAGGCCAAGAACTCTACCGTTTGCACCGCCGTCGCCGCCAAACTTTAGATCGCGCAACGAGGATGACAACCACACCAATATATCCACAAATCTGAGCCAAATATTTCCAGGCAAGTATCTATCTTGCTCTATTTCAATTAATGCTTCAATGATATTAGTCTAGGGTTGATTAGGACTAGTTTTTGTGAAAGAAAAACCTATTTTGGAGACTCGAATTTTCATGGTGTAGGGGTAAAAGACGTATTCTGGAAATCAAATTCACATGTAGAGGTTGAACCATGAATTTGCATTAAGTTAGGAGTATAAAATCTGGGAAAGGAATGGGAACAAACTAAACAAAAAAAATATTAGGGTTCTTGATATTTTTATGAATTGTGGCCCTTTTAATTCGTTATACTTGCTGAAAATTTGCATGTCTTACATAGAAAATCAATTATTTTGGGATATAACACTTGTACTATAACGTGTTGGGAGTTTGGAAGTCAAATATGTTGGTTTGGATGATTTTGGAAGAAGATTCCCGTAACTGGTATTTCTGCAGTTTCGCCATAACTGCTTGATCGATCGATCGAGCCCTCCTGGAAGACTCACACTCCCTTCTTTTAAATGGTTGATTTCAATTTAAATGACTAGTAATCTTTGGACATTCTTATTAAAACTTTTTGGGAGATCAAGAGGACCAGTAGGACTTGATAAAAAAAATGGAGCATCTCATGTAAGACTAAATTAAGGTTAATGGGGAGTGAACTACACTTAAGAAATAGTGGGAACATGTGTTTAAAGGGTGAGACCCGTAAGGAAGTTACGTCGTAAAATAAAAGATTACCTACTGAAATTACACTTGGGGAGATAGGATTTCACGAGTGTTACGTAGTAAGTTGGAATAATCCCATAAATAAGAATAAAAGAGACAAACCGTTATACGGGATAATATAGTAATGTACAATAAGAATAAATATCATAAGTATGGGTCGTGGGTGTACCTAAAATAGAATTTGGAATAGTAGTATACATATATGACTGTGATTGTGCATATACTATATACGTGTAAAAATCATGCCCGCGCTACTTGCTATCACTGAGGTTACCGCGTTGAGACAGTCTTATCTCGATGGGACCTGTATGGGGGGATGTGGACTTGTACCCTTGAACATAGGAATCCTTGGTACAGGCTATCAGATCGATAGTCAAACGGTCCTAAGAGACGTGAGGGTATGTGCTGACCTCTTAGTAACTTAGAACTATGCTTCGCCTCAATTTGTATGTGTTTTGTGTTAATACAGTTCGAGAGTGATTCCGAACTAGTATTTTCCTTAGTACGAGTGATACGGGGACTTGATAGCAGAGTATGCCAGCACCATAAATTTTATGTGGGGTGCCGATAGTGTATATATATATTATATGAGTGATTAATATATATATATAGACTTGAAATTTGGGAACTATCTACTGTGACTAAAGGTAGGTAAGTAATGAATAATTATTTCAACTTGGATATAAGTGTTTGAAAAGTTTGAGGTAATACTGAGTAGCTTTATAATCAAATGAGGTTTATGTGAGAACTTTGCTTTTAAAAATTAATTTTCTTAACACTAGAAATTATCAGCATGAAACCTTGTGAGTAACTTAAGATAACTAAACTGATGGGATAAATAGTGCGGTAGGTGTGCACATTAGAAGAGATGTGAGAATTCCTCAAGAGAGTGTCGCACACTAATATGATTGTTGCATTAGCCGGTAAGCATTTTAAATACTTGCTAAACTGAATTTTTAAACTGTTTTTACAATCGGGCTCTGACCCGTTTCCTATTTTCTCTTCTCTCTTGTATATCTATGTATATATTATAGGTGCCCAACCATAGGGGCGTCTTGCATAGGATCCTTTGGAAGGAACATGCTGCAGCTTAGGTGGGAGTTGCAGGCCTCTTGCTTAGACGACCTCATTATTGATTCCACTTCTAGTTTTATTTCATCCAGTTGGGCATGTGTCACCCTTTTTCCATTATTCAGTTGGTTTTATCAGAGATTGTAATTCGTTTACTTCCAGTATTTTTACTTTGGGATTGTTACTGTTAGGATGTTTTCCTTTGAAGTTTTAAAGTTGGATTTAATTAGTTGAATGCTAAAATTGCTTGGATTATTTTTCCAGTCTAGTTGTTTTGTGATGTTTAAACCATGGATTATGAAAGGTTTTAAATATTGGTTTTAAATTAAATTTGTAATTGATGTCTTAAAAATGTTTTTGTCACTTAGCTTAATTATTTAGGGTGTTTAATTTGAAAAGTTATTTTTGCGACAGTGATGTTAAGAATGAACCAACCGTTCACCTTGGTTATAATTCAATAAAGGACTGATCACCCGGTATTTAATTTGGCGGGGTGTCACAAGAGGTTTGGATATATATATATATATATATATATACTGTGTTATATGAACACAGTAAATGTTAATGTTTGTGAAAATGTTATAGATATAAACCTAACCCAATGCCACCCCTACTCACCCCAAATTGGAGCTTCGTTGGATCCAAACCCCATTTATCTAATATTCTCTTAATTTCAGAGGTCCGCGCCAGCGGCACCCTATGCCACTACTACCCACCCCAAATCATAGCTCTGATGAAAGTCGGTTAAGCTCCGATAATAGGGGTGGGTAGTGGTGGGGATTGAATGTCGCTAGCGTAAACCTTTAAAAATATGGTAATTTTGAAAAAAAAAAGAGGTTTGGATCTACCGTGTATATATATATATATATATATATATATATATATATATATATATATATATATATATATTGTGTAATATTAACTCAGTAAATGTTACTGTTTGTGAAAATGTTATATATATAAAACTATTTCATAAATATATTAACACAGTAAGTTTTATTGTTTGTGAAAATGTCACAGATATAAAACTATCTCATTTTCTGGTGTATACAATAAAGTTTAATATCTATGAGATTTTTACAAACAATAGCATTTACTGTGTTATCACATTATATATATACATATATATATTCAATATGCTCTTATTTCTAAAGCTCTGCGTCACCGGCACCTAATGTCACCCATACTCACTCCAAACCGGTGCTCCAGAGGATCCAGATCCCATTTATCCAATCTTATTTTCAGAGGTCCACGCCAGCGGCACCCCATGACACTCCGGTGGATCCAAAACCCATTTATTCAAAAGTCTCTTTTTTTCAAAGATCCGCGCCAGCGGCACCACATGCCACCCTTACCCACCCCAAATCGGAGCTCTGATGAAGGTCGTTGATGCTCCAACAATGGTGGTAAGGATTGGATGCTGCTAGCGCCAACCTTTAAATATAAGGTAATTTTGAAAAAAGAGGGTTTGGATCCACCGGATATATACATATACTGTGTAATATTACCACAGTAAATGCTATTGTCTGTTTGTGAAAATGTCACATATATTAAACTACTTCCTATTCTAGTGCATACAGTAAAGTTTATTGTTTGTGTAAATTTTTTTCTTTAAATTTTGTAGGCTTCATGGATCTTGTTTGATAGATCTCATCGAGCAGATTTCAAAAATATTAATTTTGCGAAAAATGGATTTGTGAATCAAAAGTTATGATCATTTTAAGATTAAAAAAAAGTCCAATCCCTTATGTAAGTTCCTAAAGGAAGTTACGGATGATTAGTTATAAAAGGGTAAAATTGTGAAAAAAATTCCCTAAAATGTTGGAATAAGACTTATATGATTGTTGAAAAGTCAAAAGGACTTATATGAATGTTGACCCGACAAATGGGACTTATATATAATTATCTAAAAAAAAGGGGCAGCTGCCGAGAATAACGGAAAGGAGAGTTTGAGGGTTTTGTTGTTAAAAGTTAAAATCATCAATATAAGGTTATTACAGATACAGTAATCTTGGGCAAAATATTTTTAGCTTTTGGGAAAAGATGTCGGCAGCTTATTATTAAGGGTTGGTCTTGGCTACAAAGGCAAGGAGCTGTTTGGTTCCTTAGTTGGTTAAAGTTACACAAAAGACAAACCATGGTTGTTTAAGGTGTTCAAATAAATAAGGAGAGAGGAGGGAGCTATTCATATCGCAACATTTCTTTAGGATAAATGATAGAAAGAAAAAATGAAAGGACATCTCCCTTATTGATTGTGGCAGTTATAGTCAACTGGGACCCCTCCTTCTCAGCCTTTGTGCTGCCAACAAAGAATAACACATTTAAATCTTTTTCTTTACCAACTTAACAGTTGACATTAAATCCCTAACTCAAAAGTTCTATGCGATCTATAAAGTGTAGTTTTCACCCGATATTTTCTACATTTACAAACTGAACCCCAAACTAATTCAAAGGCCATTTTGAAGTCAAATTTGAAGGAGTTTTTGGAACGTGCTTCGAGCCAAGTATTTTTCTACTCCTCTCCCTTTATGTGTGTATTTGCTAAATTCACCTAAACAAAATTTTAATGCTAAAATTTGTTAGTGACCTTTAGAAAAGTGTGCAATTTTAATTCATGTGATATTAGGTGAATTTAAATAGTTTTATATTCTTAAAAATTCATGTCGAGACTATTAGTTTACGAAAAATAATTATTGACCCCAACACGTGAAAATGATAATTTTAGATTTTTACCCGATTTGTAAATATTGATAATCGGAGATACGAGAATGGACGAAGCCAAACTAATTTAGAATTAAAATATTTTGAAAGTTCAATTGCTCAGTAGGGTTGTACCTTACTCTTTAGGAGTAATACTTTTTATATGTATGTTTCAAATTGATGATATTCGTTATGAGACTCTTATTCATCTTATAATATCCCATATGGAAATATTGTAAAAGACTTGGGACAATTGATACGTATTAATGAACCCTTTATGATGTAACATAACCGCGTTAAATAATTATGTGTCCATTTTATGTAAGAACTCAATATGAACCCGTGTTCGAAACCATGTTAGTGTTCATGTAGCTTCTGTTATGTAGACGTTAGAAGGAGTACGGTAAATTATTGTGATTGTTTTGGTTGTTAAATAGTAGTTTAGATTAATTCGAAGATTTCTCGCGTAGATATTTAAATTGTTGCTCTACTCTCGCATACTAAACCTTAAATAAATGGTCGCGGCAACTACTCTAACTAAATATAAGTGTATCGGGAGGGTTCCTTAATTGGATTTCACTTCGGTGAGATGTCCCACGCATGGAGTTTAGAAAAGGGTTGTTGTGACGACTTAAATCATTAATAAAAATTACAAACTTTCATCTTTACACTTTCATTACGAGGAATCACTTACACGATGTTTGTCCCTTTAGCTCTTTATAAAATCATTTACAATATATATCGTGAATCCTAAATGACACAACCGAGTCAGCATAACTGGGGTAAATGAGGTTTGAATTATTTTCATGGAATGAATAATTATGTGTTAAAATGTCAATATTAATTGAAAATGAATGGTTGGGTACCGTGGAGGGACACCTCGATATTATGATGTGTTAATTCTTGGCCATGCGAATACCGGGTGGGGTCAGGGCATAAAACGTGATGTTTATGGTTTATTATGATATGTTAATTCTCGGCCATGCAAATACCAGGTGGCGTCAGGGAATGAAATGTAACCATTTAAATTTGACGTACCGCATATTCATGAGATGGCTGAGATGAAGGGGTGCATGTCGGTTATGTGGTAATTAATTAATGAGCATAATTGATTAATGAAAGTAATTAAGTGATTACGTAATCTTGGCGTACCGCATGTATGTGAGATGGTCGAGAGGAAGGGGTGCATGTAGGTTACAAGTTAATGAATTATTTAACATATCGTTTACTTACTGATTAGTTAATGAGAATAACTAAATAACGGTATAAAATGAAATAATTCTAATATATTGTGAGACTAGGTTTATGGGTTGGGTCGTTCATTAAATTATTAAATTGTGACTTTATCATCTATGCATATAACTGCTTTGAGATGCTTAGTTAATTTACTTGCTAGGGTTTTGTGACACCCTGCCTAATTAAATACCCGGTGATCAGTCCTTTATTAAATTAAAATCAAGGTGAACGGTTGGTTCATTCTTAGCATCATTGTCGCAAAATAAATTTTCAATTTAAACACCCTAAATAATTAAACTAAGTGTCAAAACAATTTAAAGCTTTATTTTCATTTTATTTAAATCCAAATATGAAAACCTTTTTAATAATTAACACTTTAAGAATCATACAAATATGAAGAATGGTAATAAACGCCCAAGAATTCAACCATTCAGATAAACCAACACCAAGTTTAAAAACTACAAATGAAATCATCCTGACACGAATTACATCCCAAAGGGTACCGAATACTGAAAATAAATGAATATAAACCTCTGACAAATCCAACTGAATAGGGAAACGGGCGACACATGCCCTGACTAATCAGAACTAAATTAAGAGTAGAGTCAACAACGAGGTCGTCTAAGAAATGGCCTGCAACTCCCACATAAGCTGCAGCACGTCCATTCCAAGGAATCTAAGTATGATGCCCCTGTGGCTGGGCACTTGTAATACATACATATATATACAAGAGAGCGAAAAGGACATGAAACGAGTCAGAGCCCGAGTGTAAAACAGTTTTAAAAATAGTTTAGAAAGTATTTAAAATGCTTACCGGCTAATGCCACAACCATGTTAGTATGCGATATTC
Organism: Sambucus nigra; assembly: GCA_949130495.1. Lineage (NCBI taxonomy): Eukaryota > Viridiplantae > Streptophyta > Magnoliopsida > Dipsacales > Adoxaceae > Sambucus > Sambucus nigra. Next base: position 614,568,316 of record OX422207.1, read on the forward strand.
TCTTGAGAATTCTCACCTCTCATCTAGTGTGCACGCCTACCGTACTAATAACTCTCATAAGTTTCTCTAACTTATTCTCCATAAGATTTTATCAAGTGAAAAGCGAGGTTATAATATTTACTTTAGGAAATCATTCTCTTCAAGATTTCATATGTTATTTAGAACAACTCATTTCCATTATAAAGTTCCCGAACACTTATAATAAAATTAAAGCATTTATTCATTACTTATCTACTTGTACGCACAGTAGAAAGTTCACATATAGATATACGTATATATATTAGTCACGCATACAATATATATACTAACGTCACCCCACATAAAATTCTATGGTGCTTGCATACTCTGCTATCAGGTCCTCGTATCACACAAACTAAGGAAAATACTAGTTCGGAATCACTCTCGAACTGTATTAACACAATACACAAATAAATGGAGGCGAAGCATAGTTCCAAGTTCTAAGAGGTCAGCACATACCCTCACGTCTCTTAGAACATCTGACTATCATTTTTGGATAGCCTGTATAGAGGATACTATCTTCTAGGGTATGAGTCAATATCCCCCATAAAGGTCCAATCGAGATAAGGCCGTCCCGACGCGAAAACCCCCGTGATAGCAAGTAGCTCGAGTATGATTTTTACACAGATATATAATATATGCACAATTACACAGTCATATATATATATATATATATATATATATATATATATATATAAATTAGGTGCGCTCACAGCCCATAATTATAATTATCAGCTCTTAAGACATTTTTACTTGATTATCTCGCATAACGGATTTATCACTTTTATTCTCATATATATATAAGTTACTCCATACCTACTTCTCGTCTCTCGAAGTATTCTATCTCCCTAAGTATAATTTTAGTAGGCACTCTCACTTACCTTTTAGTCTAACTTCCTTACAAGTCTCGACCTTTTATTAAATGTATGCATGACTTCATATGTATGAATAACTCCCCGTTAACCCTTAATTTCACCTTACATTAAATTCTCACTCAACGGAGTTTACCTAGACCCTACTGGTCCTGTTTATATGCAATTATGTTCTAACAATAATAATCAATGGTTACTATGCATTTTAATCGGATTAAGCCAACATAAGGGGAATATGCAGTTTTTCAGGAGGGGTCGATCGATCAAGGAAATGGGATCGATCGATCGATGTTCTTGGGTCGATCGATCGATCAAGTAGTTATGACGAAAACTGCATTAACCCAGTTACGGGTTTGCCTCTCCAACCTCAACCAAATCTCCGTATATTATTCCCAAACTCCCAACCAATGTTACTACAAGTACTATATTCTTGAACACATGATTTTTTACGTAAAATATGTCCCAATTCGTCAATTACAATAATTTAATTGGTAAAATTTACCTAAACTTCAAGAACCCTAATTTTTTCTTTTTCTTTCAATCCTTCCAATTCTTTTCCAGATTTCCTACTTCTAAATCCATACAAATTCGTGGTTTATCCTCTACATGCGATTTAGATGTTCATAATATGATTACTTCTTCTACAACATGTGATTTTAAGTCTCAAACTATACTTTCTTTCACGAAACAAGTTCTAAACAACCACAGACTAACATGATTGAGACATTAACTAAAAATAAAGTAAGATAGATACTTGCCTGGGAATTGAGTTTCTGATTTGTGGAATGAAGTGATATGGTTGTGTTCCCCATCACGCGATCTACGATTTGGTGGTGGTGGTGGTGCAAATGGTTGAGTTTTTTGCCTTGAATTGCTTGGGAAGCTTTCCCACTTCTTCTCTAATGGTCGTTCTTTGATTTTGCTCTTGTTAACCCTAGAGGACAACTCCTAAAGGTTGATATAACCTTGGGAAATTCGTGGGTTTAATTATCCAAAAATATGAAATGTCCATAATACCCTCCCGGGATGCCAAGTAGGCTTAAAAACGCCCGGAGATCGAAACTAAACCCTCGGGTTTATTATTTTGACTATCTCGACCCTTTTAGGACACATTGGCGCACTTGAAATGATCATACGGGCGACTTATAATTTATTCACTTTTAATAATAACAATTTAGTCCTGACACGACACATGCGCGTCCCGACTTAAATTTCCATAATTGCCATTTTATTCACTCATGACAATTTTAATAAAATCAATTCTACATATTACTTTACTCAATAAGTAATATTTAACAATTCAACCAATTTTCAATAATTACTAACTCTTGTCACGCTAGTAAATATTTAAAACAAATTTCTGGATTAATATTAAATTAATATCTCAATTTAATTTTATAAATCCCTAAATTTAAAAGCCATAAAAATAAGGGGTATTACAGGTTTTAACCCCCTTTTGTGAAAACCATGTGCTAGTAGTGGACCTCCACTTAACTTTTCTTCAATCCAATTAAAATATTTTATTTAACTCTCTTACTCAAGGTATCGGCTCCGGAGACATTGCGGATCTCTATCTTCTCAAGTTCCCATGTATCTTTTTAGTCTATCTTATTTTGATATGTTTAGTTTGTATGTTGAGGCTTTTCTGGTTTGTATTGTTCAAAGACTCTATTGGGATTGTATTTACGTATTACTATAAAAACATCATTACTTATATATTCGGTTATTGTACATTAAAAGTTATACTTGAGGATCTTTTCATGGCTTCCAAATTATTATCTATGGCTTCATTTGTTCTCTTCATCCTGAGAATGATATTATTTTGTTTTTATTATCCCGTGTGATTTTATATTTAGACTTTATCAACCTAAGTGTTAAATTACACGGGGTATTACAGTTGGTATCAGAGCATGGTCTTAGGCTCGAGGGTTATAGGTTCTCTTAGATTACTACATAGCGTTCTTTAATACGTGCCTTTCTTTCTACTCTCACTTACGTTCGTTAAGGATAGGTGTAATACCCCACATATTTGAAGATTTAAATAATTATGGGATTATTTATTACAACGGGATTAATTAAATTTAAATGTGAAGAATTAAATTGTTAATTAATCCAAATCTAATAAAAATAAATATTAACTAGCGTGCTACGGGTTAATACTTATTAGTTTAATATTACTATGCGATATGTAATATGGAACTATATACTTTGATAAATTGTTGAGAGATAGTGATACGACAGTTTAGTGAATTAATTCAGACGTGCGTGTGAGTCGTGTCGGGACTAAATTGGTGGAATAAATATATCGATTATTTTTAGTAACTCGTATGATGATTTCGAGTGTACCGTTGAGTCCGGAAGGGTCGAAATAGTCAAAATAGTATACTCGAGTGTTTAGTTTGGGTCCCGGGGCAATTGTAGGCCTAATCGGCACCCCGAAAGGGCATTATGGTAAATTGGATTTTTAGGCCTAATTAATGGACAAAAATTAGGACTTAATTAATGAGCCAAAATAATTGCATTAGAGTTATAAAGCTGGAGAAAGCAAGAATGGGCATAGGAAGTGTGAGGGAAGGCTTTTGCCAAGAGAAGAGGATTAAATCGACATCACCTTGCACCACCACCACCGTGTAGATCGGGACGAGGGAAACACACCCATACCAACAACATCCGGAAATCAGACTACTCTCTCAAGGCAAGTGTTTATAACTTGCTGTATTTCGGTATTAATTTGATTCATGTTAGTGTAGGGTTGTTAGGATTATGTTGTAGGTCATAAAAATCGTGAAATTGAGGAATTTGAATGTGTAAATAAATTCTGTGATTCATTAGATCGAAACCCTTAATATTTGTAGACTGGAAATCACGTTTTAAGGAATTTATATATAGAACAAATCTGGAAATTTTTCTTCTTTAACATGTATTGGAAGAACTAGGGTTTTGATAAATTTAAATTGGGGATTTCACGTTTTATGAATGATTTGAAATGAATTGATGATTTTAGGATGTTAGAATTCATATGTTATTGATGGGGTCCGATGTATAACTGTCTATTTGGAGTTTGGGGTGTTGAAGGAGAAGATATAAGGTTAAAAATGGTGGAAAACGTTGAAAAATCTGGGTAGGGGACGAACAGCGAATTCTCGCGCGAAGTCACTCGAAGTCGTTCGAGCGAGATTGCCATCTCGTGCGAAGCCATTCGAGCGACACGTGGCAGTCGTTCAAACGAATTGCCACCTCGTTCGAGCGACAGAGTGAAGTTTTGATAATTTCTTTTAGGGCCCAGTGTTGAGTTTATTAGTTCAGAAATGAGAAATATAATTTCTAATAATAAACTTGAGTAAGGCAGAATTTCTGAAGAAGTATGAGAAGCTAAATACTTTAATGAATTAAGTACGGGGAGAATATACCGTAGAGATTTCGAGAGGGAGGATAACCCAGTAACTATTATAAAAGGTTGGAATCAAAATGTGTAAGAGAAGAATATGTAGGTAAGGGAAATACCTATTTATTATAATAGGATGTGTGTATGTCTATTATGTATTATTACTATTAAAGACACTAATGGGTGATAACCCGGGGGTGTGAGAATATTATTATTATAAGTGTAATAATGGGTGATAACCCGAGGGTAAAAAAACGTATTGTAAGTGTACTAATGGGTGATAACCCGGGGGTACAAGATTATTTAAATAAGTGTACTAAAGGGGTGATAACCCGGGGGTACAGAATTGATTAGGTGCACTAATGGGATATAGCCCGGGGGTCATGTTACATATATATAGGGTAAACGTGACTATATGTATATATGTATGAAAATTTTGAATCAATCTAGTGTGTATAGTAATGTATATGATCATGCAAATTTGTTAAGAAAATTCTAATCGAATATTTGACTTATTATGGAAACGGAAAATGTATTAATTAGCTTTTTGATATAGGCTAATTGGTTAACGTATTGTATGGGCGATACGGGCGTACTAATAGTGAGGGTAAATACTGTTAGGATGGATTCAGATTAGTTATATTGGGAGGTATAGCTAAGGAGAAAACTTAGATACGCGTTAGGCGTGCACAATAAAAGAGGGGTGAGAATCTCAAGAGAGGGTTCGAACTAACATGTACTTGATACTTGCTTTACTGCAAATTTTAAATACTTGCTTAAACAAATATTTTTACACATCGGGCTCTGACCCGTTTCTTGCATCTTCTCTCTCTCTTGCTATATATGTATTATATCAGGTGCTCAGCCGCAGGGACGTCAGGCTTAGAGTTTCGGATTTGCGTGGCATGCTGTAGCTATTATGGGAGCTGCAGGACTTTGTTTAGACGCTTCGATTATTTCATTCCTATTCGTTATGACATTTTCTGTAGGGCATGTGTCGCCCCTTCCTTAGACAGTTTCAGAGATTATGTTTACTCTATTTCTCGTTTACTTTCATTTGGATTGATGGGTACTATTGTTTTGGTTTAGTGTTTTGAACTGGGATGTTTTATCCAGTCTTATTTATTTCAGCATGCGATTCTGATTTAGTATTTGCATTAATTAATTGTGCGTGGATGTTTTATATTAAATTACTTGGTTTGGTAATTAAATGGTTTTAAACAAATAAGAAAAAAAAATTGACACTTAGCTTAATTATATTAGGTGATTAAATAAGTTATTATGTTTTCGACAGTGATGCTGAGAATGAACCAACCGAACATTCTTTTTTAAATTTTATAAAGGACTTATCACCCGATATTTAATTGGGCGGGGTATTACCATAGGATTTCCATCTAAAATATTAAATTATACTTATGAGGATATTCTCATTTAGCCATAAAACTAATAGGGTAGACTGATTTTGTAGCCCTGCACCATAAGCTCCCATTATACTGAGTATTCCAACCCAGACACCCAAAGGCAATATTACTTTAGGGAAATAAAAGTTTTTAAAGCTAACCGCCCAGATGGTCCAAGCACACTTAGTTATAACCAGGCATGAGAAATCACCCACAGTTACTCTACTTACACTTTGGATCATTACGTGGGTGGACAAAAGGTTAGAGAGGGCACTTTAGACTTGTGCAGGAAATGTGCCAATAGTAAAAATAGTAAGGGATGCATATAACCTCAATTGAAGCAGTATGAGAGAGGGAAGAAATATTTGGTTTGCCCTGATGTTGAAATTTAGGGGCAAAAATATTAGGTCCATCCAGGCCAGAAGTATGTCTATTATGGACAATTTTAAGGACAGTTCCAATATGTCCCCTACTACCAATATTATCAGTATTTAGTGATGAAGCCACATTCGGTATCAACGCTACCCGCATCACCGAATGCACAGTGGCTGCCCCAGCTTCTATATAGGATCTTTTATTATATGGAACAAACCAAGAAGGAGAATGAGGAGAAGATAATAGCAGTGTACGGTATGTTTTATATTGTGAGCACTTTAGACAGAGATTTTTTCGACACCGATGCCCCACACTCCTTCGTATCGCTTTGCTTTATGAGGATTATTGGTTTGCTTCTTATCTACTGTGATGGATCCTTATTGATAGCTACTCCTCTAGATGTATCTACCCATATTTTTTAGATTTTTGAAAGTGGAGGTGTATATTGGTATATTGAGTCTTGAGGATAATTTGTTAATTTTAGACATCCGCTCTTGTTATGTGATCTTGGCTGTGAAGTATATGATCATATATATATGATAGGTTTGCATTCAGAGTACCCCCAATTAAGTGTACGTGAGGAGGATGTACCAAGAACTATCTGTTTTACTCCTAATGGTTCTTACGAGTTCAAAATCATGTCGTTTAAGTTGATAAATTCCCACACCATGTTCATGGACTTGATGAAATGGGAGTTCTAGATGTATGTAGGTCAGATTATCATCATCTTCATTGATGACATCTTGATATATTGAGGTCAAAGAGGGAGCATGACGAATATTTGAGAACTTTCACTTCATATGTTGCGGGAGAATAGTTTTTATGCTAAATTCCATAAATATGACTTTTGGAAATGAGGGGTGAAATTTTTAGGCAATGTAGTATAGGAGTTAGGATTATGAGTATATCTGAAGAAGGTTTTGGCCATTTGGATTAAGGACAACCCATGACACTTACAGAGGTTCGTAGTTTTAGAGATTGACGGGTATTATCATAAGTTTATTCGAGGATTTTATTTTATTGGGGGACATTTGGTCTAGTTGACTCCGAACGGATTCAATTCATTTGGTCAGAGGTGTGTTTACATGACTTTGACACTCTTAAGGAAAAGTTAACTTCAACTTCGATTTTGGCTCTACCTAAGAGTGGGGTTGAATATATGGTATCCATCGATGCTTCCTTACATAGATTAGGTGGAGTGTTGATGCAGGAGGATCGTCCTATTGCCTATGCATTTTAACAGTTGAAACCTCACGAGGGTAACCATCCGACTCTTTATTTGTAGGTGGCAATCGTAGTGTTCGCACTATATGTTTAGAGACATTATTTGTGGTATGAGAAGTTCAGGCTATTTAGGAATCACAAGAGTCTTCAATATTTGTTCACGCGAAATGATTTCTTCATGCATCAGCAAAGGTGTTTCAAGTTCATTAAGGACTACCAATTTACGATTCAACATCACCCAAGGAAGACCAATGTGGTGGCAGATGCTTTGAGTCGACAAACCTAGTGGAAATTTATTTATTTCAGTTGGTTTATGCGAGTCACATTCTTATGATTAGTGGGTTAGCCGATATGGTTATGCGTATGCTCACCATTACTGTTGACTTGCTTATGCGGGTGGTCTGATCGCAATCATATGATGTTTTTGTAATGAGAGAGCGGTTGAGTTAGTGAGCCACTAGTGTATCTCATTACATCACTAGATCAAATGGTATTTTTCGATACAAAGGGAGGTTGGTTGTGCCATTAGGTAAGGAGTTGCTTAGGGTTGACATGTAAGAGGTTCATGGATCGTAGTTTTTGGTATACCCAGTTGGGATAAGGTGTCCAAAAATATAAAAAAACAATATTGGTAGTCTGGGGTGAAAAGAGACGTTGCTATATTGGTGACCTAATATAACATGGTCAGATGGTGAATCCGAGTCATCATCGAATGATAAGAAATCTTTTACACCTAACAATTCCTAAGTTTAAGTGGGATAATATTTTGGTAGACTTCATTATCAGGTTGCAATTAACTCCAAGGTGACGCGTTTCTATTTAGGTTATAATGGATCGTTTAATGGAGGTTGCACGTTTCTTTCCTATTCGCATGGAATTCACGACATTACAATATACACATTTGTATGTAGTGGAGATTGTTAGGTTGCGTGGGGTACCTATATCGATCATCTTGAACAAAGACCTTACTCTTATATATCACTTCTTGGCAAATTTACAGGTGGTTATGGGGACGAAGTTACAATCGAGTACGTTGTACCATCCTCAAAAATAGGGTAGATGTAATGGGTGAGATAGGTGTATAATCATGTATTTTAGGCATGCACATTAGATTTCAAGTGTAGTTGGGACGCACTTATCTTTGGTTGATGTCGCCTATTGTTATCAAAAATTAATTAGCATGGCACCATATAATGTGTTGCACGGGTGGCAGAGTAGGTAACTAGTGTGTTAGTTTGATCCCTGGGGGAGTAGCTTGTTAAAACCCATGTTCTCTTAGGAGAGTAGGGTAAATCAAGATTAATTATGAGTAGACCAAGACCACCCAGAGTAGGACAAAATAGTTTTGTAAATTTGGATTGGGAGGACGTGGAGTTTCAACTGGCATCCAGGTACTTCTCAAGGTACCACCCATTAAAGGGGTATTACAAGTTATCCTTAACGTATGTTGGGAATTTTATGATCACGGATCGTGTGAGATCACTCGCTTATCGTTTAGAAGTACCACGCCATTTAGATCAGGTCCACCAAGTGTTTCATGTATCAATCTTTCGTAGATTCTTATGGAAGTAAAGTTATGCTACTGGATGTCGATGTTTTGTACGCTAACGAGACAACACGTATCTTAGATTGGTGCGTCCATATTTTGAGAACTAAGGCGATTCCGTTTTTCCATTTTAAGTGTGTCAATATAGTGAGGATGAATCCACTTGATAGAGAGAGAACATAAATAGACAATGGTACAAAACATTTATGTTGAGGTAAGTATACATTTTTTTTCTGAATTCGGAGGGTGGAATTCTTTTTGTTAAAGGGAAGAATGTAATAGCCCGTTATTTTAAAGCAATTAAATTAATTTATAGTTAAATTAAACTACATTTAATTGTGAGAAATGTTGCGTGTTTTCGAGTTAAAATGAATTTATGTTAGATTTTATTGGAGATAGAATTGTATTTTAAATGCCCATTGAATTAATTAGTTAAAATTTTAAAATGGAAATTTAATACATGACTCTAATTAGTTGGTTGTTTTAAAAACTTATAATTACATTTATTACTAAAGTAAATATTAGTTTCAATAGGTTTAATGAGTGGGACACTTTAAATGGGTCTTTCTTTTTAATTCAATTAGTTTAATGGGTTATGTACTCATTTAGTAATGGGACTATTAATTTTCAAATGGGTCTTATATGTATCATTGGCTTGGGCCTGATTGGTTAAATTAATTATTAATAAAATTTGGGTTGGTGATTAAAATACCATGGGTCTCAGCTAAAGTTTTAATGGGCTTAAGACCTAATACTGAATTGATTGTCTCGGCCTTTGGTTAAATAAAAAAATGATAGGATATGATTTTAATAAAGAAGAGACAAAACGAAAATTTGAGGGATAAGAGAGAGGGAATGGCCTTTACTGCCATTAATAAGCTATGAGTGGAAAACAACGAAGCCATGCTGCCATTTCTATAGGGAATAACGAATAAGGGAGTTTGTGGGTTTTGTTTTTAAAAGATAAAATCATCAATATAAGGTTATTACAGTTATAGTAAGCTTGGACAAATATTTTTAGCTTTTGGTCAAAGATGTTGACGGCTTACTATTAAGGGTTGGTCTCGGCTACAAAGGCAAGGAGCTGTTGGGTTTCTTAGTTAGTTAAAGCTACACAGACAATAAACCACGGTTTAAGGAGTCCAAATAAAGAGGAGAGGGGAGGGAGTTATTCAGATCGCTGCAATTTTTTTAGGAGAAATGATAAAAAGAAAAAAAGGGACAGCCCCCTTATTGATTGCGGTAGTTAGAGTCAACCGGGACCCCTCCTTCTCAGCCTTTGTGCTGCAAACAAAGCATAACATATCTAAACAAATTTCTTTACCAACTAAACACCTGACATCCGATCCCAACTCATAAATTCTATGCAATTTATAAAGTTCAGTTTTAACCCAATATTTTCTACATTTATAAACTCAACCCCAAACTATTTTGAAGGCCATCTTGAAGTAAATTTCAAGGAGTTTGGGATGCGCTTCGTGGCAAGTATCTTTCTACTCCTCTCCTTTTATGTTTGTATTTTCTAAATTCACCTAAACTAAATTTTAATGCTAAAATTTATTAGTGAACCTTAGAAAAGTGTGCAATTCTAATTCATGTTATATTAGGTGAATTTAAATAGTTTTATGTGCTTAAAAATTCATGTCGACCCTTTTAGTTTGTAAAAAATAATTATTGACCCCAACACAGGAAAATGATAATTTTAGATTTTTACCTCGTTTGTAGAAATTGATAATCGGAGATACGAGAATAGACGAAGCCAAATTAATTTAGAATTAAATATTCTGAAAGTTCAATTGCTGAGTAGGGTTATACCTTAAGCTTTAGGAGTTGTACTTTTGATATGTATGTTTCAAATTGATGAGATTTGTTACGAGACTCTTATTCATGTTATAATAACCAATATGGAAATATTATAAATGACTTGGGACAGGTGATACGTATTAATGAACCCCTTATGATGTAACATAACCACGTTGAACAATTATGTGTCCATTTTATGTAAGAACTCAATATGAATCCATGTTCGAAACTATGTTATTGTCGTTGTACATTCTGTTATGTAGACGTTGGAAGGAGTACAGTAGATTATTGTGATTGGTTTGGTTGTTAAATAGTAATGTAGATTAATTCGGACATTTCTCAGATAGATATTTAAATTGTTTCTCTACTCTCGCATAATAAACCTTAAATGAATTATCGTGGCAACTACTCTAACTAAACATAAGTGTATCAGGAGGGTTCCTTCTTTTGATTTCACTTTGGTGAGACGTCCCACGCAAGGAGTTTAGAGAAGGGTTGTCGTGATGACTTAAATCATTAATAAAAATTATAAACTTTCATCTTTACACTTTGCATTACGATGAATTACTTGCATGATGTTTGTCCCTTTAACTCTTTATAAAATCGTTTACAATATACATTGTGAATCCTAAATGGCACAACCGAGTCGGCATAACTGGGGTATATGAGATTTGAGTAGTTTTCTTTGAGTGAATAATTATGTGTTAAAATATCAATATTAATTGGAAATGAATGGGTGGGTACTGTGGACGGATACCTCGATATTATGATATGTTAATTATCGGTCATGCGAATACCAGGTGGTGTCAGGGTGTAAAACGTGATGTTTATGGTCTATTATGATAGGTTAATTTTTGACCATGCGAATACCCGGTGGCGTCAGGGTGTGAAATGTAACCATTTAAATTTGGCATACCGCATATTCATGAGATGGCCGAGATGAAGGGGCACATGTCGGTTATGTGGTAATTAATTAATGAGGATAATTGATTAATGAAAGTTATTGAGATTAATACATGGTATTACTTAAACTTGGCTTACCTCATTGTTGACGTAAAAAACTAGATTTGATCTAATTAATTAATCACAGATAAATAAGAATAAAGAGATCAGAAAAGGATTTTCAAAGTGGTTTAGCCTTAATGAAATGGCCTACGTCCACTGTCTTGTATTACTTGGTGTCTTGATTTAATCTCAATTATGCCTGTTTATGATAGCTTACTCGGCCATGAGGGTTTTACAATGTATTTATAGCCGGGTTGTCAGTATGAATAGACAATATGCTGTTATTAAATAGGCATATGTATCCGTACATGGTAAGAATGTTCATTGGATCTGTCTTTGTCATTTGATCTTCCTAACCATCTTCTCGGTACGCTGAGTAGCTTGGTATACTGAGTAGCTCGGTACGTTGAGTAGCTCGGTACGTTGAGTAGCTCGATGCATTGAACTTGCGCCATGCTGGATCACACGTGTCCTCATATAATTAGTCCACATCAGCTGACTAATTTTTGTATCAACAGAAGCCCCCAATGTTTCACAGTTGAGTTTTGATATGAGAGTGTGGAACATTTTACTCAAAAGTTGATTGGGCACATTTTTTACGTCTTGATTAATTACAGGACTGCAATACTTGTGAAAATTTTCCACGTTATATAACAATTTTGAGCGCGAAATGGAAAACTTGTAAATATTTTAATTTTTTCACAAACGCTTGAGTATTTACGTATTTTTCCTTTGATTAATCGTCGGGAACACAACACTCATCATGTGTGATCATTACTTTTCTCATTTTATGTTGATGCAAAAAACTGGACCGAATCCCATTTTTATGATCACAGATAAATAGATAAAAGCAATCCAATCAAGCACATGAGAGACAAAGATTTTTAAAGTGGTTCGGCTATAAGGAAAAGCCTACGTCCACTGTTATTTTATTCCCAGGGGTTTATAATAGCACAATGTGGTGTAGAGAGAGAAAAAGGTATGGATCTTGTGTATGGTGTCTCTCGGTTCTTGGATCTCTTGGATCTCTCCTCCCTTTTGGCTAAGGGAATACATGTATTTATAGTGGTGGGGGATAAAGAGATTCATTGTATGTAGACATTTATACATTATGTCTACATTCAACGAATCTAATTGTTGAATTGCTTGGTATGCTATGTGTTGTCATCTACAATATAAATGTAAATTAATGATCATTAAATGCGTAGTTATCCTTTGATATTCCTGGTTGGTATGCCGACCAACTCTCCTCGGGTGCCAACTAATACTCCTCGGATGCCGACCAACTCTCCTCGGGTGCCGACTAACACTCCTCGGGTGCCGACTACACTCCTTGGGTGCCGACCAACTCTCCTCGGGTGTTGAATATTGCCACGTAGGATGACACGTGTCCTTTTCTGATTGGTCCTCGTAGATGGAGAATTTTTGCGTTAACAGAAGCCCCCAATGCTCCATGCTTGATGGTTTACTTGAAAGGATGGAGTATTTATTCTGCAGTGTTGCTCGGTGCTCGTGAAATTCTTAATCTACCTTCTTGATTTGTTCAACATAAAGTGCATTATCTCCTGGACGACATATGATGCAGGCTGATCGATGGTTGCTAATCTTTCTTTTGAGGAACTCCGTGTGCTATGTATCACCCCTGGGAATTTGGATGCAGCCATGCCATAGTATGCAACTTGTAGCTTGTCATAATCTTCAAGTATGTTGATCGGTTTGCTAGCCGACAAAATGCCTCCTGTGCCGAGCAACTGAGTGCTAACTTCACGTGCTTGATTCTTCTGATTTATGATCCTCTGAATACTTTGTCGAGTAACATACTAGCTTTTGAACCCAACTCTTCAATCTGATTAGTACCAAGCTAGTGGTGGACTTTGAAACATTTTCACATAACTTCTTCTTCATTATTCGTCGAGACAGTAGTAGCAAAAGATCTCAGTGCTGCAGATGCTGATTTTGACTTCTACCTCTGCTCGGGGACGAGCAAGAGCTGCTCGGACAGACCATCTGTGATGAACATCAGAATGCTAAAAGATCTTAACTTCATAAACTCCCCTTATGCTTTGGATGATCTTCATGCTGGTGAGGAACCTGTTTCAAAAGAAGAGAGAAAGAAACCAATAGAGTAGGAATCTCAATGTAATAGTTAGTATACATTTTCATTCTCAATGTATTTTGTTTTTGATTTTAATGAAAGACTTTCATTTTTGTTCGCAATCTTAATTGCTATTGTCTTGTAAATATCAAACACTTTGCATTTATGCATATGTATCTGTTAAAAAGATAACAATATTGTGCTATTCATCGACCAACTTAGTAATAAAAAAGTTACAAGTATTAGTAACGTTGCTCGATCACTTAATAATAAAGTAATGAGTATAAAAATGTTTAAATTTTTTCCAACCAACCAAGGTTGTTAAATTGTGCTCATCGACCAATTATGGTTAGTAAGAGTTTATCCTCGACTAACCATACTTGGTAAATTTTTGTCTTTTTCATAAAATGTGTCCGACCAACCAAGGTCGATAAATTCTCCTCGTCGACCAACTAAAATTAGTGGGTTTTTATCCCCGACCAACCATACTTGGTTCAGTTTGGAATATTTTGTTCTTCGAGGAACTTTTATATTTTCTGTAATAATCTTACTTTCCGACCAACATAAGTTGGCATGTGAGAGCATATTTTGTTTTCAAACCAACCGAGATTGGCATTTTTAAGAATGTTGTTCTTGCCCTTTTACCAACCGGAGTTGGTCATGGGTTCGAACTATCAGGTTCTTTCGAACTATCGGGTTCTTTCGAACTATCTGGTTCTTTCGAACTATCTGTCCACTAGTTATCTTACCAATCGTAGTTGGTCACGCTAGTGTACGCCTCCTAACCAAAGGAGTATATTTTTTGGTTCTTTCGAACTATCTGTCCACTAGTTATCTTACCAACCGTAGTTGGTCACCCTAGTGTACGACTCCTAACCAAAAGAGTATATTTTTTGGTTCTTTCGAACTATCTTGTCCACTAGTTATCTTACCAACCGTAGTTGGTCACGCTAGTGTACGCTTCCTAACCAAAGGAGTATATTTTTTGGTTCTTTCGAACTATCTTACCAACCGAAGTTGATCGTGGGTTTGAACTATCGGTGTTTGCTTTTATTGCTGGGCAGCGTAGTGTTGCACATAATACTGACTGTAGCTCATTAATCCAATTAGCCTTACATAGCCTCTTTTTCAAACCATTTAGTAATGTTCTGCTCGTCACTTCAGTTTGTCCATTATTCTGAGGATGACCTGGTGCTGAATGAACCTTCAAAATGTTTGACTGATGATAATAAGCGGCAAACTCCTCGTTATCGAATTGTGTTCCGTAGTCTGTGATGATGGCAATGACGAGGTATTTGAATCTTCCTCGGGTCGTCGACAGTGGTCCAACCAAATCAATTCCCACATGGCAAATGGCCAAGGAGAAGTGATGGGTGTCAACAATGTTTGTGGAGCTCTTCGGATGGAGGAAAAGCGTTGGCACTTGTCACATTTCTTGGCATAAGCTATACAATCAGCTCTCATCGTCGGCCAGTAGTATCTCTGCGTCATCACCTTTTGCAAAAGTGTTCGACCTGCTACATGGGCTACACAGGACCCTTCATGGATCTCTTTAATCAATTCTTTCACCTCGGAGGGATGTACACATCTTTGCAAACCTGCCATAATTCCTCGTCTATACAAAATACCATTAATTAGTACATACCGAGCAGCTTTAAACTTCCATTTCTTGGCAGCGAGCTTATCCTCCGGTAATTGTTCCTCCTCAATATATGCTCTGATGGGATCCATCCAAGATGTTCCTAAATCAAGGGTAATAATATTCATCGTCAGGTCTTCATCTATGCTCCGACTTTCTAATACTTCAATTGGTATCGTTCTTCGCAGCTCGGTACGAGTAGCTGATGCTAATCGGGCCAAGGCATATGCTCTCACATTCTCCATTCTTGATATTCTTACCAGTTGAACAGCAACAAACTCTGATACCAACTCCATCACCTTTGCTTGATACTTGATCATCAATTCTCCTTTGGCTGCATATATTCCCAACATTTGGTTTACGATCAATTGAGAATCACTGAAGACAATAACCTGTTGTGCCTCCATAGTATTTGACAAATTAAGACCTGCAATCATGGCCTCATACTCAACCTCATTATTAGAATCTTTGAATTAGAAACGTAGGGCGTATTCCATGTCGACCTCGTCTGGGCTGTTCAAAACGATCCCTGCCCCACAGCCTGTAGTGCAAGATGAGCCATCTACATATAGCCTCCATATAGGCAACTTGTCTTCTAATTTCTGGTCTGACAGAGTTCCTCGGTGGAATACTTATCGCTTTCTTTCATCATGTCCTGATACTTCTAAATACACCTCTTGAATTTCAATATACCTCCTGAACTTCAATATTCCTCCTGAACTTCAATATCAAATGTAATTCCTGAGCAAGAAAAACAACTCCTGAATGATGATTGGTCGGGGGCCCGACCGTGTGAGTTTTTGGAGTTGAATTTGATGTTCGACTGCATGATGTTATAAGAATGTGCCACCAAATGAACAAATATATCTGTAATAGAAGCCCCCAACTGTGGAATGTGAACTTTGAATGAGATTTATCGACCAATACCAACCGGAGTTGGATTTTATCTACCAACCGGAGTTGGATTTTGTCTACCAACCGGAGTTGGATTTTATCTACCAATTGGAGTTGGTGGTAATTGATAATAAATGATGAAGACTTCCTCAGATCTGACCAACGGATTGTTGGGAATAAGATAATATAAATGCTGGAGACCTCCTCGGCGCTGACCAACAGATTTGTTGGGAATAAGATAATATAAATGCAGGATACCTCCTCAGCGATGACCAACAGATTGTTGGGAATAAGATATAATAAATGCTGGAGACATCCTTGGAGCTGAATAAGATATAATAAATGTTGGAGACATCCTTGGAGCTGAATAAGATATAATAAATGTTGGAGACCTCCTCAACAGATTGCTGGGAATAAGATAATATAAATGTTGGAGATATCCTTGGAGCTGAATATATGATTATAAATATTTGTCGAGCTCCATGCTGAAATGAGAATATAATATGCATCCAAATAGATATAAAGAATAATTAAAAATAATAAAGTGCCTCGCCGATCAGTTGAGGTAGAATCATATAATGCCGAACAAGAATAAGATCTTTCAGAACATAAGAATATGGCCGAGAACGTTGTCTGGCCTGAACATAAATAAGAATTATCCGAACGAATGTTGTAATTCTCCTTAAAGCTGAATAAGTATCTTGTCAAGGCATAATTGCAGAATGCCGAATAAGAATAATATTTTCCAGAACATAAGAATATGGACAAGAACTTTGTTGGGCCTGCATATAAATAAGAATTACCCCGACCAACTATCCGTTGAGGGTGACAAATAAATGTTATAGTTCTCCTCGGAGCTGAATATAATAATAAGTATCTCGTCGAGTTCCATGTTGAGATGAATATAGAATATGAATCCGAACGGATATATATAATCATTTGTGCTGGAGCAGATATCATAGCAATAATAAAATCAATAGTTCCTCGCTGAGGTGAAATTTTATACTGCCGAGCTATGATAATAGTTTCCAGATTGTTTCCGAGCATTCGTCGGCGTTGAATATTTTACCTGTAAAAATTAATAATTTGCTCTACCATATGTGTAGGCTGAATTGATTAGTCATGAGAATAATTTACTCATCCAATCAATATATGATATGTATATGCTTGAGAAATAAAAATATTAATTTCAAAATATAAAATAATATGTTTTATGCCAAATGTGTGTGAGATGGACAAATTATTATCAAATATGCATCATAAATAAAACGTAAAGTTTTTTGTAAATTTATTTAATCTCCAACAACTAATCAGGTATAAGTTGCTGTTTGAAAATTATTTATCACTTGGTTTTAAAATATTTTTGGGGTGATCGTAAGTTAAAAAAGACTTAAGCCCCCTGCTTGTCCCCAAGCCGAACTCGTGTTTAAAGAAATATCAGGGGTGTTTAGCATTTTTTAATACCCCAAGATTCTACTGCTGCCGACAAACAACATGGATGTTGCCGACCAACATTTAAGGATATCTCAAATTATAGAATATATGGTTGGATGACCAGAATATCTCGAATCTTTAGATCAAAAAATAACATTCAATGTAAAATTTAAGCCTTAAGAATGTTAATTAAATGAATAAATATATAACCCACTAGATCGTGTGATTTCGACAAAGAAACCTTGTGATGTGATGAACGAGGGGCCAACATATCAAATTTGTGCCCAGAGTCTTGATATGGTCATGATTATTTTACTGATCCTCTTTTACAAGAGGTGGGTAATGATTTTTCAGGTGAGAGAAAATTATTTTTTATATTGGTCCCTTCATATTTCCTATTTGGAGAGATAAAAATATGCCGAATGATCGAAATTATTATCAAATTTATATCAAAAATCAATCAATGAGACTTTATTGACATAGATGGAAGATGAACCAAATTAAGTATATAGTTCATAAAAGTGAATGCAAAGAGACTCAAACTTGAAGAGAGAGAAAATAGATTTGGGTCATGATTCCATGAGACGACTTTTTATTGCCTTTAACCTTTTTCCATTATTTTATTAAAAATATGATGGGAATTTGAATAGACATCAAAGATCTTACAAAATTTATTTCAAAATCAACAATGAAAATGATTAAATCTTATCATCGTCGTATATATTGGTATATGTAATCATTTAAATTTTTTATCCCATGATATAAAATTAAAACTTGAAAATCAAGCAAAGAGTTATGATTTATGAAATCTACTATTTTTTAGATTTCTAAATAAGAATTAATCTAACAGTTATGATTTTAAAATCATGATATGCAATATTTTGCAAATAAAAATTGGACAATTAATTTATATATATAAACATAAAAATCATGATTGAATCAACAAATGTATGTATAATATATAATTTATTATACATATAGAAAATAAAAACTTAGCTTTTGATGGAGAACAATGGTTGTAACACGATTCCCACAGACAGCGCCAATCTGTTGATGCAAAAAACTGGACCGAATCCCATTTTTATGATCACAGATAAATAGATAAAAGCAATCCAATCAAGCACATGAGAGACAAAGATTTTTAAAGTGGTTCGGCTATAAGGAAAAGCCTACGTCCACTGTTATTTTATTCCCAGGGGTTTACAATAGCACAATGTGGTGTAGAGAGAGAAAAAGGTATGGATCTTGTGTATGGTGTCTCTCGGTTCTTGGATATCTTGGATCTCTTGGATCTCTCCTCCCTTTTGGCTAAGGGAATACATGTTTATAGTGGTGGGGGATAAAGAGATTCATTGTATGTAGACATTTATACATTATGTCTACATTCAACGAATCTAATTGTTGAATTGCTTGGTATGCTATGTATTGTCATCTACAATATAAATGTACATTAATGATCATTAAATGCGTAGTTATCCTTTGATATTCCTGGTTGGTATGCCGACCAACTCTCCTCGGGTGCCAACTAATACTCCTCGGATGCCGACCAACTCTCCTCGGGTGCCGACCAACTCTCCTAGGGTGCCGACCAACTCTCCTCGGGTGTTAAATATTGCCACGTAGGATAACACGTGTCCTTTTCTGATTGGTCCTCGTAGATGGAGAATTTTTGCGTTAACAGCATATATAACGGGGATAAAATTCGATTGTCTTCTACCTTTTGCTATTTTGTTTCCATACTCTTTGTCTTCTCATTTTCTTCTTACGAACATTCTTTAAAGTCATCTGCCTTAGCTTATTCCATAATCTTTTGTAAGAATTTCCTCTTTCCTTCTTCTTTCTTTGCTTTAATCATCATGGTTTACCTTATTGAGTCATTAGATAAGTTTAGAGATGATTTTGAAATTCCTTCTTGCGTTGTCTTGGAGGAACCTCCTTGCCCTTCTAATTTATTTTCTCTAGCTGAGGAACATTGGTTTCCCTATATTTTTGTAGAAGAATGCGATTTTTCTTTCCCGCCTAATCCCATGTGTTTAGAATTTTGCTAATATTTTGATATTGTACCTGCAAAAGCAGTTCCAAATATATGGAGGATAGTTAATGGCGTACATAGATTGAATCAAATTCATGGAACTCGTTTAGGGATTGCTAAAATTATGTATTGTTATAAATGTGTCACCAGCGATACCACCTTTTATTTAAAAACTAGGTTTTCTAACAGAGCTTTAGTGGTTAATCTCTCTGATTCCAATAGGGATTACTTTGATCATGGAGTTGGGGTGAAATATTGGCAACACCCCCCACTAAAGGGGAATGACATGTACCAGGGTCCCAGATGTCTACCTTATAGCAATGGGATAGGTTGTTCTTTATTTTTAAGCTAGCTCTGTTTTTGTTTGATAAAATGTTTCACTGACTTTTTCTCTTTCATTTTTTATTTGCATGTGACTGTAAAAGATAATCCCCAAAAGAGATTGATATTAATATAAAATATTTGAAGATCATCTAGGGTTTGCATCAATCAATTGTTGGGGAGAACGTGAGGTCTACATCTTATTTGCTAAGATATAAGAACACCACTTCATATTTTATTAATCGACCCCTTGCTCCTCCTCTGGTGATTAATCTTGAGCAGGCACCAGTTTCTTCTTTAATTGTTAAAGAATCTTTCTCTGATTTGGGTACTTCTATTGCTGACCTGATGACGAAGAAGAGAAAAATTCCTGATCTCTTTACCAATATTATACCTGGTGCTGATGGTGTAAAGATAAGCAAAGAAGATGTCCCAGCTGAAGGGACTAAGAAAAAGGATACTTCCCCATCTGGGGGAGCAGTTATGGTTGCTAAGGAGATCAGCAAGAGCCCCCCGTTACTCTAAAAGAGGCAGAACCTTTGATTGAAGGGGTTGATGTTGTTCGAGAATAGGTAGCATCTTTGATTGAAGAGGCAGTACCTTAGACTGAGAAGGTTGTTCCTTTGAAAAGATTGAGAATGGGTCTTGCTGAGAAGACCATTGATGTTGTTTTTCAAACTACTGGGGTTAAAATACCTTCTTTGAGGGATAGTTCTCTAGCACTCATTTCTCCTGACTTGGCCAAGAAATTGATCTGGTCCGGAACTCTTCCTGACTGCCGAGCTGCTGAGACTTCCACTCCTCGGGGAAAAGTCACTAACTTGGCAGCCCAACACCTTGCATCAGTAACTGTCATTATACTTGTCATTTTAGTTTCGTTTTCAATTTTTATATTCTAACTTGATTTTATCTTCTTCTTGCAGTTTTTTGTTTATTTCAATAATATCCTAAAGAAGGATGAAGCTATTAAAGATGCTTCCTCTTCCAGTGAAGTAGAATAAGCCCTTGTTGGGTTATCAAAATATTTAGAGGAATCCTGGCAAAATTATGAGGACGACAAAGCTGCTTGGAAAAATAAAATCAAGTCTGCTGAGACAGATCAATAAAAAGCTATGGAAGCTGCCAAAGAGGTTGATCTAGCCCGGCAGAGATATGTGGATACTGCACAAGAGGCTGATGTAGCGCGGTAATAGGCTATAAATGCTTCTAAGGAGTCAGAGGTGAAATTGACGATGGACGTTTCCAGTAAGGAGGAAACTGAGGGAAAGCTTGAAGAGACTGAACGGTGTAAGAAAAAGCTTGAACAAAAAATTAAATATGTTGAAGATCAACTCAGAGAGAGTGTTTCCTCGGAGAGGGAGAGGAGAAAAATTGCTGCAAAGAAATCCTTTAGCTTTGGCTGGGACAAAGGATGGAACAAAGCTATAACTGTTGCCTCTACTCAGATGTAGTATACAAGTGTGAAGTTCTTTAGGGACAGATGGGTTGCAGCATTGAAGGAGCTGAATCTTACTGAGGACTCTGAGATATTTCAGAGACATGTCCGTGGCCCTCCTCCTGCTATTGAAGAAGAAGAAGAAGAAGAAGAAGAAGAAGAAGAAGAAGAAGAAGAAGAAGAAGAAGAAGAAGAAGAAGAAGAAGAAGAAGAAGAAGAAGAAGAAGAAGAAGAAGAAGATGATGATGATGATGATGAAGCTGGATCTGATGAATCTTCTTTGATGATAGTAGAACAAACACTTGCTGCCATTATCCCTCAATCCTCTAAGCAAGTTTAGTAGATTACAACTTTTACCGAGCAACGCCAGCTGCCCACTGAGCAACCAATCCCTTATTCAAAATCAGCTAAGGATGTTGTTAGGAATAAAGAGAGGTGTAAAGTTATTCGGCAATTTATTTCTTTTCCATGTTTTCCCTTTTATTTTGTACTCTTGGTTGTACCCTCTTCTCTTATAATCAATAAAATGGACTTTGTTATTTATTATGGATTACTCCTTTACTTTTCAATATAGATGTAATGTTGTTGATCTGTTTTCACTTTTCCTTACTAGTTTATTGCTAGGATGGAACTGTTGTCAGCTCACGATAAAGAGTTGATGAAGAAGTGTACTGATTACTTTAAAGCTGATCGTGAGGATTTGACTGAAGTAAAAATAATTGATATTCTGGGATCTGATGTCTGTGAGCGAGCAATTGATGCGTACCAGTATTTAAAATGTTTGCTTAATCGGGCTGTAGAAAATAACGTAGCTTATTATAAAATAATTGAAGATCTTCAAGGAATAATTATAGAAGTTTAACTTCAACACAAGGAAGCCACTGCTCTTCTTCATGGGGGTTATGAGAAGAAGTACCAATAATAGAGTGTTGATCGGGGTTATGAAAAATTTATCTCAGCCCATAACAAGAGAGAGTGTGTGCTAAAACTTGAAGTTGAGGAACATAGGAACATTGATAAGCTGCTATATGAAGAAAATATTGCTTTACGATAAGAACTGAGACAGATAAAATCTTCTTCTTCTTATGGAGCTTTGGTCCTAGTTAATAATGAAGTGTTTTCCTTTTTAGAAACTGAGAATGCCTTACTAAGGGAAGAATTATAAGCTTTGAAGAGAGTCAAACCTGCATCCACTTCTCGGGGTAGAACAAGAGTTGTTCGGAGCAGCATTGAAGGGACTAGGACTCAACAGGATTTAAAAACCCAACACACTCAACTGAAGGCAAAAAATCAAGCTCTGGCTGAGATGTCCCAAAAAATTCAAACTCTTACTGAGCAACTTTCCAATCATAGTTCTGTGTTGCAGAGCAAGGAGAATTTGGTGAAGATACTTTATCCGCATGTTGAACGATTAACTTATCAATTTCACTAGCAAACCAGAGAGTTTTGGATGGGGGGATACAATGAAGCTTTATGTCATCTTGATGCCAGGTTGAAGCAATTAAATAATGAGGGATACAAACAGGGGTGGTTGAATGCGCTAACTATGATGAAGGTTAAGGAGGGAACCGAGTTATGGGATTGGTATGACCCTGGATTACTTGATCTGCCAGTACCTCCTTTCAAACTAGATGTTAGATGGATTCTAGTTAGCTCCATTCCTCAGTGTTTGATTTTCAAATACCTTGGTGATTATAATCTTCACGAAGACTTTGAGATATCCCGACCTCCATATTTTCTTGACCGACCAAGTTCGAGCAATGCCAGAATACTATAAGATTTGAACTTCATCAATTTTTCTCTTGCTTTAGATGATCCTCCAGCTGGAATGGATCGTGTCTCTAAATCTGAAGGAAAGAAACTAATAGAATAGGCTATTTGTATTTCGTTAGTAATTGTTAATGAAGAAACATCATCTTTTTGTAATTTTATTTCCTTGGAAATAAATTAATTATATGATGTTTACCTTGTCAATATTTACGAGATTGTACTTATCAGTCATTAAGTATATATATATATATATATATATATATATATATATATATATATATATATATATATATATATATATATATATATATATATATATATAAATGGACAGTTTGTCCTTTGCTTCTTTGATTGCCTAGACAAGGGAACTTTTGCCCCATATGTTTGCCTAGTTGTAGTGACTTATCACCCATAAAGGCCTAAGCAATGGCATTATTGTATCCCATGTTCCAGCTTAGTTGTAGCAATCATTTAAGTAAATAATTGCCCTAGTGCCTAGGCAGTGGATATTTTACCCACCTTCTTGCCTAGTTTAGATGCCACTTGGGTCACCCATAATCAAACATGCCTTGCCTTGCTCAATTGTTGTACCAACATTATTGGTTATGTTGATGACCACCAACTTATAGTTGGTGACTGCTAATGCCGGTCAACTATGTTGGTGTTTGTGTTGAGACCAACTTGTAGTTAGTGACTGCTGATGCCCACTAACTTTGTTGGTGTTTGTGCTGATGTCGACCAACTTTTAGTTGAGAGAAAAAGTTTTTTATTTGTTGCAGAGTGAGTTAAAGGTATGTGTAGCACTAGTACTCCGAAAAAAAATAACACAAATAAGTATGGGGAAATCGTCGTTTTCATTCATACTGAAATAATGGGGTATATGTACAGTTACATTACCGGTAGTATTTTCACAGGTGCTCTGCGTTCCAAGCATTTTAGAATTATCCCCCCTCAAGAGTTTCTATTCTGTAAGCACCAGGTCAAATAACAGTTGTGATACGATAGGGCCCATGCCAATTGGACTCCAATTTATAGTGCTTTTGAATTACCTTCTTGAGTACGTAATCGTCTTCCTTAAGATCACACTTCTTGACCCTTTTATTATAAACCATGGTCATCTTTTGCTGATAAGTTGCATTTCAGATTGCTGCTTCTTCTCTGACTTCTTCGAGCATGTCCAAGTCCATGCGTCTCATAAAATCACTTTCTGGAGAATTAAAGTTAAGCACCCCATGAGTAGGTAATCCCAATTCAGCCAGTATCACTGCTTCACTCCCAAAGGCCAACATGTAAGGAGATTCCCCAGTTACTGTTCGGGGAGTTGTTCGGTAGGCCCATAACACTGAATGCAAATCATTGATCCAATTACCTTTAACATCATCCAATCGCATCTTCAACCCACTCAGTAGAGTTCGGTTCATCACCTCCGCTTTCCCATTACTTTAGGGATGACCTGGAGCAGAATGGACCTTTTGAATATTGGACTGTAGACAGTATGCTATGAACTCATCATTGTTAAATTGGGTGCCATGATCTGTAATGAAGGTATGAGGCAAACCATATCTACAAATAATATGCTTACAGATGAATTGATAGACCCTTTCGTAAGCCATATCAATGAGAGGTTCAGCTTGGATCCATTTTGTAATGTAATAAGCAGCTACTACCAAATATTTAAAGCATCCTCTTTTAGTTGGTAGAGGCCCGACTAAATCTATTCCCCACATAGTGAATGGCCAAGGTGAAGTGATTGATGTTAGCAGTGCCTCGGGAGTTCTTCGTACAGTAGAGAATCGCTGACACTTGTCGCATTTCTTAGCATAAGATGTGGCCAATAGTACCCCTGCGTATTTATTCTCTATTAAAGAGTTATTCCTGTTACGTGAGCTCCACAAAATCCTTCATGAATTTCCTCTACTAGATCTTTAACTTTTATTGAATAAACACATCTTTACAGACCAGCTATCATACCTCTTCTGTACAGAACTCCATTATTTAAGAAATATCTGGCAGCCTTATGCTTCAACATCTTGGCTGCCATTTGGTCGGCTGGTAAAGTACCTTCTTCGATATAAGCCCTAATGGGATCCATCCAGGAAGTTCCCATATCCATGGCGATAAAATTCACCATCAAATATTCATCAATACTTCGGCTTGCAAGTATTTCAATGGGTATTGTTCTTCGTAGCTCGACGTGCGTAGCTAAGGCTAACCGAGTAATTGCATCTACCCATGCATTATCCAACCTTGGTAATCTAAACACTTGGACAACCTCCAAATTGGAGACAATCTCCATAGCTTTAGCTATATACCTCGACAAGAACCCCCCTTTTGCTGCGTAAAGACTGATCATCTAATTTACCACTAGTTGCGAATCACTAAACACCACATATTTCTCTGCATTTAATGATTTAGCTAAATTGAGGTCCATAATAACATCTTCATAGTCAGCTTCATTATTGGAAGCCTGGAATTGGAAACGCAGAGCATATTCTATGTCTATTCCATCTGAACTATTGAGAATAATTCCAGCTCCGCAACCTGTTGCACATGAAGAACCATTAACGTATAAATTACATATAGGGATATTATTATCAAACCCTTGGTCTGACAAAATCCCTGATGAAATATCTTTTCCTTCCTTTCTTCATCCTTCAACTCTGGCCTCGTACCAGAAGATTCTGGTTGATGAGCTGCCATCCCTTCTGGCAATTCTGTTACTGGGAGTTGATCGGGGATATCTTTTGCTGTTTCTCTAGTATGCTGGAGTTTTTCTTCATTAGCCCCTTATTGATTGGAGACATCTGGGTAGGTAAATTCAGCAATGAAATTTGCTACTGCCTACCCTTTGAGAGAGGATCTTGGCTCATAGATAATATCATACTCCCCTAACACTACTGCCTGTCCCTTTTCCTATCTTATAAGGGACAGTAATAATAATGTTGTACTTTTTAAAAATAAAGGGAAAGAAAAAATAAGATAGGGAAATGAACTATTTTAAGGGACAGTAAGTGACGTCGTTTTAGAGTTATTTTAAGGGACATTAATTTTTTGCCGTCCTAAAAACATTTTCAGTCTGTTCTTAAGGACGCATAAAATATTTGCTGTCCTTTTAGACTATTATAAAGGACAGCTAAATCTTCCTGTCCCTTATAAGTTTTTTAAAAGGACATCTTTTAAGTTGTCCTTAATGGCTATGTCCTTAATTATCATTTTTCTAATAGTGTAACTCCACTGCCCAATACATCAATCTTCCAGACTTTTCTGGTTTATGTAAAGCATGTCTGAGTGGCATGTCTGTATATACCACTATTTTATGGGCTTGAAAATAAGGTGTCATTCTCCTTCTCGACTCAATCAGTGCCAATGCTAACTTCTCCAGTTTTGAATACCTAATATCTGCTCCCCTGAATGCCTTTCTTGTATAATAAACTGGCTTTTGTGCCTCGCTCTCTATTCATATCAAAGCCGAACTGACTACACTATCGGAAACAGCTAAGTACAAATATAATTTTTCTCCCACCACTGGCCAGGATAATAAAGGAGGTGTCCCCAAGTATCTCTTTAACTCTAAGAACGCCTTCTCAGATTCGTCGTTCCACTCAAAGGTCTTTCTGAGCACCTTGAAGAATGGAAGACATCTATCAGTTGCTCGAGAGACGAATCTGTTGAGAGATGCAACACTCCCCGTAAGACTTTGCACTTCCTTCTTGGTGGTTGGAGATTGTAATTCCAACAGGGCTTTTATCTTGTCAGGATTTTCTTTAATACCTCTTTGATTCACAATGTACCCGAGGAACATGCCTTCTTGTATGATAAAAACGTACTTGGTCGGGTTCATCTTCATTTGGTACTTCTCCAACTGATCAAATGTTTGGCTCAAATCAACTATGTAGTCAGTAGCTTTCTTGCTTTTGGTCAACATGTCGTCAACGTACACTTCCATATTTTTGCCAATCTTCTCTGCAAACACCTTGTTCATCAGTAGTTGATATGTAACACCTGCATTTTTAAAACCAAAGGACATAACATTGTAACAATATATTCCTAGTGGGGTAATGAAAGAGGTGATTTCCCTATCTTCTGGCTTCATTTTAATTTGATTATATCCAGAATAGGCATCCATAAAGCTTAGCAGTTCATGCCCCGAAGTTGCATCTACCAGCTGATCTATTCTGGGCAAAGGGAAATGATCTTTCGGGCAAGCTTTATTAAGGTCTATGGAGTCCACGCACATTATCCATTTGTTATTTTTCTTATTGACCATCACAACGTTAGCCAACCAATCAGGCTACTTGACGCCTTCGATGAAAGCAGCCTTTTGCAACTTTTCCACTTCTTCTTGAATAACCTAGTTCTTATCTGGACTAAATACTCTTCTTTGTTGCTTCACTAGTCTTATCTCCTTATTGATGTTGAGCTCATGACATAGGAAATATGGGACTATCCCCGACATATCTTCATAACTCCACACGAATACTTGCTTTCTGTACCTTAAAAACGCCACCAGCTCTTGCTTTAATATCGGGTCAAGTGAAGCACCAATATGAGTTGTTCTTTCTGGTTTCTTGTCATCCAGAACAATAATTTATGTCACCTCCATTACTTGGACTTTAACGAGTTCCATTTCATCCCTTGGGTCCAAGGTTTCAATCTCAGATTCGTCAGATTCATCCACTTGATAAGTGGTTGTTTTCTCTCTTGCATTCTCTAATTCTTCTTGCTTGGCAAATGGGTAGTAGCATTCCTGAGCTACTTTTTAGTCGCCCTTTACAATTCCCACCCCAAAGTTGGTTGGGAACTTTATCCACTGAAGTACAGTGGATGGAACTACCTCAAACTTTTTCCATCCTACTCTTCCTATGATTATATTGTAAGTTGACTGGACATTTTTATCCATCACGAAGAAATGCACCTTCTCTGATCTACAAGCGGGCCAGGTTCCAATCAACATGTTTAACTTGATCCTCCCAAGTGGAAAAACTTTTTTCTCCAAAGAACCCAATGAGGGTCCTGTGATACGGCTCCAACTGACCCAGTTTCAAGTTCAAACTGTCAAAGAAAGGGTAGAACATGATGTCTGCCGAGCTACCACTATCCACCAGCACTCTTGAAATTATTACATACTTTATCCTCATTTTGATTACTAGAGAATCATCATGAATATACAAAACTCCTTCCAGATCATTTTAGAAAAACCAATGACCAACTTTTCTTTGTTAACCTTCTTCGGGTGATCTTCTTCTACAAAATTTATACGTTGTATATAGAAACAAGCTTGAGCCTCATTGAGGTAAGATTTCCTTTTAGAGGTATGATCACCCCCTCCTGCGTCTCCACTTGTAATCATGTTATAATCGAATGAACCAAAATGAATTGAAAATACCTCACTTTCGGGTTGTCTTGGCTTTTTTGGGAGATCGGAGTCATCTTTATGGTCTCTTTTCTTATTATCTCTTTGTCGGCAAGGAGATTTGGACCTCTGTGGAGCTCTGTTGTTAGTTCTTCCACCATTCTGACGATCAACGTACCTGTTCAACTTTCCTCATCTAATGAGTGCCTCTATCTCATTCTGGAGAGCTACACACTGCTTGGTCATGTGACCATGATCCTTATGGAACTTGCAATACTTGGACTTATCCCTTCTTTCGGGAGTTATTCTCAGTTTTTCTATCCAATTCAGTTCCTCGTTGTTCTTAATTTCCTTCAGAATGTGGTTTATATCTACCTTTAAGGGAGTATAATTTGCATACTTCCTTAAGGTGTTCCAACATTTCTTTACCTTTTGACTGCTTGCTCCCAACATTATGTTTGCGATCTTTCCTCTCCGAATTGCCGTCAGCTTTGGTTTCTGCCTTTGCATCAGCATTCTTCTTCGTAGCCATGGATTTTTTGACGTTCATAATTTTGGCTGCTTTAGCCATAAATTCATCCATGGATTTGGGAGGATCCTTAGCCAAGGTGTAGTACAGCTTGTCTGGCAAAAGACCACTCATGCGAGCCATGATGGTTATCTTTTCCTTATAGTCTATGACCTCCAGTTTCTCGTTGTTAAAATGAGTGATATAATCCCTGGTACTTTCTCCTGCCTTTTGTCTAACACTCAACAGATGTGCTACCCTTTTAACCGGCTTTACACCAAAACAAAAACTTCCTATAAAGAGTTCGTCCAGTTGATGGAAGGTGGCAAGCTTTCCCCGAGGAAGGCTATTGTACCATATCTGAGCAGATCCAGTAATGGTTCCTGAGAATGCTCTGTACCTCATTTCATCTGGGACTGTATAGATATTTGTTGCAGCTTAATACTGCTCTATATGGAGAATAAGATCAGTTTTACCATCATACTTAGGCATGACCACATAAGACTTGAACTTTGATGGTGTGGGGAAATCCATAATTGCTTGTATAAATGGAGATCCTTTGATAAATATTGTTTGGAGAGGGTTTTTGGCCTTAACCATCTCCCCTAACCTGTCTTCTAGTCTCTGAATAGACCATTTCCATGCATCATTGCCAGCCTCTGATCTATTTATATTTACACGAGCAACAGATCGTGCATAATTCCCCTCTTGGGATCTTTCTATACGAGTTATAGGCCTGGGATTGGGATGTGACCGGGTTGAGCCCTCCCTTAAATCATTTGATCGTTGAGAATTTCTCGATGGAATCTGAGGAGGATTTTTGTTCCTCCAAGGGCCCAAACGATCGAAAGGAGAAACTCTGGTCAACCTTTCCAGAGCGCTTGTTCGTTTTGAAATTAGAGTGACATTTTCTTGAGAATCCAAAATTCTAATATGAGAAGTTAAGCCAGGGTGATAGGATGGATCACTTGAATGCTCATTATAATGGAGTTCAGTGCATCTGGATCGTGAATACGGTGAGCGCATGCTTCTAGGAACGCTTCGTTGTCCTAACTGGGTAGATGCTCTATTTTGAACAGTTTGGATGAACTGTCGCATGGTTTCCTGCATAGCTATTTGTCCCCGGGCTAAATTTTCCAGGATCCCGGTGATATCGTTTGTATTCAGAGGAGCAGAAGGGTTTGGAGGATTCTCGTCATTGTTCCTGTTGCTAGATTCTGGGATATCAACCATGTATGATAAGTTTTTAGTGAAAAATGCTATATATAGTCATTTCCACAGACAACGTCAATATGTTGATGTAAAAAACTAGATTTGATCTAACTAATTAATTACAAATAAATAAGAATGAAGAGATTAGACAAGAGATTTTTAAAGTGGTTCAGCCTTAATGAAATGGCCTATGTCCACTGTCTTGTATTACTTGATGTCTAGCTTTAATCTCAATTATGACTTCTTATGATAACTTACCCTGCCATGAGGGTTTTACAATGTATTTATAGCCCTTGGGCTATCAGTATCAATAGACAATATGTTATTATTAAATAGGCATATACATCTGTACATGGTAAGAATGTTCATTAAATTTGTCTTTATCGTTTGATCTTCCTAACCAGTTGCTTGGTACCTTGAGTAGTTTGGTACATTGAACTTGCGCCATGCTGGATGACACGTGTCCTCATATAATTGGTCCACGTCAGCTGACTAATTTTTGTATCAACACTCATGTACATGAGATGGCCGAGAGGAAGGGGAACATATCGGTTACGTCTTAATGAATTATTGAGCATATTGGTTACTTACTGATTAGTTAATGAGAATAACCAAATAACGTTATAAAATGAAATAATTCTAATATATTGTGAGACAACATTTATGGGTTGGGTCATTCATAAAATTATTAAACTGTGACTTTATCATCTATGCATATTAGCTAAGTTACTTGTTAGCGTTTTAATCCCCTTTTTGTGGAAATCAGGTCTTAGGAGTGGACCTCCACTTAGATTTTCTTCAATCCAGTCAACATATGTATTTTTCTCTCTTACTCAAGGTATCGGCTCCGAAAACATTGCAGATCTATATCTTCTCAAGTTACTGTGTATCTTTTCAGTCTATCTTATTTTGAGATGTTTAGTTTGTATATTGAGGCTTAGTGGGTTTGTATTATTCAGAGACTCTATTGGGATTGTATTTACGTATTATTGTTAAGACATCATTATTTATAGATTTGGTTATTACACAATAAGAGTTATACTTGAGGATATTATCATCACTTTCAAATTATTATCTATTGTTTCATTTGATCTCTTCATGTTGAGAATGATATTATTTTGTTTTTATTATCCCGTATGATCTTATATTTAGACTTGATCAACCTAAGTGTTAAATTATACGAGGTATTTCAATCTGGCTTTAAAAATTTTGTTTTCATTCATTCTCTTGGTAATGTTGTAACAGGTACCAAATTTTACCCCTTTACAAAAACTCTATTCGATTACAAATTTTACTTGTATACAAACAAATTTAAAAAAATAATGCTTAACCAAAATAATGATATCTCAAACAACAATGACATTTAAACAATAAGCCAGAACATTATATCCTTCAAACAACATTAGCCAAAATATTACATCCTTCAAACAATAATGACATTAGAACAATAAGCTTAAACAACTTTAAAAAATTATAGCAACTAGGACAACGACAATGACATTAAAACGTAACTTTTTTCTTTAAAATCCTCTTCAACGTCTCATTCTTCGTCTCCTTCTCAATAACAACTCCAACAAATACGCATTCCTCTCCTTTTCGATGGCAATCAACATTTGAAATTTTTCATTTTTTCCTTTTTGATATTATTCATTTATGAAAGTCTAACAACTTTGTCATGAGGATTTTAAAATCATTCTCATATTATTGTTTCTGTATCGATTCATTTGAAAAAGCCACATGAATGCACTTTATAATTGGGACACGCCATGAAACACCTCCCCAGATTTTTCACAGTGGTTGAAAACTAGAGCGATGTTTCGTGCCCTCAGTAGCACGAAAAGTGTATTTTTTTCCGACCCAATGTTAGATTTCATTCCTGAAATGAAATAATAATATTGTTACACGGATAATAATACAAACTAAAAAATGTAACTGAAGAGGTGTTTACTAAAATTAAAAAATTAAAATAGGTGTTTAATGAAATTAAAATAGGTGTTTACTGAAATTAAAATAGGCGTTTTACAAAATTAAAAAAATATACAGGTGTTAATATAAAAAAATAAAACAGGTGTTAATTGAATAAGTGTTTTACAAATTCAAAAAAATAAACATGTGTTACGGATGTTACTAGATGTTCTAAAATTAAACATCATGTTCTTATATGATGGTAAAAAACAGAAGAAATTGAGATCTTCTAGTTATAATAATTTTATTAGACCAGTAGTGCGTTACCCCCCTTACACCTTCACTCGATATCATTTTATTAGACCAAGAGATAATATGAAGCTTTCTCACAATGGCCCAAGCTAAACAAACAGAGAACTTTCGATTACTCGTAGTTGTCCATATCATTTTGTCTTCACGATAAAAGGGGATAGGGCAAAAGATGATAAAAGGGGTTAGGGCAAAAGAAACCAAAATTTTCACCTGATGTGGCTCAACCGGATGCCTCTTTAACCATTGTTAAAGAGTAGGCATGTCAATAGGGATGAGCAAGCCCGAAGCCCGATCGCTCGGCCCGTTAAATTCGGGATAAGCTTTAATTAAGTTTCAGTCGAGCCGAGTTTGACCCAAAAAGTTAAGCCTGAATCCAATTTGGGTCGAGCTTGAGCCAAGCTCGGATTAGGCTCGGTCCAAAATAATATACATAAAAATATAATTTGCTAATTAATTATTTTAGTCCTAGTTTTTCCATGTTTGTTTATTATTGTAGATGACTACTTGTAAGAGGATACCTACATGGGCCACTATTTTTACTTCTTTTTTTTGTTTCAAGAAAGATGATTGAAGTTTTCTTCAAAAATAATAATAAAAAAGAGTATGCGAGTTTCCTATAAAAATTATTACTTGAATTAAAAAATTAAAAGGTGTTCTTTGTGGGAGAAATCTTTTTTTCATTCAGGAATCCAATTTGGGCCTGCTCAAATAGGACCCGAAGCCCACTATACATCGTGAGCCGAGCTTGAGCCAAGGATCCTTAAGATCATTCAGGTCAATCTCGAGCTTGAGCCAAGGTATTCTAATTCGGGTCGAGCCTAAGCAACGTCAAGTCCATCTCAATGAGCCCAATTGACATGCCTATTAAAGAGGAGTTTGGCCAAAATCTTGTGCTAAGACTTTGGCGGCTGATAGCCACGGGAAAACTCGCGGCACAAGTGTATAAAGATATACGCCGATCGTTTTGCTCGGCTCCCCCCGCTAGGCAAAAACCTAAACTATTGACTACACTCTTTTAAGGGAGTACAACGGCCAGTTCGGGTATCGAATCCACATAGACTAGTTGTTAAAATTATATTGATTTCATACTTCAAGAATATAAGTGTAAAAGAAAACGGATAACAAAAAGAAAAGATAATTTAGGCATGTGTATTAAAACTATGATTAACAAAAGGAATAAAAACAATATATTGAGACTAATATCCCTCATCTTAGATTAATTAGTATAAATGGTTATATGGGACTACAAGTTTATCAAGATTGAATCTCATTTTAACGGTTAATTAAATCAAGAGTTGTCACCCATTAAATCGTCTTAAAAATTTACTATGATTTTGGCGTTAACAAATACCCCGGAAGTTACACACACAAGGTCATAAATACGGAGCATATATGATATACCCCATTAAATCTCCTAGGCATAAAATCAAGAACAACCGAATCGAAGTAAACTCATAAACTCCATCACCAAAGCAAAGCAACCAAATCAACCCAAGGTGAGTTCAATCAATCTTAACCTAAACTAAATTAGCTACACAACATAATGGAAGACATGTATTTAAATGCAATAAAAAAAGCAATAAACCTAAGTTACAAAGCAAGTAAATAAACAATAAATCAACACATAAATAATGGAAACTTAGATAGAGGAAGAAGATGATGAATCGTCTTCTTACACAACCTATATGGATAAACCGTATGAGGGAGAAATGGCTCCCCCAAAAGCTCCTCCAAACCATAGCCTCCCTAACCTAACTAAGAAAGCGAGGAAAAATAGATAAATAAAAAGATCTCCTTACAAAATGAGGTAAAAAAAAAATATATATATATATATATACACCAAACCCCAAATGGAAATTTTGCAATAAGAGAAAACATGGCCGAATTCATTCGGAAGGGGGAATCTTCGAAGCTGAACAAAATCGAATCGATTCAGAATTGGACCGAATTAATTCTGTCGATCAGGTCTGGGCACTGGTCTCACGTGTGGGCATATTTGCAATCACCGGCCGATCGGGGTTCCAAGGTCGGTCGATCGGGGTTCCAAGGTCGGTCGACCGGTCCCCTATTTTGAGTAACTCTTTGTCATAAAAGGGAAGGAAAAAGTGTGGTACGAAAACGACTATAACTTCTTTATCCGAACTCGAAACGACGTGACGTTTCCGGCAACGTGAAGCTAACTCAACAAACTACGCTTCCATGGAATTGCATTGAGATAGAGATGGAGTGTGAAATGTTTAAAATGCCCTTGAAATAGAGTCCGACGATGAAACTTCTCTGAAATGCAACCAATCCTCACTTTAAGTGTTCCAATACCTAAAACAAATCAATTAAACACTACGAAGCATATATATATATATACACACAAAGCCGAGGTTGTCTGGTTAACGAGCATAAATATAGGCATAAGGAACACAGAAAGTGCTAGAATGCATAAAGATAGCGGACGTGGATATGCCATATTTGTGACTAATCACACCCCCTAACTTAGACATTGCTAGTCCCTAGTGATGAAACAAACAAAACGAGTCCACAGAAGGTGGTACAAAAATTATATATGCATAAAACTATAAATGCCACTTTCGTAGGGAACAATATTGCATTTAACATATGCAGTAAGCCGTTAAATCCCAAGGTTACCCTCGTGGATGAGTGTTGTCTCATGAAGGTTTTCATAAATGAAACCAACAAACATCAAAGTTTCCTCAAAATATGCCAATCAACAGACAACAAGCCCAATAATAACGAAAAAGATTTTAAACACGTTATTAACAAACTGAATGAATTCACACAAAAGTCCGTATTATTAACATTATGTAATGAACTACGTAGAATTGAAACCTTAAAATGTGGGAGGGGAGAGAGCACATGCAAAGTATAATTTGGCTGAAACTTAAATAAATCGAATAAGCGTTAAAGTGTGCATATAAGTCAATCCTCGCTGGATATTACACTCAACAAATAAAATCACTATGAAATGGGAGGTAATACAAGGGACATGCGGGCATAAAGAGTAAATGGAAATGGAAACTAAGCCGCGTATATGCCACTAAAGAAGAACGCTATATATAAAATGAAAAATATGTAATCTTAATGAAAGATACCGCCATTAAAGGAGGCAAAAATGTATCTTCACAAATTATCAAAATTATAAAAACTTTTGAATTCAATTCACTCTATGATCATATAGGACTTTATAAGGTTGTAATATAGGGTTGGGGTTAAGTCTATGAAAAGAATGGAATTGTGTATGGATTCAAAGGTGTTCGGGGATGAAAAAACTTGGAATAATGGTAAATGTGGGCAATTACAAAATTGAACAATGATTCCATAACAAGCATTGGATATGAAATATGAGAGTGACGAGGATTATTGAACAATATTTACATAAATGAAAAGATATCTTTCTTTTATTTTCTTCTTTTTCTCACTTTTTCTTTTGTTTTGTTTTCTTCTTTTTTCTTCCTTTTTTCTTTTCGTTCACACTCTCACGTGCTAAATTGCAACCACGTAACACGAACATCATTCAATCTCAAGTATCAACCCATACAAAGGTATGAAAGGTGATATATATGGTTTATACTCCAATGCGGAGTCTGTTATGGGATTGGGGGTTATAAAATGAAAGGCTATATTAAGGCTCAAAGGAGTTGACGAGGGAAAACATTCAAGGTGAGGTCAAGACCAATATAGATGATATAACAAAGAGGGCATATGATCCTTTTCTAAAGTTCAGGCAATTCTCGAGTCAAAACAAACTTTGAAAATTATGCTCAAGTAACACATTTCATATATGAACTCAATTAATGAACGATCAATGAAAGAATACTGAGATTACCAACAACTGTAACATTTTCAGAGACGAAAGAGAAGTGTATAACACTCACAAATGAAGAAAAGCATAAAGCTCACTAGGTGTAAGTATATACGAAGCAATAAAAGATTACCGAGTTATGAACTTCTTAAACCAAATCAATAAAACAAGAAAAATGCATGCGCTCATAGGATTAAAGTTTAATTAATGAAGTTATTCATAATATAAATAATTGAGGACTAAAGTCTAATAACTTCTAAAATTGAGAGCATGCATCGTTGAATTGTCTATTGGATTGGAAAATTATTAAAATTTATCATTGGAAACAAAGGCAAAATGCCCAATAAAGGAGAAAAAAGAAAGAAAATCTTTTTGAATTTTTTAATTTTTATAAGAAAATCATACTTGGAAAAAACACATAATCAAATCATGAAAACTACCAATGAATGGATTGAATATCCCACACCCCTAACTAAAATGTGGCATGTCCTCGATGTGAATTAAAAATCAAGCTAAAGAAAGGAAAAGAGCAATATTACCCAAAATGGAGCGACCTCGTAAAAGCGCAAGTCCAATGATTCTAGAAAACACGTTAGCACCAAGCATAACAAAAAATAACAATAACATAACTAGTTACGCTAGACAATAAGTAAGAATAAAGAAAATTAAGGAAAAAAAAAAAAACTAACTATTTACAACCTACAATTTGAACTTCTAACTAACTATACACTAGAAGTTGAAATTTTTCGAGGTCTGCTCAATATAAGATTTTTCTTTGAAGGATCAACGGGGGACCCTCCATTTCATGCATACCTTCTGAAAAATAGGAATTTCATTCAAACAACGGAAGGTATGTGTAAGGCGAAATAAATGAACCATCATCAATTAAGTTTTTTTTTTTTTTTTGGGGGGGGGGGGGGGGGGGGATGATGGGATGGTTGGATTGAACGGGTGATGAATACACATGGGATCCAAGAAAAACATAATTTCCTCCCAAATATTTTGCAACACATGGAGGCAAAATTTCCTTCATGGAAAGAAACTCAAGAAAGTAATCATCATCATTGAAAGGGTTAAATGTTTTAAAGTTTGGAACTGATTCATTGGATACTTGTATCGGTTCGACAATATAGATGGGGAAGAAATAAATTCAAACTCAAGAGATGAGTCATCATCACTTGAAGATTGAGTTTTGAATGAAATAAGATCATTTTCAATGAAATATTCTTCTTTGGGGACCAAGGAAGAAATCATTTCATTGGAAATAGAAACTACGTCCATTTCTTCCTCATTTTCATTCTTTGTTATACCATGGGACAAGTCAAGAATGGTTTGTTCCAAAGTAGGCACAAAATCCTCATTTGGTTCAAAACATTCCTCGACTTCAAAAGTCTCAAAAGAGAAATCATCGTCGTATTCAAATGATGTATCCAACTCTTACTCCCAGAAACGATTTTCTCCGGTAACGATTTTTAAATTTTTTATTTTCAAGAATGAGCAATCCCTAACGTAGATTCATTGGTGGAGGAGCGAATTCTTGATACTGAAAAGTTTGGAAACTATCCTCAGAACTACAATCAAAACCACTATCGTAAGAATTTTGAAAGCTATTATAAACCGTTTCAACATTCTTATCATAAGGATTTTTAGGCCAAAAATCAGAATAATCATTCTCAAAACTCCCGTAATCCATAACCTGACTTTGGTAATACTCACCCAGAGTCATTTTAGAAGTTTTAATTTTTTGGACTTGTGAATATTGACCAAAAGTTAGAGGTTTATGGGTATTTTGAGAATTATCACTACTATTATTGAAAACATTAGAATAAGACATGCGTAACCCAAAAAAGGCTCGAGATAGAAAATTCCAAAAAGTGATGTGCGTCCGAAAAATTCAAGCATTTCTTGACGCTCAAATGTAGAAGTCCTACAAAATAGTTAACAAAAAATACAAATAGAAAAAAAATACTACGAAATACTAAATCAATTAAATTCTAAAAAAAATAAGTCCCCGACAACGGCGCGATTTTGATAGCTGGGGGAAAAACCACAACGCAAGTGTATAAAGATATATGTCGGTCGTTTTGATCGCCTCCCACCGCTATGCAAAAACCTAGACTATTGACTACACTCTTTTAAGGGAGCACAGGGGCCAGTCCGGGTATCAAATCCACAGAGACTAGTTGTTAGAATTATATTGATGTAATACTTTAGGAATAAAAGTGTAAAAGATAACGGATAATAAAAAGAAATGATAATCTAGGAATGTGTATTTGAACTACGATTCACAAAATGAATAAAAATAATAGATTGAGGCTAATATCCCTCACCTCGAATTAATTAGTATAAATGGTTACATGGGACTACAAGTTTATCAAGATTGAATCTCATTCCAACAGTTATTTAAATCTAGAGTTGTCACCCCCTAAATCGTCAAAAAAGCCTACTATGATTTTAGCGACAACAAATACCCCAGAAGTTGCACACACAATGTCGTAAATGCGGAGCATACATGATATACCCCGTTAAATCTCCTAGGCATAAAATCAAGAATAACGCAATCTAAATAGACTCATAAACTCCATCACCAAAGCAAAGCAACCAAATCAACCCAAGGTGAGTTCATTCAATCTTAACCTAAACTAAATTAGCTACACAACAT
Organism: Sambucus nigra; assembly: GCA_949130495.1. Taxonomy (NCBI): domain Eukaryota; kingdom Viridiplantae; phylum Streptophyta; class Magnoliopsida; order Dipsacales; family Adoxaceae; genus Sambucus; species Sambucus nigra. Next base: position 614,607,330 of record OX422207.1, read on the forward strand.
AATGGAAGACATGTATTTAAATTCAAGAAATCGATTAAAGAAATAAATAAAGCAATAGACCTAAGTTACAAAGCAATTAAATAAACAACAAAGCAATAAATAAATAATGGAAGTTTGTATAGAGGAAGATGATGATGAATAGTATTCTTACACAACCTATATGGGTAAACCCTAGGGGGAGAAATGGCACACCCAAAAGTTCCTCCAAACCCTAGACTCCCTAACCTAACTAAGAAAGCAACGAAAAATAGATGGAACTTCTTCGAAATGCAACCAATCCTCATTTTAAGTGTTCCAATACCTAAAAAACTCAATTATACTTTGCAAAGCATAAATATGTACAAAACCAACATGCGTGGATATGAAATATTCGTGACTAACCAACGGGCCTAAAATGGTGAGAAAGGGCTGCGTGAAAGGGAGAAGTGGTGTGTGGTGGTAGACGACTGAGAGGAATGAGAGAAGAGAGAGAAATAAATGGTTTATTCCTCTTTATTTGTGGGCAACGTGAACCTGATGTGTGTTGTTTTTTTCACCCGCATTGAGGGATGTAATATAAGGAATCCTTAGGAGAGAAATCCCCTCTCTCTCTCTCTCTCTCTCTCTCTCTCTCTCTCTCTCTATATATATATATATATATATATATATATATATATATATATATATATATATATATATATATATAGAGAGAGAGAGAGAGAGATAGATAAGATTTATGTGCACCATAAGGAATCCTTACAGGAGACTTTATGTGTGTGTGTGTGTGTGTGTGTGTGTGTGTGTGTGTGTGTGTATATATACGCACACACACACATACACATAAAGTCTCATGTAAGGACTCCTTATGGTGCAGGCCCTGATACATAACATTTTTTTAAAATAGTAAAAAAATAATTTTTTTATGAAACTTCATGGATATGATCTCCGCGGTGGAAAAAATGCTGAGATGAGGTGATATGTCAAAAAATTGTATAAATATGAATTTTCGATCATTTAAATTTTGGGTCTGCGCGATCCACTTGATTGATTAAATTTTTCAATGAAACTTCATGGATATGATCTTCTCACTGTCGAGATCATATTCATGAAGTTTCATTAAAAAATTCAAGCAAAAAGTTGATCAGATAATCGTCAAAATTTCAACGATCGAAAATGCATATTTATACCATTTTTTGATATATCACCTCATCTTAACGAGTTTTTATTCAAGTTTTTGATAAAAAAAAAAATTGGAGATGATCTTCTAACCGTGGTGATCATATCCATAAAGTTTCATCAAAAAAATCATTTTTTACTATTTTAAAAAAATGATATGTACCGATGTCTGCACCATATGTTGGCCTTATAGGAGGGGGCCTATATATATATATATATATATATATATATATATATATATATATATATATATATATATATATATATATATATATATATATATATATATACTTTCTTTGCCTTTACTATCTTTTCTCTTCAAAATATAACTCGCAAACAAGGACTTAGGTGTCTTGGGTGATTTTAGGGACACCCTAACAAATCCATATTGAAGACCCAAGACAGATGGCAATTTAGACTCTCGATCTTAATGGGCCGGGTTAAAAACCTGTTTAAAATAATAGGGGCGAAGATGTGGATTGATGTAGATATAGTTAGTTATTAGGCCAATCATGTTCTTTTATCTGAAAGAGTAGTTTGAAACTATTCATCTGGAAATCATTAACATTAATATAATAATTAAATTTAATAATAAAAAGATATTTTCCATCCAAATTAAACCATGATTCTCATTAACTAATCAATAGTTTTGATTTGTATTTTATTTATAGTTATTCACCAAGCAAAAAAACATCTCATTGTTTTAGATTAAAACGGAGTCACATGTGTGATTTTGGTGTAAATATAATACTAAAGAAGGGTATGTAGGTAAAGGGCAGATAATATGGGATGGGGCAGGGCATGCTTATATATAGTAAACTTGAACCCGTCCCGTTTAATAAACAAAATTAATAAGACTCTGTTTTAATCTAAAACAATGAGATGTTTTTTTGCTTGGTGAATAACTATAAATAAAATGCAAATCAAGACTTTTGATTAGTTAGTGATAATCATGGTTTAATTTGGATGGAAAATATCCTTTTATTAAATTTAATTATTATATTAATGTTAATGATTTCAAGATGAATAGTTTCAAACTACTCTTTCAGATAAAAGAACAAGATTGGTTTAATAACTAATCTACATCAATCCACATCTCCACCCCTATTATTTTAAACAGGTTTTTAACCCGCCCAATTAAGATCGAGAGTTTAAATTTCCATCCCGCATGGGTCTTCAATGTGGATTTGTTAGGGTATCCCTAAATCACCCAAGGCACCTAAGGCCTCGTTTGCGAGTTATATTTTGAAGAGAAAAGAAAGTAAAGGAAAATAAAGTCATTTGGGAGTTAAGTAGGAAAGAAAGTGTATTTGTCTCGTTTGGGAGTTTAAATGGGGAGAAATGAAAGGAAAATTCTTTAAAAAAAACTTTATCTTCCTTTCTCTGCAAAACTTTCTTTCCAAATCGGAAAGAACTGGAGAAAAGGGGAAAAATTAATGAATTGTTCATTCTTCCCCTAAAAAAATATTTTCCTCCCAAACTCTCAAAAAAAATTGTTTTCTTTTTTCTCTTCCAAACTCGTTTCTCTTATTTTCTTTTCTTTTCCCTCTTATTAAATTTCTCTTCATTTCTTTTCTCTACTAATAAAATTTTCCTTTACCTTATTTTCTCTCCAAAACTCCTAAACAAGCCCTAAGTAAAACATTTACAAGATGTAAGATATCCAAATCTTGTAATGGGGTTTGTTATACTGCTCACATTCTCTCTCTCTCTCTCTCGTTCTATGTGTGTGTGTTTTGAGAGGGTATAAAGTGGACAAAAAGCGTCAAATCTGGTGGATATTTTTTCACTTCTTTTTATCGGTTCAAAATAAGTTATCATTAAAATTTGGGGTGCGTGGTGTGTGTATTTGGGTTTCATATAAGGTACCACGGTGACTAATGGGGATGACAGTAGATGGACGTAGGGAGAGCCGACAGATCGATGAAGGGGAACACTGAGAGACAACCACGTGCTACAATTGCATCCATCTATATTTGTATCCCTTTTATCACAACAGGCCTTGAGAGTGCCCTTCAAGTGGGGCTCCCTTTTGTTGTCTCTCTGACACTATAAGGCAACAGAACCTCTTTACCCATATCATTATCCCTTCAAGACTAGCAAACGCACTGAATTTTCTATTTATATTTTTCACCACCTCTGTCTGAGCAACAGTTTCCCTTATGTTTCCTTCTCGTAAGAAATTATTTTCTTGAAAACCATTCCTTTTTGTCATGTACCATATGTCCACCTCAATAAGTTTTCCACTTGTGAGGTAGCTATGTTGCAAACTCAGTTTCTATCCCCATTTTATTAAGATTTACAAATTTGGGTTAAAGGATAACTTATATCGAAACCCCCTTCTTTTATTTGTCTTAAAAACTTGAGAGGAAAAGTAAGTGTGATGATGAGGCAAATAGAAATTACCTACTTCAAACTTTTTTTCCCTCCAAGGTTCAAGCTCCGGGGAGTGGGGTGGGAAGGGGAAGGGACTTGAACCGCCCACCTCTTGCAAGCAAGGGTGGGAAGTAACTATAAGGGCAATCCCATTTGGTTACCGACTTCAAACTTTGTTGCCCCTCAATAACATACCCTCAATTATGATTGGTTGAAACATAATGGTCATCTCAATTTTTATAAAGTTGTCTATGTTTCAAGCAATCACATTGTGAGAGCATCTAAACACTAACTAAAATGGGTCAACAAATTGATATTCGCAATTACTTAATTTACAATTCATTCATTTTTCACATTATATATGTAGGGGGTGTCCCCACCAAAGGGTGGTTAACTTAGTCAAGAAGATTGATTGGTTCACGAAGAAAGAGAAAGAAGGTTTCCATATGGACCCACCTCGAAGATTCTTCACATAAGTGGCTCGACGGACCCACCTCGAAGATTCTTCACAGAAGTGGCTCGAAGGACCCACCTTGAAGATCCTCCAGTTTACCTGGTTCAAGGGATCCAGTTTGTAGATCAAATTCACCTGGATGAAAATAATTTGTAATAAGTAATAGAATACTATGCCATTTATTATATCTTATGAATGTATGTTAAGTGAGGTTGTTTGGTATCCACGAGGGACCATGCCTGGAAGGGCATGGGAGAGCTAACATGCTCTATCGAGCAACCTCCTCTTGGGAACTTCATAGGGACATGGTTTGGAGGATTGAGAACAAGGCAACGCTGGGAATACAATTACCAACCCTCTTGGCACACTTGGGAAAAACTTCATCCAGAATAAATGGTCACTCCAGCTTAATGCTTAATGCTTACCCGTTAAAAGGAACCTCCTCGAGGTACTTATGTCTTGCATCTTAGTCCTAAAATAACTCATAATCAATAAATAGATACGAAGGCACTCCAGCCACCTATCAATCAAGCAACCTCGAAGTAGATACTAGCCCGCCTAATCGATGTGACTAGATACCTGACATAGTCACTATTTAAACAGCTTTTTGATGTCATAACGTCTGGCATTTAGGGACTCAAAAATGTAGCACTTAAGTGGGTATCCTTAGGATGGCAGGCCTAGTTAACCAAACCTTACCATTTAGCCATCCTCAAGTAAGCCTCAAGCTGACATATCACGTCCCTCATTAATGCCCACAATGCTTCCAGCCAATAGAATGGCTTCCCAACAAAATCATGAGATCCCATGCATTTAATGAAATATCTTGTGCATTTAATGCACACGATCAGATTGATCGCAGGCAGACTTACTCAAGCAGCCTTGCCCCCCATATATCTACACTAAATGAACAAGTTAGGAGAGAGAGCATTCTGAGCCTAGAATTGCTGCCCAAATTCCTCCACATTCAAGATCCACTGAGAAAACATTAACTCCATCTAATACACTCATCATTGAGCATTAACAGAGCTTGAAGATCCTGGCTTGCCTTTCATTGTGCCGGGAGTGCTTTTTATTTCTCCCTCCGACCACGCTTCCCGCTGGCCCCATCTAGTTATTATTCTTGTCATGCATCTTTTGTACCAATACGCCATTTAATATGAGTCTAATCATTGAGTTCTCTTATCCTTAACTCACATGTGTCCACTGCCAGCATTTAACATCTAATAGTGTTAATCTCGGCCTTGATAAGGGGTTACGCCTCACTTAATACTAAATGTATTTGAAGAAACCACATCTTACATTTGGCGACTCCGCTGGGGAGGTATTCTCTTTTAAAAGATGCCAAAGGATAACACCGCTAGATTCATCGTCTTTGATGCCATACAATGTGAAGAAGAGGCAAACAAATCAGCGTTGCCTGATGGGGAGAGAGTGGCAAGGGCCGAGTCAAGCATGCCTAGCGATGGCATTATATAAATGACACCCACGCAAGTGAGAATAGTCCCGATGCAAATGAAGGGAATGATGGGATTGTTTGCAGAGTTCATTAAAACTCCGATGGCCCAGGTGATGTTGGGAGCTCCTATAGGGCTGAGTTCTTTCACTACACCACCTGCAGCTATACCATCTCCCACTGTTACAAGAGGTGTGGTTTCACTTGCTTCTAATAACACCTTCCCCGCCACTTCACCATCCTTAGACAGCGTGCCCCCTATGGTGGTTCCACCCATGACTACGGGGCCAATGTTGCAAGGTGGAGAGACAACTTCAGTGACCCCAGCCACAACAGCCGGCCAAGTAGTAGGCATACCAACTTCAATGATCCCGATAGTAACAACATTGCAGCCAGCTAGCCCTTCACCGGACGGCTTGGAAGAAATGAAGAAAGTCATGCTAAAATTTATAGTCGTATCTAAAGGAGATAGTTCTTCAGTGTACGATGACTTTTGTACCCCTTATCCAGAGGCATAGAACAATGAACCCTACCCAGTAGGGTATATTTCAAAAAAAATTTAGAAGTACACGGGGAAGGGTACTAACCCCAAGGAGCATGCGAAAAGGTTTATCGAAAGTCTTGGGGCCCATTGTAACAACAAAAAGATAAGGCTGAGGGAGTTTTCAAAATCCTTGACAAAGAAAACCTACACGTGGTATTCCCACTTGGCCCCAGGTAGTGTAAGCTCTTGGAAAGAATTGCACGTTTTGTTCATGTAAAAGTTCTTTTTGGTTGAGGATGAGTTTACACTCACTCAGCGAGCACGTGAGAAACAAAAGTCTGGGGAGGATGTTGTGGCTTATATCAGAAGGTTTCGTGAGCGCTCTCTAGATGTGAGAGAGGAGATGCGAGAAGATAAACTTTTACAAGTATGCACAAAGGGCTTGCCGCCCGAGTACATATGTCATCTGATTAATGAAACGCGATAAGGCTCGTTTGTAGCATTTCTAAAATCAGCGAGGAATATTGCTTTAGTGGTGAAACCTGTAGTACCCCCTACCTTGTCAAGTTCACTAATCAGGACAACGGTCACATCAGGGAGGGGAATACCCTTGAGGGTCAACTATGCAGACGATGGAGCCAAAGAGGAGAACGATGGCGGTCGAGGAGGTAGAAAGGGAAGAAACAACAAGAGAAGGTTTGAGGACAAAGAGGATCCCCCCGAGCTACCTTTCACGGTGGAACAAGCTTTGAACCTTTACTATCTCATGGTCCGTGACAAAGTATGCAGGTCGTTTAATGTCAACACCGCACAGCTCTCGCATGAGGATAGGGAAAATCCTCATTATTGTGCACTCCACAACAGGGTAAACCATCCTACTAAAGTTTATTTTCACTAAGAAGGTTGATCGACCATCATGTGAAGAATGGGGACATTGTGTTGCCATAAACTAATGTAAACTATAACCCTCTTCCACATCATGGAGCCCATATGGCTAGCTCTTTTGATGAGGAGGTCGAGCGACTGATGATGGGACAGTGACTCGAAGGGGGTGACTCTGAAAGATCTCTTGGAGATGACTCCAAAGAGTCTTTAGAAGAGTGCCCCTTCGAACTCGATCAACTTCATTTGGGTGACGAGATTGAAGGGGCAGAGGACCAAGAGAAAGGAACATACAATCCCATTAAGGGACTCAGTAGGCAGTTGGGAGCCTGCTCTCTGGAGGAAGTAAATACAATGATAGTGTACGATGACGCTGCATATAGAGACGTGGAGGAATTTATGAGTTGGAAGATGACCAAGCAAACTCGTGGATTGAATGTGCAGTTGTTCCTCGCTCGCCAAAGTTCGGTCGGTTCTTCGATCAGGTTGCCCTTCCTAAAGACTCCCGATTAGAAGTCACGCGAGCCATATTAGAGATCGCGAAGAACATGGCACCGCACCTAAAGTGGAAGGGGCCTATGGCTAAGCTCGTGAGGAGGTATCTCTCAAAAGTCACATTCTCAAAGGCTGATAGATTGATCAGGTATCCCCACAACAGACCCTTGTATGTTACTGCGTCAGTAAATGATTGTGTTTTTTCACAAGTCTTGTTGGACAGAGGGGTATCCATCAATATAATGCCCATTGGCTCTTTTTATGCTACCGGGTTATCGGAAATAAGGATAGTGCTCCATTCGTTGGCAATATCAGGGTATGACAATCAGTCTTCCAAATCGATGAATTATGTTAATGTGGACATCACAATGGGAAACATAACTTCCCATATTAAATTCCACATCATGAATTGCGAGCCGTCATACCAACTATTAGTGGGCAAGGTATGGATGCACAATCATGGGTTGGTGCCCTCCACTTATCATCAATGTGCTAAGGCAAACATAAAGGGTAAGGAGGTAGTGGTTCGAGCTACAAAGAAACCTTTTGCAAAGGAGGAAGCCCACATGGTGGACGCAGCTTTTTATACTGACCTGGCCGAAGAAGCTACCACGTTAATAAGGTACACCGGGGGGATAAAGATCCCGTCAACTCGAGAGAGGGTGCGAGAACCTGTGAGAACGGTTGTAACTTACGAAGAAGAGCGTGAACTGGGAGCGGTGAGGCCCCCTAGTCTATCAAGACAACTGCAGGATCGAATGACCCCACGCATTGACCCTATTGAGAACCAAGTCCAAATGCAGAGTGTTCTCAGCAAGCGAACAATGAGGGAGGGAGGTGACAATCATAGGAAGACGCCATTTCATAAGTAAGTGGCCTGGAAATGCAAACGGGTGGTTTTGCCTAACGGTAGAATTACCTATAAACTATGAAGGTGTGAGCGGGAAGCCGAGAGTCTAGACGATGAAGCTAACCCGGTCTATGAATGCTTCCTAGTGTATAACCAGGGGCAATGCTTGGTAATTGAGAACTCCGGGGTACAAGAGTTTGTGCAAGAGCTAGAAAAAGAACCAGAATGCATGAGGGATAGCCCTCGATTGCAGATCCAGGAGTTGGAAAAGATCGACTTAGCTAGAGAGGGTGAGGACCCAAACCCTATCTTTATCTCGAATGACTTAAAGGGAGCTCCTCGAGGGGAACTGATCAAGTTTCTGTTAGAGTTCAAAGACTTCTTTGCGTGTACACTGAGATGCCTGGAGTAGATTAGTAGGTGAGTTTCCATAGGTTGAACATTTTACCCTCAGCCATTCTTGTGAAACAGACCACTCGAACGTACAAGGCGAAGTTAGATCTAAAGATTAAGGAAGAAGTTCAGAGGTTGGTCACGGCCGGTTTCATAGCCCCGATCCAACATCCGATCTGGCTTTCTAGCATTATACCTGTGGGAAAGAAGGACAAGAGACAAATCAGAATATGTGTAGACTTTAGAGACCTAAATCGAGCATGCCCAAAGGATGAATTCCCGTTGCCTTCCATCGATAGCCTAATTGATGCAACAACAGGCCATGAGATGTACAGTTTCATGGATAATTATATGGGATATAATCAGATAAAAATGGATCGGACCGATGCAGAGAAGACCGCCTTCCGAATGCCTTTGGGAAATTTCATGTACACAGTCATGCCTTTTCGATTGAAGAACGCATGGGCTATTAACTAGAGGACGATGATGGCGATGGCCATCTTCCATCACCTTTTTCACAAGACTGTGGAGTTTTATGTTGATGACTTGGTAATTAAATTCAAGAAGTAGGGATCCCACCTGGATGATTTAAGGAGGGTGTTCACTCGCTGCAGGAAGTATAAGTTGAAGATGAACCCTCTCAAATGTACGTTCGGGGTAACGAGTGGAAAATTCTTGGGGTTTATGGTAAATCGCCAAGGGATATAAATGGACTTGGACAAGCTATGAGCTATCCTTGACGTGACGAGACCAAAGTCAGCGAAAGAGTTAAAAAGTTTTCTTGGCAAGGTCTCCTACCTGAGGCGGTTTGTCCCGGGGTTGGCTGAGGTAACACACCCCTTGATGGAGATACTGAAAAAGGGCGTAAAGTTTGTGTGGGAAATAATAAACCAAGACGCCGTAGACAATATGAAGGCACTCCTCACTTCTCCTCAAATAATGATTCCCCCGACCTTACATCAACTGAACGATCTATTGGGGCCCTATTGGCCCAAGAGATGGAAGGCATCGAAAAACCTGTTTATTACTTGAGTAGGATCATACACGGGCTTGGAGCCAGATATACTAGCATTGAGCGACATTGTTTAGCCCTTGTATTCGTCGCACAAAAACTTAGGCATTACATGTTATCATTTACGGTTCATATCGTAACTAGGTGAGATCCTATAAAGTTTGTGCTTGCTAGAACTGTTCTTATAGGCAGGACAGCTCGATGGTTTTTAATCCTCTAAGAGTATGATCTCAAGTGTGTGGTCCCACTAGCCATCAAAAGCCAGGCATATGAGAATTTATTGGCTATCTTCCCATCAGGGACGTTCGAGCCACCCATTGAAGAGCTCCTGGGTGATGATCTCCAGGCCAATTTCATAGCATCCATCTTCGACGAGTGGAGTATAGAGTTCGAAAACTCTGCAGTCGAGAAAAAGGGGGGGAGCTGAAGTCATCCTATGAAGAGATGGTGAAGAAATCCGTTTATCTTTCAAATTGGAGTTTGAATGCTCGTATAATGAGGCAGAATATGAGGCACTGGTCCTAGGATTACTCGAGGTACTAAGAAAAGGTATCTAAGTCCTAAAAATTAAAGGGGATTCCAACTTGGTGGTAAAACAGATGACGGGGGAATTCGCTTTGAAGCACATGAGTCTGGTGCCTTACCGAACAATCATCCAGTGACTTCTGGGACAGTTCAAGGTGGTGAAGATCAAGAGGCACCCTCGAACGATGAACAAACATGCGGACGCCTATGCAACCATCGTACAGAATATTGACTTTAACGAGGAATCAACTGTAGTACAAATAACGAAGAGAACGCCCCCCTCGACGGTGTCGAAAATGCTACCCTCAGAGGATAAAGACGAATGGAGGGGTGAGATCAGAAAGTAGCTGGAAAGGGGTGAAGGGCCACTCAACTTAGTCGATTTGGCACAATATTTTGTTACAAGAGGCAACATGTATTACTAAAATAAAGGAGGTTGGTTGTCCCGGTGTGTAGATCCCAAAGAAGCCAAAAGAAGATTAATCGAGGTGAATGAAGATAGTTGTGAAACCACTGAGATCCCTTTTTATAGGAGGATACAACGGGCAGGGTATTTCTGGCCTTTGATGAGACAAGAATCCGCCACGATGCAAAGAGAATGTTAGAAGTGTTACCTATTCTATCAGGCAGCAGAATGCAATTTCATTTGACAGACTCAAGACTTGAGACAACCCTATATAGATTTCTTAACAGACGGAGTGATACCGACAGACAAAGAGGACGCTACCAAGATGAAAAGGCAAGCACCGAGGTACTTCGTAAAAAATGGACAGCTGTATCGGCAAGGCTATCACGATTTTCCCCTAAGATGCATAAGAGAAAAAGAAGCTTAAGAAGTATTAAAGCAAGCTCACGAACTGGGTCATATCGGCGGAGCTAAACTTTACGACTAACTAATGACCTTAGGTTATTACTGTCCTTCGAAGGAGAAAGATTCTCCAGAGTTCATTCGAAAGTGCAAGGCTTATCAGTTTCATGGGAATATGATTTATGCTCCTTCAGTGGACCTGGACTCCCTCTCTACACCGTATTCGTTTCATACTTGGGCATTTGATTTGGTAGGGGGCATAAGCCCTTCGTCGCGAGGGAAGATATGGATTTTAATGGCTATAAAATGTTTCACGAAGTGGGCAAAGGCCATACCGTTTAAGAAATCCACAGCGAGGGTAGTAGCTCAATTCATGAAGGAGTAGATTATCTGCCGCATTGGCATCCCAAGGGTGTTTTTTTCGGATAATGGTACCCCTTCATGAATAGTGAGGTGCGCCTGCTAACAGAAAAATACTCCATCATCCATCACAAGTCAACAATGGCATTCTCGAAGTGCAATGGGAAGGCAGAAGCTACCAATAAAACTTTAGTAAATATGTTGGCAAAAATGTTAGAGGACTTTCCAGGCACATGGGATGACAAGATACTCGAAGTACTATGGGCTTATCGAACGACGAAAAGGAAACCAACGGGATACACACCATTTTCCTTAGTATTTGGGGCAGAAGCTGTGTTACCAGTTGAACTCGAGGTACCTTCCTCTCGCTACATCCTGTGAAGTGCCATGCTCCCCCACAACCGTCATGTACAACTCGAAACCCTAGAAGAACACAGGGATAATGCCGCAAGGCACTTCAAGATATACAGAAAGCAGTTGTCCAAATCCTACGACTAGCTGGTGAGGCCGAGAAAGTTCAAAGAGGGGGACTTGGTTCTGAAAGCATGCACAAGGAATATCAGGGGTTTGTCATTACCCAAATTCGAGGCCAATTGTGAAGGGCATTATATCATCCAAGTAGCCCACGATTCGGGTTATTGCGAGATAACTAAGCTGGAAGACAATGTTACTTTCAAAGTGAACAACAAGTGGCTGAAGATTTACTACGTTTAAATGTATGTTTTGCCAAAGCTTTTGTTCATTATGTTATACCTTATCATTTTTTGTGTGTGTTGAAAGAAAAGAGGGACGTGCATTTTAAAACAACTGGGTTTGTCTATTTAATATAGCCCGGAGCAATGTTCACATGGAAAGTACTAGGTCACTACTTTCCTTTTATATGATGATGTTTGTTTTCTTCATCATACATGATGTGATCCGCATTGATGTAATAAGTTTAGCCAGTGTCAAAAGAAAAAACAAAGGAAATGGAATAAGACACCAAAGTCACCAATGTTTCTTTATTTTATAAAAGATATAGTTGTGGTTACACGCAAGCAAAGAAATCCAAAATACCACAAATAAGAAACATTAACAACAGAAACATTCAACAAAGGAACTAGGGGTTGTCCATGATAAAGCAAAGGTTCGCTAATTCAAGGAGCCTATGATGATGTTAAGGGAGAATCTGCACATAGTTGCTTTGGTCTGAAATGAGGTCAACCAAATCTTTATGGCGAAGCTCCATCGCCTGATGAACGGACTCCAACTCTTGCTCTTTCTCAATTAGCTCGGCCTCCGCACGCGTAACGACCTTATAGGCCTCCTACATCTCTTGTTCAGATTCCACCAACTTGGTCTCTAGGCTTACAAGCTCTTCTGAAATGGCCACCTTCGAGCGATGTGAACTGTGAGCCGATGATAGAGGGTGGGAAGGTCAGCCTTCTTAAAACCACGAAGCAACTCCACCAACCAGGACAAGGAAAACCCATCATTTGTGAGAACATTAACTCTCCCAGTAAAGTCTTGATTGTATTAGGGTTAAGAGATTCGAGAGGAGTATTGAGTATTTCCTCCAAGACCATAGTGAGCCCAAGCAAGCGAAATGCCATCATTCCAGGAATAGGTTGGAGGCAGCGGGTGGTAAATGTTGAAGGAAAGCGAACCAATAACTATTCAATTAGTAAGCGAGGACCCTCAGTTAGAATATAAGGGAAATTAGCCTAAGTTTGCCTCACAACCACCTTGGGGGCTGCCTCAGGAGGATGTCTACTAAAAGCGTTGTCATTTGCAGAAGGGCGCTTAGTATGCAAGGCACTATCACTTGCCTGAACCTAAGGAGCAACCACTTCGAGCACACCACCAGCTCTAGGGGCCACCTCTAGATCCTGCATAGTAGGGGCCCGCCCAAAGAAGAAACTTTGGCTAAGGTCCTCGCTTGCACCAATTCCTGAGCAATAGCTTCAACTTCTTGTCTACGAGCCATAGGTTGGTCGGCCTCCACTTGAAACACAAAAAATATTTTAAGTAAGAAACAAAACAAGGGAAACATACACAAAGTATCTTGAAAGTATGAGGGATTATTCCAATAAGACTTAGCCCGCCTAACCCTCAGTTATGGGAGATTATTCCAATAAGATTTGGCCCGCCTGACCCTGGGTTATAGGAGATTATGCCAATAAGATTTGGCCCACCTGACCCTCGATTATGGGAGATTTCTAAATCCCAATATTACTTGGCAAAATTAACAAGTTTACATGCAGGAGATAGATGGAAGCGAAAAGTTCCTCTGGAAGCCGCTCGCCGATAAATTTGTGAGTGGCTATTTGTACTACGTCCTCCTCCTCAATCGGATCAGGAGCCACCAAAGGATGTTGACCTTGGGGGGCAATCACACTCCCCCCTATTTCAGCAACCCGTTCCTGCCCATTCTCCCCCTGACCTACCCTAAAAAGATCAGCACCTTCCTTGTTTAGGATGGAAGGTGGACCGAACACAGATACAAGCATTTGGTCATTCGAAGGAAGGGGAACTAATGGAGTAGTTTGAATAAGTATAGGGGCCTACGAAAAATAAGGGGAAAATAGAATTTAGAATAACAAGTTGAAAGAGAAATAAAATCTTAAATAAGTAAGGAAAATAAGCTTACCACGGGCAATGAAAAAACGGGCACAGGGGACTTGGGTATATCCTCAATAGCTCTCACATTAGGAGCATCGCTCTCAAGGCCAGCCTGCTCGCGCAAAAAAGAGGGATCAGGGGAATAGACGCTATTGAATCAGATAAAGAATCAGATATAATTTCCCCTTGGGGGAAATTGGAGATTACCTGTGAAGTAGGAGGGGCAGATCTCTCGAAGGGACGATCCTCTCCAACATCATCATGCGTATCACCTCGCACATCAACCTGAAAAAGAGACTAAGGCAGGTTAAGAGCATAATGGAGTTATTATCACGAAAAGAAAATAAGAAGATAAACATTCAGAAGAAGAGGAAGCTATGGTCTTACTTCTTCCTCCAACACATCTTCCAAGACCTCATAATCTTGGGGAGGCGAGGAGGGTTTAGAAGGAGAAACCATTCTCCTCAACCTACGTATCCGAACTAAAGAAGTTTCCTCTTCCTCTTCCCCTTCCTCTTCCTCTACCTTCTCTCTCTCCTCATCCTCCTCATCTTCATCATCATCACCACCAGCATCAACAGTAGCATGTTCCACGAGCAGTTCTTCCTCGTCGAATTCAAACGATTCCTCCATCATGAGCTTAAGAGGACTGGCCACCTTTCTTTTTTTACCACTACCATCAGTGCGAGGAGCATATGAAAAACCTCGAGAAGCCATCTGAGCCAACATAAATGCCCTGTCTTCTTAGCTAAAATTCTCCCAGGTTTGGAGAAACTAATCCAACATTGAGCTCACTTATTAGGCGACTTTGGGATCGGGGGTGTGGTCAACTGGAGGCTATGGGATGGTTTTGAGTTTTTTCAAAGGCACCTTTCTGGTGGCCCTAACCGCTCCCCCGATTGAGGCAACACGCGATTCAGTTCTCTCAACCGGTCTCGATGGACTAGGGGCAACGACAGCAACTTCAACTAGAAGGGAGGCTTTCTTCTTTTTCACAACTGCCTGGTCGACAGGCGCTACTAGGGGCAGTTCGAAGGGGACGCTGGTGTTAGCAATACTAAGAGGAAAAACAGACGATGAGGTGGTGTAATTTCTTAAACCCAACTCTGTGGGTGGGAATCTCTCAACTTCAGGGTACCAGGGTTCCTTAAAAATGTTGGTTTGAAAACACACCAATTGATTTTTCCAGAACACGTTCAGGTACATAGCCGACCTCTTCCCCCGAGCCTCTTTGCTCGGGACCACGGGATTGGCTGGATAACTGGAACACATACTTACGACAGCCAAAGTTAGATAGTTAGCACAGGCAAAAGAAACATTTATGGGTTTTTCACGGATAAAATGACTCAATAAAGGGGCTCCTTGATCATATCCAAATTGAATGGATACACGGTGGGGGATGCAAACAGAATAAAAAGAAGACCACTCTGTGTATGAGGGCAGATAAGAAGGGATTAATAAAAGGGGGACACTGTTCTTAGGAAATTCCTAACAAGAGATTCATCAATAGGGGCAATGGGGCGCTCCTCCTCGGGAAAAAAAGTCATTTGTAAAAAATTGATCCACCCCAACATAGGGGCGAGGTAAGAACCTTTCTTCTCGATCGATCAGATAAATGAGGGGCTTCTTAACACTTTTATTCTTCCAACAACAAATACGGGGAATCCTTATGGGCTGAGAGATGGGGTAGTAGCCCGCAGGAGCATAATTGGAAAAATGGGTATAAAGAAAATTTGTTAAAAGGACATTGTTGGCATAATTAGAGACATCAAGCCTCCCTATGATCCGTGCAGAATCCGCCGCCACACGGTTCAACCAAGTGTACAAAGAGATAAGAACGATAGCCGCAAGGGGGAGCTTCATGCCACTCACCATCCGAACAACCATGTTGATTAAGTCCTTTCGAGGGCAGTCATGGGGCTTGCCCGGAAGATAGACTTTCAATAATATCACCCAAATATAGCCTGCCAACTTGATTTTGGAATGAAATTCCTTTCCTACTGGGGCTGTTCATACACCTGTTTCCATCAGAGGTTCTCTTTGACCGCCTCGCGGGCCCTAATAACTAGGGGTGTAAACGGATATTCGAAAATCCGAATCCGTCCGATACCCGAGTCCGAATTTTGCGGATATTTATCCGGAAAAATGGATATGGATACGAATATGGATAGTGTGTTAAAATATCCGGGAAAATGGATACGGATACGGATAGTATGTGTATTCGACACGGATAATCCGTATCCGAAGCGGAGTATCCATATTTGTGGATATCCGATATGGATATCCGTATTCGTATTATATTAAATAATAATTTATTATTAATATTAATTATATACAAATTGTAAATACAACTATGTAATATTATAATATAAAAGTTTTTTCATTTAGCAAATAGAGAAACTAGTAGCAGCTCTCGTCCGATATCCTAGTCTAGGGTTCCTTTTTTTCATTTCCAGTCGTCGACTTCTCTCTCTCACCTTAGTAGCAGCTCTCGTCTTCTCTCTCTCGTGTAGGTGGTGTAACAGCCCTCAGCTCTCATCTTCTCTATCTCAACATAGCGACGGTATGAAATTGACCCATATCTGCTCTCGTCTTCTCTCTTTCTCTACTCGGGTTGGTATGAAATCCGTAGGTATGTGTAAACACAAACCCATTATCTGCTATATACTTACGGATTTACACAAGCATACCTACAGATTTTTGTTCTCTCTTTCTCTACTCTCGCTCACCTTACGGATTTACATACAGATTTACTGTTTACACCAGAACTTTTGTACAGAGAGTTGTACAGCTTCTGTGTAAAATTATTGCTGTATGACATTATTGTTTTATACTTTTGTATGAAATTATACCTGCAGATTTTTATATTGTACAGAGCATACCAACAGAGTTTTATATTGTTGTAGAAATTATACCTACAATTTTTTATATTTTACAGAGCATACATACCTACAGATTTTTATATTGTTGTATGAAATTATTGTTTCTGTGTTGGTAATTTTTTGTTATGTTGTATGAAATTATTGATTATTTCTGATTTTGGTGTTTCTGTGTTGTTTGGAGATCTGAATGTAATTCTTTTGTTATGTTGTATGAAATTATTGCGAGTTTGCTATTTTTTTTCCAGGGTTGTTTTAATTTTCTTTTTATCTCAATACAGTTTTATTTGTTGTTGTCCTACTTATATATTGGTGAAGTTGTATTTGGGTGAATTAGTATGTCCAAACAATTAATGTCTTAATTTATCTTTATGCATTACTACTAACTTGTGAGTTGTGATTACCTTAATGCTTAATTCGACAAGGATACAAAGGAAAGGAGATGAGAATGACACTTCAGGAATTTAAGGGGTAAAAAAAACATCCCTTCTTTATTATAATATATTATCTGTTTTCTCCGTTAATATTTTAATTGAGTTATATTTTTCAGGTAAGATGATGCTTCACTTTCATTTTTGTTCAAACATTAGAGAAACTGAAGAGGATACAAATTTCAATGGCTCATAATTGAATAAAAAAATGCTTTGCTCGAACCTTCTTTTATAATTTAATATAATGCTTTACACATTCTCTATATTATACATGGAATGAAAAATTATAAATTTAATTCATTGATTAAATTAGTGTTTAATAAGCTATGTGTATCTTAATGTATCTTAAACAATAAAAACGGATAAGGATATTATCCGAATCCGGGAAATCCGAGAGAATACGGATAAGGATAGCCGAAATTATTATCCGGGCGGATACGGATACGAATACGGATAGTGTGGAGACTTGGCGGATACGGATGTGGATACTATGGTATCCGCTCCGCATCCGTCCGTTTTACACCCCTACTAATAACAGCCTTCTCTTCGATGAAATAAAAGTATCGAATCACTTCAGAATAGGTGCACTTGTTGCAAGTGACCATACAATCCTTTATCACTGCCTCTAGCTCAGCTCTCAAAGTTTTCTCCTCGCTGGAGACGGCCTCTTGGAAGAAAGTATCAAAACCGATAACTTTCAACCCCAGAAGCTCACAAACATCTTCCAGGGTGATGGTGAACTCATCCTATGGGGCCACAAAAGTGTGTGACCTATGGCTCCAACGGGAAATCAGCAATTGGAGAGAAAAATTATTTTTGGCAAGGGTAAGATCACCCATTCAGAGAGAGAAAGAGAGACCAACAAGAGCTAGCTGAACAGAGTATTTGGAATGTATATACTCCGTCCAAGGGCCCAACCCCTTGCAAGCACCAGAGGAAGCTTCAAACTGTACCTTCAAATAAGGGAAATTGCCTCGTTCAATGCGAAAATGAGTAACAATAACGGTGGGGATATATGCAAAGTCTTCAGCGTCCTCACCCTCCTCCATTAGAAGGTTAGGGTCCTCAGTTGGCACTAGTTAACCGAAAAACCTCTCCGTCGTCTGCTAGAAGCGGTATTCCTCGCTGAAGTATGGAGCATGGCGATAGCGTACCCACTGGTGTTGGCGCGCTTGAGTCTCAAGAGAAGCGCTCCTGGAGGATTGGGTTCTCTTTACGACAGGTGCCATGGAAGTTCAGAGAGAATGGGACGAAAGCTCAAGTTGAAGGAGTGAAAGAGATGAAGATAGCAAACTTTCGCAAAAGCTCAGTACAAGAGAATAGAAACCCAAAGGTGATTGTTTGAAATGAGGATACCCCTTTTTATAGGGGCAACACGGACCCCAAAAGACAGCAAAAAGGTGACGCTTTGGAAAACTTAATAATGAAAGGCTTAGCTTGTGTGGCCGTCAACTATGCATGATTTTAGAAAATCAAAGGTTGCAATGATAACGCTTTTAAGGCCAGACGCGCGGATCAAGTAGCGTTAACTACACGCGCGTACCCTGGGGTTGTCACGTGTCACAATACGAAAAAATAAACGATAATTCCATTTAAAACGATATGCTTCGAGTCTTGTCTGCCTTGGGGAACGAAGAGCTTGGGGGGGAATTTAAATAAACTTCTTCATTTTCCCAAAGGAAAAGACTGAAGATCAACAAAGGGTTTCGTACAAATATTTTTTCATGCAATAAATAAATATCTCTACGAAGGGACAAATGTAGGGAGGGTCCCCCCCAAAGGGTGGTTAAATTAGTCAAGAAAATTGATTGGTTCACGAAGAAAGAGAAGAAAGGTTTCCCTATGGACCCACCTCGAAGATTATTCACAGAAGTGGCTCGAAGGACCGACCTCGAAGATCCTCCAGTTTACCTAGTTTAAGGGATCCAATTCGTAGATCAAAGTCACCTGGATGATAATAGTTTGTAATAAGTAATATTATACTGTGTCATTTACTTTATCTTGTGAATGTATGTTGAGTGAGGTTGTTTGGTATCCACGTGTCATTTACTTTATCTTGTGAATGTATGTTGAGTGAGTTTGTTTGGTATCCACGAGGGTCCATGCCTGGCAAGGCATGGGAGAGCTAACATGCTCTATCGAGCAACATCCTCTTGGGAACTTCGCAGGGACATGGTTTAGAGGATTGAGAACAAGGTAACGTTGGGAATAAAGTTACCAACCCTCTTGGCACACTTGGGCAAAACTTCATATGGAACAAATGGTCACTCGAGCCACAACAGCCGAGCCACCTTAACGCTTACCCGTTCGAAAGAACCTCCTCGAGGTACTTCTATCTTTCACCTTAGTCCTAAAATAACTCTTAACCGATGCTAAGGCACTCGAGCCACCTATCAGCCGAGCAACCTCGAAGCAAATACTAGCCCGCCTGACCAATGTGACCAGATACCTGACATAGTCATTATTTAAACTACTTTCTGATGTCATAACGTCTGGCATTTAGGGACTAAAAACTATAGCACTTAAGTGGATTTATCCTTAAGATGGCAGGCCTAGTTCACTAAACCTGACTATTTAGCCATCCACAAGTAAGCCTCAAGCTGACATGTCACGTCCTCATTAATGCTCACAATGCTTCCCGGCAAAATCATGAGATCCCATGCATTTAATGCAATATCTTGTGCATTTAATGCACCTGATCAGACTGATCGCAGACAAGCTTACTCGAGCAGCCATGCCCCCATATATATACCCCAGATGAACAAGTTAGGAGAGAGAGCATTCTGAACCTACAATTGCTGCCCAAATTCCTCCACAGTCGAGAACCACTGAGAAAACATTAACTCCCTCCATCTAATACACTCATCATTGAGCATTAACTGAGCTTGAAGTTCCTGCCTTGCCTTTCATTGTGCCTGGAGTGCTTGTTCTTTCTCTCTCCGGCCACGCTTCTCGCTGGTCCCATCTTGTTATTGTGCTTGTTATGCATCTTTTCTACCAATACGTTATTTAATATGAGTCTGAGCATTAAGTTCTCTTGTCCTTGACTCACCTGTGACCACTGCCAGCATTTAATATCTAACAGTGTTAATCTCGGTCTTGATAAGGGGTTACGCCTCACTTAATACTAACTGTATTTTAAGAAATCACATCTTACAATACACACACACACACACACACACACACACACACACAGTGGCGGATCCATGATTTGTGTTTAAGGAGAGCCTTTTCAAGTGGTGCCAGGGGTTCGGGGGCGAGAGGCCCTGAGGCTAATTTTTTTGGGTTAATTCAAGTTTTATACATATTATGCCTAAACCTTGTTAGCAAATTCGAGTTTTAAACGTATTTTTAGTAACATTCAAGTTTTATATGTGTTTTTTTCGCTTGAAATATCTTTCCATGGCACCCTAAAAATGCAATTTAAACAATTAGTATTATGATTTAAACAATCGTTATGCTTAAATATAATTAGTCACCACATAAATTTAATACCTAAAGTCTAAACTAAACTAAACATAAATCAAAATCAGTAACTAAAATAAACCAAAAACCCATCTCATCTCATCAAACATAAAAAACCCACCTCATCTCAAATATCAAAAATCAAACATATATATCCGAGATATCTCATCAAATCAAAACCAAAACAGAGGTGTATTAACTCAAAAAACAGAACAAAGGTTTTAAATCAAAACTAAAACCAAAAACCCACCTCATCTCATCTCAAATACTAAAACCCATATCAAACCAAAACCAAAATAAAAGTAAGCTTACCTCTCACCGACGGCAGCAGAAGCAAGCAGGGAAGAGGAGGGAAGCTCGGCAGGGCAGCAACCAGCAGGAGTCGGCGTCAGCAAGCAGGGGCATGGTCGCCTGTGGAATTCGGGATCGGTTTGGTTTTTATGTAGAATGAACTTGTAACATTGTGTTTGGTTTTTAGGCAAAGAAAGATTTTTAGGTTTGTTAGTTTTTGGTATTTATATTTTGATCCTTTATTTTATAGAACTCTATAGAAAATACCTAAAACTTATTTTTTTTTACCCAAAAGATCCCTAATCTTTTTCAAAAAATTGAGGAGGGGCCTCCATTCCCCCTCGTCCCCCCCCCCCCCCCCACATATATATATATAAGCTCCCTATTGTAAGGACTCATTATGGTGCAGACCCCTATACATATCATTTTTTTAAGTAGTAAAAAAATGAATTTTTTTTATGAAGCTTCATGAATATGATCTTCACGGTAAGAAGATCAACTTCAATTTTTTATCAAATAAATAAATAAATAAAAACGTTGAGATGAGGTGAGGTGATATGTAAAATAATGGTATTGATATGTATTTTTCGACCGTTGAAATTTTGGCGATCATCTCACCCACTTTTTAATTGAATTTTTTGATAAAACTTCATGGACATGATCTCGAAAGTGAGATCATATATATGAAGTTTCATAAAAAAAATCAATCAATCAAGTGGTTGAAGCAGACCTAAAATTTCAACAGTCGAAAATGCATATTTATACCATTTTTTTACATATCACCTCATCTCATCGATTTTTTTATTGAATTTTTTTATTGAAAAAATTGGAGATCATATCCACAAAGTTTCATAAAAAAATCATTTTTTTACTATTTAAAAAAAAATAGTATGTAACAAAGTTTGTACCATAAGGACTCCTTACAGAAGACTTTTGGTGTATATATATATATATATATATATATATATATATATATATATATATATATATATGAAGAAGTTCAAAAGTGAACATAAAAGATGAACATTTTAATGAACATTAACAAAAAACACCTAACAACCCATTAATTTTAATTCATATGTTATAATTGGTTCGCGTCAGTGGCAACGGACACACGTGTCGATCGAATATTTTTTTTACACCTCACCCCCATACCCCACCACCCCATCTGCCATCCACTAGACAAACAATTTCAATTCAGGTTTGGCCTTCTGCTCACCTCCCTTCATTAAAGACCATAACTCATTCTAACCCTTCCACCTCTAAACCAACCTACTACCACCTACCAAAACCTCACTCCGACAGCCCCCACTCAAATCCGACGAACCCATATCCCCCTGTCTTAACCCGAATCAACACCCAATCCGGGTACTTACTACCCCGAACCCATTGAAGCTGCAACGGACACGAATTTTAATGTATTATTGGCAGCTGCTGCCAGGGTTGTGGATCAGAGGTGGGTTTCGACAGCATAAAGGTAGAGGTAGGCAGGTGGCTTAAGGTCCGATTTGGACAGGTGGGTAATCCGGGTCAGAAGAGATGCTTGGAACTGCTGGAGTAAGGTCCAGAAGGACATAAGGGACGCCGGGGTTGGGAGGTTAGAGGTCACCGATGGGGATGAGTTTTGGTTAAGGCTGGCCGGAGGTGATTCGAAGTCTTAAAAGATCCTGAAGTGTGGGGTCTACCCACCTGTCAGTGGTGGGGTGTAAAAAAAAATATTCGATCTACACTCATATCCGTTACCGCTGGCGCGGAACAATAATAACATAGGAATTAAAATTAATGGATTGTAGGTGTTTTTTGTTTATGTTCATTTTTTAACATCTCCATATATATATCAAGGGTCTAAAAAACGTGGGACGTAACCAAAGTGTAGACGCCAAGCCTTAAGCCTTAGAAGCCTGACGTAAAAAGACGTGAAAGCCTTTTCTAATATATTTTATTATTTTTTAACTATGACAAGGGTATTAAAAATACTAAAATAATACATACCTTAAAAATATTTAAATATTTGTAAATTAAAATACTATTTTTTAAAAATACTTGGAAAAAAAAACTCGTGTTTTTTCACGCCTTACTTTTGAAAAAACTCAAATTTTTTCACCCCTTACCCCCAAAAAACGCACGTTTTTTCACGCCTTACCCCCAAAAACTTTTACCATCATTGACCACGCCTAGGGCAAAAACTGGACGTATCTAAAAAGTCTCGCACCTAGGGACGTTTTTTAGAACACTGATATATATATATATATATATATATGTGTGTGTGTGTGTGTGTGTGTGTGTGTGTGTGTGTGTGATTTTTTAAAAGATATTGTCCTAAACAGACTAAAATACATAAATAGGATTTTAGATGCTGATCCCAAACATATGGAAGAAATGTTGTACTGTTGAACTATCGAAACAGAAGAACGGGTGTCATTTCTTTTTTCCTATACTCTGATGGGATGTAAGATGTCATGAAGTAATGAATTAAAAACTCAAATTACGAATGTTCCATCCCAACTGGATAGCAGTAAATAAAAAATGGCAAGTTGAGGATCAACAAATATATTCCCATCAGCATATTGTTTTACACCAAGTTATGCATTAACAGGACTGCAAATAGAACTTGAGCATCATCATATGCTTCTTTAGTACGTAATGCTACTTTTTTCACCAAGTAACTTTCCCCACAATTGTCATACCCCTTCAACTTTCAGAACATTACTTTTTCTGGTTCTGGATGGAAATAACAACGCATTCACATATTCTATCCCTCACTCTCTTTCAGAAGGGGGGGAAAAAAAGGAGGGGTTGTCTAATCTCTCACATATTCTATCCTCGCTCTCTTTTATGAAAAAGCGGTGTCTAATCTCTCTCTCTCACTCTGTACAAAACAATAGCACTTTTGACAGATCATACTACAAACGCATAATAAATGCATTCAAGCATGCATGCATAAGCTGATGTTATGCTGATGTTATTCTAGGCAGACCTGTAACCTGACACTAATTTAATGTCCTTTTTTTTCTGCCACTTAGGCTATATTCCCATTATAAATCCCATCTGTACTAAAAAAAATCCGTACCAATTGACAGCTATTTTATACTTTTGTCACGCACCTGTAGCAAGCATTACAAGGGAGTGTTAAATGTAAACAGAATTTTATAGATACTGATAAGCAATAACCATAAGAATTTATTCCAAGGTTCTTGAAGCAGGCAAAAAAAAGAGAAAAAGAATAATGATAAAGAGAACCCTCCATAAAAAAATCAGCCAAACTATCGCAATGTCTCCATCGGGCTTTCAATCAGCATAATCACATTACTCTTACCCACTGAGCAATATTCACACGCCAGTTTTACGCACAAATTGAACAAGATTCCACGACATCGTGATAAAAACACCAATGCGCAATGCAATCAACATTGGGAACCAAATGATATTTTCACTAGGAATAAATTACATTCACTAACAACTTGTATTGGTTTGTAAGCAAGTTTTGAGGGTGATCCCAGAATCTATTTTGGAGCAGCAAAGCATTATCTCATACTTGTTAGAAGAAATTCTTCCCCGAGCAAAGGTAATTTGTTTCGCACAAGATTCAGTGACAACTGTTATTATCATTCATTTCCATTTGCCCTTTTGTACAAATAATGAAAATGGCATCCGAGCACTTAAATGATGGAGAAAAAAATAAGCATAAAAATTCATATAGGAAAATTTTGGAAGGAATGGACTATATTTAAATCAATACAAGTAACAAAAAAAAATTACATAATTCTTGGTACTTCCGTTTCACTTCACTCACGGTGTGGGGAAAAAATTGAAGACAACAGAGTACCTCATTGGTGGACCCTGGATTTTTCAACCCTGGATCTGGGAATAGCCAAGATGGCTACAAGCCCACTTGCAAGGGCTGAAATTGCTGCTACAGCAAAAGCTGGTGAATTACCACCACCAAGTAACTGATCCCAGGGTCCACTTCCAATCGACACCACAACCTATATTCACAGAAACCAAGGTTTTATCACCTAATTAGCTGAGAAAATGGACACTAAAACGAACGCTATCAAAGGCTTTCCTCTAAAATTGTTCAGAGACATTAGTTTGAAATAATGAAGGTCACTCGTTTACAAGAAACATAAAATATTTCTCACAATCACAGGAGTTATCACATGGTTTAGGTCAACATGGTAGCATGATCAGGGCCTATGGCGCAGTACAGCCTCAGCACAATGTCAAGGCATTTACAGCTCCCTCGCCCCCCGTCCCCAAAAAAAGTAATAAATAAAGCATTCATCTATTATTAATTTGATTTTAAGGTGGCAAGAAAAGAAATATACAGTGGACATATCATCAGGTATTAATATTCCACGTTTGAAAGTCAATTTTTTTTTAAGGAAAATTAACTTTTAACATAATCAATGGTCAAAATTTGAAATATTGTGGGATTTATCCATTGGTTTTCAAAGTGGACTCTTAATTTGGAATATACAAAAAAGGAAAATATGACTCTTATACGGAACGAAGGGAGTAAAATAGAATTTTATTTGGATAAAATTTGTATGTGTTTATAAGGTATGTACATGTTTACAAATCATTAAATAGCAGTGTTATCCCAGAATGCATGAGATAATCCAGATGGTGCTTAATATTACCAAGTCTGGTTATTATATGAACAGACAACATAGAAAATTATAGGTTTAGGGCAAACTTGAAATCTCAAAGCTTCAGAAAATTCACTACCAGCAAGGCGACACAGCAACAATGGATGCTTGAGAAAAATTATCTAGGTTATATAAACATAAGCTTTTGGGCTTCCCAAAATTTCAGCAGATCAATTGGCATAATATATTTTAGCCATTGAACAGGAGAAGCCCTATTTCTGTTGATGGGAATCCCTCTTAAATAAAGGCAGTAATACCTATTAGAAAAGGTACATATTACTAACCTAAAGGTTACTTAGAAGAGAGATATTTTATTGCAAATAAGGGTTACTTAGAAGAGAGATTTTATTGCAAATAAGGGTTTTTGACGTGATGAGACTCAATGGCAAAAGAAATAACACAAGAGTAACTCTCTTTTATCTCTCAACTACATGTGACTCAAAGGACATAAATAACATAAAACTATGCCCTTTATAGAAAATAGCGCTTACCCCATTTACTAAATGACCAAAAAAAAGACCCAAATGACCTTAGCATACCAATAAACCAACAGAACACAAAATAACACACAAAATTGTCCCTCGAGTTTAGACCGAAACCATCACTCCCCCCAACTACGAAAGAGCTCAACCACGAGCTCAAAGGGATAGGCATCTTCATCGGGAGCAATCCTCACGGTATACATGACTAAGGCCACAGGTGATGTCCCTGGAAGCCTCGAACTCGCACCCCTCTCCCAACTCGGTAGCTAAAACAGGCATCTCTTCTTAGGGCAATCCGCTGCTTTTTGACCCGATTGCCCACACGTAGCATTTGAACGGTTCTGCTTGAACATCCAGTGCCTTGGAGGTCCTGCTATTGATTGACTAAATGTGGTGGTCCCCAAAACAACCCTAAGGTACTCCTCCAATCATTGTGCATACTCGATGGAATTCGTCATCATGGGGGATATCTCTCGATGACAAATCTTACATGAAACGGTGCTGGAGTCCCTGGATATAACGCGCAATAAGTTGTTCCTCGCCCTCCTCCAAAGCGGTCCATGAACAAAGTAATGGAAACTGCTCCGTATAATCGATGACTAAAAGGTAACGCAGGGCCTGGAGCCGAGAGAAGAAATCACGACGGTAGGTCTGTGGGAGATGAAGGCTCCCCTTAGAAGGTGTCACATAACAGGCCACGAGCCTCATTCCACGACACCTTTGCATATCCTAGGAATTTAGTGGCTACAAGTCGCACACATCTAACCCCCTTCAAGTTCTTGTATTCAAACACTTTCCCAACACTATCTAGCCAATCCACAAATGCATATGGGTTCATTTAAATATCAAACATAGGAACATCTACTCGAATATCACCATGAAGACTCTTTGGCCAAAAGCCTCAAAGCTTGGCTAAGATGATCGGGAGAGATGTCTATCTCGGCAGCATCCTCGTCATCGTCTTCAACCCCATCATCACCATCAATCACTCAAAGCACATGATCTACGCCTACCTAAGTACAGTCTCGGAACCTCTTCGCCAGCCCTACGCCCTACTCCCATCAATCTCACGGTTTGGGCACTCATCCATCTCGTGATGTTACTCGTGGCATAAGAAACAATCGTGAGGCACATATGGCACATCCTGGGCCCAAATCAACAAACAGGGCCTTTCGTCGCTCCATTTTCCACTCCTCCCTCTCCGGCCTTGCAATTGCCTCATGTAATGACCGCTTCATCAAAGAAACTGGATCGAAATTTGGTCGGATTGGTTCACCATATTCGGTACCTGCAATATCCCAAAATTCAATTATATTTGGGGGAACGTGTTGAACCCGCTCCTTTGTTCAGCGTTTTCCTTGATCCCTATTGTAGTATCGTGGGTCCGAGGGCGCTGAAATGATTGATTCAACATCACTTGGAACCCTAGGTAGTTTGATTGGAGGTTTACCTATGATCGATGCAATATCTTCCCCTTGATGATGAGATGGAGGCCTTTGTTGATGTTGGCGAGGGGCATAAGAAGCCCTAGAAGATGGGCCCCACTTGACTTTAGCCCCCTGCTTGTTTGGAGTACCCCCTAGAGCAGCGGCAGCCCCCACAGACCTGGTGGTAAGACCATAGGGTTTAGCAAGTGCTGGGCAGGAGAAGAAGTGCCAACAGGGGCCTTTCCCTTGTTGCGCATGTCTGAGGCTTTGGCCGGAGGTAGATCGGTGGATTGCTGGACCGAAGATCCGCAACCCCCTTAGATGGGTCCAGATGCTTGATGCTGGGCGGCGATTCGAGGGACTATGCTTGACTAGCCTCATTTTGCAGCTGGACTGCAGGTGGTGGTGGTGGGGGGGGGGGGGGGGGGGGGGTGACGTATAAAGAGGATAGAGGGTCGAGATGTTATGAATTTCAGTACGAAGGTCATTGGACATCGCTTGAAATGAATTCTCCAAAGCAGTCACACGTCGATCCATATCGGCTTAGTTGGATTTCTGAGGAGCCATGATGAAACGATTACAATTTTACAACACTAGCTCCAATACCAATTTGACGTAATGAGACAAAATGGCAAAAGAAATAACACAAGAATAACTCTCTTTTCTCTCTCAACTACATGTGCCTCTTTAATGTGGAGAATACAAGATATTTATAGCCTAGATATGTGTGCCTTAGCGAAACTAAAAGGAGTATAGACTCAAAAGGAAAAAAGCAACATAAAACTATTTATAGCCTAAATATGAATAGATTGCAGGTGGGTATAGATTAAACATAACTGCACACATCTTGAAGAATTGAACACAAATTGACTGGGAATCCTCAATTCAATCCTCCAATTTGAAACCCTTGCTTTGGCTTACTCGTCCAAACCGTCCAATGCGAAATCAAATCGATTACATATTTGACATATTTGATTTGGGTTTGAAATTGAAACCAAATTGAATTAAATAAGAGAGAGAGAGAGAGAGAGAGGGGAATGGTTCGTGGCGTTGGGGCGAAAGTGGCAAAGGTAGTCGTCGGTTGTGTGGCCATGGGGAGGGGGGGCTTTTTCTAAGAGTGGGGTTAGCCAGTAGCCCTCTTTAGTTTTTTTCATTTTTTACAAAGGTTTTAGGGATTTTTAATTCATTTAAATTATTTTATTTTTCAAAATGACATGTGACAGTTAATTTTAAACTAACAACCCATCGAGGAAAATGGGAAAATTCTAATATATGAATCACAGCGTATTAAAGCCTAATGTTAACAATTAGTGACACAGTAAAGTCAAAAAAATAATAGAAAATAATAATTCATACAAGAAGTTTCCATTTTTCCTTACTTCCAGCCTATGAAGCACGGACTCGACACGTAATACGTGTTTCGACATGACACGCGACACATGATTTTTCTAACAACTAGGATACGTATAATATAGTATATATTTAAATATATTTATATATATATGAAATAAAACAGATTTTTTTTTATAAAATACATTATTAGAGCTTTCTTAACATAAAATTAAGAAAATAGACCATATAAAACAATATTCAAACACACTTTAACATTAAAAATGATGTGAATCAAGAATGCGAAAGCGTTATTGTTACACTACACAACTATTAACTACACAACAATAACAACAACAAATAAACTAAACTAATGAAATGGGTTTCCTCTCTCTATATATTCTCAATTCTCAATATTCAAGGTGTCTTTACAAATGAGGGCCAAGGGCGCAGTGTTCCAAAAGACACGCCTAGGCTTGAGGCCTGGGAGAAATGTCCCGCCTTAAGCCTTTTACACCTTATTCTTGGTAAAAGGCTTAAGGCGCACTTTTTTTTTAAACAAAAACTCTTTAGTGAAACGACATCACCCTTTAAAGACTTTTTTTAAAAAAACGGACCAATATTTCATTCAAAACAATCAAAACACAAATGGTATCCCAAAACCTCTTTGCCTCTCGTCCAAAAAAATGCGCGCTTTTCTTTTTATTTTTTATTTTTGTTCTTAGTATTTAAAAAAATAGTATTTTAGTTTGCATATATTTAGACACATTTTAAGGTATGTACCATTTTAGTATTTGTAATAGCAATGTTATAGTTAAAAATGTTAAAATATATTAAAAAATGCCTAAATGTCTTTTTACGCCTAAGGCCCGCCTAGGCTTCTAAGGCTTAAGTGTTGGCCTCGACGCCTCGGTCACGCCTTGCGTTTTTTGAAACCTTGGCCTATTTATAGGAGAGGTTAGCTTGCTAACCAAGCTAATACCCAAAAGACAAAAAATGACTTATTAGTCCCAAACAAGCTTGGAGACTAATTAAAGGCTAAAAATAAAAGGAAATGGCAGTAATACCCTAAACTAAAAATTAGAAAAAAAGATGGTATTCTCTTACCACGCGCCACGTGTCGTTATATATCCCATACACATCATTCTCCCCGTCTTCGAAAAGGCTCGTCCTCAAGCTTGGAGGGTGAATCATTAATGCCACATGATATGAACCAAGAAAAGCTTCGGACCTCAATCAAAATCAACAAAAAGTGGGTACCTCAATTAGAATTAGTCCCATGCGTATGAACCTCATCAAAAATGGGTCTAATAAATCAAAATCCCGACGATGTCCCTCCACGAAATCCGAGCAACCAAAAACTGGAGACCATACAAACCTTCTTGACACCACGAGTATATGGTTGCAACTTGGAGTGGTGGACCCTTGAATCTGACCTGACAGGAACTCCGGCGACTGCACCTTTGCAAGTACGATGGAGACACAAGCGAACTGAAGGCAGCGATATTCCGAAAACCCAAACTTAAAATGGCAAATAGTAAATGGATCCCAAGTGGGACGCATTTTTCATGGAAGTCATGTTGTGTCATAAAGAGGCCCTAAGACCAATCTTGACCGGATTGGAGGTCAAATAGAGCGTGGGGGATTGGATCGGAGTAGGAAAGCACATTTTTGTTTGATTTGATTGTGTGGTTGGGTATTAATGAGTGGGAAAAAGGGGGAAAATAAGGTTAAAAAGGCGTGGGGCTGTTTGGGTTGGGAAAAAGAGAGTTAGGGTTTGGTATTTGTGGATTTGGTAGGGTATCGGGTCAGATCGGGGATAGGCGGTGTTTGGGGGTGGATCTGGGACGGGGCAGTAGAGGAATGGGGTTAACCGGCACCAGGGTTGGCCTCTGGCGGCTGCCGACCACCGCTAGAGCCAAACCCTAGTTGTTCGGCGCCGGAATAGGTGGGGGAAGGCTCACCGGCCACTTGGGGTGTGGTCCAGCCCAGGTGGGAGGCTGGTTGGGCGAGTCGAAAGTTTTCTAAGGAGGTGGCGAGCAGATATGCTGCCATGGGTGGGTCAAGGAGCAGATCATCGGCTGGGGGTCTAGGGTTTGTAGGTTCTTGGGTTCTTGAGGATTAGGGTTAGGGTTTCAATTTGGGGTTGTGGGTTTCTTGAGTTAGGATATGGGTAAGATAGAAAATGGAGATTCATGTAAACAGGGTGGTAGTTGTGTGGCGGCAGGAAGTGGAAGTGGAAGTGGAGGTAGAGGAGGGTGGTGGTGGAGATGAGGGTGGAGAAGGCTAAAAAGGTTGGTGTGAGTACAGAAAATATCACAACAGAGAAATCCACGAAAACAATCACAATGACAGAAAGTAAACGATCACAACACAACGACGTACGTGGTTCGGCAACTTGCCTACGTCCACGGAGAGGTTATTGTTCTTATTAAGTGTCTCTCAAAGTTTCAAGTTAAAATCCACTTGCCCCGGGTCAGGGTGTAATATTTATAGGTGTTTATTCATAGAATTTGAGTCGTACAAGGAACCCAAAATAACACGTGGATGGGCCAAGGAATACCTGAATATATCCTACAAGATTGTTGGTATGTGATTTGACCATATCCGTAAGTGTTTTAATATACTCAAGGGTTAACTAATTCAAGATTTAAGCCGGGCAGCGTGTTGATCCTTCTGGACTGGTCGGCTACTCTCATAAATTATATTAAATGGGCTCCCACAATTGCCCCTAAAATCTTTGGGCTAGTAATTTTGGGCCAACATATTTTAAATAGGCCCAAGGCCTAAAGCTTAAGGAGATATTCAAAACCGGCGTTGGCATATGTGTTTTTATAGGGAGCTGAAGGGTACGCTAGTCATCTTGGAGAAACCGAAGCGCTAAAATCTTCCTAGGGAAGTGTGGTTCAGCATTTGAGATTTTTTAAACCAATTCAAGTGCAAACTCAACCATTAATTCATTGATCTTGGTCGTCCTTGCACATACTTCATCTCTAAGCTTCCTCCCTTGCTTTCTGCTTCAAAATCAGAGTTGTTCTTCTTCTCTAAAGCTTCGCTGATTCTTGTAAGTTTATCTTCTCCTTCTCTAAGCTTTTTCCTTGGAACTTATTTCGTAGTTGTAGCTAGGCTTTTTCTTCCTTGTTTAATCACGGCGATGCTGGATAATAAATCAGTAGAAGAATTTAGGCGCCAATACCATATTCCTAACTGGGTAGTTATCGACTGTGCCCCGCTTCCACGGGATGTTCGTGATATTGGGGCTGGCACTGGATTCACACCTTTCTGATAACTCAAGGGGGTTTAACATTTCCTCCAAACGAGTTGTTTTTTAGGTTTTTTAGATACTTTGAAATTGTGCCAGCTCAGCGTGCCCCAAATGTTTAAAAGAGAGTCAATGGAGTCCATAAAATAAAAACCATCTATGGAACAAAATTAGGTCTCGCTAAGATGTGCTACTGCTACGTGTGGTCACGAACCAAGGAAGGTTTATTGTATTTGAAGACCAAAAAGGCAGATCCGGTTTTAGTAGTAAATCATCCAGATTCCCGTAAGGATTATTGGGAACATGGTTTTATTGTTAGGAACTGGCAGCATCCTCCTGCTTCTGTGGGCGAGAGACAACGGGACCTTGTTATTTTTTATTATGGAGAAGCTGAAATAGGTCGTCGCTTCTTCTTTTCTTTCCGTTCTTGCCTGTTGACTTCTTGTTGTTTTGTTCCTGTTCATCTGGCTAATAATATTCTTCCTCCCTTATTTTTGCAGCTCGTGCCAAAAATCAAAAACCTGATTTCAGCGAAATTGATACTGACGAGATTGTGAAGGCTTGGAACATTAAGGAAAAGTTGGCAAACGGTGAGCATTCGAGGTCGGCAGCCTTTCTGTTAGAGTACAAGAATACAAGTTCTAGCTTTATTGCTCGCCCGGTTGATAGAGTCCCAACTTCAAAAGCTCCTGAGGTAGGCCCTTCTGATCCCATAGTGATAGAGGAGGAGGAAGAAAGTTCTGAAGAAGAAGAAGAAGAAAAAGAAGATATGGCCCCTTTGCTAAAGAGAAGGAAGCTGAAGCTTCCTCATGATAACAATGATCAGGCCATCCTATCCGATCGGTTGAAGTAGTTGAAGGCGTCTGATACTGGATCCCCGAGGTCTAGTAGTTTTGACTTGCTAGTCAACAGGAAAGAAAATGAGAAAGAGAAAGAGAAGAGGAAGGAGAGAGAGAGAGAGAGAGAGAGAGAGAGAGAATGAAGGGGAGAAAAAAAGAGAAGAGAGGAGGGAGGCCAAGAGAAGGTTGTCTCCCGGTGATGCCCCCCAACACGCCCCTGAATTGCTGAAGAGGGCAGTGCCCGTTGCTGATTGCGAACAATCTTCGAAGTTGGGGTCGTCCCCACTTGCACTAAAGACTCAGGGGATGGCCCTGGTAAGCCTTTATGCTCAAACTACTTCTTTTTCTCCTGTTTTCCCTTTCTTCATGCTAACCTTGTGGTTTTTGCTTTCCTTCGTGCAATTATTATCTGATTTTATGACTCTTCTAGGCGACCATGCTGACAAGTCCAGGAGGGGGCAGGAGCTGAAGGACGCTCTGAAAGCTGAGAAGGAAACCTTAGCTAGAGAGCTCGCCAGGCTTGGGAGCACGAGAGAGGAAAGTTGTCCAAAGCTCTCGTTGAGCTCAAAGAGTCCCAGAAGAAGGTGGCTGCCGAAAAGGACAAGCTCGTCGAGGAGAATCAGAGCCTGATGAGTAAGGTTACTAAGCTGGAGGGTGATCTTGCTCAGGAAAAGGATGTTAGCTACCGTGAAGGCTTTAACAAAGCCTATGATGATGCGGAGGGGCAGCTCGTCTATGGTTGCAAGGTTGCCTTCAAAAAGGGTTGGGACCCAAGCTCTGAAGGCAACTAGAACCCCTGCTGAATCTGATCTCTTCAGTCTTCATTCCCCTGGCCCTGATCCGTATGAAGAAAAGGAAGAAGGTGACACTGGTCGGCCTGCTGGCACAGAGCTTGTCCCTGCTGAGGGTGAAATTAATGTTGGCCAAAGTTTTGGAGTTGTTGATAAAGGGAAGGCCGTGGTGGAAGAACAGCATGTGACAGAGCAGGACTCGTAGACTAGGAGTTTAACTTTTTTCCCTTGTACAAGTCTTCTTTTATTTTTGCTTTTAACAGTATGTTCCTCTCCCTTGGAGCCCGTTGTATTGGCCTAATCCACCTCTTTTTTTTAAGTGAATGAAAAGATGTTCATTTTTTATATCCACTGGTGTCTTTGTTTGTGTTTGTTGACTTTTACTCGTTTTGATGATTGTAGACCATTGATCTAGATGAATATATCCCGATTGGTTCCCATCTAGGGCAGATCTTTGGTCCAAACATCAATTTGAAAGCTCGCAAAGCTTTGTAAAGATCTGTAAATCTTTGAGGGCAAGAAATCAGCAATACAATGACCAATTTGAACTGGTTGGTAAACTAAAAGACGATCTCCAAGAGATGGAGGAGATTGGGGCCTCTATTCAAGAGGAAGTGAATGATTTGAAGGCCAGACTTCTAGACACTAGCTAGGTGAATCAATTGAGCGGGCTGATCCAGAAGGAAAACGACAATCTGAAGAAAGAGATTGCTCGAATGAAAGAGAACAGACCATCAGGGTCTTCTCTTGTATTGCGAGAATCCTCTTCGTTGTCCATGGAATGGGTAGTTAGAGTTGAGACCCAAGCTTTGCAAAGGGAGGTTGTTGAGCTCAAAGGAGATGTTCGGCGGGCCTATGTAATTGTTGTCAGACTTCAGAGAGATGTGACAAGGTTGAGGCACTTATTCCGAAGGGGTCCCCGACAGGTCTGGGCAGATGGTTATGACCAAGATTAGACTGCAAGGCTGAAGGAGGCAGAGGACCTTACCTTTGCCCGGGGGTGGCTTAGTGCCCTCAGGGAATTGAAGACGTCTAAGGAGTCTAACTTGTGGTATAAATATCAGATTGATTGCCCGGCTTATCGCCACAATCCCTTTTCGAGGGATGACCGGTGGATCCCAATAGATGTTATTCCTACTCAGCTTCTGGAACATGGCTTAAGGGATGCAGGATAAGAATTTGTGCCTCACCCAGATGATGGCAGGAGAGCGCATGTTGCAGACTACCTTGCTCGCCATCGTAGATCTTTTGTATATTCTGGTTTTAATGTAAATGTTACTTTCCATTTAAGTTCATGAAAAAGTGTTATTTACTAATTTATGATGTTTTAAGCCTGTACTGACTAAACATGCATACTTTATAGACCAAGAAGTAGTGATTCTCTGCACGTAATTTGATCGGCCACTTTGGGTCCTTTGTTGTTTCTTGGGTTTTATCATTTTGAGCTCTTTAGCTGACTAAATAGTATTTAAAAGATTACATTAGCCATATGCTGGTTTGAACAATTCTCCCAATCCAACATGTCTCGACAGTGTCATATTATCTCCTTTACCTTTTAGGTTGTGTCGTCACACTTCCTTAGGCCTAAGTAAGATAATGGCGAGAATGTACCTGGCAATTGGGCCATCCACTTGAGTAGGTTTTTAGCGACCAAAAAAGTTGGCAACCAACCTAAGTTGGCTTTGTTGCCTAAGGATCCCCTGTAGGGCTTTCATTGTTGTCGGGGCAACCCATGAGGTCCCTCGTGTTTGCAACAAGAGCCTGAGGGATGTACTAATTGAAACGAGTCTACTCACTTGTTATAATCGCTACGAACCCTGCTCGGCATGTTACGTTCACTAATTTGAAAATGAGTTGAACAGTTTGCCGTAATCTCAGGAATTTAGCCATGCACGAAGGATATATCGTTTGGAAAAGGTGCGTATTAATGAGATGTTACCAATGAGAGCTAAGCAACCAATGCAAAATATGAAAGTGAAGGGGCCAATCCGGCCTTTATTCATTGAATACTGTCTGAGCAACATAAGTTTGAAAATAAAAATTTGCTTAAACTAAATGTGCTAGTAAAGATAAAGAAGATTTAAAAGTAAAACTTGTTGAGGTCAGCTGCGTTTCATGCTCTTGGTATCTCCCTGCCCTATAGCGTTTCCAGGTGATATGCTCCTTGAAGGTCGTCTCTAATTACCCTGAAGGGTCGTTCCCAATTTGGCCCCAGTTAACCATCTGATGATTTTACGGCACTGTCAAGGACTTTTCTTAGGACGTAATCTCCTATCAGGAACTTCCTCGGATTAACTTCTTGTTGTATTGCTTAAACAGTTTTTGTTGATAAGAAGCCAACTTGATCATGGCCTGCTCTCTTCGCTCGTTTGCTAAGTCAAGTACAGTGCGTAATGCGTCATTATTAGGGCCTTTGTCGATCAAAGTACTTCTCATGGTGGGGAGCATAGTTCAAAGTCGAGGCCGATACCGCGACGATACGGCCGAGTTAACTAAGGTATCGGTACCCACCGACCCGATTCCGAGTTACGAGTTGAGTTTTCAATTATTGATGTGAATCGACCCTATATCGGTAATTTCTCGTTAGTATCGGTGAATAGCGGTATAATCGGCCCATATCGCAGTAGAATCGGCACATATCGACGATATCGCGATGGAATCGGCCCATATCAGTGATATATCGGCCGAGATGGTATAAGTTACTAAGCATCAATCTCTCTCTCGGCCCATATCAGTGATATATCAGCCGAGATGGTATAAGTTAGCATCTCTCTCTCTCTCTCTCCAGTGTTATGTTGGTAAGCGTGGTTTTTTTGGGGGGTTACGAAATGCCAATTGTTTTTTTTATTTAGTGTGCTGTGTGTGTGGGTTATTTAGTCATCGTGTGGGTTAAATTTAGTGCGTTATATGTGCCGGGTTTTTTTTTAAATAATGCAAATGATTCAAATGTTATTTGTTATTATTTTTTATAATAATGTTCCCAATGTTATTTTTTAATATGTTATTATTTATAAAAAAAACGTAAATGTTATTCTTTTACAAACAAGTATACAACTGTAATTATTGTAAAAATAATATTTGTATCCTGTAAATATTTGCATCCTTTATGTAAAAATAACATTTGCAACACAAGGGAAAAAAAATTGCATCCTCGTTGTAAAAAAATAACATTTCCATCAATTTAAAAAAAAATATTTGCAACCCAACAACCAAAAAAAAAAAAAATTTACATGCCTTTTATAATAAAATAACATTTGCATCATTTTTTGTAAGAAAATAACATTTGCATCCTTTTTGTAAAAAACGATTGTAAAAAAAATTTACTGTTTTGTCAAAATCACAATTTGTATCCTCTTTGTAAAAAAATAACAATACTAAAAAAGAAACATTTCTATCCTTTTTAGAAAAATATAACATACTTAAAAAACACATTTGTATCCTCTTACTAAAAATAATACTAAGAATATAATAGTTGTATCCTCTTTGTAAAAAAAAAAAAAATTATCCTCTTACTAAAAAAGTAACATTTGTTTTTCTTTGTAAAAACATAATATTTGTATCCTCCGTGAAAAAAAAAATATTGATTGATTATGGAACATTGAATCTGGCAAGTTCGCAGCACGTCAATATAATCAATTGTATAATGTTATGCATATTAAAGGATAGTTTTAAACTTATCTGATTGGTCCACATTTTTAATCGTATTTTTTTAAAATTGTCCAGATTTTTTTCGAAATTTTTTGCTCTCTAAATAGTGTATCTTTGCGTATCGCCCGATAGCGCGACTGAGTTGAAAATTGAGTGGCCGAAACCGAGACCGATACCGAGACTTTGAGCCATGGTGGGGAGACCTGCCTCCAGTGGGATAATAGCCTCCATCCCGTAGGCGAGCGCATATGGTGTCTCCCCAGTTGGCCGCCTTGGGGTGGTGCGATAAGTCCATAGAACGTGAGGAAGCTCATCCACCCGGCACCCTTGGCCCTTTCCAACCGTTTCCTTAGCCCATCGAGCATGGTTTTGTTACAAGCTTCTGCCTGTCCAGAACTGAAGTGGTGCTTGATACCGTGTTCATCACAAAAGTCTTGAAAAAGTCACTTTCAAACTACGTTCCATTATCGGTAATGATAGTCCTTGGTACCCCAAAGCGTGTTATGATGTTCCTCCAGATGAACTTGGTCATGTCGGAGTCTCGAATGTTCGTCAGTGGTTCTGTCTCTACCCATTTAGTGAAGTAATCTGTACCCACTAACAGATACTTCCGATTTCCAGATGCGGTAGGTAGTGGTCCCACTATGTCTAGTCCCCATTGTGCGAACAGCCATGGGCTTGTCAGCGATTTCAGGTCACTGGCAGGGTGGTGGATTATGGGAGAATGCTTCTAACATTTTTCGCATTTACAAGCGTAAGTGCTTGCGTCCTTCTGCATATGAGGCCACCAGTAACCCTCTTTTCCTCTTGCGTGACTCCCACAGATGCCCTCATGAAGTTCGTTAAGGACTTGCTCGACATCTTGTGAGTGGATGCACTGGAGTAGGGACTTCTTGTAGAGATTTTCTTCTGAGGAGAGATAAAGGCGAGTAGCCTTGACCCTAACCTAGTAGGCCAACCTCCAATAGTCTGACAGTATGTCGCTCCGCAGATAATTTATGATGGGATCCATCCAACTGGGGGCCTTATCTGCAAGGATTTGCTCGGCTACGACTGCTTAGTCAATACTTGGCTGCGCAAGGAACTCTATTTGGATAGTCCTCCTCACTCCTTGCCCCTTGGAATTGGAGGCTCCATCAACGTACAAGGTCCAGTCCTTGGACTGCGCTTACTGTGTTGTTAACTACTCATTATCCAGCTGGTCTACTGGTTAATCTCCTGTAAACTCAGTAATAAAATCTGCTAAGACCTGTCCCTTTATCGTTGTTCTGGGATGGAAGTGGATATCGAACGTCCCAAGTTCCACCGACCACTTTGAGAGTCGCCCAAAGAGATCAGCTTTCCGCAAAACGGCTTTGAGGGGGTAAGAAGTGATTACAGTTATTGAATGGGCCTCAAAGTAATGCTTCAGCTTCCTCGAGGCAACTACCAATGCATAGGCGAGCTTCCCCAGAGGCAAGTATCGATGTTCTGCATTTAGGATTGTCTAGCTGGCATAGTAAACTGGATGTTGACTCCTTGTTTCACATATCAAGGCGGAGCTTACTGCGTGGTTGGATACCGCGAGATAAAGGAAGAGTGGTTCTCCATCATTTGGAATTACTAAAAGGGCTGGTTTGCTAAGGTAGGATTTAATTTCTTCCAGAGCTTGTAAGCACTCGTCGTTCCATATGAGGCCCTTGTCCTTCTTCAGCAACCGGAAGAATGGTCGGCAGCATTCCAAAGATTTGGAGATAAAGCGGTTAAGTATCGGTAAGCTTCTGAACATCTCTCAACGTCTGAGGAGGCTGGACTCTTGTGATAGCGTCGATGTGATCCGGATTGGCCTCGATTCCCCTTTTACTGACTAGATCGCCCAAGAATTTTCCCAAATGAACACTTGCGTTAAGCTTCATCCGGTATTTCCTGAGGATCTCAAATGTGACTAAGTCCGTGAGGTGGTCGCTTTTGTTCTTGCTTTTGACTAGAATATCATCGATGTAGACCTCCATCATGTCTCCCATCTGTTTGATGAACATCTTGGTGACCAGCCTTTGATAAGTTGCTTTGCCTTCTTCAAGTCGAACGGCATGACCTTGTAACAATACAACCCGATGGGGGTTATATAGTAGGTTTTACCCTGGTCGGGTTCGTATAGAGGGATCTGATGATAGCCTGAATAGGCGTCTAGGAAGCTCATTCTTTCTTGCGTTGATGTAGCATCAACCAACTGATCTATTTTAGGAAGTGGGAAGTTGTCCTTTGGGTAAGCCTTGTTGAGGCCTGTGAAGTCGATACAAGCCCTCCAACTACCGTTGCTTTTTCGCACTACTACTGGGTTGGACAACCATTTGGGAAACTGGACCTCCCTAATGGATCCTGTATCCAATAGCTTCCCCACTTCGTTCTCCACAACTTTAGGCTTTTCAGGGGCTGTTCGGCGAGCTTTCTGAGTGATCGGCTTGAAGGCTGGATCAACGTGAAGGCGGTGGCAGGCTATATCAGGATTAATCCCTAACAAATTGTATGGTTCCCAAGCAAAAACTTCCAGATTGCTTCTGAGGCACGCAATCAACTCCCTTTTCTCTTGATCGTCAAGCGTAGTGCCGATCAAAAACTTCCTTTCTGTTGAGTTATCGTCAGCTACAACTTCTTCTAGATTTTCGACTACCCTATCGGCGGGGTGGACCCCGATCTCCTTCACCCCTGGTCGATCGTATTGTAGTTGCTATTTGGAGGGCACAACCCCCTCCTGAGCATTCTCTATCTTCTTCTTCTTTTCTTTCTTCGAGCGGATAGCTGCGATAAAGAACTTCCTGACTGTGGCCTGGTCGCCACGGATTTCGACCACGCCTCGATTAGTAACACACTTCAACTTCTGGTGGTAGGTGAAGAGTACAGCCTTCATGGCATGGAGCCAACCTCTGCCCAAAATGGCGTGATACGAGGACTCAATGTCCACCACTAAGAACTCGATGAGTTTTGACATGTTTCCTGCTCTGACTGGGAGAATTATCTTTCCCAACGGCATCGTGATCCTTCCTGCAAAGCCGACTAACAGAACTGCGGCCTCTTTAAGGTTATCGATGTTCAGCTTCAGTTTATGGAACAATTCCAGGTACATTACTTCCGACGAACTCCCTTGATCCACAAGCAGCTTATCAACGTCCCAATTGGCAATTATGAGTGTGATCACAAGTGCGTCGTGATGCGAGGTTCTCATCCCCGATCAAATCTTCCTCGATAGTCGACGTCCTCTGGCCGCCGACGTTTACCAGCCTGGGTTTTGGCGGGGTCAATTTGAAAAGCCTCCATAATGGTAGTCACCTTCTTAAGTTCCATCCGAACAGTGTTTCTTGGATCTGCTTGAGGTCTGATGCCCATGGATAACCTACGAATTCATGTCCTGTATCCTCGTCGAGGACGCTGTCTGTCTTCTAATCGCCATTGGCTGCGACCTTGTCAACTTTTTTCTCGATGTATTCACGGAGGTGTCCCGCTTGGGCTAACTCTTCTAGATGTGACTTTAGAGCCTTGCAATTCTCGATTTTATGGTCGCCCTCATTGTGGAACGCGCATCATAGAGCATTGTTCCTTTTAGTTGGTCGCCACCCATCTTTTTGGGCCATTTGATAAATGGTTCATCTTTGATTTTGCTCATAATTTTGTAAATGGGTTCCTTGAAGACTGTGTTAACAGCCTGGAACGCCTTGGAGGGGTCGGACTTGTTTCCATTCTTGGAGCCATTCTTACCCCCATTCTTGTTTCCCCTCTTTTGAGTATCAATCTTCTTTGTTCCCTTGTTCGCTTTCGCTCGACCATTGTCCCCTGCATTAGAATGAACCACATCTTTTACTTTGGCGTATTTCTCAATTCGAGCCATAAGATCGTCGATGGTGCTGGCCTCTTTTTTAGTAAGGGGCTGGTGCAGCAAAGAAGTGGTCGGTAGACCAATTTTGAAGGATGCTACGGCAACCTGCTCCGAGCAATCCTCGACCTTATTAAAAACTTTCCAATATCTTTTGGCGTACTCTCGGAGGTTGTCCTGTGGCTTCTTCTTCATCGTAAGCAGTGCATCCATCCGCTTGGGATGGGAGCTGTTGATTATGAAACGAGCGATGAAAGCCTCTGCTAGGGCTACGAAGGTTCTGATTGACCTATGAGGCAACCTCTCAAACCAATTATGTGCTACATCATGTAGGCTAGAAAGGAAAATCCAGCACATGAGTGCGTCATTGTGGCTCCATAAAGTCATTGCTTGTCGATATTGCCTGACATGGGATTTATTTTCCCATTGTAGACCTTGAACCTAGGGACAGTGAACTTCGGGGGCTCCTCTTCGATTGTCATTGAAAAATGGGACTTCATCCGAGTATTGAAAGCTATTCTGGCTAGCTCTCTGGTGGATCTAGCCCCACGGTGGGCTGAATGTCAGTCCATCTCCCTAGGACCAAAATCCTGATGTCTTCGCTTTGTCAATCATTGCTACAGTGGCGTCTTTCTGGCTAGCCACGATCTGATCATCCACGCTCTGACCTGTCACGTTCAGTTCTCTCTTGGTCAAGCGTGGAGCTCCTCACTCGGCTGCGAGTGTTGCTCGCCTGAGGACTAGGAGTCCTATTACGACGTTTTTCAGTAGCCCTTTGAAAATCTCTCTCCATTCTTTCAAGTCGCCTTTATAGGCGAGCATTTTCTTATAATTGGAGGCGTGCAACCTCCTTTTGTTCATGAAGCCTGGCTTCATAAGCATCGACCAGCCTAGAGATCTGCGTAGACCTAGGTGGCCCCTGACTTTCTTCAGAGGGTTGCCTATCCTGGCGGAACCTAGGGTTTGTATGCTGGCGAATCTCAGACCTGGTCCTAAGAGGAACTGGGTCTTCTTGGACATCGCCAACTTGGGGATGTTGCTACTGTGGTGAGACATCACGGCCTTTCTGTTAATGAATGTTTTCGTAAGAATAAAAGTCGTTTTTCACAGACGGCGTCAATTGTGAGTACAGAAAATATCACAGTAGAGAAATCCACGAAAACAATCACAAAGAGAAAAAGTAAACGATCAGAACACAACGATGTACGTGGTTCGGCAACTTGCTTGCGTCCACGGAGAGGTTACTGTTCTTATTAAGTGTCTCTCAAAGTTTCAACTTACAATTTCTTTGCCCCGGGTCAGGGGGTACAATTTAAAGGTGTTTATTCATAAAATTTTAGTTGTACAAGAAATACAAGATAACACGTGGATGAGCCAAGGAATACCTGAATATCTTCTACGAGATTGTTGGTATGTGATTTTACCATATCCGTAAGTGTTTTAATGAATCTCGAACACTCAAGGGTTTTAATGATTTGACCATATCCGTAAGTGTTTTAATGAATCTCGAATACTCAAGGGTTAACTAATTCAAGATTTGGGCCGCCGAGCAACGTGTTGATCCTTCTGGGCTGGTCAGCTACTCTCATAAATTATATTAAATGGGCTCCCACAGTTGGTATCCCCCCCTTTTAGCAGCGATGGAATTTAAGGTTTCCATCCACCCGATTCCCATTTGGACATTTATCAATCGACCGATTTAAGGGTTGTCGGTGTTGGAATCACAACTCGTTACCCGCTTCACGCAACACGACGAACACCAAGAACAAACGTAGCTCTGATACCAATTTGATGTGAATCAAGAATGCGAAAGCGTTATTACTACACTTCACAACAACAACAAATAAACTAAACTAATAAAATGGGTTTCTTTCTCTCTCAATTCTCAATATTCAAGGTGTCCTTACAAATGACGCCAAGGGCCTATTTATAGGAGAGGTTAGCTTGATACCCAAAAGACAAAAAAAAGGCAACTAATAA
This sequence comes from Sambucus nigra, assembly GCA_949130495.1. NCBI lineage: Eukaryota > Viridiplantae > Streptophyta > Magnoliopsida > Dipsacales > Adoxaceae > Sambucus > Sambucus nigra. The sequence continues at coordinate 614,650,504 of OX422207.1, forward strand.
CTAAACATGAGTCGTTTGCTCCAAACATGCGAGGAGACTAATTAAAAGCGAAAAATAAAAGGAAATGACAATAATACCCTAAACTAAAAATTAGAAAAAAAGATGGTCTTCTCCTCGGGCACCATCACCATCACATTAGAACAGTCTGAACATAATTTCATAAATGGTTCCAAGTCTAACAGAAAAAGAAAAAAAAAAGGTACAAGTTAACATCCATCCACAATCTAAAAATGATAAACAATCAACAAGTAAAAAACAAAGGGAAAGATTAAATAAAAAAATGAAACAAAAAACAGTGGCCCTGTTTTTTGTAATATGCTAACTGTTCTTTGTAATATGCCAACAGTGGCACTGTTTTTTGTAATATGGAACAAAAAAATGGAACAATCTAATTGTAATATGCTAACTTCTTTTTTTCTGCTGTTTCTTTACTTCCCCCCCTTTTTTTTGCTGTTTCTAATCTTATTTTTTTTGCTGTTGTTGCATAACATAAAGAGGGAGAAACAGTGGCATAACATACCCTGGTGTGGGAAGAGAAACAGCAAAGAAAAACAGCAAAGAATGAAAAGGGAAAAAGCAAAAGAAAACAAAGAAACAGTTTCTTTTTTTTTCTGTTTGTATTTCATAACTAATAAAAAAAAAGGAAATAGCAAACAGGGATGAAGAGGAGAAACTTACGAGCGATTAGGGTTCTGTTGGACAGCTGCGATGAAGGAGGGAGGGAGAGAAGTTGTGATGAAGAAGGATTAGGATTTCTGCTGGGTTAGGGTTGTGAGATGAAGAGGGAGGGAGAGAAGTGGGGATGGAGAGGAGAGATTAGGGTTATGTTGGATTTGATTTTGGTTTGCCCCGTAGTGTTGTTTTGTTGTTGAGAGAACAGCTGTTTTGATAAGGGTATTTAAGTAACTTTGCTTTCTTTTTTTTGTTATGTTATTTAGTTATAGTTTTAATACTTATACTTTTGACCACATTTTAAGTTTCTAATATTCTATATTTTACCCCCCCATGTCCTAATTTACGTGTCCGGACGTGTCCAATTAATAAAAAAAAAAAAGAGGACACTCTGGGACTCGCGTGTCGGAGTGTGCCCGACACGTGTCAAACAAGATTCGTGCCTTCCGGGAGAGTGTCCATGCTTCATAGCTTCCAGCTGCCTACATTATTATCTCAAAACCAACCTCTCTACCCAAAGTTGTTGCTTTGGTGAACTTGACAACATAAAAAAAACAGGAGATGTCGTTACACTAAATAAAAATGCATATTTTTTTTCTTTCTACCTGACACCATGGTATAGAACATACTGCAGTATATGATGGGAATGGCTCAAGTGTAAAGTAATAACATAGTTTGGTCATTAAAAGGAACTTAATCAGTTTTGGGCGTATGATTCAGATTGAGATATTTATCACCAATGCGAAGTAAATGTTGGAAAGTATTTTCACCTATTCAAAGTGATTTTTTTTACTATTTTAGTCCAATATCACATGATTATAGATTTACATTGATTTACAAATTTATATGAAAATTTATTAATCAGAATAGATAAAAATATTTTTCATCATTTTACTTTTCTCATACTAATGAAACATTTCACCTCGAACCAAATGGGGTATAATTAACAATGTTTAAGTTTGTTCAAGCGCAATTTCCATATGGTAAGAGATGTCTAACAGCGTATGTACGAGAGCACGTACTCTGTATCTCTCGTTCCTCGTGGATATTCAGCCTCCCTCCCGCCCAAATATAAACAACTCACCCCACCCCCACCCCACCCCACCCACCCCCAAAAAAAATTACTATCATATTGAGAGTCACTATAGACTTTCACCAATAACTGACTGGTTAAAAGAGCCAAGGTATCTTCACTTTTAAGTAGGTAATGAATGTCGAAAGAATGACCATACTAAAATTATAATTAAAACGCACATTGCGGAGAAAAAAAGGAAACAGACAGCAGTGTACCTGTGGGATCACAATTGCCAGATTTAATACACCCATTGACAACCCTGCAAAAAATACATAAAATTAAGAAAACATCCATATTTCCATAGACAGACTTAAAAACAAAAACAATCCACTATTATCCAACCTTGGCCAAGTCCCAGTGACTCGATGCGTGTGGATACCAAAGCATATGGAACACTGTAAGTGATCTGCAAAGAATTGTTTCAAATAACAAAAGTTAGATGGTTGCATAGAGCTCTCTCGCAAACCCTTTAAAAGAATACTTGAATTGGGAAGTCTATGAGCTCCTTTTTGGTAAATAACTCGGGCCCCCCATCAAATCTTAGGCTAACCTGACTGGGTGAACTCCCAGACCAAAATCAAACAATATAGTCCTAATATGTTGTACAAAAATCCCCTCCCCTCCCCTCCCCTCCCCCCCCCCCCCTCCCCCCCCCCCCCCCAGCCTTTCTGAAAGTCCAAATTTTTTACTGTAACCATTGTGTCTGCACGTACCCAGTCGCGTGCGTGCGAGAGAGAGAGAGAGAGAGCATTAAATATACGAGGATGATATAAGCAAGAAGACAGGTTACTAGTTGTAATTAACTGCGTAATAGATATTTGGTGACTGGCATGTATAGCCATATAGGTAGTGCAGATCCCATGTAAATGAACATATTCGAGCAAATATTTTCTGTAATTGGAGCTCCATCCCATGCCTTAGAATTGAACTTGGAGCAAAACTAGTTCAAAGTTTGAACAAAGCTTTTTCCAATTCCAATTCTAAAGCTTGACATTGGTGTTCATAAACACACTAAGGGTGAGTTTGATTACAGAGCCGGAAAAAGATCTAAAACCAGTTCATTTTTATGAGAAGTTGCAAAAAGTAGAAGAGAAAAAAGAGAGAGAGAGATAAAGATGGACCACACGACACATTTAAGACTATGTCCATAGAATATATCTGCACCAAGCATCACAAGAGTAAAAAATGAGAAGAAAGAAAAATCATGAGAAAAAATGTAATGTCAATCAAAGATCCTAATTCTTAAGAAAATGACTACAAGTGGAGACAGTGTTCTTAATCCTTGTAGGAAAACTGAGCAACTTACCGCCAAGGGAATGCCAAGAATTGCAAATACTATTAATGCAGCAATCACAACGCCAATTGGAGGAACACCATCCACATAGTCCATATTACTTGCAATGTAAGTAATTATGAGCATTGATACAAAGCAGAGAGACATGAGAAGGTTTGAAAGACCCCATGTAAAGCCAGCCCCCCATTTCCGACACAGTTTCTCCATAAGCACTGAAGTAATTCCAAGGACCACTGAATTCAACATTAGACCAAAAGCACCCATTCTAACTCCAGTACTATAATTCTGACCAACATTGGGCTCGCCGCCGTAAATTTCTCGACCCATCCAATCAGTATCAAAAAGAAGAAACGGAAACCACCCAATCCATGTGAGAGCAGTAATAAGTAAAATTACCCAAACAGGACCCGGGAGATATTTAAGAGTTCCAAATAGTTCCCAAAGGAAAGCTTCTTCAATAGGGTTTGACTGTTCAGTCCCTTCTTCCGCATTAGGGGTATGAACAATGATGGAATTTAAAGGTCGCTCTTGTGCTGCTGAGATGCTTACATACGTAGTGACCAGAATAAAAACGACGTCAATAAAGAAAGCAGCTTTAAGATTGGCACAGTTAATGTTGCATGCGGAGGTGAGAGTGAAGGGGAAAATCTTGTACCAGCCACTGTAAGATCCAGTAGCAAAGCCAAGAACATTACCAACAGCCATAAATAGAGAAAAATATGCATTTGCCACTCGAGTCCTTCGGTGATCCTTACCTAACAAAACAGAAATTACCATAAGAAAATGTACATTTGATTATTAGCCAGGTTTTATGTAGGTACTGGAATCAACTAACTTATGAAAATAATAGTCAGGTTCAAAAGGTATCCTCGTCACTTAAACACTCCTTAAACATAACAGTCTTAATTATAAATTTTGTGTTTCGCAGCATCCATTTACATTAATTCTTCGTACTAATGCATCCCATCAGGTAATTTGCTGTCACTACATTTTCTTCATAACTGACACTACATTTTCTTCATAGAGGATTTCAAGAAGTAGAACTATCTAAGAGAGCTATACTATAGACCCTTTGAAGGTATGCTTCCTTAGCAGTTCATACAGTTCAAGATTGGTCTTGAGTTAGAGACGTAAACAGTGACAGACTTGATATACATAGTTTTTCACACAAACACATGAGAAATCAAAAGGATTTTAAACATCTACATAGGGAATGAATAACCAACCAATTATCTTGATTAATATCCTAACTAAAAAGGAACTAATCAAAAGATAAACATGCAAAAATAAAAATTAACGATTCTCCTAAATCTAAATTAATTAAAAAAAAAAGAAGATTCCTCTTGCTTGGCTTAGATGTCACGCTCCACCACGCATCACCCGTCTGCATAACTCTGCCCCCTTTATGAAGCTCGACCTCAAGCTTAGACAATGCCCGTGCCAAATAAATAATTTTTTTTAATATTTTTAGGCACTTCAACTTTTCCCCAATTGCAATTTCAAATATTTTCTGGGCCCAAAAGAGTAAACTATGAACCACTTGAAAAAATTTGGCTCGAGACTCTGCTCTGAGAAAATCAACAAACGGAAACCCACATTACATGGACCCATAATTTCAAAAGCATTCTCCCGGGTGCTATATCAATCTTCATAAAAATCAGGGCTCAAACCCACACTCTAATCAAACTTATGGCCCGTCGCATAACATAAACGCAATTCTCTTCATGCGGTCCAGGAGATGGGATGGTTTAGGAGCACAAGGAGCTACAACGGGTCGCACAACACGAGATCACCACCATGGTTTCAGATGTAAACAAACCCTCTGCAGCAATGTCAACAATTTCCTTATTGACGTGCATGTTCGATCCACACCCATCCAGATCCTCCCAATATCGCGAAAGCCTTTGCCAGGAACCTCGCCTTCGGCGTCAACGGCACATCATCAAATCGTCCAAATTGAAAGCTTTCTGACTGTTAGCGACGGCAAGAGCCACGTTAGACAGGGAGTCAAGCAGTTCCTTCAATTTCTTCATGAACAACCTCCGGCCCAATCGCCACACACCCAGAAAACCACCAGCTCCACAAATTCAACAGCACGTGAGACCTTTGTATCCAGCACGTCATCTTTCTTTTCTTTTCCATTTCGTGACTTCGGTGACGTGTGCGAGAGTCCCAGGATTTATTTATAATTTTTGTTTATTTTTATTGTCGTGTTTTATTAGGTAATTGCTCTCTTTTAGTTGCTATATTAGCTTAGGGGGTGGAACTTGAGAATGGATTGAATGAGAGAAAGAAACCTTTTACTTGATAATGGATTGAATGAGAGAAAATGATGTGAACGCACCGAAAGATACACACGTTAATTACACACACATACGAATGAAACAATGAAATAGTGAATCTCCGTTAATCCTCTCTCTAATCTCTCTCTAAAACATAATGATAATAATTGAAACTAAACAACTAGGGATCCTTTTATAAGAATAAGGACCCGAAAGATGAAAATAACCCTAAACTAAATAATTAAATAAAACGTGAGAACCAACCCCACGAGGGCCCCCCCGCCCCCACACACAAAGCATAGTCATATCCTCCTCGAAACAGTCGTAGAAGTCGCGGTCAACATGTTGTAATGTGGCCCCAGTAATCCACGAGTCATCACTCTCTAGGCATCCCAACCAACGGATCAGATAACGGACAAGGGGACCCGAAGGTGTCATAATCGTCTCGAAATCCAAAATACCCTCAACACGGTCAACATGCAAGCGAACTGGCTGCATCGGATCAACTGGTTGAGGACTCGGGGGAACATGCGAACCCCAAAACGGAGTCAAATCAACCACATTAAATGTAGGATGTGTCCAGAAGCCCTCTGACAGGGCTAACTCATATGCATTGTCACCACAGTAACGAAGAACAAGAACAGGACCAAATATGCGCATCTGTAACGTGGTGGCCTTGCCCACTCGCCTCTCACGCCGAAGATACACCAAAATAAGATCCCCCGGCTGAAAAATAAGTGACCGGCGATGAGAATCCGCATGCTGCTTGTAGAGAGCATACATATGCTGTAAACGTGTGCACACATAGTCATGAATAGCTAGCATCTTGGCAGCAAAATCAACAGTTGTCGGGCTCGCTGTCATGATAGGGGGTGTTCTCAGCAAAGTCAATAGGCAATAGAGAAGACCCAAGAACAATCTGGAAAGTGGAAAGACCAATAAAGCAATTGACTAAATTATTGAAAGCAAATTCAGTCTGAACAAGAACCATCTCCCAAGTCTTAGGTGACTCACCAGCTAAGCACCATAAGAGATCTCCCAAGCTCCACTTGACCACCTCGGTCTGACCATCCGTCTGTGGGTGGAAAGATGTGGAAAATTAAAGCGTGCATCGCAACAATTTTCAAAGGATCCTCCAAAAGAGTCACGTAAAACAAATAGTTACCCCATGTAAATGGACAATCTCTCAAAAGTAGAGTGGCAACATGTGAAGCATCCGAAGTCCACGAACATGGAGGCCATCTTGGAAAATTTATCAACGACCACAAACACAAAATCATAGCCCTTGGTTGTCCTACCTAACCCAACAACAAAGTCCATAGAAACATCAAGCCAAGGCCGGTCAAGGATTAGTAGGAGTGTATACAGACCAGCGTTACCTTTTGTCGTCTGACAAGTATAGCAAAGTTGAACATGATTGTTAACCTCCCTCCTCATAATAGCTATGGTACGAGCGACACCCAAGTGACCAGCTAGATCCCCACCGCGGAGCTCGGTGATGATCTTCTCCCTCAGTGAGGAAGCAAGGAAAGGATGCACAATGGTGTGCCCCAATACAAATAACCATCCTGCAACAAGTAATCACCCTGAACACCATGCTGCCGTGTATGCCTCCACAATAGGCTCAAAAAAATGTTTGCATGCAAATCACTAATCTCAGGAAAAAAAAACGAAGACCGACCCCTAAATGGTGACTAAGGAATGTAATATCTGACTCAATGCGTCTGCAACAAAGTTCTCTCTACCTGGCTTGTACTGTAAGTGGAAGGTAAACTGCTGCATGGAACTAGTTCACTTAGCATGTCGATCGCCGACTTTCTTTTGAGAGTTCATAAAACAGATAGCCTTGTGATCGGATTTGATGACAAACTCTCGATGAATCAAATAAAACTGCCAACACTTGACAGCTTGCACCACTGCATAAAACTCCAAATTATAGGCAAAATAGTTGACAACCAACCAACAACTTTTTTACTAAAGTAACCAACGGGGTGACCATTTTGGGTGAGAAGTGCACCAATCCCGAACTTTCTGTCATCACGAGTCAACTCAAACAGCTGGGTAAAATCTGGCAAGGCCAGAATGAGGGTTGACGTCATCTTAGACTTGATTAGTTGGAATGACTCCTCAGCCTCATTAGTCCACGCAAACTCAGTCACGGATGTGTGCATCATTGCAATAACAGGAGTCATCACTGATCTTAACCCTTAATGACGTGTCGATAAAAACTGGCCAACCCATGAAAACTGCGGACCTAGAAAGCTATGGTCGGTCTAAGCCACTCCTAAATAGCATAAACCTTCTCATTGTGGGCATGTACCCCTTTCCCCGAGACTATGTACTCCAAGAAGGAAACTTTTGGCACCATAAAGGAACACTTCTTTAACTGGAGGTAAAAACTTTCACACCGAAGAACCTCCAAGACCAAACATGGTCCATATGCTCCTCCGTGGGCTCGTTATATATCAATAGACGAAGGCCTCGCCCTAAAACCTTCCCTCTAAGATTCCTTATTAGAATGCTCCTCCTTCAGCACACCCACCTTCTTAAGCCTCACAAAATCAGTAAAAATAAACATTCAAAGAGAATTAGTTTGACCAACCCACCAAAGATTCCAGATCTTTATCACTTACCCTTTATTCCCCCACGAAAGAACAACTATATGTGAAGATATATACTAAAGATTCAAAAGCATCCTTCGAAGACCAAAAAATATAAGATTGGTGATGAGGGTTTGACTGGTCAGAACCAAAATTCCTCATAACCCTATGAGGATTATATATTAGAGCCCTTCACCCTAATTAGTACTAAAAGGCAATCTATGAGGAACAAATAGAACTACGCTCTCAAAACAGACAATAATTAAACTTCTTGTACACAAACTCTTAAGTTACAATTCCAATAAACGCACACCTATACACACTAACATCCTTCACATACGGTCTAAATTCAAACCTACCAAGCCGCCATAATACTTAAAGACGTACAATTGTTCCCGCAAATATTTCAAATAGGAGAGTCATCCATATTAGGAATCGTATAATCATAGGTATAAGGGAAAAACTTGGAACCGTTCGTACAAGAATGCCATTAGTAACATCGAATTCCCAAAAGTTATCACATCATACCTACCCATCCACATCCGAGTGCAATATATCCAAACAAGCATAAAGATTCCCACGTATTAATGTAGATATGGGGGTGGGGTAATAATGTGAATTAAAAGTGCAAGGGGCTTAATCTATAATACTAATTATAAAAATCTAACTAACAAAAGAAAACTAGAAGAGTACAACTAAAAAGGTACAATGTGTAGTCATGTATGACAACTCATACATAACACCTCATGCTTAGCTAACACCTTCTAGAACCCTCTTTTTAGGCCTATAAATGTAATCATTTCCCATTAGTTATTCTTTGGTTTGATAATATAATTTTCAGATTTATTTTGCTTTCTCTCTTCTTTGGACCCAATTGGTGTTCAGATCCAATTGGTATCGGAGCGAGATTAGCTCCCGAGGGGGGGCTCTAATTGCATCTCACCATTAATGGCTCCCTAAGAAGAATTGATGTAATCTAGGGTGCGGAAGCGTAAAAGAAATCTAATCTACACAACAACAACAACAACAAAAGAAAACATAAGCGGGTCTCAATTTCTCTCCTGAAGCTCTCGTTATCATATTGTCAAAAGTGATACAATTAAGAGCCTTCGGGCTATTTATACTAAAAGGAACAAAAAGAGTAAAAATAAGAATAAATGCCAAAAATACAACTATATCCTCATGCTCCTGCATCACTCACCCCCTTTAGAGGAGTCCATATATGTCGAGTATTGATGAAAGAAATCGGAATCAACATGCTACTACAAGGTGTCCTCGGTAATCCAAGAATCCTCCGCCTCGGGGCGTCCAACCCAACGAACCAAGTAGCGGATGCAATCTCCCGATGAAGAAGAGACAAATGCTAAATCAATAATACCCTCAATACGATCAACATGGGAACGGACCGGTTGGGTCGAGGAGGAAGAAAGAGGAATGGGTTGGGATGGGTGGGTGGGTGCCTTGGAATGGGGGAAGGTCCACCACGTTAAACGTGTGGTGCATGCGAAACTCGGGAGGAATACATAGAGTCGTCCCCTATTATAGGAATCCATCCTATAAGAGATACTCACCCGATGCACCATTACCCTGCTGGCATGCGGAGAAAATCGGGTCCAATTCCACGTCAGTTGAGTACTAGTCTCGAATCACATCAAACCCAAATACCTGGCTCCTCGGAGTCACCAAAGCATAAGATCGTTAGCTAAGAGCATCCACTACCAGATTCTCCTTTTCGGGTTTGTATTGGAGGTGGAAAGTGTAGCGCTGGAGATAGGCGATCCATTTGGCGTATTTGTCCCTAACACACCGCAGGCTATAAAGAAATCGCAAGGCCTCATGGTTGGACTTGATCACAAACTCCTTATGTAGGAGGTAAGAGGACCAAAATTTCACCGTCGTCGTGATTGCATAGAACTCCAAGTCATATGTAGAATAATGTAATGCCGATTACGTCAGTTTCTGACTAAAAAATGCAATGGGCTTCCCGTTTTGACTCAGGACGGCCCCCACCCCTGTCTTGCAAGCATCGCAAGACAACTCAAATAGTTGGTCAAAATCGAGTGAGAGAATAGGAGCAGTCGTCATCAATTCTTTAATACGCCTGAAGGCTCGCTCGGCCTCCACAGTCCACCTGAATTCGGTGCTCGAAGAAGTGCTAATCAAGTTCGAGATAGGGGCCATAACGTTGCCGAATCCTGCTATAAATCATCGATATAACCCGGCAAGTCCGTGAAAGTTGCGGACCTGTGATATGGACGTGTTATAGGCCAATCCACTATCGCCTAAATACTGGCGTCATCCACCCTAACGTCGTCTCCCGATACCACGTAACCCAGGAAAGTCACTGATGGAACCAGGAAGGCACACTTCTTCAATGTATGAAAAAAGCGTTCGGCTCGCAAAACCTCCAAAATCTGCATCACATGCCCAAGATGCTCCCCTCCGCAAACAGACTATAAATCAAAATGTCGTCAAAGTAGACCACAACAAACTTGCCCAAGAAAGGGCACAAAATCTGAGTCATCACCCTCATAAACGTGGAAGGAGCGTTTGAGAGGCTGAAAGGCATCACCATCCGTTCATAAAGTCCATCTTTGGCCTTAAATGCCGTCTTCCACTCATCCCCTAGCCTCATGCGCCAAAGATGGTAGCCACTTTTCAAATTAAGCTTGGAGAAGACCGTCGCTCCATAGAGTTGGTCCAACATATCCTCGAGCCTGTGGATAAGGAATCTATACTTCACCATGATTTTGTTGCTGGCGCGACTATCCACACACATACGCCAACTGCCATCTTTATTGGGTGCTAATAACGATGGCACCGCATAAGGAGACATGCTCTCTTTAATACAACCCTTGTCACACAACTCGGCGACCTGCCACTGTAACTCTGCGTGCTCCGTAGGTGACATGCTGGGGTAAATTGGGGAGCTACACCCCGAGTACAAGGTCGATAGCATGTTGTATGTCACGAAGGGGTGGGAGGTCATCAGGAGGCATACATACATCCACGTATAAGTCTAATAGGGCCTAGACAAGTGGAGGGATAGATGCCTCTAGTGTAGTAATAGGGTTGATAAGGGCGTAACATAGACCCGTCTTCCGCAGCCACCAGTATCCAACTCCTCATGTGAGACTAGAAGTGCAGAAGGTCGTGCCATAGGAAATGGTCTCATACGGAGGAGAAGGAAATCCCTCTCCTCATGTTTGAACGAGCAAGTGTTAGGTCGTCCGTCATGTATGCTACAATTATCATATTGCCAATGTCTACCCAAAAGTAGCGACACACCTTCATATTAACCACGGTGCATACTATCACATCATGGTAGTCTCCTATCGAGAAGTCTACTCGATATTATCGACTCGGGAGTAATAGCAGTACCATTGCTCAACCACACAATTCGGCATGGAGAGGCCAATGACTTTGTAAGGAGCCTTGACTCGTCTACCATTTCTTGAGCCACCAAGTTGTCACTAGCTCCGCCGTCAATGATCACTGCACAAACCCTTCCTCTCGTGGTACAACGAGTAAAGAAGATACTTGTACGGATCCAAATGTCATCACTAGGAGGAGGTGACTGAGTGTCCACCGAAGTCATAATCATAACGGTGTGTGTGTGGGTGGTAGAAATATCGGCAAGTCTTGCTTGATCACGGCAAAAAGAATCACGTTGCCGGCAAATGGATTGAGCGATAGGTAAGGGTATATCGGTAGGGAATGGGAGAATGCCCAAGGAGGCGCATCCTTTGTATAAGGAATTAAGGTTTTTAGATGGAGCGGGTGTTAAGGTTTCTTGGGAGTGCGGTAAATAGGGTTTTGGATTAATTTTTTTTTATTGAATTTGGCTAGGGTTTGCGTTAGGAATTAGGGGTGCACATGGTTCGATTTGGTTCAGTTTTGATACTAACCCGAGAACCGAACCGGGATGTTTGGAACCGAATCGACAGATGCGTAGAACCGAACCAAACCAAACCAACGGTTCCTAGATTGGTTCGGATCGATTTTCGGTTCCAAATTCATATTTCAAACTTAGTGAAATCTTGAAATTAATGTATTTCAAAAATAATTTTCTAAGGTCAAAATTAATTTTGATCCCCAATAACATAAGTTATAAACTCAGGTAATCCCAAAAATATAAATTACAAGTGTTATATACATATATATTTATTTATTTTATAAAATATACTGTATCGGATCGGTTTGGGTAGCGGATCGATTCGGATTGGATTTAAAGTGGAACCGAGAACCGAACCGAAAATATTGGTTTTATTTTTTTGGAACCGGAACCGAACCAATAGTCTAAAAAACCGAACCAACCCAACCCAATACAACCGGTTCGGTTCAGTTTATCGGTTTTCCCAGTTCCGTTGTGCATCCCTATTAGGAATGGTTTTGGATTGGTTGGAATTAGTAGACCATGAATCTTGGTTGTGATGTCTTCTTGAATTTCCGGTGGTTTTGAGAGGAGTTGGTTCTTGAATTTCCGGTGGATTTCCTGAATTCTGGAATTCTGTGTCGAAATTGACTGGTATCATCCCAGGCAGATCTGAAGAGGATTCTGGGTACATTGGTGGAAGTCCGGAGGAAAAATGATGGGCCGGATCTCCTGCTGAGGTCGCGACTGCTGTTTAAAGGGCGATTGATTGGCCGTTGTACACTGGCGGCAATTATACTGATTTTTGGGATGAACGGCCGGCGGGAGAAGCTTTAGAGGCAGTCGACGGTAATGGACCCTGCTTAATGGATGTCTCGGCTGTCTTCTCTGGTGTAAAAGGGCTGCCGGAGGTGGAAATTATAGGCGTTGTTAATTTAGGGTTAGGACTTGTCTTAACATCATCCAAATGACTCCAATGGGATTCTTAATCTTCTATGAACATGGTTGAACCAAGAACAAACTTGGCTCTAATACCAATTTGATGTAATCTAGGGTGCGAAAGCGTAAAAGAAATCTAATCTACACAACAACAACAACAACAAAGGAAAACATAAGTTAGGTCTCAATTCTCTCTCTAAGCTCTCATTATCATATTGTCAAAAGTGATATAATTAGGAGCCTTAGGGCTATTTATACTAAAAGGTAAAAAAAAGGATAAAAATAAGAATAAATGCCAAAAATACGACTATATCCTTATGCTCCTGCATCAAGAATGATCAAAACAACGAGTCAGAAAATCGAATTCATGCCTCGAATGAAAGCATAGCTTTCATGATGGCCAAAAAGGAAAGAACAAAAGGCTCAAGAAACCCTAATTTTGTCAAAATTATAGTGGTTTTTTTCTTTTCAACCTTCTGTTCAAACCCTAACCCTATTTTTCATTCTAATTCTGATACTTTTCAAGAACCACCCAAAAACCAATCCCAACCAAAAAAATTCACTCAAACCCTAACCACAACCAACAAAAACCCTCAAGAACCCATTCTTATCAATTTCGTTGCAAATTTCCAAACCCTACAACTGTCAAACGCGTCGCCAACCCTAGGCAGTCAAAACTATCGGGTTGCGACCCCCAATCAAGTCCAGTCGAGTCTTCACCAACCCCCGACCCAATTACAGGTCCTGACAGCTCCTGTTCAGTGTTGGATCCTTCCCAAGGTTGTCCAGCCCCTAGATAACCCCATCCCCACCCTTCGAAAACCCTCTCCCACACCCTTTACTACCTACCGAACACAACCAGCCCCCAAAACCCTTCCATGACAAACTCAACCAGCCCCTAATTGCTATCAAACTCCCGACCCAATTACAGGTCCTGACAGCCCCTGTTCAGTGTTGCGATCCTTCCCAAGGTTGTCCAGCCCCTAGATAGCCCCATCCCCACCCTTCGAAAACCCTATCCCACACCCCTTACTACCTACCGAACACAACCAGCCCCCAAAACCCTTCCATGACAAACTCAAACAGCCCCTAATGGCTATCAAACCAACCTGAAATAAGGGTCCACCACCCCGGTCACAAGATCCACCTCACTGCATTCGTCGGAAGCATGCCACATCAACCTCCAACGCCAAAGTGTATTTGGTGGAGGGTCGGGCCCCATTAAAACTTCCCTGAGTACCAATTGACAATCGCTCCACTCTCTCTGCTCCTTCGGACCCGAATCAATGGGTTCGTGACAAGGGATATCGCATTCGCGATTGGTTCAACATCAACCCCTTTCAGCGGGTCCCCAAATTCTTGGCAATCCATCAGGCCTTCCAATTTAGGGAATTAGGGCTAAATTCAATATCAGCCAACTGGGAGCAGGCCATTCCGATTACATGCCCCTTCAACGTCCCGATTTAGGCGACATGTTTTTGGATTCCCCTCCGTATTCCGTCTCCACGGCAAACCCCTAAGTTGTTCCATTGGAGAATCGCATTTGTTTTGCTTGTGGCAAGAAATGGCATCTCAAAATAAATTGCCCCGCTCGGGCCCAACCAATGCACATGTAGCTCATGATTGAGAGAATTTTCAGCCACCTCAGGCTCACTATGGAAATAGATAGCCATGTGCATTGGGACCCTATAATCAACATTGGGCCCAAGGGAATGATAAGGAAGAAAGTGCTTCATGTGGAGGGGATGATTCAAGCCACTTGGGACTTGTAATATGCAAGAGATATACGAGTTGATGTTCCAACATTTGATGGAAAGATGGATGCGAATGCTTTCGTTGATTAGTGGATAACATGGAGAAAGTTTTTTATCATAAGAATTACTCGGGCATCAAATGTGTCCAACTAATTGCAACCAAATTGCACGGCCTTGCGAAGGTGTGGTGGAATGACCTAGTCCGAAAAAGAGCCCTCTATAACCAAACTCCAATTCATACATGGCCCGAGATGAAAGAGGCTACAATGGCTGAATTTTTTATGTCCACGTATGAGAGAGACCTTTTTGCTCGCATTCAAGCCTTGCGACAATCATACTTCAGTGTGGGCGAGTACACGAAGAAGTTCCGCTTGTTGTGCATCGGTGCCACTTTGAGAGAGACGGAAGAGAAGAAAATTGGGCATTATATTCATAGATTGCAAGGCTCAATCAAGCACGAACTAACCTTGCGGGAGATTCCAACTTTCCAAAAGGTCGTGGAGTATGCCATGCGTGTGGAAGTTCGTCTCCGAGGTGATAGGTTTTCTTCCAGCACAGCTGCCCCAACCAAAACAATCCAACCCCTCCACTCCCAATGAAGTGCTACGAATGTGACCAATTTGGCCACAAGATGACTGATTGCCCTACGCAAAAGAAGAAGTCGGGTTTGGGTCACCACCGAGGATATAGGAAAGGAGGAGAATGTCGCAGAACCACGAGAGATCCATACAGAACTTGTCGTCCAACTTGACCTCGGCACCGAAGGAGAACCCTTTGAGTTCAAGGACGAACTATTTCAAAGACGGGGAGAATAATGTAGATAAGGGGTGGGGTAATAATGTGAATTAAAAGTGCAAGGGGCTTCATTGTAATATTTTTTAGTTGTACTCTTGTATTTTTCTTTTATTAGTTAGATTTTATAATTAGTATAGTAGAATCTAGAAGGTACTATGTGTAGTCATGAATACATGACACCTCATGCTTAGTTAGTACCTTCTAGAACCCTCTTTTTAGGCCTATTAATGTAATCATTTCGCATTGAGATTATTCACTACTCTTTTGTTTGATAATACAAGCTTCATATTTGTTTTGTTTTTTCTCTTCTTTGGAACCAATTGGTGGTGTTTGCATCACGTATCAAGTGTGCAATAGGAATTTGATAAAACTGGTGGTCATCAATCAATACTCACCCCCGGGGCTATATACTCGGTAGCCACCTTCTTTCCACCCATTGGCACCTTCTCCACATCTTTAAAACAATACTTCTGCCAATTTCCATAAGCAACTTAGTACCCTTCAAAGAACCTCCCCTTCCATTTTTTGTTGAATTTTGTAGCTCGCTCTTATAACTGCCACACTTCACATACCAAGTAACCAAAGTATTCAATATATTTCTCTTGCCGACATATCACCACTCACATCAAACTCACCCAAGAACTCCAACCCAAATGCTCTCAAGCATCTTTGATAGTAATGGACTACTTCCCTACCAATTAAATGCATCAGCTTCAACAGATCGCCTCGAAAACGAAGTAAATAAGGGATCACTACTCTTTGATAGCTTCACTCCACGAATACCTATTATACATCTATAACTTGTCCACGTTTATGAGTCTCAAAAACATGCCTGGTCCATAGCTCTCAATCCTCAAGATGACCATCAGGGGTAACCAAATTAATTATAACACAAGGAATATCACCCCTATCAACATGAAACTATAAATGCGGACAAAGGGCAACATTCTCCACAACACTCAATTTGGCCAGCAGAAACGAGGCTTAGGATTTATAACGTTGGGACCAGTGCCATTATTTTGAGCAACGAAGTAATGCAAACGGTCCTCTGAGACAAATAAAATGGAGCAACCCCAATATCGTCATCATCGACAGCAGGTGGCACGTCACCAGCCTTCAACTAAAGTGGTGCGGCAGGTCTATCGCCCATTATCGCAAACTCAAAACACTGAAGAAAATATATATAACCGCAAAGAAATATGGAAAAAAGTTGCGGGCAAGAGAAAATGAAAGGACGAAGTAATAAAAGAAAGAAAGCCCAAATAAACAAAGCACCTCCTCTTTTTTAAGCATAAGCATTGCGGAAAAGTATGTCCCCACCAAAGATATCATCAAATCGCTGCAAAAATCAAAGAGCCACCGCCCTATGATAACGAAGCTACATCAACAACTAAACTAACTGCAATCCACGTGGTATGGGACACGCCCTATGATAACGAAGCGACATCAACAACTAAACTAACTGCAATCCACGTGGCGTCGATATATCACGCCATATCGACGCATTCAGGCCTCATTTGATGCGCAGTATAAGAAGTTCGTATTAGATAAAATTATCCTATCCAATGTTTGGTGTAATTTTGGATATGATATGAGATGGAATAAGTTATCCAAAGTGAGCTCCTTATCCCACTCCTTATCCCACAAAGAGTGGGATAAAAAAATCCCACCTCCAAAGTCGTATAAAATTATACGGTGTCAAAATTTGATTAAAAATTACTACTCTACCCTTATTAAGTTATAAAAAAAACTCACGCAACTTGCACTATCTCATGCATTAGATAGCAGTCGGCGATCCCTTTGATTCACATAACTCTCCATTCATATTTTTCATCACGGTAGGTAACCTCCTCATTTTTTTTCTATTTTTTTCTATTTGTTGCTTTATCACGAACTACTATTTTGGTTTAAATCGATGCAAATATTATGTTAACTCACCTACTAGACAAGTTGAAAGTTATGTGTTGTTAATTCACTGCTAATAGTTTATGCTAGACAAGTTGAAAGTTGTGTACAATTTAATTTATTTGTTTATGTATGTTTCCGACAACTATTTTGGGTAGAATCGATGTTATTCAGTTGTGACTTCGAGCAATTTTCTGCAACTGATTTGTTTTGAATCGAAAGAGAAGATAGTAAGTAACCAATTTTACTATCTCATTATTTCTGGCGGCTAGTTTGTGTAAACATGGTTTTTGTATGCGTGTAAGTGATTACTAGTGGTTGAGTGTGTACAAATTATAAATACAAATACAAATACATATTTTCATTCATAATATTATTTTTTAGCATCACACGTGGAATTAAATATTATGTTATTGAGTTAAAATATGTGATAACAATATATTTTTGTATTTTTTTTATTATTAAATACAAAAGAATGGTATTTTTGGAAAACTGGAGATAAATTAATCCTATCCGAAGCATTTCAATAACATGATTGTATTACTATGTCCCATCCCGTCTTCTTATTCGGAACTGTTCCAAACGCAGTATTGGAATAAGCCTTATACGGTCCATCCTTATCCTATCCAATCCGACTCTTATCCTATCCTATCTGGACCACTTATACGGCGTATCAAACGAGGCCTCAATGCATAAGACATAAAGGAATAAAACCTTAGAACTTGTGCCACAACCATCATAACGAATTTCACGCGCTAAGCCATTGTCATGAGTTGCACACGCACAAAGGGGTAATGGTTTATAGTAATCACCAACTTGATGCCTACCTACATAAGTAATAACAAGTTACAAAATACAAAGAACATCAAACATATCAGAGACACCTTCAAACACTAAGGGCAACTTCGATAAACATTGAGGCACATTCGAAAAGACAAGTCATTACACAAAGCAAGCACAATAAACCACTAACATAACACAAGGTATGAAATTTTATAACTCAAAGGGATCGACCATAACACTTCATATTTAATTTTTGTAAAACACAACACATAATTTTCCAACACGATACGATAGCACGTGTTCTTATGGCCACATGGTTCAAAGACATGGCATCGATCATCGTACCAATGGGACAATATTTTACTTAGTACAATATGTAATAATACGTTAGACAAACATATAAACATTGTTTAGCACACCTAATATTTACTACATTCGAGGGTAGTGTGCGCGGGACACCCATCAAGATATTTATGTCGGGATTCGTATATATCTCATCAGCTCCAAAGGGGTGGGTTTAATGGATGAGGATAGAGAGATGGAGAGAGTGAACAATGTCAAATGTCGGAAACTAAATAAATATGCATGACCAGTTTAGCATATTATTGATGATATCGCAAAAAGCATGAACAGTTAAAACAAGTGTGAAGTTTTAACACCGAATCATAATAAAAATGGAAAACTTCTAACACTGACTTAGTGATCCATAAAGATGCTAATCCGTAAGTTTAGTTTATTAAGAACAAAACAGAAAACAAAAACAATCATGTATTATCAACAGTGATGGATCTAGGGGGGCGGAGGGGAGCGACGCCCAACCCCTCCACCCTCCACAAAAAAAAATGAAAATTTCCTTATTATACTAGCATTTTCTTAAGATTTTCCTTTAATTATGGGATTTTGCCCCCTCAAAGTTTTTTGAAAAATATTAAGAGTCGCCGCCACCCCAATGAAAATAAATAATTACTTGGTATATCTATGAAAATTTATAATCAAAAATCAATATTTGCTTGTTATTTGTGGCAAAATTTACAATTCTTAGATGTCTTTATGTACAAAGAACATCTATTTATACATTTTGTTAGTAATTTTTTATTTTTTATATTAAAAAATTAATAATTAACTAAAAAAAAGTGGTTACTCTTCACGCACGCTTTCGTCCCCCCAAGGTCCAATTTTTGGATCCGTCCCTGATTATCAACAAGTATGACACAAACCCGCGTTTTAGAATATTTTATCATATACAAAGATTAGTAAAATTAGCATACACAAAGAAAGTGTTCGAGCCAAAGTCTTACAAGGAATTCTAGTATATTCCAAAATTATGTTTTAGAGAATGCATAGTTCATAATCAAAACAAACACACCCCTCAAATTATACACATCTATACATAACTGTATATAATATGTATGTATATATGCTCACTTTTCATAAATATTATATGAAAAATACTTCCACACCTCAAGTTTTATTTCTTTCTCATTTTGTTCTTGATGCAAAAATAAATCACAACTTAAAGAACAAAATGAGAAAGAAATAAGATTTTCGCTCTTTGAAAGCTGGAAATATTTTTCTCTTCTGTTTCTATTATTCTCTCTGTCACACCCTTGGAGCAATGGAACAACCCACAAACTATATACCCAAAGTATAGAAGACAAGTGGGTATAGAAAGAATGTAACACACAAAAGGGTCAATACACAATACTCCTTTTGGCTGCCTAATTCAAATTGTGTCTTGACACGCACTCCAAGGAAGTCTTTGAGAAAGATCTCAGAAAAGTATAAAGTCACGGATTGTTAGCGGACGCAAATATTAGTCTTCGCTGACGCAAAGGCTCAGCAAAAATAGGTCGTGCCACAAACCAGAGATTTCATACGGATGACTCCAAAGGTCGCGACCAGCGAAGACAAAGCTTCATGGATGCGAGAACCTGCTTCGCTAACGAAAAGCCTCATTGAGCATGGTCACGCCTAAAACCAGAGTTTACCAGTTTGCAAGTTTTCACACAAACTCAAGATTTTCTTGTTCAACCCATAACCAAGTAAAATTCTAAATACAAAAGATGCATTGATGTGTAGTTTTGAGTGGAAGCGATTTAATCTAAAAACTACACAACAACAAGAATTTAGAGGCCAAAGGTCCAATTTCTAATTCTCATTCATCTCTCAATATAAAGTAGTGATTACAAAAGGGTGAGGAGCATCCTATTAATAAAGTACAATGGAATAAACGAAAGGGTTCTAAAACGATGTCACAAGATAGTGAGCTCAAAGGTGTGACATCACTAATCTAGAAGCCTCTCAAAATATTTAATGACAAAAGTACGAAAATAGCCCCAATCACTTTGCAAGTTTTCACACAAACTTAAGATTTTCTTGTTCAACCCATAACCAAGTAAATTCTAAACACAAAAGATGCATTGATGTGTAGTTTTGAGTGGAAGCGATTTAATCTAAAAATTGCACAACAACAAGAATTTAGAGGCCAAATGTCCAATTTCTAATTCTCATTCATCTCTCAATATAAAGTAGTGATTACAAAAGGGTGAGGAGCATCCTATTTATAAAGTACAATGGAATAAACGAGAGGGTCCAAAAATGATGTCACAAGATAGTGAGCTCAAAGGTGTGACATCACTAATCTAGAAGCCTCTCAAAATATTTAATGACAAAAGTACGAAAATAGCCCCAATCACTTATACTCCCACTCCATGAAAAGATGTCATATACTGGCGGCAGAAGTCAGGGTCAAGGCGCTGCAACGTCCCCTCGGTGATCCAAGTCATCGGCCTCGGGCCGACCATGCTAGCGGATGAGTAAACAGCTGTAGTCGCGCCAAACGAGAATGAAACCACCTCTGATGCTAGGACACCCTCAATACAATCAGCATGGGAATGAATTTGGACGGCGGCCTTCTGCTGGAGGAAGAGGTATCGAGGGAATGTGGGTATCTCGGAAGGGAGAGAGGTCGGCAACGTTGAAGGTGCGGTGCATGTGAAACTCTACTGACAAATCAACCTCATAGGCATTGTCTTCACAACTCCAAACCACTGAGAACGTCCCAAAGCGATGCATTTGAATCTTGTTCCCTATGCCCCAGCGGCAAGCATATGAAGATGGACCATTACTAAAGGAAAACAACTGCACAACGATGGGCGTCAGCATGGTCTTTATAGGACACATAAATACGCTGAAAGCGGGTGCGGGCATCATCGTGGATGGCAATCAAGTGGGTGGTCAACTCATCGGCTATGGGGGAGGACGAGACCGTGGGAGGCAGCTCAGCCAAGTCCAATGGCATGGAGGGTGAGGTTTTCGAAACAATTTGGAATGGAGAGAGATTGGTAGATTGATCGACAACATTGTTGAATGCAAACTCGTGCACAATGACGACATCCCATCGACGTGGAGTCTTTGTGGCTAAATAACGGAGCAAGTCCCCTACGCTCCAGTTGACAACCATAGTCTGGCCGTTCGTCTGGGGTTAAAAAAGGACATGGAAAACTGGAGGGAGCATTGAAGTAGCCCCACAAACTTGCCAAAAAATGGTCGAAGGACCCGGGTCATACCCGCATAAAGATGGATGGAGCGTTAGACAACCCGAAGGGCATATAACGGTCCACTCATATAGACCATCATTCATTTTGAAGGCAGTTTTCCATTTGTCTCCGGACCGCATCTGAATCCGATAATACCCACTCTTTAGGTCGAGTTTGGAAAAGGCTTAAGCCGCATGTAACTGATCAAGCATATCCTGAAAGCGAGAAATAGAAAACCAGTATTTGACGGTGATCTTGTTGACAGCCCTATTGTCCACCTTAGGGGTGAGTAGGGCTCAGAAACTTGCCTCTGAAGCTCCTCGTACTCGATGGGCGACATTCAATAGTTAAGCCGCATCCGAATCCGATGATACCCACTCTTTAGGTCGAGTTTGGAAAAGGCTTGAGCCGTATGTAACTGATCAAGCATGTCCTGAAAGCGAGAAATTGAAAACCAGTATTTGATGGTGGGGTCCACCTTAGGGGTGAGTAGGGCTCAGAAACTTGCCTTTGAAGCTCCTCGTACTTGATGGGCGACATTCGATAGTTGGGCAAGGAAGCTCTGGGTACAAAGTCAATCTCTAGTGGAATATATCCGAGTGGTGGGGGCTCGTCGGGGGCATTGAAGTAGCCCCCACAAACTTGCCAAAAAATGGTCGAAGGACCCGAGTCATAACCCGCATAAAGATGGATGGCGCGTTAGACAACCCGAAGGGCATATAACGGTCCACTCATATAGACCATCATTCATTTTGAAGGCAGTCTTTCATTTGTCTCCGGACCGCATCCGAATCTGATAATACCCACTCTTTAGGTCGAGTTTGGAAAAGGCTTGAGCCGCATGTAACTGATCAAGCATGTCCTGAAAGCGAGAAATAGAAAACCAGTATTTGACGGTGATCTTGTTGACAGCCCTATGGTCCACCTTAGGGGTGAGTAGGGCTCAGAAACTTGTCTCTGAAGCTCCTCGTACTCGGTGGGCGACATTCGATAGTTGAGCCACATCCGAATCCGATGATATGGGTGGTCGAGTTTGGAAAAGGCTTGAGCCGCATGTAACTGATCAAGCATGTCCTGAAAGCGAGAAATTGAAAACCAATATTTGACGGTGATCTTGTTAACAGCCCTATAGTCCACCTTAGGGGTGAGTAGGGCTCAGAAACTTGCCTCTGAAGCTCCTCGTACTCGGTGGATGACATTCGATAGTTGAGCAAGTTGGGCAAGGAAGCTCCGGGTACAAAGTCAATCTCTAATGGAATATCTCCGAGTGGTGGGGGCTCGTCGGGTAGGAAGCAAACATCGAAGTACGAATCTAGGAGGTAGGTCATGGATCTCAGGTAGCAAGTCAGTCTCCGGTGTGCTCATCGGGCTAATGAAAGTGTAACACAACCTCCTTACTACCAAAGAATGGGACAACAACTTACCGCCATCCCCCTCAATCACCTCGTCGTCTTCACAAGTGTGGTCAAAATCGACTTCTTCTTTCCTGTCTTCTTCGTGTTCGACGAAATTCACAGTAGGTCGTTTTGGACAAATGTTGGATTTATGGCCTTGCTCTCCACACCGATAACATTTGCTCCGGCCTGGGCGTGCATACGTATTTTTTTGTGTTGTAGGGACTGCTCTTGTAACAGGGCCTGCGGGTACTACAATAATTGACCTTAATGGACCCATTCCGGTGTCTCGTCTTGTTGCTTGAGGAGAAATTACAGTGGTTTGTTTACCTTTGTCCTATGTAGGACGTGGGGTATACGAGCCACAAGACCGATTCTTTGCCCTTTTCCAGTAGTAACTCTGTTCTCTCAGATGTTGTGACAATGTCGAACAATTTGAACAACGGTTGTAACGCCACATTTTCTTCAATATCCCATCGTAACCCTCATTTAACGCGGGCCACCATACTAAACTCGGATTCGTCTAGGTCGTTATACGAGATGACAACTGGTAAAACTCTTCAGCATATTCAGAAACGGTTCCATTTCCCTGTGCAGATTTGATATTATTGGTAAAGAATCTGCTCATAATCAGGGGCTAGAAATCAAGCTTTTAAGAATTTTTTCATCTTGACCCACGTACAGACCGGTTCCTTACCCTGACGTGCGTGGGTAGTTTACACCTGATCCCACCACGCAGATGCGTCGCCTTTCAATTTGTATGCGACCAATTTGACTTGTTTCTCTTCTTGGATTTTCATATAATCAAAGAAATGTTCGACTTCAGGAACCCAATCCAAGAATTCTTCAATACGAAGATGACCCTCAAAAGTTGGTAGGTCAATCTTCATACGAAAGACCCCGGAATCATCTTGCTCCCATCGGCCTCGATTGTCTCCAAACACTGGTACGACACGATTGTTACCGAAACCGACGTTTCCTTCAAAGGTTGGCCACCTAATTGGGATGGATGGATTGCGGTTACCGATAGGACGTCCATGATCACCGTCGTTGGGCATCCTATCGTTCTCGCGGTTAAGTTCCACCATTGCTAGGATTTGCCACATGGTTTCATGTAAATCACTCAAGGTTTGATTGACATTGGTTTGAAATTCGGTAAATTCAGCCCTCAAAAGAGCTACTCCATTACGATCACCGTTGTTGGAGGTGTTGCTTCCATTACGTGAACCAGCCATCGAAATAAAGACGAATCTTAGGATTCGGAGGCGGAAAACGTGAAAATAAAAGAAATATCCTTGAATCCACAAGGCACACACTTAAAAGAGAAGAAACTTCAAGTTTATATTTGAAGATGAGATGATTTGAAACACTTACAAGCTTGCTCTTACATAGTGAGCTCCAAAAGATACAATTATTAAAGGGGAAAGTACTTTTAGGTCCCTCACAAACAATTTTAAACACTAAAAGAATTTTGACAAATTTTAAACACTTAGGTCCACTAATTCTCTTCTTGTAGAAGTCCACGCTAGTGGCATAACAAGTGGACCTAATAGTAAATTGTCCTTAAATGTTTAAAAATTGTTACCAGGGGACCTAATTGTAAATTGACCATTGTTATAATTCTAACTCATTTACTAAAGGAAAAACACACTTTGAGTATCCTAGGAGGTATAAAAGATAACAACTTATTAATATAATGACATATAAGGAAATATACGGGATGTGGGATAAGGGGATCTAAAGGACGATTATAGGGGTCGCTGAATATTGTAAACAATACATACAGGATTGTTCATGTATACAATTAATATTCACGTACACGTCGATTTTATCTTTGTTAGCCTCCCCGACTTGCGTCGATCTTGTGCAACCATATACTCTTATGCTAGTTGTTTTACATCAACCTCTATTCGAAATTATTAGTCACCATTTGAAAAAGAAGGTCTGTAAAGATTTACTCAATCAATGCATGGAATTTGGTTCTTTGAGTACGTCCAAAAAATATTAATTTGGAACCGGCCAAAAAAAAAATAAGGGAGGGAGTACACGTTGTCTAAAAAGAAAAAATGATAGGACCTATCGGTAAAAATCGTAGCCTCAAAAAAAAAACGAAAATTGCGGGAGAGGGGATGATGAGCAATAAATAAAACATACATACCGGTGAGATCAGCAAGCAAAGCTCTACAAGGCCCCTGAGTCATATTATTAGCGACATCAAGAAGCCAAAAGCCTAGCACAAAAGCAATCACCGCTCGCATCTTGTTGTCACCTCTATCCCCAAACAACCACCCTATATCAGCCGAGTGACCAATAATCAGAACAGAGATCACGATAGTGAGGGACCCAGTGAGTATAAACGGTCTCCGGCGACCGAAGCGGCTGGTGCAGCGATCGCTCATATGGCCCGCCAGTGGTTGCACCAACAGCCCCGATAACGGACCACACAGCCATATGATGCTCGCCCACGCGTGCGGAATACCCAACTCCTGCACGTAAGGAGTCAACAGAGAGAGCTGAAGTGCCCAACCGAATTGTATCCCGCACGCCACTGACGCTACTCGGAGTAATAATCTTAGCGATACTCTCGCTTGTATTGCTTCTCGGTTCACCATTCCCCCTCTCCCAACTCGAGGCCTCTCTCTTCCCGGAACCGTCATCACTAATATTATATTCTATCCGTTATTTGGGTGGCGCCGGTCTGGAAATGGGAACTTTGGTTTCAGAATAAACTTCAGTCAGAGCGGTGAAGAACTTTGGTTACGTTACGAATAAGGGCAAGGACAAAAAGTTGACGGCAAAATTGTGTCTGCCAGCCACGGCTGCCTAAAAGCTCTAACTGAGTTTTGTTGCCGCAGAGATCTTTTAACACGCGCTTCACTCAACGGTCGTGGCTGACGTCGTGCTTCTCACTTCTCATTACTTTAAACGCAATCCATCACCAAATACTATTTTTTTTAAATGTCGTTTTTTCTTCCAACTTAAAAAGCATCATTTTGGATAGTGCTCGCCACCTAGCTCCTAAAAATTAAAGTTATTTTATTATTAGGGGTCCTCTCTAATTTCATTGTGAATTTTTTAGTTTGGTGATTTTTTATTCACAATGAACTCTATAATCCGTACAATTTGGAGGAAAATCGCTTAGGCCTGTTTAGTTCTCTATTCAGAAAATTCGATTTAAACACTGTTTTTAAATACAGTTTTAAAATTCAGTTTTTTGTGTTTATAATTATTGGTGTGCGTTTGGTAAAGTTGTTTTTAAATACAGTTTTTTGAAAATTTGACAAAATTGACAAATATGTATATTTATATCATACATATGCGTGTGTGTGTGTGTGGATATATATATATACATATATATATATATACATACATATATATACATATATATACATATATATACATACATAAAACTTTCATACATACATGATACATGAATGTATACATACATACATACATATATATGTACATATAAGCATACATAAAACTTTCATACATACATGATACATGAATGTATACATACATACATACATACATACATACATCATAAATTATATACATGTACATTTAATAACATGTATTTTTAGGTATATTTAATGAGGTATGTTGTGGAGTTTAATTATATATATATATATATATATATATATATATATATATATATATATATATATATATATATATATATATATAAACTTTCATACATACATGATACATGAATGTATACATATACATACATACATACATACATCATAAATTATATGCACGTACATTTAATATCATGTATTTTTAGGTATATTTAATGAGGTATGTTAGGGAGTTTAACTCTCTCTCTCTCTCTCTCTCTCTCTCTATATATATATATATATATATATATATATATATATATATATATATATATATATATATATATATATATATATATATATATATATATATATATATATTTATAATGATGTCGCATATATAATTCACTATAAAATTATATACATACATGAATTGATAATATTTTTTAATACATATGTACTATATGTATATTTTATATTATTCCATACATTAATAATATATGTATAAAACTATATATAAGTATCATGTATCTATTGATAATATTATTTAACTTTATATTATTCCATACGTAATTTTGTGTATATGTACATATATATTTTTTATTTATAAGAATTACACACATTAATGTATTATGTATGTATATTATATATTAAGGTATAATTGCTTTAAAATATTAAGAATGAATAATTCTGAGTTGAAAAATAAAAAAAACAGATGTTATAAAACACCCAAAATCTGTTTTCTGAAAAACTTGATTATAACACAGGAATATTATAATTCTGTGTTTAAAAACAGGTTGCCAAACGAAGATTTTTATCAGAATTGTATTTAAATACAGAAAACAGAATTATAGTTGCAAACCAAACAGGCCCTTAGTATCCCATAAGTGTTGAGGAGGGATAACGGATCTTATAGTGGTAGAGAAGGGAAACATTTGTCCACCCCATGTCAGAAGGACAACTGTTGTCCGCCCCACACCATTTTTAATTACATTTTTGTGCAACGACTAATTTGTCACGTAGGGTAGGTGCAAGACTTTTGTCCGCCTGACCCAGACGCAAGAATGTTTCCCGCCGCACACTCATTTTTAACGTATTTGCATTGCACCACTCACCCGTTAACTCATCCCATAAATCCATAACTTTATGGGATCCCATTGTGAATGGCTTAACACTCTTATGGATTAATTGCATACAAAAAACCTAAAATTTAGGAGAAATTTTAATTTCTCCTCTCATCGTTCAAATATTTTGATTGTTGAAAAATAATGATTTTATACATTTTCATGGATCAACTTTATACCTAAATAAAAGTAGAGCCCACGCATCTTTTGCGGCGGATCCACATAGGAGCGTGTGTCTCTCCACAAGGACATTAACATGTTGCATTCACGTGTTCAAAACCATTTAAAGGTTAATGAGAAATTGGCATTAAAGTACCCAGTTGAAATGGTTGAACTAGTATTTAGTTTCGTGAAATGAGTTAGTCCCGCATAGGAAAAAATGAAAGAAAAGTGAGTTATTTACTCATTAAATGGCTTAAAGATTTAGATGTCCTTTGGGTATCTCAAACCTATGAAGGAAAGGGGACCTACAATATGCATGGTATGGAATTTGCCCACAAGTGCGCCTATTTGGGCCAGAGCGTACCCAGGGGTTAGGCCTTGTCCTTCATTTTTGGGATTTCATAATTAATTGGGACTTAATTTTGCGACCTAATACACTGTTTGACCCGGCATGTTTAGGAGAATTTTCAAATAATTATTTTTAATTGTCATAGCAGTTATTTATGTCCAAAAATGTATTTTCAAAAGGTTGTGTCTTTTCAATTTTTTGTTTGATTAATTATGTCATTTGGTTCATGCGGCTATTCTCAACAGAATTGCACATGTTAAGAATAGATACGTTTTATCATATGTATACATGCTTTTGATTACTTTCGCAATAATGAAAAAATTAATTTCAATCTGTTTATTAATTTCTTCAAGTCTGCATAAGGAGAGTTCATCATAAAAATCTTGGTCCGTCGGCAAACCAAATTGGAGTAATACTTTTGATTTACATGATCACTGTATCACAGGAGACAGACATTCAAAAGACCGCGAGTACCGTAGCATGGACGTAATACCATAAGGACATATTATCCAATAGTAGCCTCGATCTAAGTGTGCATTAGTATTGTGTTACTCCAACATGTAAGTCCATTGAATTTTTTATTTGTACTGCAATTGTTCATGATAAAAACGATTTTATTATTTCTGATAATTTATATATTAGTTATATAATTATGTTTACACATTCCCACATCAATTTTACCCCAATGTCTTAAAAGTATTTCAAAGTCACCCCTCAGTTAAAAAACTTAACAACCATTACACGTGGCAAACTCTTTATCTCTTTTTCCCTCTTTTTACTTTATTTTTTCCTTATTTATATATCTTCTTCCTATTTCTCTCTTGCGCGCGCACAACCAGTTGTTTCCTTTTATGGCGGCATCAACGTTGCCTTCCCACTTATATATATATATATATATATATATATATGTGTGTGTGTGTGTGTGTGTGTGTGTGTGTGAGAGAGAGAGAGAGAGAGGGGGGGGGAGAGACTCTCATACATACCGAGTATACATATTTGCTAGCGCAAACCTATTTTTTTTAAATAGTAAAAAAATTATTTTCGAGTTGAGATTTTTGTGTGGTATTTAAACATTTCAAGAGATCCATATAAAAAAAATCATCTCAAAATAACTTTTTTTGCTAAGGACTTAAAAATAAGCCCGTATTGTATGGATTTATTTTTTTAAATACCTAAAAAAAATTGTAACTATTTAAAAAATTGTTACGATTTCGATGTTTGGCAGTTTTTGTAACTATTTCAAAAAAAATTATCACTATTTCAAAAATTATTCCTATTTTAATGTACGGACTTTAGAATGGATCAATGTTTGACAGTTTTTGTAACTATTTCAAAAATTATCAAATATTGACCCATTTTTTTTAAATAGCAAAAAAAATAATTTGAGCTGATTTTTTCATGGGTGCCCTGAAATGTTTAAAACCCACAAAAAAATCAACCCAAAAAATTTGTTCTTAGTGTAAGGACATATTTTTATAAATGTCCATGTGAATTTATTATGTCATATACTGCTACATCGTCGAAGAGCATTCAAGAACATTCAAGCATTAAAGACGGATCCGAATATCAAGTTCTTTATCATTCAACACTCCGCAAAGTTTACTTTGGTAAGGTTATGTTTTAAATACCTTAACTTTGCACTTAGAGCCTTTGGGATATTTTTACAAAATATTTTCTAAGTGTTGGAGTGGACTTTTTTGTCAAAATTTGGGAATGAGTATTTTTCTAAGTGTTGGAGCGGACATTAAAATAATATTTTCTGACGTAACAGTCGTTCAAACGACTTTGCTCTGTCGTTCAAAAGACATTGCATTGTCGCTCGATGTCGTTCAAACGACACGTGTATCTCGTTCGTGCGACATCACTTTCTCGTTCGAACGAGCTCGACAACCGAGGCGGCGCAATTTTATATAAATACTCATTAAATGGTTTCATTTTCATTAAGAAGTCCCAGCATTTTGAAAGATAAAAAACTGTGAAACTGCAGAATCCTTATGACTTCTTCTTTTAGGGTTTAATCCCTTTTTGTTTTCAATTCACAAAAATCTCATATGCTTTGGTGAATTGTTTTGGTGTTGGAGAACACACTTTGCTTTTGTTTACCTTTATGGGGAGAACTCTATAACCGAAGAGCTGCGTGCTATTGTGGAAGGAGTCTCTATGAAGTTACTCTTGTGGGGAGGATAACCTACACCGTGAAGACTGTGTGTCTAGACTGCGAGTCCTTGTGGTATAGCTGCTTATGAACCACTACAGATTTCTAGTCGTTGCTTTGAAGGTTTGACGAAGACACCGTGCGTTACACTTGTGGGTGATTATCAAGTTATATGTAAGTCAATGTTCTTGTAAACTTTTCAAAGTTATGGAAATAAAAGGTTTTGCCTTGTGGGGATTTTTCCTGAAATTTGTGTCGCATGCTTTATTTATTTATGGTTTGACACATGCACACACGTAGTCAGGGGTGTAAACGAGTCGGGTCTGGATCGGGTCTGGGTATATCCAGATCCGATCCGGGTATATTTTTAACGGATCGGGTCTTATCCGATTACCCGACGGGTCTCAGAAAATGGATCCAGATCCGGATCCGTTAAGGACCCGAAGACCCGACCCGAATACCCGACCCGATTATATATATATATATAAAAAAAAACTGTTTATATATATATATATATATATATATATATATATATATATATATAAATAAAACTATTTTTATATAAATATAACTTATATTTATATAAAAACAGTTTTATATAAAAACAATGTAAAAACTGTTTTTTTTTATATATATATAAGTTATATTTATATAAAAACAGTTTTATTTAAAAACAGTTTTTATATAAAATAAAACTGTTTATATATATATATATATATATATATATAATATTATATATAAATATATATTTATTATATTATATATATACACATTCGGGTCGGATCCTTATCGGATCGGAGTCATGTATATCCAGATCCGATCCATTAACTAATCGGGTAATCGGGTAATCGGGTAATCGGATAATCGGGTCTATAAAATTTGCTCAGATCCGTTAATTTAGGTCGGGTCCGGATCGGGTCCGGGTCCGGACCCGGTCCATTGACAGCCCTACACGTAGTTGCATGTTTAGGGGCTGAATTGATTTGATTTAAATAGACTCTAATTAAATAACTGTGCCAAAGTAGAAATTTGTGAATTTAATCAATTATCACACCGTCACATACCTTTTATACTTAGTATTTTTTAAAAATGAATCTGTGCGGTACTAGGCCTGTGTTTCGGCCGAATCGGATCGAAAAATGTCTCTTAAAAAAAAATTGATTTTTTTAGAAATAAAATAATTATTCTGATTTCTGCTCCGATTTTTCGAAAAATTTTAAAAAATTCGAATTTGGAAAAATAAAAAAATTGGTAAAAATTAAAAAAAATCGAAAATTCACAAAATATATTAAAAATCTTGAAATTTCAGAAATTCCAAAATTTAAAATTTTAAAAAAATAAATTTTTGATTTTCGATTACTACAAATTATCATTTTAAATAAACAAAGAAAAGGGTTTAACCCAACATGTATATACATTAGGATTTGACCTATTTTTCGATTTTCGATCAGATTTATTTTCGAAAAATCAAAAATCGACAAATTAAAATTTCATTCCAAATTCGAAAAAAATTGGATCAGAAATAAAAAAATAAGAAGCTCGAAAAAAACACATCCCTATACGGTACGACCTTATTTTTAAGCTCTTACCTGAGATTTCTCTCTCTCTCTCTTTATATATATATAGTACTATATTAGAGATCTTTGGATTTTTACCTATGATACATAGTTGTTGTTGATGTCTAAAATTGGTAATGATTATATGAAGCCAATTTTATAATCACGGATAAATAATGAGAGAAAATAAATGTGACGCGAGAATTTTTAAGTGGTTCAGCTATAAGAAAAGCCTACATCTATTGTGATTGTATTGATGTTGATGAGTATAAACAACTAGGTATTCTTATTAGAAGAATGACCTTGTACTCTTTTATTCTCCTTTTGTGAAAGGAATACATTTTATTTATAGTGACCCGAAGATCAAGGGTTGGAATGCCTTTGTGTATTTAAGCATTTACACACGTACATAATGAATGTGACTGTGGATAGCATGGGCACATGTAGAATGACTCTTAGCCTCTTTTCACGTGATGGCTTCAATGATGGTTTGTATTCTTCGGGTTGGTCGGCTCGCTAGCCGATCAACTATCTTCTAAGCCAATAAAGTAATTGATGAACAGGGTTGGTGCCACATCAGGGAACAGGTGTCCATTTCTAATTGGTCCACGTAAATGGATAATTTTTCACATCAACAGAAGCCCCCAATACTTCGTTCTTGATATTTTATTGAAAGGATGAAGTACGAGTCATACAGAGTTTCTCGGTAGTCTTTCATGGTTTTAGTCGGCTGCCGACTTATAAGACTTGTAAAAAATATTCATCATCACGTGATGGCAATTTCGTGAATAATTTGAAATTTAGCGTACCGTCAAAGGACATATCAATAATTTCCCATATTTGAAGTTATGCAACCGTCCGAATGTTAATCATCTATACCGTTAATCATTACTTGCTCTATTTTCTAGGCAAGCTATAAGAGACGAGATTTTGGATGATTTTTGTGCAACAAATTTTCAAACTTTCGAACAATCTTTCGTCTTCAAGCTTCCTTTTTGCGTCCATTTCCACCATTATTTCTGCCATCATTTTCTTTGTAAGCTTTCTTCTTCCCTTTCCTATGATTTCTTTATTTATTATAATTTTGGTGTACATTGTTCATAGGGACTCTTTAGATGAATTTAGGTGGGAAAAAAATATCCCTGATTGGATAGAATTAAAAATGCTTGTTCCTCCAGTTGATGTTCTATCATTACCCAAGGGTCATTAGATCCCCTCACTATTTATAACTGAGTGTGGTATTACCTTGCCCCCCAATCACTTCTTTCTGGAGTTTTGTCAATATTTTGACGTTGTCCATGCTAGGGTGGCCCTCAATATGTAGAGAATAGTAAATGGGATTCATAGGCTTAATCAGATATACATAACCCATATTGTTATTCCTGAGTTGATGTTATGCTACAAGTGGGTTACTAGTGACAACACCTATTACTTAAAAACTAGGTTTGCCGATAGAGCTTTAGTAGTCAACCTACTTGATTCCAATAAGGACTACTTTGATTATGGGGTAATAGCGAAGAACTGGCAACATGCTCCTCTTCAAAGAGGAGAAGTCTATGATGGGCTTAGGTGTCCTCATGAGGGACATGTCATAGGTCGCAAAACGTTTTATTTATCTTTTTTTGCTGAATAACTGTTTGATAATATGTCAAGTAGCCTTCTTGTCTTCTTTTTATGCCGTGGACAACAAGAAGAAGTGTCCAAATGAAGGTAACATCGATCTTCAAGAGCTTAAATATCTATGGAGCATACATCAAAGAATTGGTGAGGAACATCCTAGAGCAGCCTCCTATTAATTATAATACAGAAGTTATATTACTTCTTTTGTTACTAGGCCAACTACAGAATTGTAACACCCCGCGCCCCCAAAAAGAGAACACAGCGTGCTACTACGATGAAACTAACTAAATCCACAAACAATATGGTATAGAGCATCTAAAAAAACACAATATAATATAAAAGAATCCACTAATCTCAATTCACCAGTTTAATACATCAAATGCCTCTTGAAATAATACAACTATCTATCTCGAAATAAAATGCTCTATACAACAAAATAAATAAAATTCTTCTCAATTTGTACTCTCGAATATTCTTCCCAAAATATCCAAGCTAAAATCAATCTCCAATAATCCATAGCGCCCAAAATCCGTGCTAACCTGCCACTAAGAAAGAAATATGGGGAAGTACACAATACGACAGGAAAGATGTTCAACAAATATAAGCGGTGAATAAAGCGTAACAATGCGAGTACGAATATTCAAATCAAATGAAATTCTCAAAAGCATTTTATCAATATAATTTCTCAACAACACATTAACCGGGTCACCAGGCCTCACTATACCACGCCATACTTTATCAAGTAGCTGAAATAGGAATCTTGGTGGGTGCCCAACCTCCGTGCCATATAAAAATCTTATGACAACATGCTCAACACAAATATAATATCACATGAATCAAAAATTAGATTCCAACAATAATTTTCAGATTCCAATTGAATTTAACAATTCAAATATGAGTCAATAATCACATGAAATCAAAGGGAATAACACTCGCAAGATTTAAAGAGCATATTGTGTAAAACCCCATACCTTAACCACCAAAAAGGCACCAGCATGAATCTGCCCAGAAACTCAGATTAAACCATCAAGAATTATCCCACAAGGATCCACAAATCATCTCCAAGCTTCAACCTCAAAACAGCCCCAAGAACACCTCCAAAACTAGGGTTGAACACATAAATATAAAGGGGCTATGTGTATATAAAAAGGAGAGGAAATAAATATATATTTACTGCATATTTTTGTGCCGAAAGTTGGTTCTTAAATTGTCACCCACAACCCCATTTTATAAGGCAAAAGAATAGAGATTAAACCAAAACAAAACTCTTTCAAAAATCCTTGCGGCGCAGAAATCTGTTGGGATCGACCGATCAATCCCTCGCGTCGATCGATCGATCGCCCAGTAATTTCAGTCCGCCGCCTTAAAATTTTATAAGGGATAAAATATTTAAAAATCCGTTTTAACTCCGTTTTCGAAACCGATTGAAAATCTCGTCTTCAAAAAAATAGTTCTCAACATTTTTTAGGAAGAAAATATTTAAATCAAAAACTTTATTTTCCTCTATATTTTTTAAATTAAATTAAAATACCCAAAAAATACGCGGGTTGTTACACTTCCCCGCTAACAATGGAATTTGGCCCTCGAAATTCGCCGAAAGCCTAACTCTCAAAATCAGGCAACTACAATAATCTCCAAAAATAATCTCATCTCCCAAAATAAATTCCTCACATCTAATCTCGATGCCTAACACGATTATTACCGAAAATACTCTATCTCAAAAAATTATTAATCACACAATGAATGAGCTAATGACCGACCAGCTAAATGAGCTCCACAAGAACCTTCATGCACTTCCTTGATTAAGTTAACAACTTCTAATGTATGGACATACTACAGTAAGGAAACAGTGTATCCCCTTTTGTATAGGACTCCTTTCTCTAACACATATCTAGCCACTTTGTACCGAAGTTTTTTTGCTTCTTTCGGATCAGTTGATAAGGTTCCTTATTTGATATAAGATCTAACTGGATCCATCCAATATGGACCTAAATATTCAGTAATGAAATTGATCATTAGAGCCATCTATATGCTCTTGGTTTCCAATATTTCTATTAGAATGCTCCTCCCGAGTTCTATTCTTATTGATGAAGCCATCCGAGCAAGTGCATCAGCTCGGATATTGTCTACCCTTGGTATTCTACTTATCTGTACGACTGGAAATTTGGAAATGACTTCCATCGCCTTGGCCAAGTATCTCACCATCATATCTCCTTTAACTCCATATATATGAAACACTTGGTTGACAATCAACTAGGATTCACTATGTGCCAATATTTTCTTGACGCCTAATGATTGGGTTAACTCAAGTCCAGCAATTGAAGCCTCGTACTCGACTTCATTATTTAAAGATTGGAGTTATAACCTGAGGGCATATTCCACATCAATATTGTTAGGAGTGTTAAGTATGACACCAGCTCCACTACCAGTTGCGCATGAGGATCCATCCACATATAAATTCCATAATGGAATTTCACTACTAAAGCCTTTTGTAGATAGAATTCCATGGTTGAATACCTTCTTACTTTCTTCTGCATATTTTCGAGCCATTTCTTGAGTACTAGATGATTTTAAATGATCGCCTATGACTTTATCTGACTTTTGAGCTGAGATCTCTTCCTAAGAAGTTTGCTCGGCAGGCAAGTTGGGTTAGTCGGTAACCTCTGGATATGTAAATTCTGTAATAAAATCAGCCAAAGCTTGCCTTTTCAATAATGATCTTGGCTCGTAGATGATGTCGTACTCTCCCAGCGCTACTGCCCAATACATCAACCTACCTAACTTTTCAAGTTTGTGAAGTGCTTGTCAGAGAGGTAGATCAGTACACACGATTATAGTGTGCGCTTGAAAATAAGGCTTCATTCGCCTAAAGGCTTCAATAAGAGCTAAAGCGAATTTTTCCAAGCGTGGATACATAATTTCGGCTCCCCTGAATGCTTTGTTGGTGTAGTAGATTGGTTTTTGGATCCCATTCTCCAGCCTAACTAATGTCGAGCTAACTGTAGAGTCAGAAACAGCTAAATACAAGTATAATTTTTCTCCCAACATTGGTCGAGACAATACTGGTGGAGACCCCAGGTACTTCTTCAACTTTTGAAATGATTCTTTGCACTCCTCATTCCACTAAAAGGTATTTCTGAGCACCTTAAAAATTGGCAGACATTTGTCTGTTGCTCTAGAAACAAATCGGTTGGGGGCAACTACTCTAGTAGTAAGTTTTTTGACATCTTTCTTACAAGTTGGAGATTGCATTTCAATCAGAGCTTTGATTTTGGCAGGGTTAGCTTTGATTACTCTCTGGTTTATTATAAAGCCGAGGAACATTCCTTCTTGCACATGGAACACGCACTTGGTCGAATTCAATTTAATTTGATGATTTTCCAGTTGGTCTAAAGTCTAACACAGGTCCTTGATATGATTTTAAGCTTTTCTGCTTTTGGTCAGCATGTCATCTATGTATTCCTCCTGATCTGTTCTTCAAACACCTTATTGACCAATCTTTGGTACGTTGCTCCAGCATTTTTAAGCCCCAACGACATCACGTTGTAGCAATAAGTACCTCGATTGGTAATGCAAGAAGTTCTTTCTATATCCTCTGTTTTCATTTTTATCTTGTTATATCTAGAATATGCATCCATGAAACCTAACAGCTCATGTCCTGTTGTGGCATCTACTAACTGATCAATTTTAGGCAAAGGAAAGTAGTCCTTTAGGCAGGCCTTATTAAGATCAGTGAAATATACGCACATTCGCCACTTATCATTTTTCTTCTTAACCATCATAACGTTTGCCAATCATGCTGGATATTTGACATCCTCGATGAATTGGGCTTTCTGTAGTTTTTCTACCTCCTCTTGAATAACCTGATTCTTTTAAGGGCTAAACACCCTGGGCTTTTGTTTGATCGGCTTGGCATCCCTATTAATATTGAGCTCATGACAGAGGAAGTTGGGATTAATCTTAGGTGTATCCTCATAACTCCAAATGAACACATGCTTTCGTTCCTTTAGGAATGCAACCAATTCCTATTTGAGAAGTGGAGCCAATGTGGAGCCAATTTGGGTGGTACTTTCTGTTTTTTCATTATACAAGATTATGCTTTTAGTAGCTTCTACTATCTGCCCTTTGACTAGCTGTGTTTCATCTCGGGGATCCAAAGTATCAACTTCTGACTCGTTGTTGGGCTCCATAGTGTCAACTTGGTAAGTGATGGTATTTTTCTTCAAATCGACCAAATTTTCCTGCTCGACTGAAGAGTAATACCATTCTCTGGCCACCTTTCAGTCACCCTTTACTATGTCAATCCCAAAATGAGTATAGAACTTTAAGTATTGGTGGATAATGGATGGTAAAACTTTGAATTTCTTTAATCCTACCCTACCGAGGATCACATTATAAGCTGACTTAATATTTTTATCCATGACTAAATAAACTTATCTTCTCAGTGTAGCTTGCTAGCCAAGTGCCGAATAACACCTCCAATTTGACTGTTCCTAGGGGATACACTTTTTTCCCTGAAAAACCAATCAAGGGTCTTTGGTATGGTTCTAGTGGACTAAGATTCAATCCCAAACTCTGGAAATAGGGATTGAATATGATGTCAGCTGAACTTCCATTATTTATTATAACCCTGGTGATGATGGCCTTCTGGATTCTAAACTTCACGACCAGCGATTTATCATGAGGATACAATACTCCGGAGAGAACATTTTTGGAAAATCCGATGATAAGTTTATCTTTGTTTACATTCCTGGGTCGATCATCATTATTCAAATTGATGTGTTGTATATAGGAGCAGGCTTGTGCCTCATTCAAATAAGCTTTCCTCTCAGCAGTCTAATCTCCTCATCTTGCATCTCCACCTGTGATGACATGGCAATTAAAAGAACCAAAACTTATCATGGATACCTTAATTTCTAATTGTTCGGTAGGTCTGGATCGTCTTCATAACCATCCTCATGGCTTCGCTTCTTATCATCTCTAGGTTTGCAGGGAGAATTTGACATTCTTCCCATTTCTCAGATTTCATGCCGATCAATAAATTTTTTCATCTTTCCTCGACGAATGAAGGATTCAATTTCATTCTTTACAGCTATACAATTATCGGTCGTATATCCACAATCCTTGTAGAATTCATAATATTTAGATTTATCTTTCTTGTTGGGGGTGCCCTTAGCTTTTCAGGACATCTCAAATCTTTATTGTTCCTGATTTCCTCCAGGACATGATGAATACTGACCTCCAGTGGAGTGTATGATTCATACTTTTGGGGCTTATCCTCTTTCTTCTGTTTATGCTGCTTCTTTTCAGGCTTGGTGGAAGGACTTTGCTTCGCTGCCATTGCTTCCTCGGCATTCATGATTATTCTAGCCTTAGCCATGAGCTCTGTCATGGTTTTGGGAGGATATTTTGCCAATGCTTAATACAAATTTTTGGGAAGTAATCCACTCATCAAGGCAGTGATGATTACTTTTTCTTCGTAATCAACCACTTCTAGTTTCTTGTTATTGAAACAAGCGATGTATTCTCTGATGGTCTCCCATGATCAATGTCTAATACTTAAAAAATGAGCTACTCTTTTAACTATCTTGCCCCCAAAACATAAGCTATTGATGAATAGCTCGACCAGCTGATTAAAACTGGAAATTTATCCTCAGGGAAAGTTATTGTACCATATTTGGGCTGAACTAGTGATGGTGCTTCAAAAATATCTACATCGCATTTCATCAGGTAAAGAGTATATATCAGCAGCTGCTTGATGTGACACCCCTCCTACTAAAATACCGTGTGGCCAGTCCGTGATCAAAATAAAACCTTATATGGCTCATTTTAACATCACTATCGAAAAACCTTTTAAAGTTACTAACCACCTAGTAATTTAAATAGACTGGTGCCAAATTTTATCTTTCATTAATTAACAGCATGCGAAAGTAAATAATAATTAAACCATCAACACAAACTGGTAATTGAATCCAATACAGATGAATAATATAAATAAAGAGGACCGAATCAACTATCGGTTCAATAATAGAATACAACAGTAAACTGAAACAACAACCTGAATCCACAAGTTAAAAAATAACTGAATACTGAATCTAAGGGACACATACCCAAGTGAGTACTGGAGTAAAGTCCCTACACTAGGAATGAATGAATGAAACGTCTATAGCAAAGTCCTGCAACTTCTACATGAGATGTAGCTACGCATTCCTGGATCGAATTCTCAAGTTGGCGTCCCTGTGGCTGGACACCTAAAAGGTTTTGAAAAAGATTTTGACATGGGTCAGAGCCCAAGTAAAATAGTTTAAAAATATTTAGCAAGCAGTTAGATTCAATAATTAAATATGCATGCACACATTTCATATTTAAGCTAGTGTCGCACTCTCTCGAGGTATAGCTCACCCCTCATCTAATGTGCACACCTAATGCTTGCCTTCTACCTTCCTAGTTAAGTTACCCCACCTAACTAGCCGTATCACCTTCTTTCTACCACACTACTCTAACCCGGATATTCTTACTTTGATTATTAAGTTATTTCCTCATTAACTTATTAATCTTTTCAACTATATTAATTCATATAATGTTCCCACTTGTTATATAAGGAACCCTTTTTTAAATCATATAACTTTCACACTAGTTATATAAGAAAACCCTTTTTAAATCATATAACTTCCACACTAGTTATATAAGAAATAAATACACACTTATGTATTGATCCCATATATAATTATCTACTCATATTATATACGTACTCGTAGTGGCGGATCCAGGATTTTAGTCCAACCGGGGCCAAATTGATTCAATTTTTTTAACAACACTAACAAATAATCAACTCATAAAAACCAACGACCGATAAAAGATAAATACCGAATATGCCAAAATTTCATATCAATTCATCCATACATAACCAGTTTTTGCAAATACAAAGAGATTGTTTACAATATTCCCCTACGTGGCTTCATATTTTGAAAATATTGAATGATATCTTCCGTATCAACATTTTTGAAGATATCCTATTCAATGTACATCACCAAGCAATCATTTGTAAAATCATCTCCCATTCGGTTACGTAATGTACTCTTCATGATTTTCATTGCGGAGAATGCTCTTTCCACGCTTGCAGTTGCAACCGGCAATGTCAAGGCAAGTTTTATAAGCAAGTACACTAATGGAAATAACTGATCCCTCTGCGTTTGAACCATTTTTTGAGCAAGAGAACCAATCCCTTTCAAATCTTTGAATTCTTCCTTATCACGCACACTGTATATATAATTTTCAAGTTGTTCTCCAATGACTGTGAGTTGAATCAGATCAAAATCATTCGGATAAAACTCCACAAATCGGAATAATCTTGCCACATCAAATTTGAAGAAGTTCATACTTTGATCAAGACATGCCATACATAAAAGTAACTATGTATTCACCTCATTAAACCGATGGTTTAACTCCTATAGTTGCATATTTATCACCGAATAGAACAATTCAACCCGATAGTGATGAAGATTTGTCCTCTCTTCGACGTTTGACGTGATCTTCCATTGGTCACAAAACAATCTTCCATATTTACGATTACAATGTCGTGTGTACTACAAAATGAAGAGACTACTTTCAACAACTTATCCCATCCATGCTCCCTCATTTTTTATAAACGCATCTTAGCTATTCCAACAAGATCCATTGCATTCACAATATCTTGATCCCTCCGTTGTAGTGATTGCGTTAGTCATTGGTAATCCCTAAAATTTCTTTCATTAACTGAAATTTGAACACAAAATCAAATCACTACAAATAGCTAACCATATCATATGCTTCTATTCTCTAAGTACTTACATCACCATCAACTTGAACCATCTCAAGTACACCAATCACAGCAGATTTGGTTGGAAAGGGACCCTGGTAAGATATGTTCGACGAACTAACTCCATTTGTTTAGAATCACCATATTCCAATATAGATTTCCTCAAATCGGGATCTGATGGTAGTTCATCCAAATTGACCCCAATATTAAGTGAGTGTTGGGGTTGTGCGGTTTGTGCCACAATTTGGGGTTGAACTTCTTGATGAAGAAGATTACCGGACTCCGCATTGGGAGATGTTTGAACCTCAGCTTCGGATACGGCTTGTGTGTTATCTCCTCTTTTTCGTTTAAAAAATTTCTCCATGACTTCATATTTAAAAAAATACCACATATTTTGGACTACATTTATCACCACATATAAAACAACATATTGAAAAATAATAATAAGGGCATATATGTTTGGGACACAAATTACAGAAATTTGACATTTTCCCCCAAATTACAAAATTATAGATTTTTTTTGGAGAAATTACAAAAATTTGACATTTTTTGGAGAAATTGTATGAAAAATATATACCCTTATTTCTGTACAATTTCTCCAAAAATAATACATACAAAAAAATCATACATTCAATCAAAACCCTATATTTTACACAATCAAAATCTTACACAAAAATCATACATTCAATGAAAATCATACATTCAATCAAAACCATGCATACAACTAAAAATCTTACATAAAAATCAGATTAAGGGACAAAAAATACCTGATGAGTCGCTCAGGGGATGCTCCGGAGCTAGGCTGGTGGCTGTTGGTGGTGGTAGGGAGGCGCTTAGGGGCTGTTGGTGGCGGTAGGGGGGCGCTCAGGGGCTACCGCCGACTGGACGGAGAGGAGAGGGAGGGAGCGTGTGAATCGCTGGACGGAGAGAGAAGAAAGAAACGGGTAAAAGAAAAGAAATGAGGGCTGGCTGCTGGACGATCTTTTCATTTAGTTTAGGTTTAGCTTTTTAAGTAATTACAATCTTATACCCTAAGGTTTAAAAATAATTATAGTTATACCTTAAAGTATGAAATTTTACCAAAAAACCTTAATTTTTTTTTCAAAAATCGAACCGGGGCCATCGCCCCCCTTGGTCACCTCCATCCACCCCTGCGTACTAGTATACTACAATATTCACACACATGTCGCGTATAATAACCATACATTCTCGAGTAATAACTCACCAGATGCTTTATCTAAAAGGCTATCATGTACCAGGCATGCTCACTCTAACCCGGCCACCTCAAGTCGAACTAGCTCACACCGAACTTGAGCAAAAATATCGCAAAAGTAGTGAAGGTGGTCATATTCCCCCTGAAATTGAAACCGAATCATACCCAAAGCGTCTCATCTCAGAAAATAAATCACGCAATAAAATAGGCGATATGACCTGGGGACTATACTCTCCTTTCTCCTCAAGCCAGTGGATTCACCCACCTCGCGCAACCTCCTATGATAGCATTAGAGGGGTATGTATTCCTATAAATATCATTCACACCGATATCATAGAGAACACAAATATATATATTTATATATATATATATATATATATATATATATATATATATATATATATATATATATATATATATATATATATATATATATACTATCACACATAACCATATACATATATTTAATAAAAGTCCGGTTAACCCGTGCCTAACCCCCGTAACACTAGCCCAAAATACCCAAGTTTATATCCTGACTTGTAATTTAATTAATCATAGATTAATTATTTTCATTAAAGTTGTGTCTCCCAACTACAATACCCAGACCCACTCATTCGGTTCGTATCTTCACCCTTTAGGATTTAGTACACACAGTCCCACTATTAAGGTTAACACCGCTCGTTGAATTTAATATTTGATAATTTATTATATATATATATATATATATATATATATATATATAATAAATTAAACTGGCTACCCCGTGCTTAACTCCCGTCGCACTAGCCTGAAAAATATCTGAGTCAAATCTCCGACCCTTAATTAATTAATTATCACCTCAATTAATTTCATCAACGTAGTGTCACTCAACAAAAATGCCCGGACTCCCTAGCTTGATCCATATATTTACCCTTGAATTTATTTCACCACATTCCATTGATTTATATTGGCACTACTCCTTAATGAAATATCACTCAAAATTCGTCTCCCACGACCCTAAGCATTTTTTCCAGTTAGTAAACATTTACATAAATTAAACTCATTAACAGAACTCCCAAAAGAAACATCACCACCGTCGTTTGAATGAGATCATGGGTCGTTCGAACGACTTTCACTGTCGTTAGAACGACTTCACTGGTTGTTCGAATGACCTATTTTGTCCAGCCGCACTTCGTCTTCCCCAGACGTTGGTTTCTGCTACTGATAAACCATGGAAGGTTCTGTACAACTCCTCCGAATGCAACCCAATGATAATAACTTAAAACCCACCCTTAATATGGTTTGTAATTATCATTGCAACCTTAAACAGTCTTAGTTTTCCTCAAAAGTGATCAAATCCCCGAAGTGGGTTTTTCACGGTTTCATGCGATTTCATACACAAATTAAACTTCCTCATCTAAATTTCGCAACACAAACTTCTGGGTTCTTACTCTTAGTCAATTTTCACGACATTTAATTAAATTACACTATCAATTAGACCTCCAATATACACAACACATTCGATTCGTCTGAAACCCATTTTGTCAAGTGAGCACCCACCCCAAAATGCACTCTTTATCACACCCACTATGATATGAATCGAAATAGTGAAATTAAATTGAAAGAAAGTTTAACTACTTGCCTGAATAAATTAGTAGCGTCTGATTTTCTTTGGTGTAGACGAATATTTGACGAATAACACTCCAATTTCTTCTTAATTTGGCTCCCAAAAGCTCTCCCAATTTCTCCCTCTTTTCTCTTCTACAAAGCTAGATTTTTTTTATTGAGTTGTGTCAACCACAAACTCCTTAATGTAGGTTTTATATCACTAATCGTGAAATTAAGCCTATGGGCCAAGACTAAATGGCCCTAACACCCCCGTGTGAGCTCGGTTATGCCCGCAAATATTTTAAGACCCAATTACTACCCCGGGGTACTCTTTTTCGACTATC
Organism: Sambucus nigra; assembly: GCA_949130495.1. Lineage (NCBI taxonomy): Eukaryota > Viridiplantae > Streptophyta > Magnoliopsida > Dipsacales > Adoxaceae > Sambucus > Sambucus nigra. Next base: position 614,694,878 of record OX422207.1, read on the forward strand.
TCGACCTATTCGGAATCAACCATGCACTCAGAATCTCCATTCGAGTCAGTTTACTAAAACATTTCAATCCCGACCTCAAATTACGGCATATGTAAATTTTAAAATAGTCCGAATGAATTAAATCTCAATTCACTAATTTAATTAAGTCCTCCAGATACATTAATTCCTATATCACTGTATTAATTAATTATAAATCCTAAAAAATAAGGGGTATTACACTTAATATTGCTTAATGTGCAAAAGATGATCAGCCTTATTATCATATTTAGGGGTAACCACTGGTGTCATAAACTTAGATGGGGTAGGAAAATCAACAATCGCTTGGATGAAAGGAGACCCTTTGACAAAATTGTGTTGTATTGGATACTTAAGGTCCTAAACGATCAAAGGTTGATGCCCTTCTTAATCGCTCCAAGGCACTTGGACGTTCAGGAGTAAGAGATAAACCATCATAGAAATTTGTTGATCTGATTGAAGAACTGGTCCCTGGGCGATATGACCTATCACATGAGGACATAGAATAACTATTCAGATGCCTCTCAGGAGGCAGAAGGGGCATTTCCCTTCTAGAGCACGAATCATTTGTATGCCGAGATGGAGCTATTGGCCTAACTTGCATGGATTGAGCCAATTGCCTCATACTTTCCTGCATCACTTCTTTCCCTTTGGCAAAATTGAGCAGAACTCCATTGAGGTCAGTCGGAGTAGGAGGAATGTTGCCTCCTACGACATTACTGCTTTTAGGAATGTCATTCATCCCGTGGAATCCTTCCAACAAGTTAAATGAATGTTTTGTGGTGGAGAACGATGATGTACAATACGCTTCCCACAGACGGTGCCAATATATTGATGTCTAAAATTGGTAATGATTATATGAAGCCAATTTTATAATCATAAATAAAATAATGAGTGAAAAATAAATGTGATGCGAGAATTTTTAAGTGGCTCAGCTATAGAAAATCCTACATCCGTTGTGATTGTATTGATGCTAATGAGTACAAATAGCTAGGTATTTTTGTTAGAAGAATGACCTTGTATTCTTTTCTTCCCCCTTTTATGAAAGGAATACATTGTATTTATAGTGACTCGGATATCAAGGGTAGGAATGCCTTTATATATTTAAGCATTTACACCCGTACATAATGAATGCGACTATTGATAGCATTGGGCACATGTGAAATGACTCTTGGCCTCTTTCCATATGATGGCTTCAATAATAGTTTGTATTCTTCGGTTTGGTTGGCTTACTAGCAGATCAACTATCTTTTAAGCCGACCAAGTAATTGATGACCAGGGTTGGTGCCACGCTAGGGGATAGGTGTCCATTTATAATTGGTCCATGTAGATGGATAATTTTTTGGATCAACAGTTGTGTTCTGTAATTTTACTTTGAGGTGGTAATTCACATCGATTTTGAGATGTCATCCTTTAGTGGTAGCCATTCCCCAATGAAGTTGTTGATGCTGATTTTAAATGACAAAAATAAGGACTTTTTTTCATACTGAAAACTATAGAGCTACCTTGGTTGATCTTGAAAAATCCAAGGAATAAGTTTCACATGTTTTCAAAACATGTCATGATTTTGAGTCTAATTCGAAAACTTTTTTTTATCAAATCTTAAGTGTTAGGGAAATTGCGAAAGAAGATAAATGGGAACAAAAATTTGATAAATCTTTTAAAAGTTATAAACAAAAGGAAACTATTTTTGTTACAGCTTCTGGTAATCGTTTTATTTTACCCCCAAATAAAAATTTAAACAAGACGTTTCAGTTTCAAAACCTGCTAAGATTGATCATACTCCTATGCCAAATCAAATAAATGGGAAATAAAAATGTTCTCCGAAAAGGACTTTAGAAACTTATTTTAAAACTATCACATATTGGAAAGATTATGTCAACCTTATCTTTAAAGATTTTGTTAATAAAGTGGGGTCTAATTCTACTAAATATTGCAATTAATGCGACGTTTATGGAAACTATGGTAGAGGGAGGTCCAGGCTTAAAGTTGATTAAAGCAGTGCTAACACTTCACAAGAAAGATTAACGATGGTTGCTCGCACAAGGATGAAGTTGCTTGAACGATCATGTAAAAAAGGTAGCTCACAAGAAGGCAAGTTGCTCGAGCGATCATGAAAAGAAGGTTTCTTGCACAAAGACAATCTTTTCGAAGGACCTCCCACAAATACGAAGACCAAGAGATAAACTTGGAAAACACAAATTGTAATAGGAATGTTGATGTACTTATAGTTAGCCCTCTTTGTACAGATAATAATTACTTTATAAATCCTTGAGGTTATTCGGTATCTTCGAGGGACTATAGCTGGCAGTACATGGGAGAGCTTACATGCTCTATCAAACAACCTCATCCTGGGTATCTCGTAGGGATTTGGTTTAGAGGATTGGTTGCTAGGCAACGTTGGAAGAGACAAACCCCTTTAGGGTACTTAGGCAAAACCTTGATTTATACACAACATGGATTACTAGTACCTCGAGGTACCACCTCTGGGAACCCACTCGAGGGTCCCTAGTCCTAAACAGTTGTCTAAGTGTCAACTTGTGGTACTCGCATATGATAAGCACCCAAAAGTGTATAATTTATGCCTCGAATAGATGCATTTTAGTCTCTCATTTTAATTAAAATTGGCCTTATGTTCGTATTTTATCATTTTGCAGGTCAATACGCAGTTGCGGTACAAATAGTGTTAAATCTAGTCAATTGTGACAAAGCATCGGTAAAAAGAGTGCATTAAAGAAATTAAAGAGACCGTGAAGTCAGAAGTCCCATTTGAGCTTGCACTGAAGAGTTCCGATGCCCCGAACCCTACCCTAAACTAAACCTAATCCTTCCCCGAGCCTGGTGTGTGTTGAGTTTGTACATTTATTATTTTTTTTAGATTTTTTTTATTTTGTCATTTTTATTTTTGGGGCATATACCAAATAGTCACTTGAACTTTTTTTAATACATGTATAGTCCAAGCCTTTTTATTTTGCTCCAAAAAGTCCTTCACCATGCCAAAATGACTTTACCATGCCGCTGGCGCGGACCTTTAAAGATAAGAGAATAGGAATTTTTGGTACAAAATAAAAGGCTTGGACTAAATGTGTATTAAAAAATGTTTGAGGGATTTTTTTGTATTTGATCCTTTATTTTTAGGATTTATTTTAGAATTTTCTAGGTTTAATTTTCTATTTTTATTTATTTATTTTATTTTTAATTAGTGTGTTTTATTTTGATTTTTATTAGTTTTTAATTTTTAGTTTTTATTTTATTTTATTAGGATTAGTTTTTAGGAAGTTATTTTTTTTAGTTTTAGTTTTTAGTTTTTATCTTATTTTATGAGGATAAGTTTTTTTAGGAATTTATTTTTCTAGTTTTATTAGTTTTTTTTTTATAAGACTTTAGTTTTATTAGGATTTTGATTTTTAGTTTTATTTGATTTTTTTTAGGATTTTCGTTAGTTTATTTTTTTTAATGTGTACAATCTAACACACACACACACACACACATTAACCACCCCACACCTAACATACGCACAAACACCTCCTTAACCCACACCATTTACCATATACCTCATCAACACCTTATTTCCCCCACTTCTTCTTCAACCTCACACCTCTCACCCACCACCTACAATCGCCATAACCACTTCCACCATTTATAAACCCACACCTCAACCAACCTACCCGCTGCCCCTGTTCGCCACTATACCCATGAACCCATCCAAACTGAAAATGGCGACCCATCTCCAGCGACTTGAACCTGGAACCCAAAACCAGCGACGCCCCCAACTTCAATCAACTTCCACCTTAACTGGGGTTTATACCCGAGATGCTCCTCGCCGGCCCGACGACCACCTCTAGTTTCCATCCTTATACCTTCGGCGATCCACACCTCAACCAACCTACCCCCTTATACCCGAGGCCAAACCTGCCTTCACTCCAACCCGAGCTCTAACTCGGGTTCTCAACAAACCCAACCAAATAACCCACGACTTTTCCCACCTACTTAAAACCAAAACCCAAGACAAATAAAAGCCAAACAAAAACCATATGTCTTTTAACTCCTTAAACCCTTTTACCCAATATACCCCTCCTTAACCATTTACCTAAATACCCTCATAACATATGAGATTTTTACCTCACCCAAATGCCCTATCAGTACCTCATTAAACCACATGCACCTTTGACTTAGCCAAAATAAATCCCAAGAATCTCTCCAATCATAAAACCCACAAACCCACTTCATGGGTTATAAAAAAAGGGCTTCTGCTCTCATTTAAGAGGAGGACACGCACAGATTGGATACACTGCAGAGAGAAAATAAAGAGAGACACTGTGTATATTATGTACATAGTAGGAACATAAAAAAATTCAAAAAAATCCAAAAATATTAGTTTAGTGTTAGAATTGTTTTTTAGATTCTGTTTTTTTAATTTTTTTATGTAATCAAGTGTTGAATTTGTGAGAACAATTGGACACTCGTGCATGAACGCGCTTCAAGGAATCAATTCAAAGGGAGACTTTTGTGTATTATATTTCTTGCTCTTCTCTTTAATTTGTTGTTCCATGTTTGTGACTGTGATTAATTATTTCATTATGTTTAGCTAGTCACCCTGTTTAAGGGGTGCGATGCACTGCGTATGATATTAAATTAATTTATTAATTTCATTAATGCTATATTTCTAGGTAAATTAATTTAAATTGTCACGAATTAATTTATGTAATGAGAGTTAGTAAATTAATTGTACAAATTGATGTTTGAATTTAGGAATCGAACTAGAGATAGTTTTTTCGAAATTTGAATATTAATTCTGTGTTGAAATTTGAGAATTCACACTGTTTTTATTAAATTGATCCCAGTGGGTAATTTTGTTGAAAATAGTATAGTTCTTAATTTTTCATCCTGTGACATTTTTAAATTAGTTTTCTGAAAAATATATTATTAAATTTATAATTGTAATGAGAGTTAGATTATCGATTTAATATTATCTAGAAATATTTCAAATTAATAAATTGAGAAACTAAAATAATTGATAATGTGGTGTAATCCCGTCTCTTGACATTCTCACATTTTTCACACTCGATTGCACCTTATTTTTTGTTATTTAGTCATTTCATAATTTTTAGCATTTATTAGTTAATTTTCCCTTGAAGTTGTTTTAAATAAAAAAAATAAAAAAATATTTTCAGAAAAAAATTGAATTGCAAGTTTTCGATACCCTTATCAACTTGCAAGGTGCTTACAGAAAAATATTAAATTGAGACCCATACTTACCGCAATACGAGTTGTTTAAGGTGCTTGCAGAAAAATATTGTTTCACCTATAATTGCTGCCAAAATACTCCCATACAAGAGAGTTTATCGTGAGAACATTTATTAAGAGACCAATCCCTTTTACTCCATTTATGTTTAAGGTTATTGTCTTGTCTTCAGTGCCCTAAAGGTGCTTGTACCCACTCCCTCCAACCAATTCAATTGTGGGATCTTCCTCATTGATTGTTTTGTTATAGTATTTATGTTGAAAGAACACATTTAATACATGAGTTTTGTATATTGAATGTGCCGACTTGAGACTTGTATTTATTGTTGTCATTGATTGTTCTAAGGCCATAATTACCATCTTGATAAGGGGTTACGCCTCCCTTCACATTAATATCATCTCAAGAACTCACCTCTTACATTTGGCGACTCTTCTGGGGAGGCATTATCTTTTGAGAGATAGCTAACAATGATGTGGCAAAAAATATTTACTTTGACGCTATACAGCGTGAGGTGGGAGATAACCTCACCAAGTTGTCGGACAGAGAGAGATTAGGGCTAACGAAGACTACTATGCCCACTGATAGTGTGATGATCGATGCAAGACTTGCACAGATGGCAGGACTAATGAGCCTGTTCGCTAAGTTCATCAAGACTCCGGCAGCTTAGGCGGTGTTAGGGGCTACAGCGGGGCCTAGTTCATTCGTGACCCCACTGGTGATTTTACAAGCTCCCTTTCTCTCAGGGGGAGTAGCTCAGGCTACTACCAACAGTACGACCCCGCAAACCCGCCTTTGAATGCTCCCTCCGCTGTAGGAAGAGGAACGCATAACACTATCGTGCCAACTTTTCCCCCGACGGAGTCTCCAAGTAATGGCACACCGATTGCGCCACCAATAGTATGCTCAGTGACGATGATCCCTGCACAGTACAACTCAGCTTCACTTACAACGGAGGAGATGAAAAAGTAGCTTTTGAAAGTGATGGTGGCCTCTAAGGTGGGAGGAGAAGCTTCTTCAGTGTACGATAATTTTTGTACTCCGTATCCAGAGGAGTACAATAAAGAACCCTACCCGGTGGGGCATATTCCCCCTATCTTTGAGAAGTATACAGGAAAGGGGGGAGGGGGAATCCCATGGAGCATATTAAAATGTTTGTGGAGAACTTCGGGGCCCACTGTAAGAACAAGAAGTTAAGGCTGAGAGAATTTTCTAAGTCTTTAACCGAGAAAGCTTACACTTGGTACTCCCATATGGCTCCAAGTAGTGTGGCCACATGGGAGGATCTTCATGTTCAGTTCGTACAGAATTTCTTCATGGCAAAAGTTGAATTTACTCTTACACAACTGGCTCAGGAGAAACAAAAGCCTGGCGAGGATGTAGTGATGTACATCAGGAGATTTTTTGAGCGCTTTCTGGACGTGAGAGAAGAGACACGAGAGTCTAAGCTCTTACAGGTTTATGCAGAAGGCTTGTTACCGGAGTATATATGCCCTATGATAAATGAAACTCGTAAAGGTACGTTTACTTCGTTCATTAAATCTGTGAGGAACATTGCCTTAGTGATGAAGCCACTACCAACACCCTCGCCAGTATTATCGAGTTTGTTACTTAAGTCGTTAGGTAACTCGGGTAGAGGGATACCCCCTCATGTGAACTATGCCAACGATGAAGGTGGAAATCACGAGGGCGGAAATCGTGGCCAAAGAGGAAGGGGAAGGATGAGGAAGTTCGAAAAACATGACCCCACGGAGTTGCCTTACTCAGTGGACCAGGCTTTTGAAACATATGATCTCATGATTTGAGATAACATGTGTTGGACCATAGTGGACGATACAACACCCCTCACTCAAAAAGACAGAGAGAGGCAGAAGTTTTACATGGTACACAATAGGTTGGGACATCCAATGAGCAAGTGTTTTGCTCTTAGGAAGATAATAGACAGACATGTCAAGATAGGAGATATTTTTCTACCGTAAGCCAACGTCAATAACAATCCTTTGCTAGCACACATAGAAAATATGGCTAGTGCTTTTGATGAGGAGGCAGAACGACTGATGATAGAGAATGGACTCTAAGAGGAAGATTTTTGCAGATTCTCTGGAAGAATGTTTATTCCAAATGTCCTGTTTGACGATGAAAGAAGAAATAAAAGACAAGTGGAGTCCGACCGATGATTTGAGCAGACAATTGGAGGCTTGCTCATTAGGGGGAGTGAATGTGGTGATAGCATACGACAAATCAACACACATAGGCGTTAAGGAGGTCTACGAGTTAAAATAAGAGAAGGCTGACCCTTGGGTGGAATGTGCTTCAGTAGCAAGATCGCAAAAGTTCAGTTGGTTTTTCGAGTAAGTTGGACTGCTAGAAGATTCTCGACTGGAGGTCACCCGAGAAATCTTGGAAATCTCCAAGAAAAACATGGCCCCAAACTTGCGATGAAAAGGGACAATGGCCAAGCTAGTAAAGAGGTTCCTTTCAGAGGTTAATTTTTCGAAGGTAGATCGGTTGGTTAGGTATCCTCACAACATGCCACTTTATGTGACGTTGAGTGTGAAATGGTGTAGCTTTAACCGTGTCTTAATGAATGGGGGATAATCTATTAACATTATGCCTATGGTGTCATTCTATGTCTGTAATATCTATAAGACAAAGATTGTGCAAAGTCCATTGTCCATAGCAGGATATGATAACCAGTCGAGTAAGTTGATAGGTTATGTGAATGTGGGGATCACAATGGGGAACATCACTTCCCATATTAAATTCCACCTCATGGATTGTGAGCCATCCTACCAGTTTCTTGTGGAGAGGGTGTGGATGCATAACCATAATTTGGTGCCTTCCACATATCACCAGTGCGCAAAGGCCAATATCAAAGGAAAGTAAGTATTCATTCGAGCATCCAAGAAGCCTTTCGTGATGGAGGAAGCTCACTTAGTGGATGCAACCTTCTATACAGAGTTGGATACAGAATAATTGTGCTCACTCTATACATAAGGGGGATTAAGTTCCCAAGTACTAGGGAAAGGGTACGTGCACCTCCTTTCCCGGTAATGGCTTATGAGGATCAAGAAAGGCCGCACGAGACAGTTAGACATCCCAGCCTTTTGAGACAGCTTCGTGATCGGATGAATCCACGAATTGATTTAATCGAACATCAAGTCCAGCAGCAAAGGGTGCTTAGTAGAGTTCTAGAGAGGGAGTTAGAAGATAATGCACGCAAAAAACCTCGTCATGAGGAGAAACCACGCCAATGAAAAAGAGTGGTTTTGGCCAATGGCAAGATCATTTACAAACTCTAAAGGTGTGATCGGGCACCTAAAGGCCTAGATGATGAGGCTGGCCCGGTTTACAAATGCATTTTGGTGGATAATTTAGGCCAATGTTTGGTGATTAATAACTCCAACATCCAGGAATTTGTGGAGGAAATTAAGGAGGTGCCGAAGTATGAAGGATAGACCAAGATCCCAAGTCAAAGAGCTAGAGTAAATAGACTTGGTTGATGAAGATGATGACCCGAGACTAATGTTTATCTCGAAATACCTTGATGCTGCTGCAAAAAGAGCACTGATAGGGTTGCTAAGGGAATTCAAGGATATGTTCACGTGGAAATATATTGAGATGCCCGGAGTAGACCAGGAGGTGAGCTTCCATAGGTTGAATTTTATACCATCAGCAATACTGGAGTAGGCCACTCGAACATATAAACCGAATCTAGACTTGAAGATAAAGGAAGAAGTCCAGAGGTTACTCGCGGCAGGTTCTATTAGCCCCATCCAACACCCCATTTGGTTGTCCAACATTGTGCCTGTGGGGAAGAAGGACAAGAACCAAATACATATTTATGTGGACTTTAGGGATTTGAATAGAGTATGTCCGAAAGATGATTTCCCTTACCTTCCATTGATATCCTCTTAGACGAAATAATAAAGCACGCGATGTATAGCTTTATGGACGGTTATGTGGGATATAACTAGATTAAAATGGACCGAGACGGTGCTGAGAAGACGTCCTTTCGCACACCATTAGGTAACTTCATGTACACTGTTATGCCTTTTGGTCTAAAGAACGCGGGAGCTACCTACCAAAGAACCATAATGGTCATATTACATGATCTCTTTCATGAGGTTGTATAATTTTATGTGGATGATTTGGGGATAAAGTTTAAGGTAGAGGCCACACATTTAGAAGATATGAGGAGAGTGTTCCAAAGGTGCAGAAAATAAAAGTTAAAAATGAATCCCTTAAAATGTGCATTTGGAGTAACTACTAGCAAGTTCCTGGGATTTATAGTGAATAGGCAAGGGGTGCAGATGGATCTAGACAAACGAGAAGGTATCCTCAACATGCCAAGACCAAAGACTGAGAAAGAGTTGAAGAGTTTTCTAGGAAAAGTTTCTTACTTGAGGAGATTCGTACCTGGGCTGGACGAAGTCACTCACCTACTAATGGAGCTTTTGTGAGGAAAGGTAAAGTTCATATGGGAGCAATCACATGAGGCAGCTTTGGACCAGTTGAAGAAGTTGTTAACATCTCCCAAAATGATGGTTCCCCCTCAAGCTGGTATCCCTTTACATCTCTACCTCACATCCAATAAAAGATCAAGAGGGGCATTATTGGCTCAGGAAGTGGAGGGCATGGAAAAACCTGTGTATTCTCTAAGCCGAATCATACATGGGCCTGAGGCTAGATATACAAGCATTGAGAGGCATTATTTAACTCTATTATTTATTGCTCAAAAGATTAGGCATTACATGTTAGCTTTCACGATTCACATCATTGCTAGATGCGACCCCATAAAATTTTTGTTAGGTAGGACCGTGTTAATAGGCAGGGCTGCGCGATGGTTCTTGATTCTTTTGGAGTATGATCTCAAGTGCGTAGTTCCTAGAGCAATCAAAAGTGAAGCTTATGCAGATCTGCTGGACATATTCCATTCAGAAGAGTTCGAACCACCTGTTGAGGAGTTGCCTGGAGATGATCTTCAAGCCAAATATCTCGAAGCAAATCTTGAAGAATGGAACATGTAGTTTGATGTCCATTCAACTAAAAACATAGGAGGGACATGAGTGATTTTTCGTCAAGGGGAAGAAGAAGTTCGATTATCCTTCAAGCTAGATTTTAAATATTCAAACAGCGAAATGAGTACGAGGCTTTAGTGTTGGGGATATTAAAGGTCCTGAGAAGGGGTATAAAGGTACTGACAATATAAGGGGATTCAAATATGGTGGTACAGTAGGTGAATGGCGAGTATGCTCTCATGCCAATGACCTTAGCATCTTATCGAACAATTATACAGAGGTTGCTTGAATAATTCCATAAATCAAAGATCAAGAGACATCCAAGAGCGGTGAACAAACATGTAGATGCTTACGCCACGATAGGCCCCAGAAAATTTCTTCGATGGAGAATTGACGGTTGTTCGAATCACAAAGAGAAATCATCCTCAGCTATATTATAAATTTTGCCTTCTAATGATATCAATGACTGGAGGGGGGGGGGGGGGGGGGGGATGCGAAAACAACTGGAGATGGGGCAAGGGCCACTAAAGTTGGTAGAGTTAGCACAATACTTTACCACCTCGGGTAATCCGTAATATAAAAACAAAGAGGGATGGCTATTTAGGTACGTGGGACCCAAAAAACAAAGTAGCGATTGATAGAGATACATGACAAAGGCTGCGAGACAACGAAAATCTCTTTGTATAGAAGAATTCATAGGGCTAGGTATTTTTGGCCCACGATGAAACAAAATGCCACGCAACTACAAAGAGGATGTGGGAAATGTCTGCTGTATTACCAGGCGATGGAGTGAAACTTCATAGATCAGCCATAAGATTGGAGACAGCCATATCTAGACATGATAGTTGACGAGATTGTTACCATGGATAAAGATGACGCCATAAGACTACGACGACGAATATTTAGGTATTACGTCCAGGAGGGGCAGCTTTACCAAAAAGATTACCATGATAGGCCCCTAAGATGCATTAGACTGGAGGAAGAAAATGAGGTACTAAAGCAAGCACATGAGCCAGGGTACATTTAGGGAGAAAAACTCTACAACCAACTAATGACATTGGGGTATTTTTGACCAACAATGGAGAAAGATTCAGTGGAATTTATTCGAAAGTGCAAGGCATGTCAACTCCATGGGAATATGATTCATCTCCCTAGGTGGACCTACATTCCATTTCTACCCCTTTTCCATTCCATACATGGGCATTCGATCTAGTAGGGGTAACCAACCCCTCCTCGAGAGGCAAGATCTGGATATTGATGGCTATGGAGTGCTTCCCTAAATGGGACCCCATTTTTTATCTCGAAAGCATTCCTATCGAATAATGGGACCCCATTTGTTAATAGTGATGTGCGAATGCTAACTGAAAAATACTCCATTATTAACCACAAGTCAACTGTGGTCTACCCTAAATGCAATGGACAAGTTGAATCCACGAATAAGACTTTGGTAAATATCCTCTTGAAGATGTTAAAAGATTTCCCAGGAACATGGGATGATAAAATACTAGAGGTCTTGTGGCCATATCGAACCACAGAGAGGAAACTTACAGGGCACCCCCCTTCTCGTTAGTGTTTGGCACTGAAGCAATTCTCCCAGTATAACTCGAGGTACCTTCTGCACGCTACAACCTTTGAAGTGTAATGCTCCCTCACAGTTATCATGTGCAATTAGAAGAGCACCGAGATAATGCAAAAAGGCATTTTAAGATATACAGAAAGTAGTTGTCCAGATCTTATGACCAAATGGTAAAGCCAAGAAAATTCTAGGAAGGTGATCTAGTTTTGAAGGCATATACGGGGTCTCTCACTGCCTAAGTTTGAGGCAAATTGGGAAGGACCTTATGTTGTTCAAAAAGCTCATGATTCAGGAAATTGTGAAATCCCAAAGGTTAAGGATGAAGAGACTTTTAAAATCAACAACAAGTGGCTCAAAATTTATTTTGTTTAAGTTTTAATCTTGTCCTAGCATTTTTTGGGGGGATTGCAAAGTGTAGGTATAAGTAAGCTGGAAAGAGAACATGTTCTCATAAGGTGTTAAAATATTTTTTGCGAATTATATAGAAAGTATGGTGGTAAGGTTGATACAACCACAAGTTTGTTTTTCTTTTTTAGGCAATTTGCATGAAAGTAAAGAGCAATCCAATCTTATGTATTCCAAAATCCTTAATTTTAATTAAGACATAAAAGAGGGTCTACTGCCTTGAGATACATGGAAAAATAAAATAGGGTAGTACATTGTGTTATAACTAGTTGTAAATCAAAAGTCCCGTTTATAATCAATTGGGTCGTCGACAACAAACCACAAGCTAGAACGATCCAAAATCCGGTGGTGATGTTCGAGTAATAGAGAGGCCAAAGAAACCTCCTCGTTGTACAAGTCTGCCATTTCCTGCTGATAATGATCCATCTCCTACTGAAGCTCATCAACCTTCGCCTCAGCCATAGCCAAAGACTCCTTGGCAATAACAACCTATTCCTCAACTTTGGCAAGTTCAGAATTTAAAGTCGCCATCTTCTCGGCTAAGGTACTCTGCGAACGAGTAGTGGCCTGGATTTTTGCAAAGTAGGAAGGCATGACAACTTTTTTAAAGGACTTGAGCAGCTCAACCAGCTATTTCAGAGAAAAACCCTCGCCCACAAGGATATTGATTTGACCCATCATTTCTTTAATCTTCTTGGGAGTTAAAGAAGGCAGAGGGGCATGCATCACATTAGACAATATGGTAGTAAATCCTAACAATCCGTAAGCCATCATAACAGGGATGGGTTGAATACAATGAGCTGTAAAAGGGGATGGATGACATTCTACCAGTCACTCAATCAGGTTGCTATAAGGTAGAGTTATAATATAGGCAAAATACTTCAAAAAACGCCTCACAACCTTAATAGAAGCCAATTCTGGAGGATGAACACTGAAAGCGCTATCACTACCAGAGTGAAATACATAGTTTGACACCTTGTCATCTTCTTACAAAATTGTAGTTATGTCTCATTCCCCTCTCTCAATGTTTTGGGCTGTCTGGGGAATAGTGTTGGGAAACATTATCAAGAGGTACTTTCTCAGTAGGGGCAACAACATCCCCCAAAGTCATTTGCTGGTTAACTTCGACCTGAGAGAACGAGAAATGAGTCAAATGAGAAGAAAGCAGAATATGGGCACAACAGATGTTCAAAAGTCCCAATTTTACTTAAAGCACCTTTATGGTTGCTCGACTAAGTAAGATTGGGTATTCCTAAGCCGCAGTTTGCCTAAAACACCTTTATGCTGTCACTTCAAAAGTCCCAGTTTTACTTAAAGCAACTTATGGTTGCTCAACTAAGTAAGATAAGGCATTCCTAAGTCGCAGTTTAGTTTAAGAACCTTTATGGATGCTCGACTAGGTAAACTGTTATCACTTTAAAAAGTCCCAGTATTACTTAAAGCACCTTTATGGTTGCTCGACTAAGTAAGGCTGGGAATCTTCAAGCCTTAGTTTACCTAAAGAACCCTTGGGCTTTCTCGACTAGGTGAACAACTTGTTGCTTAAAAAAGTACAGATTTTACTCACAAAAAAAAGGATGGTTCGACCAAAGAAAGGGAGAGTATGGATACCTCCTGATAGCTAAAGGCTCATGAGAAACCTCAGAAGGGGCAATAACTATCTGCTCCAGAGACTTGAATTCTGCTCCAGCTTGCCCCTCCTCAGGAGTGGCTGCTTTGCCCTCTAGTATAGAGGGCCCAAATTGTCGCACCGATATTTGTTCACTGATGTTGACTTTAGGGGGAACAATCAAAATATCCCTACAAGGGTTGGGATTAACTTCGTCAATAGGGGCAACATATGAAAGCCATTACAAAATGTAAGTGTAATGTACACATGAAGGAGATACACAAAGTGCAAGAAATTTGTACACACTTACCACATTTACAGGGCCAACTGCTGCTGTGGATGCAACTTCAACCAAATCTTTGGCCGAAAAAATAATTAACAAAGAAGGACTGCGCTCTAACACAAGGGGCATATTTTCTTCACGCTGAGGGGATGATGAATGAGGGTTGAAACGAAGAGTATCTTAAGATAAATGGTCTTCAACGCTTGGGGTCGCTTTGGATTTATCTTGCTCTGAGACCTCTCTATAATCATCAAGAATTGTATAGTCCATGCGAATGGAACTAGGCTTCTTAGTTGAGTACATTCGACACAGCCTGTGAGATGGTTGAACTAAAGGGTGTCTTCCTCTTCTTCTTTCACCTCTTTACCCTTTTCTGGAACTCATCCTCACTATCGTCAAGAGACAGTTGTGCTTGGAGACTAGATATGGTCCTCTTACGACCAGTAATAGAGGGAGGGGGAGTAAATAAGATACCTCACTCAGCCATCTGTTCAGCTAAGATAGACCGCGCATCTGCACACCCTTGATAAAATTGCCTCAAAAGATTACCAAACAACTCTGTGCATTAATCAATCAATTGAGGGTCTGTAGAGGAGTGTGATTGAGATGCTCCAGAAGAACTATAGGGTGTAGCCTTTCTTTTCTTGCTAGGGGTTCTCTTCTTGGACTTAGCCACTGCAAAACTGGAGACACCAATAGGAGTTTCCTTCTCAATAGCAGGTCGAGAAGAGGCAGGGTGATCTACGACCTCCTCAACTTCTAAGAATCGAAAGCCCTTTTCTTCTTCTTCTTCTTCTTCTTCTTCTTCTTCTTCTTCTTCTTCTTCTTCTTCTTCTTCTTCAAAATAATTTCACTTAGATGTGTTAGGGGTGTAAGCTCTTTGGGGGTGGCGGTGTTGGTTTTACTCCGGGGAAATTGGGCTTGATTTATAGTACAAGTTGCAATCCCAGCTCAGATGGAGGAAAGCGTTAAACAACAGGATAAATAGGCTCTCGCTCAATAACCTTAAGGAAACGACTAAGGGTGTTGGGCAAGAATACGTTAAGGTACTTAATAGATCTACTGCCTCGTATACGCCGGGAAGGGATAAAAAATTAGCCTTTTAACTGGACAGAAAGAGTGTCTACTATCTCGGTTAAAAACTAACTGCACGCCTTCAAAAAATTTAAAGGTCATTCGGTAGTATTGTGATTGAGAAAGGACACCCTTTGATCAAAACCAAACTACAAAGTTACTCGATGGGGTGAGTAGGCTGTGCAGTATTTAGACCATTCAGTTCACGAGGGAAGGTGCAAGGGAGTAAGAACCAACAGAACATTAAAAGAAGGAAAATTCAGAGCAAAATATTGATCGACTACCTAGAGTGGGCGAGTAACATCTTTAAAAAAGGAATTGGTAAAGAATTTATCACTGACAGAGTAAGGGAGAAAGTTGAAACATTTGACGTTTTCAATATAAGAATGGAAAGAATTCCTGGATCATTTATGGTTCCAGGAGAGGATTCGAGGGACTTTAACCTCGTGAGAGGTAGGAAGTAAGTGGTCTGGGGCATATTCAGGAAATCGAGCATAAATGAACGCAGTCAGAAGTATGTGGTTGGCATAATTGGATACATCAAAATGGCCAAGAGATCGAGCATAATTAGTTTGAACTCTATTTTACCAAGTATAGAGGGAACTAAGGGTCATGACATCTTAGGGGACCTTGACCCTAGAGGCAAGGCGAACAACAAGGTTTATAAGGTCCTTCTAGGGGCAATCTTGGGGCTTCCCATGCAAATATAACCTTAAGAGGACAATCCAAATACACCCAGTAAGTTCAATCCTGCTCTCATACCCTTCTCCAGTAGGGGCATTTCCATGACATTTTTTCCCTTAGTATCTTTCTTGGCCTGCTCACGAGTAAGGGCACTCGCCTTATCCTCCATATAAAAGAAGTACATTATAATCTCCGAACAAGTACATTTATTATAGGTGTTCATACACCTCTTCACCCCACCATTCATTTCTTTGCGTTTAGCTCATTTTTCTTTTATGATGGCTTCCTCAAAATAAGTATCAATTCCAGCCGCTTCCAACCCTAGGAGCTCGCACACATCCTTCAAGGTGATGGTGAATTCACCCTAGGCAGTAACAAATGTGTGGGTCCTATGACTCCAGCGAGAAACTAGGGTTCTTAGAGTATTGTTGTTCTTGGCCAAAGTTACATTATCAAACCATTTGGTACAAGATAAACCAACTGTCAGCAATTCCCCAGAGTACTTGCGATGGATGTAATCAGTCTATGCACCTAGTCCCTCACAAGATCCACCAGCTGACTCAAACTCAACATTTGAGTAAGGATAATCCCCCCTCTTAACCCTGAACCCAGTAATAGTGGAATCGGGGACATAGGCATAATTCTCAATCACATCGTCTTCACCAACCAACAACTTTAAATTCTCATACTTAGACACAAGGGAACATGAAAAGCGTTGGTGGACTCCCAAAACTTGCCTACAGTGTATAAGTACGGGGGACGACGGTATTTCACCCACTGCAAACGATGATCAATAATGTCAGAGGAAGTTTCCTCGACCGCAACAATGGTAACAGAAGGAGTTCTTTTCATAATGGGGGCCATGAAAGCAAGAGAAGGAAAAGAAGAAGCTTGGGAATCAAAGAATACTGTTTGCTCTCACAAATTAAGAAAACACTTTACTCAAATTTCCTAAAGGTAAAAAAGATTTGTGTATCAAAGGAAACCCTTTTATAAGGGTCATGTTATTTCGAAAAAAATACGTGGCTGATACGAAAAGACGCGCATGGGAAATATAATCATCACATTTAGCTTTTTTGCCAGCTCAAGTGGCTCACGTGGATTACACGCGCGGGTAATCAATCGACGCATGTACGGTTGAGGAAAAGGCTGCCAGATGCATTTAAAATGAATAAACGTAGTAATGATTATCTTTTGGGGGAAATTCAAGAGACATTTGGGGGCAAAACTCTATTCCTTTTCACACTTGGGGAAATAAATAGCTTTGGGGGAAATTTTATTAAAAACCATTGTAGTTCTCCAAGAAAAAAGACTGAGAAATAGATGTAGTTAGAGGTGTAATACCATACGAGAAGGAAGAGTTTTCAAGCAACTTGAACACAGGCTAAAATTATCCACAACTTTACTTTTTTATGCTATATAAATGCGTGAGTTCTTTTTTACTACTAACAAACACATGTGCAGATCAATTGAGATAGGACGGGAAATTATTTTTTTTCATACAGATATTTCTTCAAATAAACAAATATCTGTACGAAGGAGAAAATGTAGAGGGAGGTCCAAGCTTAAAGTTGATTAAAATAAAGATAACACTTCACAAGAAATATTATGGATGGTTGCTCGCACAAGGCTGAAGTTTCTCGAACGATTATGTAAAAAAAGCTGGCTCTCAAGAAGGCAAGTTTCTCGAGCGATCATGAAAATAAGGTACCTCGCACAAAGACAATCTATCCGAAGGACATACCACAAATACCAAGACTAAAAGATAAACTTAGGAAAAACAAATTGTAATTGGAATGTTGATTTACTTATATTTAAACTTATTTGTGCAGATAATAATTACTTTATCAAGCTTTGAGGTTATTCGGTATCTTCGAGGAACCATGGCTGGCAGTACACGGGAGAGCTTAGATGCTCTATCGAACAACCTCATCCTGGGTATGTCACGTGGATTTGGTTTGGAGGATTGGGTGCAAGGCACCGTTGGAAAAGACCAACCCCTTTAGGGTAATTAGGCAAAACCTTGGTTTATATACAACATAGCTCAGTAGTACCTCAAGATACCACCTCTGGTAACCCACTTGAGGGTCCCCAATCCTAAACAATTATCTGAGTGTAAACTTGTGGTACTCGCATACAAATTATAAGTTGCTAGAACGAATTATAATTTGAGTAACCTCCCATTCGAGGTACCATCTCTGGAAACCCATTCGAGGGTCCTCAATCCTAAACATTTGCCCAAAAGATTAACTTCTAAAGTCTACACACAACATAAGTTGTTTGAACAAGTCATTAGTAGAATAACCTTCAATTCAATGAACCATGTTTTTGAGTGATGTGACAGCACATCCCTCGCAGGTTACTGTCTACCAACTCTTTGACGTCAACATGTCTGAGATTCAGGAACTCGATAAAATAACACTCAAGTGAACATATTCCTAGGATGGTAGGACCATAGCTGGCACATCACACCTTATTTAATTCGTTCACAACTCTAAAGATTTTAAACATTGTTCCCACAAAATATCATGTCTAGCTCATTTAATGCAATATCTTTGACATTAAATTCACAAGATTATTAACATCAAGAGGGCTCAAATGCCTTTATGGCAGGCAGGTCACTCGAATGATTTGGCTCCCCTATAAAATACCTCCAAAGTTATACTATTTGGGTGATCGCACTTCTCTAGCCTAGAATTGCTGCCAAAATATTCCCATATAAGAGAGTTTATCGTGAGAACATTTATTGAGAGACCAATCCCATTTACTCTATTTGTGTTTAAGGTTACTGCCTTGCCTTTGGTTCCCTAAAGGTGCTTGTGCCCACTCCCTCCAACCAAGTCAACTGTGGGATCTTCCTCATTGATTGTTTTGTTATAGTATTTATGTTGAAAGAACACATTTAAGACAGGATTTTTGTATATTGAATGTGCCGACTTGAGACTTGCATTTATTGTTGTCATTGTGTAACAACCCGAATTTTTAAATGGGTATTTTTAAATTAATTTTGAAAAATTCGAGGAAATTAAATTTGTGGGATTTAATTATTTTTTATAATTAAATATGTTGAGTTTTATATTTGAAAATTAGATTTTCAATCGGATTGTAATCGAAGTCATAATGGGATTTTAAAATAAAAAGGCATTTGTCACGGATTTAGGCCGTGACTAATGGGAAATATTTTTTTTAGTTCAATGGAATTAAACTAGGGGCTCTCGTAGAGGTGGCATACCTAATCGATCGATCGATTTTCCTAGGGAGTAGATCGATCGACTATGCTCAGATTTGAGGCGGTTCGATGATTATATTTGTAGTATTAGAGTGGGATTAGGATTCCTAATTAGTATATAACCTATCTAATTCATGGGGGGACTTCTCATAATCACTTTTTTCCAAGTTTTTCACCAGAGAGCTCTTCCAAAAGTTTTTCCTCTCCTCCATAATCATTAGGTATGGCAATTTTTCTCGAAAACCCGCGGATACCTAAAAAAAAATCCCCGAACATTCGAGGATCGGGGCGAGTCCGGGGACTTAAAAAAATCCTCGAAAATTTTTGGGTCGATTTCGGGTATACCCTCGGATCTCCACGGGGATACCCGAATTATTAGTATATAATAAATACATATATTTATATTATAATATAAAAGCATCTAAATCTAATAAGCCCTAAGTTAGGGCCCCTAACTAGTGTCACTCTCTCTTGTCCTCATCTCCCTCACTCGTCATCTCCCTTATCATCTCTCGCTCATCCCTCACTCATCTCTTGCTCCTTCATCCAGCGAGCGCCGCCCTTCATCCAGTGCAGCGCTGCTCCCTCAAACTTTTACCATCCAACACTGCTCCCTCAGATCTTGTAAGGTATTGGTAATATTCAGTTGATTCAGATGTATGAATAAATTTTTATATAATTTCAAAATCTGATTGTTATATAGAAGTTGTAGTCACGATTATGGAAAGTGATTAGGCCTAAATTCTTCACATTTATCCCCTTAATTTTGGTATTTTTATGATCCCGTGCATTGTAAATTGCTTGGATTTGTCTTATATTTATGCTCCTAACCCTTTTTGGCAAGTATTTCGTATTTTGTGTATCTCTTATGTACTTTACAGGTATTTCATGCAAATTAGTGCGAAAGAGAACGCAAAACAGTGAAAGAAAGCAAGAAATGGGGAGTTCAAGGAAATTTTTGTAATTTTACAGCCATATTTTGAAGGTGGGGAAAACTAGAAAGTTGAAGAACTCTAAATTTCAAGAACATAGGAAGAAGGGGCAGTCAAATCGGAGCTCTGGATCAAAAGATATGGCAAGTCAAAGTTGGAGAAAGAAAGTCAAAGTTGAAATTAATTCTGGAAGCTGAAGAGTTTCAACTCTTGAAATTTCTTGTATAATTCCTTTTTATTAGCTGTAAAATGTGGAGAGGAATGGGAAGATTCATTTTTTAGATGTATAAAAGGGCAAACCCTAGTAGGAAGAAGATGATGTTTTTTACTTCACGTTGTAGGAGGCTGGTAGTTAGGGTTTCTTTGTAGTTAGTTTTTAAAGGATTCTTGTATCCAAGAACCCTAGTTTTAAAGTTTGGATACTATTCAAGATTCAAATATCTATTCAAGATTCACCATTCATCCATTGCAAGTAATTTTAATTTATTATTTTTACTGCTTTCATAGTTAGTTTAATTAATTATTGCTCTCTAGTTTTCCAATCCCAATTCAAGTCATGTTCTCAATTTTCTAGATTTAGTTATGAATTCCAGCACTTTCAGTTTTTAGTTTTCTTTTATTTTAATCATGTTAAGATAAGTTTTTAAGGGTGGGGATGCATGAAACCAACCCGATGTGGTATGCATAGATATAAAATTTGTCCTCTAAATTAAATAAGTAATTAAATCGTGTTGTATAGTTTCACAACCATTGTAGACCTTTTGACCTTGTTTGCCCTAGGTAATCAGGGTGCTTAAGTATGCAACGCGCGTGAACTATTGCAGCACTGCTTTACTCATTCTTTGATTATGTATGATGCGGGCTTTAACCTCATATATGTAATGCTTTGGAATACTAAAAACTGGGTCTGATCAATTATCTAATTTATAACTAATTTTATACTAGCATACACACTAGAGTTTGGGGGAGTGTATTCTTAACCCATTTCTTCATTCATATTAATTCCTTCTTAGTTAGTTAATTTTGCGTGCGTAGGTTAATTTAATTGAATTTAGTTAATTCATAGATAAAATCCAAAAATCAATCATCTTTTTCTTTTCTTTTCTTTTCTTTTAACATCAACTTTAGGATTAAACTACCTTACCTTTGTCGTCACGTTCACACTTCCTAACTCCCGGTGGATTCGATATCCAGACTCACCAGTATACTTCTTAAGAGTGTAGTTACAAGTTTAGGTTTTTTGTATTGAGGTTGGAAGCCGATAACAATGACTAGCGTATTACACGGACACTCGGTTTATAACTCGATCAAAATGGCGCCGTTGCCGGAGAATTAGGTGGACTTTAGGTTAGGTTGGTTAATCCCGAATTTGACCTTAAAAAAATCCAAAAAAAAATTCAGAAATATGGGTGTCACGTTCTTGAATTGCCCAATTTGAAATGTCTTACTCTAAATCTTTTGGTGGCTTTAATTGTTATGCTAATAGTGAGGAGGAGAATGAACTCACGATTTATGAACATTGGATCAATATCACTAACGACGAGTCTCATAAATACAAGCCCAGTGCTAAGGCCATCCAAATTTATCAAAATGAATTTCTTAAAGAAGAAAGAATTGGGAAAGAATATCGAGAAAAAAATCGTTATTGGGAGCAAGAGTTAGTTGCATTATTTGAACCCAATGAGGATTTTTCTTTCGATATTTTTGAAGATGAAGTAAGTTTTCGAACAAATGAGGAATCCGAGTTTCTAGAACCAAGGAAGCCTACTTTGGAAGAACTCTTGCTTATTAGCAAAAAGAAATTTGATGACCTTGCTGCTACAGAGTTAAAAATTAGAGAAACTATCAAGGAGATTGACGCTTATCTGGAAAGCTTAAAGGAGGGAGAGACTTGCGCTTCACTTAACACTTTTGAGGACGAAATCATTCAGAGTGATCCAAGTACTTTTGAATCTCAACCTCTTATAAATATTTCAAAATCTATTGAGGTTGAAGATCCTTCGTTTCCTTGTGCCCACACTATTATCGAACCGTTAACTCCATCACAAGAATCGGATGAAAGTATTGAGGATATTGACCCGATTCTTGAACGATAATGTTTGTTTGAGATGATTTATCTTATGGGTTATTCACTTACACGTGCACTACCACCACCCGTTCTAACTGAAAAAAATTTGGGAGATGAATTGAATTTTGATTCCCATGAGTTGGTTGTAACTTTTGAAACAGTTAAAACTTTTACCGACGAGGAATATTTTCTTGAATTAGTTTCCAGGATAGATTCTTCCTTTTTGTGTTCCCCTCTTCCCATACTACTTGACAAATCTTTGGGAGGGGATTCTATTTTTCTTGAATCCCAATTGTATTTTTCACCCATCATCCCTTTAAAAATAGTAATTAGTGATGGTCCATTTTTTTCGCCTTACACATGCCTTCCGTTGTTCAAACGGAATTCTTATTTTTCGGGAGGCATGGATCCTAATGAGGGTACACTGATTATCCCTCAAAGTCAAATTATATTTTGGGTGGACCCTCAAATTTTTCGACTTCTAGTGTATAGCTTATTAAAAGTTCAAATCGTAGGTTGTACAATAGTTAGATTATTTCTTTTTGTCTTTAGTTTAGAGTTTTTGTTATTCTTTTTGTTATTCTTGGTTCTAACATGTTTTGTAGATTCAATGGACTCGCACTCATCGGGGATCGCTCCATTTGGGTAATATCTTTCTTTTCCTCTCTTTATATTGTGTTCTTGATTCGCATTGAGGACAATGCAACATTTAAGTTAGGGGGTGTGGGAGATTCTTCCCGTTTATTGTTTAGATTCATTTATTTGATCACATGTTCTTTCCAAGTGTGTTTTTTTAGAAAATTTCAAAAATTTCAAAAAAATTGAAATTTTTTAAAAAAAGCCAAAAATAGTTTTCTTCAAAATAAATAAAAATTGGAATTTAAAAGTTTAAAAAATATCACCTTTATTCTATTTAAAGTCTCAAATTGTTAACAATCAAAATGCACTAAGCCAAAATTGACCGAAGATGGAAATTGAAAGAAAATTGACGACTTAACGAATAAGTGTGGAGATAAATAAAACCCGGTGAGATTTCGAGCCTTTCAATTTTTTATGAGTTTTTAAAGCAATCCGAGTTTATGATTAACTCAAAGTTCTTTTCAGCATTTTAATAAGTCGTTGATGATCTCAATCCTGTGTTTTGATCGGTTATGAGAAATGTGTGAAATGTTGTCTCGAAATTTGTGCTAAATATATCTCTAAACTTAATTAATCTCGAGATGCATATGGTAATGTGATTAGAAATTTGGACAATGAAGTAGGCACTCTTTTGTTTAACCCAAAAATATTAGCCATAATAAAGTTGTGAAAAAAATTTCCCTTTGCAACCCACTTTGAGCCTAATAAAATATTTTCCTTTTGTTTGATAACCCGAAAAACCCAAATAGCCCGGAATTGTGAAAAATTTGAAATTCATCAAGTAAGTCCAAAAGTGTGTAATAAAAAAAGGGAAAGAAAAGAAAAATAGCAAGAAAAAAAAAGAAAATAGAAAAAGAAAGAGAAAAATGAGCCAATGCCCAAAAAAGCACTAATGGACGTCATAAGGATATTTTCTAATTCCGAACATTCTGTCTATTCTCATTTTTACCCTTTACACTTTTTAACCCGAAAAGTCCTAACCGAGTCCGAATGGAGAAATTAATTACTGCATGGAGAGCTAAAACATGAAAAGATAATAAAAGAGATTAAAATGGCGTGATTAAGAGATGATGTTTCCCGTTTCCTAATAATTGTATTCCGATAATGAGATCTTTTCACCATATATTTCCTTCTTTTCAATTTTGTATGCGTGAATTTGTGTCAATTATATTTACTCTTTATATCATGCATACTGAGAGAAAACAACTACAATCCGAGTGATTCGTTTGTGAGTGCATCCGTAAGAATTTGAATCAAAATGAATTTTCGGAAAGTAACGTAATGCTCAATCGGTGGAAATTCGAGGTTTAATTTCTGAATTTGCATATACACACTGTGATTTGAGACATTTGGATATGAATTTATGGTGATTATTTTTCGAAAAGTTTAAATTGTACAATTTTTAAGTATTTTGATATTTATTTGAGTGAATAAAGAATTTTGTGGGTGTATTCACTACAAACCCTCACGAGACAAAACTCGTCCTACTAGGGTAACCTAGGGGTTTAAAGTCTTATTGCATATGCTCAATGCAATCGCTTGCCTACGAAAGTAGAATTTTATTTTAATAAAAGGAATTTCCAAAGTCAACTCATTTCTCTTACATTGCTCGGGACGCGCAAAGTTGTAAGTTAGGGGATTTGATTAGGCCTAAATTCTTCACATTTATCCCCTTAATTTCGGTATTTTTATGATCCCATGCATTGTAAATAGCTTGGATTTGTCTTATATTTATTATACTAACCCTTTTTGGCAAGTATTTCATATTTTGTATATCTCTTATGTATTTTATAGGTATTTCATGCAAATTAGTGCGAAAGAGAACGCAAAACAGTGAAAAAAAGTAAGAAATGGGGAGTTCAAGGAAATTTTTGTAATTTTATAGCCATATTTCGGAGGTGGGGAACTAGAAAGTTGAATAAATCTAAATTACAAGTACACAGGAAGAAATGACAGTCAAATTGGAGCTCTGGATCAAAAGATATGGCAAGTCAAAATTGGAGAAAGAAAGTCAAAGTTGAAATTAATTCTGGAAGCTGAAGAGTTTCAACTCTTGAAATTTCTTGTATAATTCCTTTTTATTAGTTGTAAAATGTGGAGAGGAATGGGAAGAGTCATTTTTGAGATGTATAAAAGGGCACCCTAGTAGGAAGAAGAGGATGTTTTTTACTTCATGTTGTAGGAGGCTAGTAGTTAGGGTTTCTTTGTAGTTAGTTTTTAAAGGATTCTGTATCCAAGAACCCTAGTTTTGAAGTTTGGATACTATTCAAGATTCAAATATCTATTCAAGATTCACCATTCATCAATTGCAAGTAATTTTAATTTATTATTTTTACTGCTTTCATAGTTAGTTTAATTAATTATTGCTCTCTTGTTTTCCAATCCCAATTCAATTCATGTTCTCAATTTTCTAGATTTAGTTATGAATTCCAGCACTTTCAGTTTTTAGTTTTCTTTTATTTTAATCATGTTAAGATAAGTTTTTAAGGGTGGGGATACATGAAACCAACCCGATGTGGTATGCATAGATATAAAATTTGTCCTCTAAATTAAATAAGTGATTAGATCGTGTTGTATAGTTTCACAACCATTGTAGACCTTTTGACCTTGTTTGCCCTAGGTAATTAGGGTGCTTAAGTATGCAGCGTGCGTGAACTATTACAACACTGCTTTACTCATTCTTTGATTATGTATGATGCGGGCTTTAACCTCATATATGTAATGCTTTGGAGTACTAAAAACTGGGTCGGATCAATTATATAATTTATAACTAATTTTATACTGGCATACACACTAGAGTTTGGGGGAGTGTATTCTTAACCCATTTCTTCATTCATATTAATTCCTTCTTAGTTAGTTAATTTTGCTTGAGTAGGTTAATTTAATTGAATATAGTTAATTCATATATAAAATCCAAAAACCAATCATCTTTTCTTTTCTTTTCTTTTAACATCAACTTTAGGATTAAACTACCTTACCTTTGTCGTCACGTTCACACGTCCTAACTCCCGGTGGATTCGATATCCAGACTCACCACTATACTCCTTAAGAGTGTAGTTACAAGTTTAGGTTTTTTGTATTGAGGTTGGAAGCCAATAACAATGACTAGCGTATTACACGGGTGCTCGGTTTACAACTCGATCAAAAAGTATTTGGTACGCTTATGGAAGTTGTGTGAGATATCTGTTACGATTTCAAGATTTTTTCATTCACCTTATTTCTCAAGTGCTACCATACATGAACTATTTCTCTACTGGAATAACCACTGAGAAGAAAAAGAAGCTCTGTTAAATTTAAATTTACCAAGCATCCAAAAGCTCAAAGAAATGTTAAAGATAAAACTAATGATAGATGAATAGGCTATCAATATTTTTATTTTCCACCACATTTACCTTCTCTTTGTGTGAGATATCTGTTACTTTCTCTTTGTGTTTGTAGTATGTTCATGTTTGTTTTTGTGTTTGGAGTATGTTCATCCGTTAAAAAATCAAAACGGGTTCCCCGCGGGGAACCCGATAGGACTGGGATCCCCGAACCCGTCATAACGGGGAACGGGACGGGGATGGGGAATGTTTTTTCTAACGGGGATGGGGATGAGGAGTTAAAACCCGACCTCGAACCGACCCGTTGCCATCCCTAATAGTCATCAACCTTCAACTTAATCAAGTTTTGTCAGAAGTTTTGAAGGTTTAATTGGAGTTTAATCAAGTTTGTCCAAGAACAACTCTTTGCTGATTTTTCGAGAGGAATCCAAATTTCTAATCAGATTTTCAAATCGATATTCACTCAGGCATGAATACTCTATTCTTTTTCTTTAGTATTATGCGTTTTAAGTGCCGCCTAAACCCTTAATAATGTGTTTTTGATTAAAATCAATTAGTAACTTAATTAGAGAAAGTGGACACTAATTATGGGACTATTTTTATTAAATCTTTTAATCTGAATAATATTCATAACCCTTGGGTACATAGGATTGATGAGTGAATTTCGGATTTTTTTGGTGTAGGTTGCATGTAGAAAAACCTTGGTTTTAAATTAAATGAATTTGGAGATGTATAACTCATGTAAATTGTGTAGAGATAATGATATTAAAAATATGATATATTAATGATGAAATCTCGGTGTATTTAATTAAAAATAATTAAATAGGATTAATTGGGTGTTTATGACGATGTGATAATTAAATTAAGATTTAATGGAATTGGACTATTATGTTTTTATACGTTGATTAATTATGCTTGTTTGTGTGACTTGTTGGTATTATTAAATTGCCATTGTGAGGACGGGTTGTTGGGAATTTTTTCTCCCCCTATATTTTAGGATGCCTTCTAGGTATGAGACTAGCGAGTAGGACTTTTGATGATTTATGAGGGTAGATTATTACAACTTTATTATGTCAGGGGTGGGATGATTTTTGATACTTTATCATCATTATGCTAACCTAGGCATGAGACTAGGTCGAGATTTATGTTATAAATTCATCTTATACATAGGTTAAGACGTATTGGTGACTTGGGGACCTTTAGGTTTGGAAAAAATGGATATTTTGAGGACCTCACATCGATTAAAAGGGTAGGGTAATTTGATAATTGTGAAATTGAGAATTGAGAATTAATACCTAAGATAATAAGACGGGTATTAAAATATATTGGCGACATAATCAGCGAGGGCCGACAGTTTAAATGGGCCAGCCGATATTTTATGTCGTGTCGTGTGTGGAATCTCGTCAATCAGCAGGGGTCGATGTAGGAGAATGATGATCCCCAATTTTTAGATTTTACAAAAGGTAATTTCCTTTTACATGTAGAATAAAGATGGTTCAACTAAACAATTAGATAAACCAAATTTTAATTTCTTTCAAATTAAAATTAAACAAAAAAAGAAGTTACATTAAATTAAACATCAAATTAATTTTCACTTAAACAACATAATTCAATCCAAGTCCTAGAAATTTGCCTAATAATAAATATTCAATTTTGCAATTTAGGCCAACTAAATTTTATCCAACAAAATTAATGACTCGAATTAAATTAACATTTACCCAAATTGAATTTACACCAAATTAAATATACCAATTTAATATTTTTACGCAAGCATGCATCTAATGTGATTTGCAAAAGATAAAATAAGTAAACAACCACTACGCCGTGATGTACGGGGAAAAACCCATAACGAAAAAAAAAATCTCGGACGGTCCTAGCCTCAAATCCATTAAGTACGGTTTTACAAGTACAAGGTAATAAGACTTACAACAATCGACTTGACTCCATCCAATTCCCTACGCTCCTTCTTGTACATACCTCTGCCTAGCGCATAACCACCGAGGTCCACCGCGGTCTCGGAATCCACCGATCGGACTTTTAGGAACCCATCAACCACACACGGTGCCTTTCACCGTATGAGAATGCCACAGCCAAAAACAAGTCTTCTACTTTGTGGGATGTAGAAGTAAACCCAAACTTCTTTTCTTGAAGGTGTAGAGATCAACTGGTGCCAAACACTCCAAGCAAAGTATATATATTAAGGAACTTGGAATAAACAAACTATTAGGTGTAAACAAAAGTGCTAAGGATTTTTCTTGGAAAACAAGCACTTAAAAACTTGAACCTTTTCATTTGGAATTGAAACTCTCTAAAACTATCTCTAGGAGATGGAGGAATGTGAAAAAGTTACTTGGAAAAGGTTGGTTCCCACACTTGATAATTCTGTCAAAAAGTAGTGGGGAAAAGGTAGTGGGAACATGGTGAAAACTGCCAAAAACGTCAAAAAAACTGTTCCCGCCAAATTTGTTCGAAGGACTTTTTCGTTCGAATGACTTTTTTGTTCGAACGACTTTTTTATTCGAACGACTTTACTAACGAGGTTCCAAAAGGGAAAAAGAAAATTCGTTAGAAGTCTCGTTCGAACGGCCTGGCAATATCGTTCGAACGAGATGCCAGTTCGTTCGAACGACATGGAAATCTCGTTCGAACGAGATGCCATAAAGTTCGAACGACGTGTCAGAAAAAATAAAATATTATTTTTATGCCCAAAACCTTTTATGAAAAGTTCTAAAAAAATATTTTATGAGTAAAACAAAGTCGTTAAAACTATTTTATAAAAATTATAAATTACACCCAATAAATTTCCAAGCTCCTATATATATATATATATATATATATATATATATATATATATATATATATATATATATATATATATATATATATATTATGCATTCGTACCTTAGGAGCCTTGGAACAATGTTGTTGATGATGTAGAAACGAGGCACACTAAACTCGGCATATGTTAAAGCTTTATAAACTTGGCCGCTACGTCTTCAACTAACACGTCATAGCCTTGGATGGATACACATGAACACTATCCTATGACTCAAATGTTTTTGTACGGAATTGAGCCAACACTACATTTATACTTAATGGAGACTTGTGTCCTTACAAATCTACCCTTTTGGTTATTCCGGAACAAAAACCAAACAAAAATCCTAAAGGGTCGTCAAGATCTACTAGACATAAAAAATATCCCACCCAAAATAAAAAATACATAGCTTGACTCAAAACCAATGGATCAATATCTTTGCCAATGATGAAAGTTACAACTTAGAAGAATTCCTGCACACTTAAGCAAACTATCAAATGCATAGGGAATATCAAGAATATTAAATGCATAAAATAAATACTCCCCCTAAATTAATTCTCCCCTTTATCAAACAAATGACCTACTTAGAAAGACATCTCCAGATTAGGGATAAATTCTGTCCATTTATCCCCTTAATTTAGATGCTTTTATCACTCCGCAAAGTGTAATTCGAGTGGATTTATATCATATCATTGCTATTGATAAGTTTCTAATGAGTACGCCGAGTTTTAGGTATTTTCCATCTTTCGCAAGTATTCAGTGTTTAGGAAGGACCGGCATCCCAATCCGAGTTCCGTACCAAAAGCTTCAAGGAATTACAAGGAGGAAAAGTTCCTAAAAAATATGGAGCCGAACCTAAGGGAAAGCTCCTGTAAAGCACAACAAATATGGAACGAAACCGAAGGAGAGGAAAAACAAACCGATCCTACACTCGAAGAACTTCCTGTGAAAAGCCAACAAGATGGAAACGAACCGATGTGGAAGGAAAACGGACCGAACCTACACCTGGAAAACCTCCTGTAAAATAATGTTAAGATGGACTCGATCCTATGCTCAAAGAACTTTCTGTAAAGGCTGTCAAAGATGGAACCGAACCGAACCCCTTAATAGGATCGGTTCTGTTTTCGTAAATTCGAACTTATCCAAGTGAAAAATTAGAATCCTCCTTGGTTGAAACTCATAGATTTAGTAGCTTATAAATTGTAAAATCCACCTAGACATAAAGGAGGCTTCTGATTCGTTAGGAAAGCTTTGTAATCAGTTTAGAGAAGAAGAACAAGAATAAACCCTAGTTTGCTTATAATTTTGCAATTTAAGCAATACCATTCTAATTCTTTTTTTAATTATCGCAGTAAATATTCTTCTAATATCAATTTCATCACTCTTCATCTTCATTCAGTAGTAAAATGTTTTCTTTCATTCCAAACGCATTTTCTTCCAGTTTTCATATGTCTGGCTAGGTTTTCAAGGGTTGGGGTGCATGAACGCCACCCGATGTAATTCACGATAGTGGAAATAGATGTTGGAATTAAGACCTTAGATGAATTGTATCGTAGTTCATACGATACTACTTTATTTCAGCCTTTGCTTACATACTGTGCGGGTTACGATCCCTCATATGTGTAATACTTAGGAGAAATAAAGACCGAATTTTAATTCAACCTTTGCTTATGTACTGTGTGGGCTACGATCCCTCATATATGTAATACTTAGGAGTATTAAAAAGTCGGATTCATTTAAAGTTTTAATTCTAAATCTAGTATCTTACGAAGTGAATTACTAGGGTGTGGGGGATTGCAACCCGACCTATTTTTCTCCATTCATAGTTACAGTTTTAGTCAAGAAATTCGAAATTCTGCATTAGAGTAATTGCATCGCATTCTTTTTCATAATCTCATTAGTTAATCATTTTCAAAAGTGCATATAGTTGTAGTTATTTCGCAAATCAAATCATCTTTTCCTTTTATTTAGAGTCAAAGTTAGGTTTCCTTCGTCTGTCCAACGTTGTCACGATCACGTTCGTCCTATTTCCCTGTGGAGACGATCCCGACTTATCAGATTATTACTTGAGCGACACGCTTGCACTTGAGCCTAGAGAGTACGCACTTCGGATACACATTCTTAGTAGCGTCAAGTTTTTGGCTCCGTTGCCGGGGAATTAGGTCGACTGAGGATTAGATCAAGTCAATCTAAAACTTTGACCAAAAATTTCCAAAAATCCAAAAACATAAAAAATTTAAAAATACAAAAAATTAAAAATATAAAAAATCAACAGCACAAAAAGATACATCATCTCTCATAAGCTTGTTAATGCAAAATTCTGAACTCACTCTAACTCCCCATAATACTCCAACCCACATTCACAAAAACTCGATAGTTGAGTACGACCCTGATAGCCCTCATACTCCTAACGCTCCACAATTTTGGATTCCACCTCCCACACCGTGACACTCAATCGTAAATAACACTCTGTTTTCCCTCTTAGGACACACTTCAGAGCACGCTCCGAGCATACCAAGTGAGGACACAGAGTCATTAAGTGAGAGAGACATGTCACAACACGGTAGTGCAATCGCCGATGAGTAAGAGAACCCACACTGCCCTTTGAGAGACATCTTATATTCCGAGCGCACTATCACTTGGGATGAATTTTACTCCCGTATAATGGAGGGCAATTTCGCTTTAGGAATGGGATGATTCAGATACTTCCTAATTACCATGGAATGGATTCAGAAAAGCATTATCTCCACATCATGGAATTTGAGGAGGCGTGCGAGATCCTCAGCGATCAAACTTGCACAAAAGATGTGATCCGCCTCAAACTCTTCCCATTATCGCTAAAGGAAAACGCTAAGACCTGGCTATGGTCTTTACCTCCAAACTCGATTTCATCATGGAACGATTTATAATCTAAATTTCTCAAGAAATTCTTCCCTACACATCGAACGAATTCCATCAAGGCTCAAATTCAAACATTTTGACAACTAGAAAATGAGTCGTTCGATTGATGTTATGAGCGTTTTAACGAGTTAATCACTTCGTGCCCTCATCATGGACTTGATAAATTACAAATGATTTCCTTCTTCCATAATGGGCTGAATATAAATTCCAAATAACTCGTTGAAACCATGTGTGATGGTCCTTTTGGCGACTTAGACGCCAATGATGTTGAGCTTCACCTGAGGTATGTCGTCGAGACTACCCAAGTATGGGATACATCTGATCCTAATGCTCATAATCAAACTCACCAAACGACCATCACTCCATAGGCGTTCGACCTATTTCACGTATAAAAGAATACTATGATGGACAGTCGACTTGATATACTTGAGAAAGAAATGCGAGACATACTTGAGATATGTGCAAGATGACCAAATGGATCCATCCCTAACCCCATTGAGAGGGTGTATGCTATTTGTGAGGTGGGACATTCAACAAAGGAATGCCCGATGATACCCGCCTATAAAGTTATGCTTCAAGAGCAAGTGAGTGGTATAGGAGGATTTAAGGGTAATTTCGGTGCACCGCACGGGAATTCCTACAACCCTTCATAGAAAAACCACCCTGGTTTTATCTATAGGCAACAAAATGCTGCGTTGAATCCTAATTCACATGTTGCCCCTCCTCCACCATAGCACTTTCAACAAGCACCACACATCTAAGGACATGTTCAGGCACCACCACCTCCGGGCCATATATCACTCCACCGCGAAGAGATCTCGAGGATATGATAAACCAATTCATCATTGCACAGAATGGAACCACTGCTAGACATGAGCGCATGATCAATGACATAAATGTGAATATTTCAAAGTTGCAATCATCGTTGAGTATCCAAGAAAAGGGCAAGTTTCCTGCCCAGGGCCAAAGACCTCCCCAAGGTCAAACTAGTATTACCTCCACCTTTACAGAATATCAGGAGCAATGTCAAGCTGTGACCACTCTTCGTAGTGGAAGAGTCGTTAATTTATCACCCCTCCACACGACATAACTAAAGACAAGGAGATTTTTCCCGGCACGAAAGAGGTCAAAGATGTCCCCTTGAAAGAGAGTGATAAGGAAGACACTAGTGAGCCCGAGGTAGTAGTGAAACCACCCTCCGTGGCACCGTTTACTCAAAGATTAGTTATTGCCCATAACAAGACCATAAGTGAAGAAGTGCTTAAGAACGTAAAGTTGAACTTACCTTTCCTCGATGCAATAAGGCAAATTCCATCATATGAAAAAGTCATAAAAGACTTATTGACAGTTAAGAGGAGGATGAAGGTAAAGAAGAACGTGTTTCTAACACAAAATGTGAGCTCAGTCCTTCTTAATGATCTCCCCCCGAAATATAAAGATCCCGGTGCCCCCACCATTTCCTGCACCATTGGAGAAAATAAATTTGAAAAAGCCTTACTTGATTTGGGAGCAAGTGCCAACATTCTCCCTTATTCAATTTATAGGAAACTTGATCTGGGTGATCTTAAGCCCACAAAGATCACTCTCCAGTTAGCAGATTGAACCGTGAAGATACCAAAGGGTATAGTTGAAGACGTGATAGTCCAAGTGGACACTTTCTACTTCCCGATAGATTTTGTCATTTGGGACACGGATACTTCCTTCGCCTCGAAAAATCATGTTCCCATCATCCTTGGACACCCATTCTTAGCTACGGCTAACGCAGTGATCAATACTAGAAATGGGCAGATGCAAATCACTTTTGGGAATATGACTTTGGAAACAAACATCTTCAACATAGCCCAACAATCAGGGGAAGAAGATGATCTTCATGCAGTGAGTTTAATTGAGGAGGTCGTAGAAGAACACTTTGAGGAAATTACTGTGGAGACGCCTTAGAAGTTTGCCTAGCTTCTAATTATGAGAGTGAGGGCACCTATACCGAGTTTGAGAGGGAGATAGAGGAATTGAGAGGCTTACTCGATGAGAGAGCATCGGATGAGGACGTGAGAGATATTAATTGGGTTTCTTGATTCGAAGAGTTATCACCAAAGGAAGCACGCATGGTGCCCTCTAGAGACTCATTCCCGACTCTCGAGTTGAAGAAACTACCCTCCAATGTCAAATATGCTTTTCAAGGTGAAAGTGAGACATTTCGTGTTATTGTCTCCTCTAGCTTAGATGAAGAGTATGAGGGTAAATTATTAAAGATTTTGAGGAAGCACCAAGATGATTTTGGTTGGTGTATAGCTGATTTAAAGGGGATAAGCTCCCTAATTTTCACCCATAAGATTCATCTCGAAGAGGATGTTCAGCCCTCGAGAGAAATGTAAAGACGACTAAGTCCTATAATGAAAGATGTGGTGAGGACTAAAATTATAAAACTATTAGATGCCGGGATTATCTACCCAATATCGGATAGCAAGTGTGTGAGCCCCATTCAAGTCGTTCTGAAGAAGTCAGGCATGACTATGATTGAAAATGCCAAGGGAGAGCTAGTTCTCCAACGTACGACCACTGGATGGCGCATTTGCATTGATTACCGGAAACTCAATGCGGAAACTAGAAAAGACCATTTCTCCTTACCATTTATTGACCAAATACTTGAAAGAGTAGCGGACCACCCTTATTATTTCTTCCTAGATGGTTATTCCGGATATAACCAAATTGAGGTACATGTACTTGATCAAGAGAAAACAACATTAACTTTCCCCTTTGGAACGTTTGCCTACAAACGTATGCCATTTGGATTGTGTAATGCACCGACGACCTTTCAAAGGTGCATGTTGAGCTTATTCAATGATATGATTGATAGAGGACTAGAGGTGTTTATGGACGACTTTAGTGTTTTTGGCACCTCCTTCGACCTATGTCTAGCCAATCTTGAGAAAGTACTAGCCCGATGTGTGGAAAAGAACTTAGTGCTGAATTGGGAAAAATGCCATTTCATGGTAACCGAGGGTATAGTTCTTGGAAACATCGTGTCATACAAAGGGATCGAGGTTGATCGTGCAAAAATAGATGTCATAGCTAATCTACCCCCACCTAAATAGCTGAAAGATGTGCGCTCCTTCTTGGGCCACGCGGGGTTTTATAGACGATTCATTAAGGACTTTAGCGCCATCGCTAGACCCTTAAGCAATCTCCTCATGAAGGACACCCCCATTTGAGTGGACGAAAGCATGCCAAAGTGTTTTTGAAAAACTGCAAAACATGCTTGTGTCCGCTCCCATTATGCAAGCTCCGAATTGGTCCTTGCCATTCGAGCTTATGTGTGATGCTAGCGATTATGCGATAGGGGCTGTTTTGGGCCAAAGAAAAGATAATAAGGCTCATGTCATCTATTACGCTAATCGAACCCTTATCGGACCACAACTCAATTACTCCACCACGGAGAAGGAGTTGCTAGCGGTAGTATTCGCTCTCGATAAATTTCAGTCCTATCTCATCGGTTCTCCCATCACTTGCTTCACCAACCACGCGACGTTAAAATATTTACTTACAAAGAAGGATGCAAAGTTGCGCCTCATAAGGTGGATCCTACTCCTACTCCTACAAGAGTTTAATCTCTCCATTAAAGACAAAAAGGAGTAGAAAACGTCATTGCCGATCACTTATCACGACTTTCATCCGACGTACCTAGTGATCCTAAACCCATAGATGAATATTTTCTGGATGAGAAACTTTTTACCGCCTCTTCTTTGCCCTGGTTTGCGGATATAGTGAACTATCTTGTCACGGGAGCCATCCCTCCCGATTGGACACCGTAAGATAAGAAGAGGTTCATCACTTGGTTGTGCACCTTTTTCTATAATGATCCATTTATTTTTAAATATTGCACCAATCTGATCATCTGACGATGCGTATCGGATGATGAAATCCCAAAATTTATCCCATTCTGTCATTCAGAAGCTTGTGGAGGACACTTTTCTACGAAAAAGACAGTCTCTAAAATTCTTCAATGCGGTTTTTATTGGCCCACAATATTCCGGGATGTGAGAAACTATTGCAAATATTGTGATAGGTGTCAAAGTATGGGAGTGATTACCCAAAAAGACATGATGCCATTAACCCCGATACTCATTATTGATATCTTTGATTGCTGGGGTATTGACTTCATGGGACCTTTTCCCTCATCTTTTGATTTTCTATACATCCTTGTCGTGGTAGACTACGTTTCCAAATGGGTGGAAGCTATATCTACTAAGAATAATGACAATAAAGTGGTGGTAAAATTCCTACAGGAACACATACTTTCTCGCTTCGGTACTCCGAAAGCGATAATTAGTGATAATAGCACACACTTTTACAACATGCCATTCGAGAAGATCATGAGAAAGTATAGCATCGTTCACAAGGTTAGAACGACCTATTACCCACAAACGAATGGACAAGCTGAATTGGAAAATCGTGAAATCAAGCACATACTAGAGAAGGCCGTCAATCCCGACCGAAAAGATTGGTCCCTTCGATTAAACGATTCTCTATGGGCCTACCGTATCGCATACAAGAACCCACTTGGAATGTCCCTATTCCGCTTTGTGTATGGAAATCCTTGTCATCTTCCCGTTGAGTTGGAGCACAAAGCATATTGGGCCATTAAGAGATTAAATCACCATATGAATAGAGCTGGTGAAGCTCATAAGTTGCAACTGAATGAGTTAGAGGAGATACACAATGATGCGTATGAGAATGCCAAGATTTTAAAAGTCCAGATGAAACTAACACATGATAAGATTATCCGAAGAAAAGAGTTTCAACCAGGACAAAAGGTACTCCTCTATAACTTCCGGCTTCATCTATTTCCGGGTAAATTGCGGTCCCGGTGGACTGGTCCATTCGTTGTGTGAAGGGTATTCCCTCATGGAGCAGTAGAGTTGGAAGATCCAAAAGGAGGAACGCGTTCAAAGTCAATGGTCAGCGCCTAAAGCTATATGTTGAGGCATGCGTAGAAGAGATCGATACCATCTGGTTATCGGACCCCGTTTACGAGGTCAAATGAGCTTGAGTTAAGAGGTCGTCGCACCCCCGACGTGTATGGGGTGAATTCTTGTGTATAGTAGTTGAGTGTCATTAGATTAGCTTGAGTCCATAGGTAGGTTATGTGAGGTTAGGGTTAGGATCATGCGAACCAATGAGCACTTCATGAGGGCATCTAGAAATTTAAGTGGGAGAGTAAGGGAGAAAATGTTCAAAAATTAGAGGGTATGGGATTCTAGTGCAGCAATCTAGAAAGAGGGTTATGCTTGAGATGGAATCGAACCGAATACCCTAACCGGATCGGTTCGGTTTTGATATATCGCAAAAATAAAAAATACCCCAGAACCGAACCGAATCGCCCCTGAACCAGATCGGTTCGGGTTCTGCGATTTTGATTCTTCTCGAGGTGACCATTCCTTCACCCTATCCCCTCCTTTACCTCCATTCATTCCCTCTTTCCCTCCAAACACCCCTTCTCATTTTCCCTCCAAATTCCTTCCCCCCTTCCCTCCCCACCACCTATAAAACCCACCTCTACCTTACTTTTTCCCTCACACCTCCACTATATCCTCCCTCTCTACAACCCTAGATCTCTCATTCCTAATATTCCCAGCTTTCCCCATGGAAAATCCCGATCTTTCCCCAAAATATATGTCCACCGAGATTCTACCCAATGACAATGGGCAATACCGCTCCGACATGGAGTGCTCATGGTGCAAAAAAAATTTCAGCTTGTCCCGCCAACTGCACATTGAGCGCATCGTCAATTGGGACGAGCTGCCTTGCTCTGTCACCTACCTTTTCAGCAGGAGGGGGTGGGTGCAATGCCTCCAAGAACCTGACCATGTAGTGTGGGCGGATGAAGTCCGATCTTTCTATGGTTCTCTTGTCCGCACGGGTGAGTTCGAGTGCCAAGCCTTTATCGATGGCTGCCTCATCCCATTTTCCTTGGCCATTGTCGCCAGTAAACTTGCTACTAAGGGCGTCCCCCACCCGAAAATCTATGACTACCCAACCAATACCCCCACCATTCCAAAATAACAATGCATCGACCGCCTCACACCCAACGATATTTGGGAAAGGGGTACCTTCCCTGTGGGCCGCCTAAACGATAAGACGCGCATCACTTCCATATAGTGTGCGCCAGCTTGAATCAAACCACAAACGACTCGTTGATGCGCCGTCGCCAAGCGACCCTCGTGTACCACATTTTAGACCCAAACTACACCCTCAATCTAGCCCGCATGCTTTACGCCGATATTCTTTCCACGACCTGGGAGCAAAAAGGTGCGGTGCCCCTGCCTTATGCATGCCTCATAACCTCCCTCCTTTCCGACGCTTGTATCCGACCACCTCACGCTTTCCCATGCCTCTCGAAGCCCATTGGGAAGGTATCATGCACTCGAAGTGCCCAACAAAGGGCTGCCCTTCGAGCAGCCCGGGAGGTGGTGAATTTAGAGGCCGAGGAGGAGATCCATGTTGAAGAGCCCGCGACTGAGGACGTCGAGATGGGCGGGGCTGAAGAAGAAGAATACGACTAGGATAATGACTCAGACTTTAAGCCCTCGGGTGCGAATTTTGAAAGGCGCCTTGCAGCGGTGGAATTCTGTTTTGACGGGTTCATCACCCAATACAATCGGGACCAAGTGGCCTATCAAAGGGATCAAGATGCCTACCGAAGAGACACGAGCATGATGCATCAACTACAAGCCCATCTATACGAGCTCAACTTCGGCGGACCGCCCCCAACTTTCTTCTATGATCCCTATGATCCCAGCGCACCCGGTTCTTAAAATTCGCCTCCCCAATGAGGCCCTTGTCTGTGATTTTGCTGTTTGTGTGTTGTGATAGTTGTTTAAACATTGTTCTACCCTACCCTTTGTAACACAGTTGTTCAGTTTCTATAAACATTCTGCATTTCTGTCTCATTTGTTTGTTTTATTTTCTCGCACTTTTAATTCGCTTTCAGTTAGATTTTAGTCCTTTGTGCTTGAGAACAATGCAAAAGTCTAAGTTAGGGGGGTCACAAGTGCGTCTTTCTAAAACTTCACAAATTTTCAAAAATGCTCAGAAATTTCAAAAAAATCATAAAATCTTGAAAAACCCAAAAATATTTTTCTTCAAAATAAATAAAAATTGGAATTCAAATTTTTTGAAAATATCATTAAAAGACGGTTTAAAGTCTCAAATTGTAAAAACATAATACACAAAGCCGAAATTGACCAAAAATGGAAATTGAGCGAACGTAGGCGACTTAACGAATAAATGTGGAGATTAACAACCCCGGTGAGATTCGAGCCTTTCATTTTTGTGAAATTTATAAATCAATTCGAGTTAATTGTTAACTCAAAAGTTATTTTCAGCATCTAATAAGTCGTCGAGGATCTCAATCCTTTCACTTTGATCGGTTTTGGAAAATGTGTGCGATATTGCCTTGAAAAAAGTGCCAAAATAGATCTCTAAACTTAAGTCATCTCGAAACGCATATGGTAACGCAATTAGCATTTTGGACAATGAAGTAGGCCCTCATTTGTCACCCAAAAATATTGGGCAGAAAAAGTAGTGCAAAAAAAACTATCCCTTTTTGTAATCCAAATTGAGACGAATAAATTTTTCCTTTTTCGTTCGACAACCCTAAAAACCCCAACTGGCCCGGAATTGTGAAAAAGAGATAATCCCCGAAATTAAGTCCGAAAAGTGCACAAAAAGGGATAAGAAAAAAATAGCTATGCTCAACAAAAATAGCAAGAAAAGAGAAGCGTGAAAAACGAAGAAAAATAGAAAAATCAAAAGAACAAATGAGCGAAAGCCCGGAAAAGCACTAACGGACATCATAAGATTATTTTCTAATTCCGAAGTTCCCAACCTTTCCCATATTACCCAATACACCTTTAACCCGAAAAAGTCCTAACCGAGGCCTTTATGCGAAATTGGTTACCGCGTGGAGAGCAAATACATAAAAAGATAATGAAAGAGATAAAAAATATGAATTATAGGCAATGTTACCGCTTTCTTATAACCGTAATCCGACGATGAGATCCAGTTACCATAAAATTTTCGTCTTTCTACTTGTATGCGTGAAATTGGTTCCAATATATTCACTCTTATAAATCACGCATACCGAGAGAATAGCCACATTCTGAGTGATTCATTTGTGAGAGCATTCCGTGAGATTTTGAAATCAAAACGAATTTTTGGATAAGTAACATAATGGTCAATCAGTGGAAATTCACGGTTAAAATTTCGGCTTCACACACACGCACTGTGATTTGAGACTCTTGAACATGAATTGATGATGACTATTTTCTGGAAAAGTTTGAATTATACAATTTTTGCGTATTTTGAGTTTTTTTTAGTCGAATTTTGTGCGTATATTCTCTGCAAACCCTCACGAGACACAACTCGTCCTACTAGGGTAAGCTAGGGGTTTAAAGGCTTGTTGCATATGCTAAATGCAATCGCTCGCTCGCGAAAGAGGTATTTTATCCCGTTTTCGAGTTAAACCATGTTTTGATTCATTTTACATTGATCGGGATGATCAAAGTTCTAAGTTAGGGGGGTTTAATTAGGCATAAATTTTGCCCATTTATCCCCTTAATTTAGAGGCTTTTATCGCTCCACAAAGTTTAATTCGATTGGATTTATATCATATCATTGCTATTGAAAAGTTTCTAATGAGTATGCCGAGTTTTGGGTATTTTCCATCTATTTCGCAGGCATTCAGTGTTTAGGAAGGACCGACATCCCAATCCGAGTTCTGTACTAAAAGCTTCAAGGAAATACATGGAGGAAAAGTTACTGAAAAAGATGGAATCGAACCTAAGGGAAAGCTCCTATAAAGCACTACAAAGATGAAACCAAACTAAAGGAGAGGAAAAATGAACCGATCCTATGCTCGAAGAACTTCATGTGAAAAGCCAACAAGATGGAACCGAACCGATGTGGAAGGAAAACAAATCGAACCTACACTTAGAAAACCTCCTGTAAAATAATGTCAAGATGGAACCGAACCGAAGGAGAGGAAAAACGAACCGATCCTATGCTCTAAGAACTTTTTGTAAAGGCTGTCAAAGATGGAACCGAACCGAAACCCTTAATATGACTGCTTCTATTTTTGGAAATTCAAACTTATCCAAGTGAAAAATTAGAATCCTCCTTGGTTGAAACGCTTAGATTTCGTAGCTGATAAATTGTAAACTCCTCCTATACATAAAAGGAGGCTTCTGATTTGTTAGGGAAGCTTTGTAATCAGTTTAGAAAAGAAGAACAAGAAGAAACCCTAGTTTGCTTATAGTTTTGCAATTCAAGTAATACCATTCTGATTCTTGTTTTAATTATTGCAGTAGATACTTTTCAAATATCAATTTCATCACACTTCTTCTTCATTTAATAGTAAAAATATTTTCTTTCATTACAAACGCATTTTCTTCCAGTTTTCACATGGCTGGCTAAGTTTTCAAGTGTTGGGGTGCATTAACCCCACCCAATGTAATTCATGATAGTGGAAATAGATGTTGGAATTAAAACCTTAGATGAATTGTATCGTTGTTCATACGATACTACTTTATTTCAGTCTATGATTACATACTGTACGGGCTACGATCCCTCATATGTATAATACTTAGGAGAAATAAAGGTCGAATTTTAATTCAACCTTTGCTTATGTACTGTGCGAGCTACGATCCCTCATATATGTAATACTTAGGAGTATTAAAAAGCCAAATTCATTTAAAGTTTTAATTCTAAATCTAGTATCTTACGAAGTGAATTACTAGGGTGTGGGGTATTGTAACCCAACCTGTTTTTCTCCATTCATAGTTACAGTTTTAGTCAACAATTTCAAAATTCTGCTTTAGAGTAATTGCATCGCATTCTTTTTCATAATCTCATTAGTTAATCATTTTCAAAAGTTCATATAGCTGTAGTTATTTCATAAATCAAAGCATCTTTTCCTTTTCTTTAGAGTCAAAGTTAGGTTTCATTCGTCTGTCCAACGTCGTCACGACCGCGTTCGTCCTATTTCCCTATGGAGACGATCCCGACTTATCGGATTATTACTTGAGCGACAGGCTTGCACTTGAGCATAGAGAGTACGCACTTCTGAGACACATTCTTAGTCGCGTCATCTCCCCC
Source organism: Sambucus nigra (assembly GCA_949130495.1). Taxonomy (NCBI): domain Eukaryota; kingdom Viridiplantae; phylum Streptophyta; class Magnoliopsida; order Dipsacales; family Adoxaceae; genus Sambucus; species Sambucus nigra. Next base: position 614,736,846 of record OX422207.1, read on the forward strand.
TAAGATAAATCTCTCCCAAACTAAGATATGAGTACAATAGGATTATATACCATTTCCCCTATAATTCTCCCCTTTTTTTTTTTCAGGAATAGACAAAGGATAAAGGCTAATTTAAATATGAAGCTTAGAGTGAAAAGAGCATGAAATCATATGGGCCACAAAATCATAACTAATCCAACAAATAATAATAGATACCAACGCAGCTGCAAAAAAAATGATACCAATTTGATACATAAGATACTAAGCATGTGATATCAACAAAATATGCACCAATATAGATACCAATTATGAATTAGAAGCATAGGTGGACTAGAAAGCAAGGCAAAGAAAAAAAATACCATATATATGTAGACAAAATGAATATCACTAACGCACACACTCATATATATATATATATATATAGGTATAGACACCACACATGACACAAAATATTATAAGATTTTCACACTCGTATGGCAAAAATGTGTCATATGGAAACGGAAGTGTAGGGGTGTGAACTAGCAACAATTAAATTTAGACCCAATCACTTAAAACATATTCACGAAGTTCTCAATTGATTGCAAACTTCATCACATTTGAATATAACCTCATGTGATAATATAAATTGAACTCAATGAACAGACATACACAATGCATACAAGCCTAGATTTTGACGATTCTACAAACCAATAGAGTCCTGACATTGAAAGTACAACTAGGATAAACGAAAGTTGTGCAAACCGTTGATATACCATTCAAATTCCCTCAATTTAAGCATATAGAGTTTAATCTTTTGAATGAATAAATCAACTAAACAAAATAGGCCTTGGCAAATATTTTCTTTTAATGCCATTATTCTTTTAGGCCTATGGAGCACGTATTTCTTTTAGGTCCAAGCAAACGGTGGCTTACTCGCAAAGGATGATTTTTCCTTTTGGAGCCCTTTCCCGTGCACATTTATATACATCATTTTTTTTTATATCTCACACAAATCTCACGTGCAATGGATTTTAACATGCAATAGTCCTCCTAGGTCACATAACATGTAGATGACAAGATTGATAGGAGAACACCTCACAAAGCTCAAATATACATATGAAGTTATAATTTCAAGTGAGCTCGTGCATGTGTGAATTGAGGCATATAAAAATAGAATCCATTATAGCAACACAAAATCCAACTACTCCATGTAAGCATGGTAAAGAACATTTTAAGGATTGAAAATCTTAACCAAAAGTTCTAGCCACATGGGAGCGAAAAATATGGGATTCAAACACAAGTATATGCCACATAAAGTGTGTCAAACTAAAATACACACAAAAAAATCTTTTTGAGTTTTTGAAATTTTTTACCAAACAAATAAACATATTTACTCAAAAGACAAACAAAAATCATTTGAATTTTTCATTAAGCCTAAATTACAGGAAAATTGAAACACAATTGATAAATAATTTTTTTTTTTGTATTTTTCATTTAATGCAAACTAAAATGAAAGAAGTATAATACAAAAGATAAACAAACATCATAATTCTATCATGTGATAAAGCATGAAGTATAGACTAGAACAATGATTAAGAAGCATACAATTAGCATGAAGTACAAAAGTTAAAGTATGCAAATAACTAACACATTCAACCTTTAGATTTAGCAAGGGAGGAAGCATGTGAAAGTAAATGAGAATCAAAAATACTATTTTGTAAAGCTACTAAGTTGGATATCCTAACCCAAACTAATGATTAATGATGATCTCGGGGTGTAGGAATCTTGGCTACCTCGGTTGCCTTACTTAGGAATTTTCTAGGACCTCGTTTAAGATCAAAACAAAATTTCTTAAGATGACTTTTTGGAACACAATAAGAGCACCTAAAGACTCGGTGAAAAGAATTACCTAAGGAATGATCTATAACATTGTTCCTAGAAGATTCTCCTAAAACGTTGGTTTTGGCTTTATGAGTTGATTCATTACAAGTATCGAATCCTAAACCACAAGTGTAATTTTTAATTTGGATTGTTCCTAATATTTTATATAATTTCTCCGAACGACACTCCAAATCAAATTTGACTTTACTAGAGTCTTTTAATTTATTTTCTAATTCTAAAATGTTAGACTCTAATAAAACATTCTGCTCTTCAAATGAAAGAAGCTCTTTTTTCAAGGATTCCATTAAACCTTTAAGGCTATCTCTCTCGCCTTCTACATATTCAAGCTTCTAATGAAGAGCTATCTCACGAGTTTTAAGGTCTTCCACTAACGCACTCTCATCAATGACCTTAAAACGCTCTCTTAAACTAGTTTCTAACCTCAAATTTGTTCTTTTTAATTTAATAGATTCTTCAAATAATTCTTGAAATTCAATTTGAACTTTACTCCCATAAACCTCATTTTCACTTTCACTCTCTCTTTCTTCTCCACTCTCACTACCATAAAAAATAAGGGAATCATAAACTTTGACCTTGGAAGTGTCATGTGTTAAAATTTCATCAATAGAAGAATGCTCACTATCACTCACATGATTAGCCATAAGAGCCACAAAGTTGGGCTTAGTGGGGGAATCGGGTCCCTCTTCCTTATCACTATCACTAAGGGTTGCATTAAAAGAAATTGGTTGCTTAACCTCTCTCCTTAGTTTAGTGGTCCACTCTTTTGCCCTATGGCCATACCCTTCATAACCATAACACCTATTTGACTCGTCCCTATCTAAATTTTCATTAAAGGTTTTAGGGATCTTCTCGGATTTGTCATGCTTAGAATTTTCAAATTTCTTAAAATCATTTTTAAATTTATCTTTGTTAAATTTAAGAAATTTTTTAAACTTCCTAGCAAACATAGCCATATCTTCCGAGTCACTCTCACTTTCACTCTCTACTACTTATTTTTCCTCCTTTCGGGCTTTCAAAGCAACGCCCTTATCTATTTTCTTTTCAGTTTTAGAGGAAAACATGTCTAGTTCATAGGTTTGTAAATCACCTACGAGCTCTTCTAATTTCGTAGAAGCTAAAGTGGGTAAATAATTTAACACGGTCACCTTAGGTTTGAATGACGTGTCAGAAAAAAATAAAATATTATTTTTAAGCCTAAAACTTTTTATGAAAAGTTCTAAAAAATATTTTCTGAGTAAAACAAAGTCGTTAAAACTATTTTATAAAAATTATAAATTACACCCAATAATTTTCCAAGCTCCTATATATATATATATAATGCATTCATACCTTAGGAGCATTGGAACAATGTTGTTGATGACATAAAAACGAGGCACACTAAACTCGGCATATGATGAAGCGTTATAAACTTGGCCACTACATCTTCAACTAACACGTCATAGGCTTGGATGGATACACATGAACACTATCCTACGCCTCAAATGCTTTTGTCTGGAATTGAGACAACAATACATTAAGACTCAATGGAGACTTTTGTCCTTACAGTCGACAGTTGAAACGGATCAGCCGACGTTTTGACGAGGGGATGTGTATTTTGATGGAGGAGTCACCCGAGGCGGGAGGACCGCTATACTTAATTAAAGTAAGAATTGAAAAATAATGATAATTTGGGTTAATTTAATTAAATTAACGTCTTGGGGGGTTGTGGGATAATCAAAATGATATTGGTGTGTCTTTATCAGAATCTTTGGGATGGTTAGTAATTTATCTTTCTCGCATTTAATTATATTCGTAATTAAAATACTCTATTGTGATATTTATTGCGTATAATACTATTGTCGGGGTTCACGGACCCTATTTGAGTAGTGTGTATTCATGCTCGGGGCTCTGACCTCGTGCGTTGACTAAATTTTTCAGGAAATAGTATTTGGAGAAACTGCATAGAAATATTTGAAGATTTACTTGGAGGTGCAGTTGTAGTTGCTCTACCTTATGCATATTGATTTAGTTTAGTTTTTCATTCCTTCATATTTACTTTGAGACACAGCTTATGGTTTTGATTGGGTCATTCGGTTCCAAAGTTGTTATGGTTTTTATTCAAATATTTCATTATGGAGTCAGTTGGAGTTTATTCAGTTTATACTATTGGAGATTAGTTATTATTTGGAGTTTTAGCATGTGATGGATCTTTTTAGCTCAGTTGTTAATATCATTTGGGATTGATTCAAATATTTATCTTGTGGATTAATTTTATAATGTCTCATATTTGTCACATGATGAGAATGGTATTTATTTACTCGCACCCAACTTAGTTTTGGTGGCGACCGACGCTAGAATTAAGAGGGGTGTGATACATTGATTGTTCTAACGCCATAATTACCATCTTGATAAGGGTTTACGCCTCCCTTCACATTAATATCATCTCAAGAACTCACCTCTTATAACTATAGACATGAATGTTTTCAACTTAGAGATAATGCTACTGTCTTTTAAAACTTTATAAGTCTAATGTGAGGAAACTCAACTGCTATTTTCCTAAACAATTTTTCATGAAACTAGTGGAAAAATAAAAACAGACCTAGAACAAAAAAAACCCATAAAGAAGGAACCTTCAAAAGCAGAAATCTAACCAGGTGGATAAAACAACTTTGAAAAGTGGACTCATCTGAATCAAAAGGGATGATTTACTACCCTATTTTAAATGCAATATTTTGGTAACTCCCTTAAGAGATGAAAGTACTCAAGCGGGTTGGTATCTAAATTTTGGTTGCTCTCATCATATGACAGGTGAAGAGTCCCGTTTATTCAATATAATGAAGTACCCAGGAGGAAATGTTATGTTTGGTGATGGGTTTTCATATCAAATAATTAACAAGGTCACCATGAAAGAAGAAGGATTGCCTGACTTGGAGGGTGTTCTTTTAGTTTAAGGTCTAAAAGCAAAACTTTTGAGTTTAAAATATTACTTTTTCAAAAATGGATTGCATAGTTTTGATAACAATGGGAGTTGTATTCTGGTAGGGAACAAGTCTAGGGATAACTATGGAAATTGTATTATAGTAGGGAACATGTCTAGGGATAACTGTTACACTCTTATTCCTAAATATGAGTGTCTAACTTGTCAACTGACTAGGCTGGAAGACTTGGATATGTGGTATAACAGGCTTGGACATAAAAAATTGGACAATTTAAAATGTCTTTCTAGCCAAGAATTTATTTTAGGTTTGCCCAAGCTGGAGAGGGGAACTTGAGAGATATGGAAGAGATAAAGAAAAGGACAGTTGGGGGATCATGTTGTTAGTGAGTGAAAGAGTGAAGAGTTGATTTTTTTAAAGAAGTATGTCTGTTTTAGTTTTGATAGAGAATATTACGTTTTCTCCCCCTAAGCTTTTAAAACAACAGAAAACTAAAGTCTTTAACTTTAGAAAATTACACTTAGGACAATTTTTTTAGCATATATCACTACACCAAAAAGGCTAAATTATCACCTTTGAGCTGACCAGCCTTATCACGGTCATTAACCGTGATAAAAAACACGTATTTTTTATCACTATCAATGACCGTGATAGGTCCATGATAACGGTTTGTCACGATCATTGACAGTGACAAGTGATGTTGTCACGGTCAAAGACCTGAACAGGTCCATGACAACTCTGTTTACTAAAAACCCTACCGCCTATTTTTTTCCCACCGTTTTTGATTCCCACCAATTTTCTCTCTCTGTCTCTCTCTCTCTCTCTCTCTCTCCTTTGTATATGTGTGTGTATATGTGTATATATGTGTTTGTGTGTGTGTAGATGGGTGTAGGTGGGTCTGCACATGTGTGTGTGTGGGGGTGGGAGGGCAGGGGGTGGGGTAGGGTGTGTGGGGGTGGGGGTAGGGGAAGGGGGAAGGGGGGGTAGGTGTGTGTGTGTGTGTGTGGGCAGTGGGGGTAGAGGGGTGTGTGTGTATGTGAATTAGTGTGTGCGGGGTTTTAATATTTGTCACGCGTACCTTATTTATGCCTTTTAATAATATTATAAATAACTAGGGACATTTGAAATATATTGATGGACCTCTTTATGACGTAACACACCCTTGTAAAATAATTACGTGTTCCTCTTTGTGCGAGAACACAATATGGACCCTTACTTGAGAACTTGCTATTGTTAATATTTTTTTTGTCATGTAGATGATATAAGGAGTACGGGATACATGTTGATTCTTTGTCTGGTTAATGGTTTGGTTAATAACCTTTTTAATTTGTATACATTGTAATTCTATAGGACCCGTTTCTCTAATTTGAAATTGAATTTGAATTGGTATTAATAATGGTATAAATTAGTATAATTTAAAATTGAATTTGAATTGGTATTGGTATAAATTGGTATAAGTTTTAGTTCTTATGCATACTTTTAATTAAATGAAACATACTTTAAATTACATAATTAAATGAAATCTCTCGGATTGTGAATTATTCTATCCATGATTTATATAAGTTTTCCCACGATTGGCATGTGATCATGAAATTAGTTCCTCTATTGTTTAAGCATTGTTTCTCTAAGCACAAGGATTTACGGAGGGCTATTATGAAAATTAGTATCTGCTTCTCACTTTCATGTGAGAAGGTAGTCAATCGAGATCACATAATGGCCGCAAAATTGGCGGTGAATGAAGCTATTTTTGTCATGGAAAAGTACTTTTCCCCATTTTTCTTTGACATAAGTGTTCACTTGTTGGTACACCTATGCAAAGAGGCACCTCTTTGCGGCCCAGTTAGATATCGGTGGATGTATCCATTTGAAAGATTGATGAAAGTTTTCAAAGATTACGTCAAGAATACACAATACATTAAAGAATCAATTGCAGAGGAACACATCACCGTTGAGTCATCAATCTACACTCGGGAATATATGCCTGACTCGACCAGCGTGGATGACAATGATGAGTTCGTCGATGAGGGTGGTCATGTGCTGGGCAAACGAGTGAACTTAACGAGTTTGAAACATGAACAAATAGCTCTTTATCTATTTGACACACATAAAGATGTCGAAGAATGGAAAAAGTAAGTTTAAATTATTGCAACTTTTACATTATTTTAATTTTTACACGATTAATTTTGTAATACGTTCGTCATGATCTATGCAAAAAATATGAAGCATGTGAGAATAATAAAAGAAGAAAAACAATGGCATAATCAGACAGCGAATTTAGGCCGTGGTTGTCAATATATGTTACATTATAAGAAAGCTTTACAACTAACCTAATTAATTTATCTATATTCTCAGCTTTTAAAGAGGGGTGATGCGACATCAAGGCTTGCTCGTCTAGCCACTAGACCCTTGTTAATGGCACAAAAGTATAAAAAGTATCGATTGAGCGGTTACATATTCGGTGTAAGGGTGAATGAGGAAAATACAAATGTGCAGAACTCGAGCATTTCATACAAGCTCTTACTTTATTTCGAGTGAGTGTGAAAGATAAAAACGTCGTTCAAGCTGAAATAACTTACTATGGTGTAATTTAAAATATATTTGAATTGAACTATGTAAGATTCAAATAGGTTGTATTTTACTGTGATTGGGTAAGAGTTAAGGACAAAAATGCTTGTAAAGTTTATCTTGGCACCAATTTGATCATGGTTGACTTGCTCAAGTTGAAGAGCAATGGACACGTGAGCGATGAGCCGTTTGTTTGTTCTTTTCAAAAGGCCAAGCAAGTGTTTTAGTCAGAGTATATCAACAACGAGCCGTGGTCAATTTTCCTACATACGCCAAAGCATCTAAACATTAGTGTGGATGACTTAGCTGCTCCTACCAAATATCAATCCATTTTTTATGATAACTCGAAGAAATAATTTTTAGATTTGTAATAAGTATTCAAATTAATGACCAGTGGCTGTATTATTCTAGTGCTTTATTATTATCAGACGATAAGTTAATACTTTTTATTCATTTGTACTTGATCATTTTAATGCTTGTAATAACCATATGGATATGTTAATTAGGATTTTAATCAATTTAATCATTAATTCAAAGTCCATAACCCGAGAGTGCGTGCGCGCGCGTGTGTGTGTGGGGAGGGGGCAGTGTGCATGTGCGTAAATTGAATTTGGTATTGGTATTGGTATAAATTGAAATTGATATAATTTGATATTAGTATTGGTATGTATTGTTATTATCGGATTTGAGCATTAATTCAAAGTCCATATACATGTTTGTATTAATAATAATAATTTTTGCAGAAAATGACTTCATCCGGGCTCGGTAATGGAGGCGACGAGGGCTCCTCGGCCAGTAGGCCCCCAAAATATGGAAAATTGGGGTCCTTCGTTGAGAATAAGACAACATTATTGGCTATAGCGCTAGAGTTGCTGAAGGCGATCGTTGGCCCGGGGTACACTAATTGGAGATCTGTGCCTATTAACCTCAATATGAACATCTAGGGGGAACTACATGTAGTGTATTTATATTTATATTTATAAACAGCTAACACTTACTTTCTTTTTGGTTTGTATTTATTTGACAAGAACAATTAGGCCCACCCCCACTTCTCCGCGACTCCATGTTGGAATAATTAAGGGATCAATATAAGACGTGGAAGAAGAATATGCGGGCACGGTACTTTGGGAAGACCTAGGAGTCCATTCTGAGAGTACGTAACACCGTTCTCTCGAAGGAGATGATTTCATTAGCACAGTGACAAAAGTTTGTCGACAATGAGATCGATGAGAAGCAATTGGCATCTCACCAATTGGGGAGGGACATTCGGGAAAAAAGTTGGGCGTGCACTACTCCGGACTGACGTCTTACGCCGAGGTGGAGCACAGGATGGTAAGTTTTTATTTTTCTTTAGTTTTAGTTTCATGTTATTCTAATTTATCATTTCTTTGCATTAGTTAGTAATTCTGTATTATTTTATTTCAGGATAAGGAGAGTGGACCTGGTGGTAGACCACATAGGCTCGATGCTTATGTGGAAATTCGGACAAAAAATGGAAAGGACAAGGGGGTGGTCCCGAGCATCACAGCCACCATTCTAAGTTATAAATGTTTAATTTTTTAAATTACATTATAATTTTTTATTTAGTTAATTAACTAATTGTGTATTTTTTGTCTTTTCATGCAAAGCTTAAGGAAGTGTGTAGACACCCCATTCTGTTACCCCCTAACTCTCCTAAGGTCCCTAGCACCACCCTTCATCACTACAAACCTAGGTCATGTCCCGAGTACTGACTTAGAAGCCATCGGGCACTCCCAGGCTTCGTTTGACCAAAAATTCAAACTCTTCAGCTTGACCAAAGCTGAATGAATCTTTAAAGGGCACTAAAATCCATTTCCAACGGTCCGTCCTGTGCGCGATTCTGACTTACCATGCGGACGAAAGATCCGTTTGCGTTCGAAACTTGATCTAGAGGCCATCGAGCGCTCCCGGGCTATGTTTGACCTAAGTCAAATCTTCAGCTCGATCGAGGCTGAATGAATCTTCAAAGGGAACTGAAACCCCTTTCCAATGGATCGCTCCATGCACGATTCCGACTTACCATACGGAAGAACGATCCGTTTGACTCCGAGAGGTCACTAAATGCTTCCAAGGCCCAGCTGACCAAAGTCAACTCTCCAAACCGGGCCAAACTCTTTGGAATGTCGAAGTACATCTCCTAAACTTTCCAACGGTCCGCCCTGTGCGCAATTCGGACTTACCATGCGGATGAACGATCCGTTTGCGTCTGAACGAACCCTCGTCCAATGGATCAATAAACGTTTCGGAGCCATATTTGACCCAAAGTCAACTCCCGAACCCGGGAGTGGTCCAAAGTACTTTCAAAGGTATTTGAATTAACTTTCCAACGGTCTACCCCATGCACGATTCTGATCAATGGTTTGCCCTCGGTAGCCGATTTTCCGAAAGGGCCTGAAACACACTGACAAACGACAGGTTCCAAACCCTGCCTATCGACAGGTGCCGATAGGCAGGACCAGGTATATGTCGATCGGCAGTGACCTGGGCCTATAAAAGGAGGCCTTCACTTCATTTTCAAGAGGAGCCCAGATCTGATAAAAATCGCTCTCAGCGAATCCCAAAAACCTCTCTCGAAGGCATCACGATTTCAACATCCAAATCCCTTCCTAACTTCCACTTTTCATCATCCTTTTCATCAAACTTGGTGAATTAGCCACTCTCCATCATCTTCCAAGTGCAAGGGCAGCTCTCCAACATTCAAGATCAAGCTCAAGATCTTCAAAGAGGTCCAACTTTCTCGACTTTCTCTTAAATTCTCAATAACTTGTTTTTATTACTTATCACTTTTATTATCTCATCTCGCACATCCTAATATACTTTTTACTTAGTATTATTGCACATCTCCTATTTTCATATAAATAAAAGCCAAAAACAAGAAAAAGAGGGTTTGCTCATAAATTCCAAATGGGATTCTCATACTATTCTCACACTTTTCTCACAACTAAAACACTTTTTCTACACACACACACACTCACAAATAAGAGATCCCCCATTTGGATTTATGGGATAAACCCCACCCTTCATTTTGTATGCGAACTACGTGGACTTTGATGCCTTTATAGGCTACGTAGGCGTCTCGGGGTAAAACTCAAGACTCGAGTCCTTTTCTTTTTCACTTTCTCTCTCATTTTATATCTTCTCTAAATCCAATCTTCTTATATTCTATATACTTGGTCTTAGTGACGTATTACTCCACATATGTTATCGTTCCACTATAACGATCAACGCAGGGGTAATCGCATAAATCCTATTTTTCTAATATTATTTTTATACCTTTCTACGGATGACTCGCTTTATCTCTTCTATGGTACAAGTCGAGGATTCTTATCTCCACTATATGTATACACATGCACACATATCACGGGGAAGAATAAAGGAAAATAGCAAATATCCATGAGAGACCGAAAGGGAGGAATGGGTGCCTAACACCTTCCTATTTCGTAACTTAGCCTTCGAACCCTTCTCGAATCATTTTGGTTTCGCATGCACCAGTATGTCTTTGGATGCCATCCTTCGGGATGGCTTCCCCTTTTTCTTTTGTCAGTTTTGAGTAAAATAGACTGGCGACTCTGAATATCTCTACATTTTTACACCACATCTTAAATGACACCGGTCGAAGCGCTCTTGAGAGGGATGCATGGGACCCGAGGATCTTTTCCCTTCGCGTGCCCGCCCGCACGGCGAGGATCGGGGATGGCCACAGTGGCGACTCCGCTGGCGATATGTATGGTGTTTTGAGGGCTTGACTCTATTTGCATGGATGTTATATTTTTTTATGTTTCCCCTATATCTTCATGTTCCGCTTTTTCCATGTGTATCCCATGCTTATGCTTATGTTCACACACTTGTAGAAAATTCTCCATGTACACTTCGCACCACGTGCACCTAGGATCACATATATCTACATGTTGCACGCATCACCCATCTATACTTGGTATACCTTTGGTACTTGTACTTTGCTCCCTGTTTGGCATAATCAAGAAAGGCGTTCTCATCATAAGATACTAATAAAGAGAATCATGCATGATTCACACGACATCACCAAAGAGCATTGTTATTGACCAAATTTTACCCAGTAACTGGAGGGTCACTTCGTGATTAGCGCTGGTCTGGCAGGTCGCAGTTAGCCTAAGCGATATGACTCTCACCTTCCATTGGCCAAGTACCTTCAATGTATATCGAACGGTTCCTCCGCACCGTACCGCTTGACCGAAGTCATGACGAGAGGTATATTGCAGGGAATTCGTTCACGTACACCGAGTATATCGAATTCGCTCTCACACGTACCGTCCCTCGAGGTATATAGTGAGGCAATTCACGTACACTCAGGTATATCAAATGGCTTGTCCACACGTACCGATTGCCCGTAAGATCAAGACGTATGTCATGGAAGTCACGCCAAAGGGGGGAACCCATGCCGATTCACCCAACCAACTGCATACCCGCATATAGGTGTCAAACCTAGGACACGCACTTTAGATTACCAGTTTTAACACGAAACTCTACCAAAATTCTGGGTCAGGCTACCACCCAATTTTTGCTCATTTTTAAAATGGGATCCTGTCCGTGAGCCTGGTTAAAAGTCCAATTCTAGCTTTGTATATATTAAAAACCCCACTTTTCCAGGCTCGAGTCCTGTCCGACATTGCATTTAGGATAATTAAATACAAGTGAGAACATAATAATCATAATAATCATGCTAAGTTCCGTCTCCAAAAACAATTCTCCCTTCTTTATCAAAAATCCAAAAATAGTTTCTTCCCTTTTTCTCAAAAATAAATCCCATTCTACGCCTTCTCAGGTCGATTCAAAGCCCTTGGCCTGACTCCCTATTGGCTTCGGTCTTCAGTCAAATCCCCCCGGAGTTTCATACGTTCCTCTACTACTTCTTTTGAGTCCCAAATCCATCCACTTTCCATGGAGAATATAGATCAAGTACCCATCATACAGCCGATTCTGACGGCAGTCATAGCTCAGCTCGTGTCCAAGATTGACAACCTCCAAATTGAGATTTGAGAGATGCAACAAAACAAGTTTCCTTACGAGCTCGAGGCCCTATTCCCTCGTGCTATGGGTCCGCCCGAGCCTATCTGGGTTCCTAAAGAATATCAGTACGCTCCACGTGCCCCTCCTATCAATGGGCCACCGCCAGCCCAACTTTCGATGCCAAACATGGCCCAGCCTGTGGCTAACCTGCTTATGGCCGTTGATCCAAAAGAGGAGGAGTTGAACAAAGTCAAAGAACATCTCAAGATGCTCACCAAGAAGTTCGACCAAGTCAGAATCTCTGGGAATTACATGGACTACACCCACATGTCTCCTTATCCTAAAGCGAGGTTACCTGAGAAGTTTAAGATGCCAAATATCGAGAAGTTCGGAGGGAGTGGACCCCCTATTGTTCATCTTCGCAGTTATCATCGTTACATGACTCTACTAGGGGCTTCTGAAGAGGTGATGGCCCAATTGTTTCAGCAAACTTTGAAGGATAGTGCCCTCTGATGGTTTTTGTCTCACGAGGAATCCAGAATCCGTAGCTGGGAGGATGTAGCCCGAGAATTCATATCGCAGTACAAATAGAACGAAGAGCTTGAGGTCACCCGTCATGATTTAGAGCTGCTCAAACAGAACCCTGGGGAATCAGTCAGTAACTTCATAACCCGTTGGAGGGAACAAGCAGCTACCATGACCAATCGGCCATCTGAGAAAGAACATGTCAATATAGTGAAGAACTTCTTGCCCCATGTCCGAGCGACGATGGGAGGACAATACTATCCCCACTTCCGAGCTCTCAGAGAGGCATGAGTAGAAATTGAGGAAAGCCTTATTAAAACATAAGTTGAACCGAAGAAGGTGTCTGGATAGTCCATCCCTAGAAAGTATGACAAGCCGACCAGTGCTACAATCTCGACCATCAACAACATCTCTCAACCAACCACATCATGGGCACCAGAAAGCCTCCCTGCCCCTATCCTAAGGGAATACACTGAGCTCCATGCTCCCCTCTCCAAAGTTTACCAAGCCCTGTTAAGACGAAATCTCTTCAAACCCTTGGATCACTGTCCATTGCCAAATCCACTCCCAAGAAACTTCAAGGCCGATGCTCATTGCGCCTTTCACCAAATTGCTGGCCATACTACCGACCAATGCTTTCACCTCCTAAATATAATCCAAGATCTCATTGATCGGGTTACCATCGCCCCACCAGCTAATCCTAAGCCAAACACTACTCAAAATCCACTCCCAAATCATACCAATGCCATCTTTTTAGAAAAAACCCAGATTTCGATCCCTCAACTCAAATCACACCCATATACTCCCCTAAACCTCTTCAAATCTGCCCATATTTCCTCCTATACCCTACTAGCCTCGTTGATCAGGCACTATCACTCCTTACCATAGCATGCATCGCTGTCCATACCCATTCTGAAAATAGGAATATGGAATTGTCAGAGGTGTTAAACCAACTCCTAAAGTTTGGGCTGAAATCGTTGAAGTTGTGGAATGCATTTACTTTACATGGAAAGATAGAATTATTACCACCGGATAGGGGGAAGAATTCGAAGATTCGAGTGAAGAACAAGCTTCAGGAAGAATTGGCCCAATGGCCGACATATATGGGATGATATCATTTGAAGAACTCCTCGAAAAAATAAACAGGGTGACAGAACAACCTGCGATTAATGAGGAAACGGGATTCATATTCTTCCCTTCGTCAGTAAATCACATTACCAGATCTGGGAGACATTACCAGGTTCCAAGCTCACTACCAGCAAATGACAAAGGGAAGGGCGTTGAAAACCTTCCTATACCAGAGATGACCGTCGAGGAGAGAAAGATCCTCGATCAACTGAAGAAAACTCAAGCTAACATCACTCTATGGGGGCTTTTCATGTCTTCCCAGCTGCACATAAATGCTTTAATTAAGATGCTCACTGGACCCACAGTTCCTCCTTTTACCACACCAGAAGAGGCGATAAATCTGGTCGGATCCTTGACCTCTACCCCAATACAGTCATTTTCTGAAGAAGAAATCCCCAGAATTGGGCCAAGTCACAATCATGCACTCAACATCTCCATCGAAGTTATGGGGAAGGTCGTGCCACTCTCTTTTGTCGATAACGGATCCGCCTTGAATGTCTACCCACTGAGAACCTTCAAGTGTTTAAGCCTAAAATAGAGCGACCTCGCTCCAACCTCCGTCGCTGTACGTGCCTACAATAATACCCACCGGGAGGTGATGGAATCCATAAAACTTAGAATATGGGTTGGCCCTATAAACCCTATCGTTGAATTCCAAGTCATAGACATCCCATCTTGTTTCAACCTGTTGCTCGGATGACCCTGACTCCACAGTATCAAGGGTGTGTCTTCCTCACTCCATAAAAAATTGAAGTTCTTCGCCGACGGCCGAGCCATCACTATTTTAGGCAATGATAAAAATGTCGAGGGTGCAAGCACCAGTAGTCCAATCCTTGAGATACAACACAGATCCAATGATATGCTCCTATCAGGATTCCGAGTTGAACCACTCTTACTCCCGGCAGGGGACGGTTTCAAAGAAAGGGTTTGTCCAGAATATGACCCTCATGAAAATGTCAATGTGATTCAAATGTTTAGAAACATGCACTTCATGCCCGGACTGGGGCTAGGGCAAAGGCAGCAAGGGATACTTGAGCCCATCGAACTGAAGAAAGCTTTCCTTCCTTGTGGCTTAGGGTATCAACCATCAGAACAAGAGCTCAGAATGATCCACCAGTCTCGACCAAAGAGAAGATTAGACTGCATCCCAACTATCCCAGGAGACTCCTTGAATGGATGATTCATCAAAGAAGGCAAAGACTTCCCCTTTTGCGATTTTCCAGAACCATGGTATGACCACACAGACAAGAAGATGAAGCCTGGAATGAAGATCTTTTTCCAAGATAGCCGCCCATCGGCCGAAAGTTTCCAACACCGAGTACAACCGCTCATTAAAGATACCGAAGAGACTGAGGAAAGTGATTCCAAAGATTCCTTCAACTTAAAGACACTGGGGCTGGCACTCTGTATGGTCTATTCAGGCACTACATCAATGGATCCATCCCATCTGATTACAGCTACTGATACACCTCTCCTCAACTGGCATGCTGTGCTAGTTCTACCTGCTGAAATTTCCTCTAATCCCAATGTTTACCCCATTTCTTCTTCAGTTGTCTATCCCTGTTCAAATGTAATCGACACCTCTTTTGATAAGGTTCTCAATGCTATTTTTCCTATCAATAAAATAAATGAAGATTTTGAGTATCTTGCTGTGCCTTACATTAATTGTTTGGATTCTAATGGAACTTTTGATGATGATGATTTTGCAAATGAACAATTCTTAACTGATCTAAATAAGGTTAATAATAAGCAACATAACCACGTTCAAGTTAATAAGGAAGATACTGTTGTTATTAATCGCGGTTCTAGTAGCCAACTGCACGAGATTAGGATAGGGACCACCCTTGACGAGCATGAGCGCGCATAACTCGAAGAATTGCTAAGGGAATTCGTGTATGTCTTCGCATGGTACTATGATAATATGCCTGGCATTGATCCTGATATAGCTCAGCACGAGGTCCCCACTCTCCCAGATTACAAGCCGGTTAAACAAAAATTAAGAAAGCTCCGCACCGAATGGTCGCTCAAGGTAAAAGAAGAGGTGGTCAAACAGTTGAACGTGGGCTTCATTCATGTGATCGAATATCCCACATGGCTAGACAATATAGTACCTGTGCCGAAATTAAGAGGGAATGTTCAAATGTGTGTGGACTACCGAGATTTAAACAAAGCTTCTCCAAAGGATGATTATCCGCTACCTAATATCGACATGATCATGGATAACACAGCCAGTCATGCTCTAAAGTCATTCATCGATGGGTTTGCCGGATACAACCAAATCAAGATGCACCCAGACCGCCAAGAAAAAATCGCATTCATCACTCCATGGGGAACCTTTTGCTACATCGTCATGACATTTGGTCTCAAGAATGCTGGGGATACCTACCAAAGGGCTGCCACAACCATCATGCACGATCTGATCCACAAAGAAGTCGAGGTTTATGTGGATGATATGATTATCAAGTCCAAAACTAGAGAAGATCATGTTCCCGCTCTTCGAAAGTTCTTCGAATGACTGCGACGATATCAGATGAGACTCAATCCACAAAAATGTGTCTTCGGCGTTACAAAGGGAAAACTCTTGAGATTCATGGTCAGTGAGAAGGGGATAGAAGCAGATCCTGTAAAGCTGAAGGACATACTTGAGATGCCACTGCCCCAAACAGAGAAAGAAGTACGAGGTTTTCTTGGGAAATTGAAATATATCAGCCGATTTGTCAGCCAGCTAACCCCCATCTGTGAATCGATCTTCAAGATCCTCCGAAAGGATTTAACCAAGGTTTGGAACGAGGACTTCCAAGAAGCTTTTGACCGAATCAAACAATATCTGACCCAACCTCTCATGCTCATGCCACCACAACCTGGTCTCCTTTTGATCCTATACCTAACCATAACTGACACTGCAGTTGTGGCTTTGCTATCCCAATACCTTGAAGACTCCCACAAAGAAAGAGCTATCTATTATGCCAGTCGCAAATTGACCGGGTACGAGGTCAACTACACTGCTTGGGAAAAGGTGTGTGCCGCACTTATCTGGGTCACCCAAAAGTTGTGACACTATATGCTCGCCTTCCCCATCAAACTTGTATCCTGAATGGATCCCATCAAATACATGCTTGAGAAACCTGCCTTATCCAGTCGAATGGACCGATGGTTGATGATCCTAACCGAGTTCGATATCGTGTATGTCACGTAAAAAGCCATTAAAGGAAGAGATATCTCTGACTACCTCGCTGATTACCCCGTAGAAGAAGCAGATGCATGGATCTTCGAATTCCCAGATGAAAATATCCTCTGCACTGCTAAAGATAACCTTCGATGGCAAATGTTTTTCGATGACACTGCCAACAAAAAGGGATATATCATTGGGATACTTATGATCTCCCCAGATGACTCCCACACTCCCATCACCATCAAATTGGATTTCCCTTACACCAATAACATGACGGAATACGAGGCATGCACAGTAGGCCTCAAAGTTGCTCTCAAGAAAGGTATTCAATACCCTGATGTCTACGGGGATTCTGCCCTCATCATCGTTCAAGTGCTCAGAAAGTGGAAAGTCAAGGATGAAAAGCTCCAACCCTTCCATGTCCACTTAGAAGAGTTAGCCTCCCGATTCCAAGATATCACCTTCCATTACCTACCTCGAGTAAAGAATAACCTAGCCGATGCTCTCGCTACCTTGGCCTCCATGGTCGACATGCCCTAAGGAATAATAATGACCCCCTTCCTAGTTCAAAAATAAGACAAACCAACCCACTGCTACCATATTGAGCTTGTCTCTACCGAAGACCCTGAACTATAGAATTGATGGTACTATGATATCTGGTGCCTCCTCAAACATGGTAGGCATCCCGAGGGTTCCAACAGGAACAAACTAATCGACCCTCTGAAGACCGGTCGCCCATTACATCATCTGTCATAAAGCTCTACTCAAGAGGAACTTCGATGGAACTCATCTACACTATATCGCAGGGACTGAGATTGAAAAGATAATGCAGAAGATCCACAGAGGGGAATGAGGGCACCACATGAACGATCACATGCTTGACAAGAAGATCATCCGATAGGGATACTACTGGACCACCATGGCCCAAGATTGCACCGCCTATGTCCGGAGATGCCTCAAATGCCAACAGTTCTCCAATCTTCAACACATACCTCCATGAGAATTATACAACATGACCTCTCCCTGGCCGTTCTCCACCTGGGGCGTCGACATCATAGGGAAGGTTACACCAAAGGCTTCAAACGGACATGAATTCATCCTAGTTGCCATTGATTACTTCACCAAATGGGTCGAAGCTGAGTCATACACAGTATTGAACGCCAAGAAAGTGGCTAAATTCCTCAAGAAAAATATCATCTGCCGATATGGGGTCCCACACAAGTTAGTGTTAGATAACGGGTTACACTTCGAAGCAGAAGTCACAGAAGTAGTCAACAAGTACGGGATTCAGAGACACAAATCTTCTCCCTACCGACCTCAGACCAATGGTGCAGTTGAAGCCGCCAACAAGAATCTCAAAGCCATCATCAGTAAGATGACCGAAATCTGTAGGGATTGGGCCAATCGGATCCTATACGCCCTCTGGGGCTATCGAACCTCAATCCAAACCTCTACTGGGGCTACCCCTTACTCTTTGGTCTACGACATGGAAGCAGTCCTACCTGTGGAGCTGGAAGTACCCTCGCTACGCGTCATGATCGAAAGCAAAGTTAATGAAGAAAACTGGTGCTAAAGTCGTCTCGACGAGTTGACCCTCCTAGATGAAAGGAGATTGAAATATCTTTACCACATACAAGGATACCATCGTCGAATAGCGTGATCATTCAACAAGAGAGTCAAGGACCGCGGTGTCCGGGAACGGGATTTAGCCCTCAAGGAGATAATAGAACCCATCTGGGACCCCAAAGGGAAATTCAAGCCTAATTGGAGTGGCCCCTACATTGTGAAGATAATCTTATCCGGCGGTGCCGCCATGCTCATTGACCTAGATGGGGAAGAGATGGATCGTCCAGTCAACCTGGACCATCTCAAGAAATTCTACCCCTAGTCCGAAATCTCGGCGCGCTACGACTCTTTTCATCTCCCTTCTATTCTACAAAAAAAAAATTCTTTTCATTTCCCTCTACCCAGAACTACGTAGGCCTGATCCTCTGCAAAAAAAAAAAAAACCATTTTTCAAGAAAAATAATTTTTTTTCAAAAACCACAGAGGTACGTAGGCAGCTCATACATCTTACAGGAGCATGGCCCTTTCTTTTTCACAAAATGCTATTCTTTTCTTATCTCCGAGAACGGCAGTTAATTCTAACATATACTTGAACAAATGATTATGTATGCCTTAGCGATTGGTATAGATAATTCAAAATTACAAAATTCATCGAAAGGCACACCTGGATGATCAGAAACTTGCTTATTTCATTAATAAGAAATTACAGCACGGATTACATAAGAAAAGGAACAGATAACTCCCTTCCCCCTACTGCCATAAAAAGCCAAATAAAATCCCCACATCTATTCCCTATTACATAAATAAACTCTCCTAGAGCCCTACCCACAGCTACCAGAGGAGCCTGCACCCTCATCATCTACATCCCGGGGTCCCCAAACTTCCCTTGCCTGAATGGAGTGCCGTAAACACTCCATGGATTGATGAGCCTGAACCATCTTTGAAAAGGCCACAACGCCCCCTTCCATAGTGTTAACTAAAACAAACCATATTTGTCTAGTCTCCACTGCCAACATCTTACTGACTAGTCTCCTCCATAACTACTTCATATAATCCCAGGGACATGCCAAACTCTCCCGACAGACTGAGAGGGACGGGTCGAAGGACGCCAATTCTCCCACAGATATCTAAGCAACAGACGCAGGCGCTCAGTCAAATCTTCTACCAGAAAGAAATTTGAGGTTCGAGGTGGCACGACCTATGCCCAGCCAAATTGGCGCAGAAGTCGCCAAGGGAAATAAAAAGAGGTCTGTCTGAGACAAACCAACCGCACATATGAGTACTCTCCGAGCTCCAGAACAGGAAGCAACTGCCCCCACCAAGGCACTGACCAGTACAAACTTCGAGCCCCATGCTCTACAAACCAACTCTCCTAACTCGCAATATCTAGGCCAATATAAAAGAAGTGACGCAAAAGAAAGTTGGGCACGACTGATAAAGGATATTCTGGAGGAGTCACTAAGCCGAGTCTTTCAGACAATGACATGAACAATATCACGGGACTACCCCTCAGAAAGTCAGAACGACTTTCTCTCCAGGTATCCAGGCCATTCAGGGTCTCCGCCAGTATCACAATCGTAAGATTACGACGGTATGACATCCACGAAGTAATGGCTACAAGTTACGGGTGCACCAGCAATTCTCCAGTTACCAGCAGTAATTTTGAAACCAGGCCCAAAGAAACGACTCCGGCATAGCCAGCATCACCTACTTCTCGCAAATACACGGACTGCATCACCGCCGGGAGGGAGATCATTCCTCGAGTAACCAATGATCTGGCCGCCGAAGGCAAAATATGAAGAAGCCAGACCAACAAACCCCTAGGAGAACAGGAAAATTTGAGCAAAGATGCAACAACACTGGGATTTACACCAAGCATGGAAGAAAAATCGTCGTAGGTAGGACAAACTTCATCCAACCCAAAGCGGAATACATGGTCTTCAGGGTACCAAAATTGTACCGCCGCCATCAGCATGTTCCACTCAATAGGCCGATTGCGCCATAAGGAGACTCGACGCATGTTGAAAGAATCATAGTCGATATTATAAAGGCACATTGCTTCCAAGTCTTCGAGGTAGTTAGCAAACTCAATGCTACCAGGGAGAGCCATCTTGTAAGGCGAAGAGATAGGGGGTAAGTAAGTAAGAATGCAAAGGTGTGATGAAAACACTCCACCCTTACCCCCTTTTTATACTTTAAGAACCCTCACAAGAGACATAATCCCTGCAGAAATCAGAGGGAATCCTACCCCACAAGGTACCAAAAGGCTAAAGAGGGAACCATTCAAAGCTTTGAATTGATGGGGCTGACTGAACTGTCGATAGGCAAGACAGGGTGCTTACCGATCGCCAACCCCCTATTTTTAGAAATTTCCATTTTTTTCCCTTTTGTCAAATCAGAAAACTCAATAAAAATAAATTGATATTCTCAGCAGAATTTCAAAATCCCTTTTCCTCCTTATATAGTTTCCCCTTTTAATTAATAACTTTACTTCAAAAATTCCAAAAATACTCCTTTTTACGGTCTCAGTAGCAAAGTAAAAAGCGCATGTGCATGCATTCAGTCATCATTAATAAAAGATAATAAAAAAACTCCATTGCATTTGCATCTATCTGTTTTCTGTGTTATATCATCTTTGCAAGAAATAAAAAGAAAAAGCAAAAAACAGCGGGACTCAGCCCGAACCCACATTCTCTCTCTCTCTCTCTCTCTCTCTCTCACACACACACACACACACTAAGAGCTTCCACCCCTGCGACGTGCTCTCTTTACCCTACGGCAAGACGACGCACCGCCACTACCCGATCAAGAGTCCTCTCCGAACGAAGCAGATGGAACCAAGCAAGAAGAAACAGGAATCGCATCCCGAATATGGGTAGTCGCCGAAGATATCCAATCTATGATGTCTCTTAGCCAAGTGGTCAATACTCGAACTTGCTGCAAGAAAAGGCAAAATCAGTATCAAAGCAGAGATGACCAAAACAAAAAAGAAAGAAAGAGAAGAAAAAAAAGGTATACCACAGGTCGAAGGACCTCCTCTATCAAACCCAACTCCTCCGGATCCATTGCATGAGGATGATGGAGCATAGGCACCACCCCTCCATCAGCCCGCCGAATGTTGTATGAAGGAGTCTGCAATCGCACGAAAGGAACCTCTGAAGTAGCCGTCGTCACAGATGTCATCGGACCGTCGCCACTATGGGAAGATCCCACCGCCCGAATCGAACCCGTAGGAGGGAAAGGCAGGGCATCATATATGTTGGGCGCCATTAACAAGCTCGTCACAAAGTCCATATAGTCATACGGCGTAGCCGTATCGGTGTACAACAAGTAGGACTCACCGATCATCGCCGCGATCCTCGCATCCTCCAACAGCAGTCGCTCCCACCTCATAGATATAAGAGGATGCGCAGGTGGAACCACCACTTCCTCCTCAGCAATCTGGGGAACCACCCTCTCCCTGAGATACCAAGAATGACCGAACTCATGCTCCAGCAAACACCTCATCTGCGCGTTCACCCCGATCGTCCCCACATCCTGAATGGCTATCCCCCAGGGTTAAAAGGTCACCTGAAAATCTCCAAGCTGGCATAAATCAATACAAGATCAGAAGGTGCAAAAACCAAGACTGAAAATGGAAAGAGTCTTACTCTGCCACTGGTCAGGTCATTCAAGACCTGACGCACCGCCTCCAGAGAGAGATATCCCTTCGAATGCCGATTGGCCTTACGCCATCAATACAATCGACAAAAGTACCCAACAGTGTCGTCCTTTAGAGCGATCAGCGGGGTATTGCACCCAATCACCTCATAAAACCACGTCTGTCAAAGATAAGAATTCACAAACAAAAAAGAGACGCATAAGGAAAATGAGAATGTATGAAAGGAAAATGAGAATGCATGAAAAGAAATGCACAAAATGAAGAATACCTCAAGAAGATACGTGGCCCCAGTAAAGGTCTACCGGCAGCACCGGCTGAATGCATCCAGAGAAGAGTAAAGGGTCGCCAAAGTCAGACTCCCCCAATCATAGAAAGGGATGTTCGAAAACATCCTCAGGTACGACAAGAAACACAAATGGATGACGTCACCGCTCGACGCCACCATGAAACCTCCCAACACCAGCAAAATAAATAACCGGGACATCTGCCTCACTTTTAGCCCGTCCTCCACATCAATCACCCTGCCCAACAGAACGTCCTTTAACAGGGACAGCCGGATAGAATCCCCATAAACTATCCTCGCTACATCACCAAGTGCCGCACGCACTGCCTCCGGTCTCACCCGCAAAGAGCGATCCACCTCTATCTTCTCTCCATCAAAATCCAGCCCCAACAGTTGCTGCACATCTATGGGAGTTACAGTCATCTCCCCGAAGTCGAAATGGAAGGTGTGGGTAGTATCCCACCACCTCTCCCCGAAGCGCACAGGACCGCTGTCGAACGAGGCGTCTCATCCAGTACAGATGCCAACCTCCTAAAACCCACTGATGATACCACCCAACGCACCACAGGTGGGAGATGCTCCTAAACATCCCTGAGCCCCGTCGTCCCACGGGCGCGCATGTTCTTCAAAGAAATATTAGACGGACAAAAAGGAAAAATCTCATCAGAAGTCAAGAAAGAAAGAAAAATCACTAAAAAGAAAGGAATGCTAAAGGTCGGGTTACTTACATAACCGTCGGGAATCACTTTCGAAGAGCGATGACGCGACGGCTCAAGCAGCAAGGTCTGCTCATCCGCATCAGGCTCAAATGCATCAAAGGAGTTATCACTCCCCAAAGCAAAAGGCGCCCTGGCCCTCCACTCCACATTCGCCCAATCATCAACGATCAACCACTCCATGCAGTGCTCACAAAAACGACCATTTCTTCAAGATCAGAATGCTAGAATGATTTGCAGAAGAATCACAGAGAGAGAGAAAGCAAAGAAGCTGTGAAAAAAATGAAGGGAATCGCCCCCTTTTTATAGGATGCCAATCGACACTTACCCCATCCATACCGATCGTCACTAACTCCTTACCTTCCCGAGGTAGTCCAAAAGTCTGTGCCACTACCGAATGGCACCCCTCATATCATGCCGACCGGCATCCCTCTTAAATTTGTACAGAAATTCCGAGAAAATACCAGAAAGCCCCGAAAAATCCTCAAAAAAATTCCTAAAAATCCCAGGAAGGATTCAAAACATTTTCACCAGGAAAATTTTGCATTCCCTCAAGCGGAACCCCTCTTTCCCAGCGGAATACTAAAAAACTAAGTGAATCTCCTCCCAACAAAGATCTGGAGGATCTCTAAGGATCGCCTGATCACTTCCCCAGTGGAGTTTTTTTTTCACAGGACCAAAATTGGTTGTTCACCCCCTGCGAGGCCTCCTGAAGAAACAAAAGTTTCCCTAGCTATTAGCTCCCCAGCTCAGATCAAAATCACAAAGCACTTTCTCCAGCAGAATCAAAATCCAATCTTCATCCACTCTTTAGGTCAGAATTGACCTCGGTCTTGGATCGTCACCTGAGTTAGGTCAGAATTGACCTTGGTCCTCGGTCGTCACCACTCTTAGGTCAGAATTGACCTCGGTCTTGGATCGTCACCCGAGTTAGGTCAGAATTAACCTCGGTCCTCGATCGTCACCACTCTTAGGTCAGAATTGACCTCGATCTTGGATCGTCACCTGAGTTAGGTCAGAATTGACCTCGGTCCTCGATCGTCACCAATCTTTAGGTCAGAATTAACCTCGGTCTTGGATCATTACCTGAGTTAGGTTAGAAATGACCTCAGTCCTCGATCGTCACCACTCTTAGGTCAGAATTGACCTCGATCTTGGATCGTCACCTGAGTTGGGTAAAAAATGACCTCAGTCCTCGGTCGTCACCACTCTTAGGTCAGAATTGGCCTCAGTCTTGGATCGTCACCTGAGTTAGGTCAGAATTGACCTCGATCCTTGATCGTCACCACTCTTTAGGTCAGAATTAACCTCGCTCTTGGATTCTCACCTAAGTTAGGTCAGAATTGACCTCGGTCCTCGGTCATCACCACTCTTTAGGTCAGAATTGACCTCGGTCTTAGATCGTCACCTGAATTAGGTTAGAAATAACATCGGTCCTCGGTCGTCACCACTATTTAGGTCAGAATTGACCTCAGTCTTGGATCGTCACCTGAGTTAGGTTAGAAATGACCTCGATCCTCGGTCGTCACCACTCTTTAGGTTAGAATTGACCTCGGTTTTGGATTGTCACCTGAGTTAGGTAAAAAATGACCTCGGTCCTCGGTCGTCACCACTCTTAGGTCAGAATTGACCTCGGTCTTGGATCGTCACCTGAGTTAGGTCAGAAATGACCTCGATCCTCGGTCGTCACCACTCTTAGGTCAGAATTGACCTCGGTTATTAGATCTTTACCCTAAGCCCGTAGAATTGGGTTCGACCCACAGAATTGGTCACCCTTATCACTTAAGCCCGCAGATTTAGCTTTGACAAAATTAGTCATCCCCGGCACACCCCTCAGGTCCTCAGAATCTGCCTTGATCCTCTGAATCGATCATACTACATCAAAAGAATCATGTGGTGTCTATTCGACGGTCATCATTTATTCCAAACTCACCCATCGAGGGGCTCTGTAGACACCCCATTATGTTACCCCTAACTCTCCTAAGGTCCCTAGCACCTCCCTTCATCACTACAAACCTATGTCATGTCCCGAGTACTGACCTAGAAGCCATCGACACTCCCAGGCTCCATTTGACCAAAAAGTCAAACTCTTCAGCTCGACCAAAGATAAATGAATCTTCGAAGGGCACTGAAATCCCTTTCCAATGATTCATCCCGTGCACGATTCTGACTTACCATGCGTACGAACGATCCGTTTGCATCCGAAACTTGAACCAGAGGCCACCGGGCGCTCTCGGGCTCTGTTTTAGCTAACTCAACTCTTCAGCTCGATCGAGTCTAAATGAATCTTCAAAGGGAAATGAAACCGCTTTCCAACAGACCGCTCCATGTGCAATTCCGACTTACCATGTGGATGAACGATCCGTTTGACTCCGAAAGGTCAACTAATGCTTCTAAGGCTCGTTGACCAAAGTCAACTCTCCAAACTGGGCCAAACTCTTTGGAATGTCGAATTACATCTCCTAACCTTTATAACGGTCTGCCCCGTGCACGATTCGAACTTACCATGCGGATGACCGATCCATTTGCGTCCGAACGATCCCCTGTCCAATGGATCGACAAATTCTTTCGAGCCATATTTGACCCAAAGTCAACTCCCAAACCCAGAAGCGGTCCAAAGGACTTTCAAATATCTCTAAATTACCTTTCCAACAGTCTACCCCGTGCATGATTCTGACCAACCGTTTGCCCTCGGCAACCGATTTTCTGAAAATGCCTGAAATACACTGCCAAACGGCAGGTTCCAGACCTTATCTATCGGTAGGTGCCGATAGGCAGGACCAGGTCTATGCCGATCGGCAATGACTTGGTCCTATAAAATGAGGCCTTAACCTCACTTGCAAGAGGAGCCCAAATCTGATAAAAATCGCTCTCCGCGAATCCCAAAAACCTCTCTCGAAGGCAGCGCGATTTCAACATCCAAATCCCTTCCTAACTTCCACTTTTCATCATCTTTTTCATAAAACTTGGTGAATTAGCCACTCTCCATCATTATCTAAGTGCAAGGGCTGCTCTCCAACATTCAAGATCAAGATCAAGATCTTCAAGGAGGTTCAAATTTCTCGACTTTCTCTTAAATTCTCTTAAATTCTCAATAACTTGTTTTATTACTTAGCACTTTTATTATCTCATCTCGCACATCCTAATAAAATTTTTACTTAGTATTATTGCACATCTCCTATTTTCATATAAATAAAACCCAAAAAACAAGAAAAAAAGGATTTGCTCATAAATTCCAAATAGAGATTCTCATACTTTTCTCACAACTAAAACACTTTTTCTACACACACACACACACACACACACACACACTCATAAATAAGAGATCCCCATTTGGATTTATGGGATAAACCCCACCCTTCATTTTGTATACGAACTACGTGGACTTTGATGCCTTTATAGGCTACGTAGGAGTCTCGGGGTAAAACCCGAGACTTGAGTCCTTTTCTTTTTCACTTTCTCTCTTATTTTCTATCTTCTCTAAATCCAATCTTCTTATATTATATATACTTGATCTTAGTGACGTATTACTCCATATGCGTTATCATTCCATTATAATGATCAACGTAGGGGTAATCGCGTAAATCCTATTTTTCTAATATTATTTTTATACCTTCCTACGGATGACTCGCTTTATCTCTTCCATGATACAAGTCGAGGATTCCTATCTCCACTATATATATACACTTCCACACATATCACGGGGAAAAATAAAGGAAAATAGTAAATATCCATGAGAGATTGAAAGGGAGGAATGGGTGCCTAACACCTTCCCATTTCGTAACTTAGCCTCCGAACCCTTCTCGAATCATTTTGGTTTCGCATGCACCAGTATGTCTTTGTATGCCATCCTTCGGGGTGGATTCCCCTTTTTCTTTTGTCTGTTTTGAGTAAAATAGACTGGCGACTCTGAATCTCTCTACATTTTTACACCTCATCTCAAATGTCGCCGGCCGAAGTGTTACAGAGAGGGATGCGCGGGACCCGATGATCTTTTCCCTTCGCACGCCTGCCCGCACGACGAGGATCGAGGATGGCCATAAAGTGCATGACTCACAGTCTGATGCCGATAAAGCATATTTGGCTACGGACACACTCAGCCAAGTGTTCGGGGAGGATCACAAGGGGAGGACTAGGGGTTAAGCTTGTGGGTGTGGAAGTAGAGGATCATCGAAATGGAGATGAGCAACATCGGGTTGGCACATAAGGTGGACACCCATGATATCAAGATTGGAGCCGACGATCCTAGGTACGCCTTTATGAAGCATCGGTTGGGAAAGGGCAAGGGGAAGGGGAATGGGAAGGAAAAGGAGGTTAAGGTAAACGAGGACGAGGACGTCACTGCTTTGTCGCCTATAGGCATGGACTAGACACTGTATGATGATCCATTTCCCATCGTGACCCTCGTCAAGCAGCCTATGTTAACAATCAATTGACCGAGCGTGTTTCTACTTGACATATATTATGGGGAGCCGATAGCGAGGGGGTTGAGAGACTCGTGCTTCGGCCTGAGTATGCTGGTTCATGGATGTACCCTCTAAGACATTGAGGCAAGAGTGCGCGTCACGCATGTGGTGGACGGAAAGTAGAACTCACCTTTGTGGCTGCGCGTATAATGCGACATTCAGCAGATTGAGGGGTATCTCAATTCATATGTCGCGTGGCCTTCCTTCCTCCTCAGACCTGCTCAAGTCCCTTCTTTATGACATTATTTCTATCTTTTTTATTTGGATATTGGATTGTAATTGTATTTTTTTGATTTTGGTACATGTTGTTTTGGATATGGATATTTGCATTTCTATTTTATGTGGATATGGATTATATATGTCATGATTTGGTACATTATTTCTATTTTATTTGGATATATGCTATTTGGATAGGTACAATTTTACTATAACAGGTACAAATATACTGCTGGGTAGTGGCATTGGCCATACTCCCCAATAATTTTTAATTTTTTTTTTCCCAGAATTGTCATGGTAAAAAATCGTGACAAGTTCGTGGCAAAAAAACTTATCACGATCTTTGACCGTGATTTTTTTTGGTTTTGTTACGGTCTTGTCACGATCTTTGATCGTAACAAAACTTATCAAGGTCAAAGACCGTGATAGGATCGTGACAAAGAAGTTATCACCCCCGGACTTGTCATGGTCAAAGACCTTGACAAGCTGGACTAATCATGGTCAAAGATCGTGACAAGTCAGCTGTTTTGGTGTAGTGTATGTAAAAAAAAATCCCCAAAAACTTGATTAGTATATGGTTTAGTCCAAGTTTCGAGCCATTTGGAGCATGCTTTGGGCTCATTGGGCAAATGCTATTTTTAGGCCTAGGCTTAATTTCGTGATTTGAGCCTTTATTAAGTTAATCAGAAAATCTAAGACTCTCGTAATACACTAGAGACAAACCCTAGAAGCTAAGGAGGTTGAGAAAGTAACAAGAGACTAAAGAACTTGAGGAATCAGGACTCGATTCATACAATCAGTCAATAGGCAAGTTTACTTTGATTAGAAATTTAATGAAATTTATGTTATGGTAGTAATAGTTCCCTGAAATCTGGAATAAAACTCATGAAATCTATTTTTAATCATCTAAAAACCTAATTTTCATAATTAGATTGATTATTCAATTAAGATTTAATCACATGTTAATGAACTAGTGTAGTTTAATGATGAATCCCCTTAAATCTAATTACGAAATCATGTAATCTGAGTATGAATCATAGTCTTGATAAGTTAAAAAATTCCTCATATTTAATTAGTTATTGAATCAAATGTAATACCCCGTATTTTTATGGCTTTTAAATTTAATTGAGATAGATTAATTTAATATTAATCCGAAAATTTGTTTTAAATATTTACTAGCGTGACAAGAGTTAGTAATTATTGGAAAATTATTGATTTGTTAAATATTACTTATTGAGTAGAGTAATATGTAGAATTGAATTTATTAAAATTATCACGAGGGAATAATGTGACAATTATGGAAATTAAGTCAGGACGCACCTGTGTCGTGTCAGGACTAAATTATTATTATTATAAGCGAATAAATTATAAATCACTCATATGGTCATTTCGAGTGCGCCAACATATTCAAAAGGGTCGAGATAGTCAGAAAAGTGTACCCGGGAGTTTAGTTTGGGTCTCGGGGCATTTTTAGGCCTAATTGGCATCCCGGGAGGGTATAATAGTCATTTTGTATTTTTGGGTAATTAAACCCACGAATTTCCCTAAGATATATTAGCCATTTGAGTTAGGCTTTTAGGGTTAACAATCAAAGAACCTCAGAACGGCCATTAGAGAAGAAGGTAGGAAGCTTTCCAAGCAATCCAAGGCCAAGAACTCATCCGTTTGCACCTCCACCACCACCAAAACGTAGATCGCACGACGAGGAATGCAACCATACCTTTTTCATCCACAAATCAAAACCTTGAATTCCAGGCAAGTATCTATCTTGCTTTGTTTTTAGTTAATGTCTCACCCATGTTAGTTTAGGATTGTTAAGAGCATGTTTTATAGAAGAAATTGATAATTTAGAGACTTAAAATCGCATGTTTTAGAGAAACTAAATATATTCTGGACATATCCATCATATGTAGAGGATTATCCACGAATTGGTATGGATTTAGAGGCGAGAAATCTGGGAAAAAAATTAGAAGAATGAACGTTTCATGTAAAATTAGGGTTCTTGATAATTATGTTAAATTATCCCATAAATTCAATGCCTTTGATGAATTTGGACATGTTTTACATAGGAAATCATGTATATAGGTATATGTAACTACTAGAAATGTTGTTTGGGAGTTTGGGAATCGATAATGGCATTTTGGAGTAATTTGGAAGATGAAACCTGTAGGTTGAAACTGCAGTTTCTGGGCAAGAACTGCTTGATCGATCAATCGACCCCCTTTCCTCGATCGATCGATCCCTCCTAGAAAATTGCATATTTTTCTCCTTTTGTTCAATTCAGTTAAAATGCATAGGAACCCTTGATTATTATTGTTAGGGCATAATGGGTTATAAAGAGGACCAGTAGGGTCTAGTTAGACTCTGTTGAGAGAAATTTAATGTGGGATGAAATTGTGGGTTAACGGGGAGTTATTCACGCATAGGAAATCGTGCGTACATTTACTAAAAGGTTGAGACTTGTGAAGGATTTAGAACCGAAGGTTAGTGAGAGCATACCTACTGAAATTATACTTAGTGAGGAAGAATACTTCGAGAGATGAGGAGTAAGAGATGAGGAGTAAGTATGAAATAAATTATTTATGAGAATAAAAGAGACGAATCCGTTATGCGAGATAATTGAGTAATATGTGCTAAGAACGGATAATCGTAATTATGGGTCATGGGCGCACCTAATTTAGAAAATGTGAATATATATATATATATATATATATATATATATATATATATATATATATATATATATATGATTGTGCATATATCATGTATTTGTGTAAAAATCATACCCGCTCTACTTGCTATCACGGAGGTTGTCACGCCCGGACAGTCTTATCTCGACTGGACCTTTATGGGAGATATTGACTTGTACCCTAGAACATAGGATTCCTTGATATAGGCTATCTGAGTGATAGTCAGATGGTCCTAAGAGACTTGGGGGTATGTGCTGACCACTTAGTGACTTGGAACTATGCTTCGCCTCCATTTTTATGTGTTTGTGTTAATACAGTTCGAGAGTGATTCCGAACTAGTATTTACCTTAGTACGAGTAATACGGGGACTTGATAGCAGAGTATTTCAGCACCATAGATTTTATGTGGTGTGTCGTTAGTATATATATTATATGTGTGACTAATATATATACGTATATCCATATGAGAACTTTCTACTATGCGTATAAGTAGATAAGTAATGAATAAATGCTCCAACTTTATTATAAGTGTTCGAGAATTTTATAACGGTAATGAGTTGTTCTAAATAACGTAAGAAATCTTGAAGAGAATGATTTCCTAAAGTAAATATCATAACCTTGCTTTTCACTTGATAAAACCTTATGGAAAATAAGATAGAGAAACTTATGAGATTTATTAGTACGGTAGGCGTGCACACTAGATGAGAGGTGAGAATTCTCAAGAGAGTTTCGTATACTAACATGGTTGTTGCATTAGCCGGTAAGTATTTTAAATACTTGCTAAACTATTTTTAAAACTGTTTTACACTCGGGCTCTGACCCGTTTCTTATTTTTTTTCTCTCTCTCTTGTATATATATATATATATATATATATATATATGTATTACAGGTGCCCATCCACAGGGGCGTCATGCATTGGTTCTTTGGATTGGACGCGCTGGAGCTGATGTGGGAGTTGCAGGCCGTTGCTTTAGATAACCTCTTCATTGATTCTATTCTTGTTTTAGTTCTGCTTAGTTAGGGCAGGTGTCTCCCGTTTCCCTATTTAGTTTGGACTTGTCAAAAATTTATGTTTGTTTATATTTCCAATATTTAGTTTTCCTTGGGAGTTAACTTTTGTCAGGATGATTTCATGTATGGTTATTTGACTTGGTTTGGTTAATCTAGATGGATTAATTCTTTTCTGTTGATTGCTAGCCATAGCACTTATGTGATTCTTAGACTGTGGATTATTTAAAAAGGTTTTCAAGTCGAAATTTAAAAATGGAAATAAAACTTTAAATTGTTTTGACACTTAGCCTAATTATTTAGGGTGTTTAATTTGGAAATTTTATGTTGCGATAGTGATGCTAAGAATGAACCAACCGGTCACCTTGATTTTAATCTAATAAATGACTTATCACCCGATATTTAATTAGGCGGGGTGTTATAGGTGGTATCAGAGCATCAGGTTCTAGTGTCCTTTAGGATCTGTGCGGCTTATTATGCTTCCCGCGTTGCTTTGTTTGAAATAGAGCCCTATGTTTAGGATTGTTGATTTCTATAGTGAGATTCCGTTCTCCTGCTATAACGTATGTACATTAGTGAATCTTTTTTGCATTCGGGCGTGTTCGAACAATTAAATATGGCAGGAAAGGGCCGTTGGGCGGACAGTAGGAGGCAAGGCTTAATTGAGGTTGTAGAGAATATTCGCGGATGATGATCATAGTTGAGGTCACTCCTATTATGGCACGAGAAGACATGACTAAAAGATGTCTAGGACGCAGCCTATGATTTCCAAATGCTGCTATAATCGAAAGAGGTGCAAGATTAGACTCATCCAACGTGGTACGAATAGGAAAAAGTCAGACGAAACATTAAAGAGAACTGTCAGTTGGAATTTTTGAAATGCAGAGATTGTATGTGTTAGCCAAAGGAGGTAAAATATCCAAAGGTTTGGACATATGACAGAGTGTGGCTAACTGAAAGTGAAAGTTTGGAGTAAAATTTTTCTTGGCTTGTCGGAACGAAGTTATAATGGTGAGAGTCATCCACCACTTTTAGAAGTGGAATGCTAGGTCTATAGAATGATCTTAGGTACAGCTTGACCACATATCCCTTCATCAGATTTGTAGGATAAAATGTGAATGTTGTTCTGAACTCATCACAGGAGGACCCGATAGAGGTCCATTTGTGAATATGAATCTAAACCGTTAGCGAATCTTGTATCGGAGGATGTAGATACAAATAGAGGAGAGGACTCAAAGTGGGAGATCGACTCGTAAATATAGTTAATGACACGGTAATTCTGCTGGACGGTCGATTAAGAGGTTGACGATGTCATGCTTTGTCAATGGAGATGATAATGCTTCTTTGTGTGGGAAGCTAAAAGAATCGAAGAATTTAGTCAAGAATAAGACTGGATGCAACGGTGTTAGTGTAGCACCACAAGGGGGTGTGGATACACATCAGGGGATCCATTTAGATGAATCGAACAACTGAATTCTTACCGAGCGATGTTGAATTCATTAAGGACTACTGTAGCCAGTAACATGTTCTTTAGGGATAACAAGGTTAAGAGAACAACGGGGGTAGCCATCAGGAATCGAGTCTACCAAAGTTCGAGAGGAGGACAGTCCTAATATGGTTAGTATGACAGGTGATAAGTGGATTATGTGTAGAGGTATTTTGTGGAGAGTGATTCACATGCGTTAATGTTTTCCCGAAGTGAGTAAAGGGACAAGAGTAGGATGACTAGTAAAGGACAACGATTAAAGTAGTCTTTGTTTTGGTTTGGACAGGCGTGTTACGTCCGGCGACCATTTGTGCAGTCAAGATGATTGGCAAGGTAGAAGTATGAGTTTACCTCGGAGGATGAGGCGTGTTTTATGTGACACGAGCGAGTCACTATATTTTGTTCATTGCTAGATTAACATGTGAGACAAGTTAGTGTGTATAACTATAAACGTTATTATTATATTAATATTTTCCCTAGTGTAGCGGGATTATCCTTAGTGCTATCCACGGAGGATGAATGGGTGTATTAATAGTGTTATATACTTTATTGAGATTACTCGTTTTAGTGATGTGATATACGAGAATGATATTGTATTGGTTATAACTTTATAGTAATGGTTAGTACGATAATAGGCAGTTATTGCAAGGCTATCGGAGTGGTTGCCTTAGTGCAACATGTTTTGTTCTAGCGAGGCCTCACCTGCGAGAGGGCCGAACTCGCACTTATATTATCTATTTTAGAGATTTTGGAGGGGATAGTGGTCTCGAGATATTCGATCCCGGTGTGTGTAGGGACTTTGTTGTTATGATTCAGTATGTGTTGGGTCTATTGTTGAGTGAAAAGATTTAACTCATTATTATGTTTAGCTCTCAGGACTTGTTGCTAGGAAGAGCGCATTGATATATCTATCCTTTAGAGACATGACTGTTAAGAGTTATACCCATATGTTTGGGGACAAAATTTTGAGAACCTCGATTGTATGAATTCAGGGTTTACGGAATGTGATTACCACCATTACTGAATGATAGTGCAATTGGCGAAATGTTCTTTGCTCAAGTAAAATTACAGGAGGAGATGTAACTTTTATGTCAAGAGACAGAATAAAGGGGTACATGTTATGGACGGAGGGCCTAACGGATTTTGATAACCGAAAATGCTAGGTAGTAGTGTATCGGGGGGTTCCTTGTTTGGATATCACTTTGCGAGACATCCCACACATGAAACTTAGCATAAGGTTAGAAGTAGGAAGATGTTTGGTCATTAGTCTATGAGTTTGGTAACTCGATCGTAGTAGGAGCAGGTAATTATATCTGTAAGTTAGAAGTTGAATTATGATTTAAGGCTAGTGGAGTCGGTGGTGTGGTAAGAAAGCATTAAAAGTTTTGTTTTATCACCACGAGTAAAGGGTGGAACGATGATAAGGAGGATTTAAAATTTCCATTTCTAGGGTGATTGATAGTACCCAAGTGTTGTAATCACGTTGTGAGCATAAGGAAAAGAAAGAATTGGGTGTTATGTGTGAAGCGTATGTGATGCTAATGCTAGTATGCACGGTTTATAGGGTGTGTGGGCATCCTGGTTAGATGATGTTAAAATCATCCGACTTGAAGGGATGTGGTAACTGACGTGTGGAATAAATGTTTGTGGGACTAGCATAACGAAGTGGAAGTGGTAGAGTGGATGGAGCACCGTGAGAAAGACGATAAATCCATATGAAGCCCTTATGCTTTTGACTCATTTGAGTCTAGACTGTATAAGAGCTCATCTAGTTTGGAAATTGTGACAAAATAGTGTCCATCCTAGAAACCAAAGAGCTTCAGAGATTGGGTTGCTTCTTCTTCTATTCATCTTGTGATGATCCTGAGACTATAACCATCACTCACACACTTAGAATTTCATTCTTGCATTTCATATTGCACCTCTATGTGTATTAATGTTGTGAGTGTGTTTAAATCCCTCAATTTGATTTTTAATAATTTTTTGGGAATTTAAAACATATTTTAAACAAGGTTTTATTTAATTAAAACTTGATTTAAAAGGTCTTGGGGTTAATGTATAAATATGGATTGTTGTGTTTATTAGCCTAAAGTTACTCTGGGTAGAAACCGAAAGCGCTAGAGACTCTAGGGTTGGCTTTGTAATTATTTTGGGACGTGCGTTTACATTCATCCTCAGGCCTACACCTGCTGTCCTCTGATTGGCCTGAACTGTGTTTCTTTACTGAGACAAACCATCGCGTGCTTTCAGCCATTAGATCAACCCTTATCGATGGCCTGCATGTCTTTTGAGTGAATCCCAGTGTAAACCCTTTAACCAATCACAGCCTGTTTAATCCACCACCTGCTGTGAACCCTTAGATTGTAGTCAAAGGAGCTTGACTCAATCACAGCCCTTGTTTTTGAACGAAGCTCTGGAATCTTCTTCTCTTCCTATTTAAAGGCCTCTCATCTCAGC
This sequence comes from Sambucus nigra, assembly GCA_949130495.1. Lineage (NCBI taxonomy): Eukaryota > Viridiplantae > Streptophyta > Magnoliopsida > Dipsacales > Adoxaceae > Sambucus > Sambucus nigra. The sequence goes on from OX422207.1 coordinate 614,772,567, forward strand.
CTTCGAAAGCTTTTGCCATTTTGAAAAGTCTCAGAGAATAGAGAGAGGAGAGAGAAGAGAGAAGAGAGAAGTTAGAGAAAGAAATCAAACCCTAGTTAGAAATCCTAACTTCGTCCAAATACCTCTAAACCTAAACCACTTACCTCTCCATAAACACCATAACCAGATAAACACCATCCTTAGTGTTTCTTGAGTTATGAGAGTTCGAGTTGAGTGATTTCTGGGTTGCTGAAATCCTTGTGTTCATAAATCTTATTTCCAACTTAGACATAGACTCAGATCTTATTTCTCTTTCAATAGAAATCATAGATCTGAAGTTTTTCATGTCACAGAACACTTAGTTGCATTTATTTCTCATCTTGAGAATTTCGTTGTTGATTATTTTCTGATAAAACATTTTCTTACTTCAGAATCAACAATAGATGTTTTTCTATTTCTGTTTTTACAAAACCTAACCTGACCTAGTGGGATTCGCACTTGGAGGGTTCTCAATCCACATAATATTTTCAAAAGTGATTGAGAAAGGTCTTGACCGATTTCTTAAGCAAGATCTCCGTGGAATCTGGGTTATTTTGAAAGGTAAAAAAGGTTCATGGTTTTGTAAGAAAGAAAAATAACAAATACACTGCATATAGACTTTATATGTGATTTGTTAGGATCGTCTGTAACTAATAAGTGTGTGTGTGTGTGCATGCATGTGTTTTAGAACACCATTCACAAACATCTTCACACTACAAACACTCAAAGTGTTGGCTATAAGATTTGGTGAACAATAAGTCGACGTAAAGTGCTGAAACAAAGAAGAGTTGACAAACTGAGACAACTACATCAACAAACAAGATCTGCAGAAAAGTTAAGGACGCCAGAGGGTACAATCCTGAACTTGTATAGATTTGTTTTTGTGTGCATGTTAGTTAAATAGGTTGTAACTCATATATTTGTTTTAGTGATTGTTTTTGTTTTACTCCGTAGAGGGAGTCGTGGATGTTTCCTCAAGGTTGAGGTTTTACCACGTTAAAAATCCTGAGTATCGATATTTCTACATCTTCTCATCTCTTTCTAATAGTGTGCTGAGTTTAAAACATTTTAAACTGTTTACTAAAACTTGTTATCAAATCTTGTCCTAATCTCGTACATACTTTTGTTAACACATCTTGTGTTCAAATCGTTTTGATTTAAGTAAAGAGTTTCTTCAACAAACTTTCGGAGTTGCTTAAATAGTTTATTTTCATAAACGGCTTTGGCAACGCTTTTTCAATTGGTATCAGAGCTTTTGGTGAACTTTTTTCAAAAAGATCCTGAGTTTCTGAAACTGTTTTCTCAAAATCAATTATGGACGAGAAAAACGAAAGATATGGTAACTTGACCAGACCTCCAGTCTTTGATGGAACCAATTTTTCTTACTGGAAAGTAAGAATGATTGCTTTCATTCAAGGCACTCTGGGAGATGATGTCTGGGATATTATTGAAAATGGATACTCTTATCCAACTAAACCAGCCACTGATGGAAGCAATGAAAGGATTAAGAAAATATTGAGTGAGTTTACTCAAGAAGAGAAACAGGTTTCTCGAAATAATAACAAAGGCAAGAACGCTATATTTATGTCTATTAACGAACATGAGTTCAAGAGAATCTCATCCTGTACCACTTCCAAGGAAGCATGGGATACCTTGATTACTACCCATGAAGGAGACTCTAGGGTAAAAGCTGCTAAGACTCAGATGTTAATCCAACAGTATAATACCTTAATCATGTCTGAATCTGAGTCTTTCGATGATTTCTATATGAACCTTACTGATATTGTCACTAAACTTCATGCCAATGGTATAACTTATGATAGACAAGAAATTGTCTCTAAAATTCTGAGATCATTACCACAGAAATTTGACAATAAAAGATATGCTATTGAGGAGATGTGTGATACAAATCTTACTCCTGAATTACTCAGTAGCAAATTAAGAACTGTGGAAATGGAATTAGAGTTTAAGAAACAATTGACTCACACTAATAGGAAACATACCAATTCCAATCTTAGCTTTACCTCTAAGATGATTAAGCCTGAGTTAAACACCCCTAGTAATGATTCTGATGAGGACTGTGACTTAGAAAGTCTAGATAATCAGATTGCCCTAATGACAAAACAATTTAAGAAAATTGTTAAATTTAGAAACAGTGTTGCAAATAGACAGGGCAAGTCTAATTATTCTACTCCTTCAAATCACAAGCCCCATGAGAAACCTCATGACAAACAGAACAAGGACAACACAAGACCTCACAGAGATCTCAAGAAGACTGAATGCTATAGATGTGGTAAACTAGGACACATTGCTCAAGACTGTAGAGTTAATTTAAATGCCCAAAACAAACACTCTAGAGCCAATATCTGCAAAACCTGGGATGACTCAAGTGATTCTGAAAATGAGGAACCTGAGACATCTGATGGTTTTGATCCTTGTTTAGCCTTCTTTGCCAAAATCATATACAATGATGATATGCCTATGCTTGATAGTGAGGATGAGTTTAGTAATTCTAGTTCTGTTGCTTTGAATCATACTTTAACTGGTTTAGATGCTTTACTTACTGAGAACATTAATACCTCTTCCTCGGGGTGTGTGAGTCAAAGGGAAATCGATACTGCTGATGTCAATGGGTGCGTGAGTTTAAGAAATGAAACCTTAGGGGTCACTTCACACACTTCACTTAGTGACTCTGACAATGATGATCTCCCAGACATCCACACTCTATATACTAAAACTCTTAAGAAAAGTACTAGACTAGAAAAGATTGTGAAAGATCTTACCAAAAATCTAGAGGATCTAAGCCTAATGGTAAAACTGAATGCTGAAGAGTATACTACTCAATGCATGTCTCATGAAAGTGAAGTCAAAGTGTTTGATGAAAAACTGAAAACTTTAACTGAAGCTAATGAAATTATGGAGAAAAAATACAAAGGGACATTATTAGAATTGGAACAAACAAAAGAAAAGACAGCAACTGTTTTCAAAAAATTTACCAAATTTGAAAACAATTCTAAATGTTTTGAGGAATTCGTTGCTGAATCTAAAACCAATTCTGATGATAGAACTGGAATAGGGTTTTGCCCCAATTTGAAGACACAAACTAAACATGTTGAACCTATCAAGTTTGTGTCAGGAGGCAAAAGACCTATTGAAACATGTCCAGACTTTCATTCTCTAAAAACTAAGTTTGACCATCAAAACACTAACACTGGAGATGCAAGTTGCTCTAAGCATGAAAGTTTACCAAAGGGAAAATATGTCTGCCCCCCTATTAGGAAAAGTGAACCTGCTTTCAAATCTGTGCTATCTAGGAATAAAATTCAGTCTCAAAATTTCTCAAAACCTTTGTTTAGAGACTTTCCTAAGTAAAACCCTATTCTGAGCAACCTTTATTGCTCCTATTGTGATATATATGGTCACTCTTTCGATAATTGCTATGCTAGGAGACTGATTAAGCCTATCTACAACACTCCTATGTATCATAACTTTAACTATTCTAGGAGGAGTCGTAACAATTATGTCCTTCCCAGGCCACCAGACAAAAACTCTAACTATAGGAATAGAAAGACTAAACCTAAAAGGACATTTAATAGAAGGATTCCCAGAAACTTTTCTAAATCAAATGCTCAGGTATCTAATTTTACCCAAAATCATGCGCAAAATGTTTTTCAGCAAAAATCTACTGCACGCAAATTTTATCAAATAAGAGCAAATCAGCGCAAACAGAAAACCAGAGCAATTTGGGTTAGAAAAGATGATCTAGCACCCCAGATGAAGTGTAATATTGTTATTTCTGCCTTAAAAGCTGAACTTACATCTTCTGGTTGGTACTTGGATTCTGGATGTTCCAAGCATATGACAGGTGATGATACAAAACTTTTAAATAAAACCCATTTTGATGGTGGAAAAGTTGTTTTTGGTGATGGTATATCATCCCAGATCATAGGCAAAGGAACCCTTAAAGAAAAAGGACTTCCACTTCTTGAAAATGTTCTCTTAGTTAAAGGTCTTAAGGCTAATTTACTTAGCATTTCGCAATTCTGTGACTCAAACTACACTGTTACCTTTTCAAAGAACAATTGCAAGATTTTAAATGAAAAGGGAGAATGCTTAATTACAGGATTCAGGACCCCTGACAATTGTTATACTGTCATGTCTAGTTCTGAAATCTGTAATGTTGCCAGAATGGATGACAACGAGATATGGCATAACAGAATGGGTCACATTAATTACGAAAATTTGAGTAAATTGTCTTCTCAACAGATAGTTAGAGGAATACCAAAAATTAAACCTATTCATAACATTGTCTGTGGTCCCTGTCAAGAAGGAAAAATTGTTAAAGCACCTCATAAAAGGGTTAAAGATATCCTTACCTCTAATCCCTTAGAACTCATCCATATGGACCTAATGGGTCCTTCTCAAACTGTTAGTCTTTGTGGACACAGTTATATTCTAGTTATGGTTGATGACTTCACCAGATTCACTTGGGTAGCTTTCTTAAAACAAAAATCCGATACTTTTCAAACTTTTTTAAAGATTCTCTTACGGATTGAGAATGAAAAAGACACTCAAGTGAAAAGAATCCGAAGTGATAGAGGTGGTGAATTCAAAGACACCGGTATTGTAGAATATTGTGACTATAATGGTTACAAACATGAGTTCAGTGCTCCTAAGACCCCTCAACAAAATGGAATAGCCGAGAGAAAGAATCGAACTCTTCAAGAGATGGCACGTGTCATGCTCCATGCTAAGAACTTACTTAAGTATTTTTGGGTAGAATCTATTCGTACAGCCTGCCATCTTATTAATAGGGTCTATCTTAGAAAGAATTCGAAACAAACCTCTTATGAACTTTGGTACAATAAAAAGCCTAATCTTAAGTACCTTAGAACCTTTGGTAGTACCTGCTATGTTTGCAAAGATAGGGAACACTTATCTGAATTTGAGAGTAGAGGAGATAAAGCCATATTCTTAGGTTATTCACCTAACAGTAGAGCTTATCGAGTGTATAATCTTCGCACTAAGACCTTAATGGAATCCATAAATGTAATTGTTAGTGACACTACTGTGGAAAGCAAGACTAGTGAATTAACTATAGAAGAAGAATCGTCAAATATTTTAGAAAATGACTCTTCTGAAATAGATAATTCATTACATATTGAGTCACCTGAAGTACCTAACTGGGTTTCTAAAGATCATCCCATAAACAACATAGTTGGTAACCCTGGTGAACCAGTACGTACAAGATCCCAACTTAGAAATTATGCTCTCTATGCTTGCTTTGTTTCTCTCTTGGAACCAAAGAATGTAAATGAGGCATTGAATGACTCTCACTGGATTTCTGCTACGCAGGATGAACTTTTACAATTTGTCATTCATGATGTTTGGTTTCTTGTTCCACGTCCTGATCACAAAAAGGTTATTAGTACTCGTTGGATTTTCAAAAATAAAACTGATGAAAATGGGATGGTAATTAGAAATAAAGCTAGACTAGTTGCTCAAGGTTACTCCCAAATAGAAGGACTTGATTTTAATGAGACGTTTGCTCCTGTTACTCGCTTAGAATCAGTTCGTCTGCTTCTTGCTATAGCTTGTCACATGCATTTTACATTATATCAAATGGATGTTAAATCTGCGTTCCTTAATGGAATACTTGCCGAGGAAACCTATGTAGAACAACCTAAAGGGTTCATTGACCCTAATTATCCTAATCATGTATTTCGGTTGAAAAAGGCTTTATATGGTCTTAAGCAAGCTCCTAGAGCTTGGTATGAGCGCCTGTCCAGTTTTCTGCTGGACAAAGGTTTCAAAAGAGGTGGAAATGACCAAACCTTATTTGTCAAACATTTTGGCAAACACATTACTATCGCTCAAGTCTATGTAGACGATATCATATTTGGATCCACTTCTACCTCAGAAGTAAAATCTTTTGCTGAAATTATGAGTAAGGAATTTCAGATGTCCCTTATGGGGGAGTTACAGTTCTTCCTAGGTCTCTAAGTCAAACAACAACCAGATGGCTTGTTTCTTTCGCAGACTAAGTACGCATTAGAGATAGTTAAAAAATTTGGCCTCGAGAGTGCTAAAAGTGCTAAAACGCCTATGAGTACTACAGATAAATTATCTAAAGATGAAAATGGAAAATCTGTAGACTCTACCTTATATCGTAGTATGATTGGTACATTACTCTATCTGACTGCCTCGCGTCCTGATATCATGTATGCTGTTTGTGTTTGTGCGCGTTATCAAAACAACCCCAAGGAGAGCCATTTAAACGCTGTTAAATGCATAATTAAATATGTTAAAGGCACTCTATATTTAGGAATTTGGTACACGAATGACACACCTAGCACTATTATTGGGTACACTGATGCTGATTGGGCTGGGTGTACTGATGATAGTAAAAGCACTTCAGGCGCATGTTGTTATATTGGTAATAACTTGGTAGGATGGAGTAGTAAAAAACAGAACTGCACATCTCTCTCGACTGCTGAATCTGAATACATAGCCGCCGGTAGCTGTTGTGCCCAATTATTGTGGCTTAAACAAATGCTAAGTGATTATGGTATTTTAGAACCCACACTACATCTCTATTGTGATAATCAAAGTGCGATTAACATTTCTAAGAACCCAGTTCAACACTCGCGAACTAAGCACATTAAAATAAGACATCATTTTATTCGTGAATTAGTTGAAACCAAGGAATTAGAAATCAATTATCTTTCTACTGATCTACAACTTGCAGATTTATTTACCAAACCTCTTGATTATAATAGATTCATTTCTTTACGTAAATCTATTGGTATGATTTGTGTTGAGTAAATACCTGTCATATTTGCCAAGTTCTTTCCCTTTGTCCATTTGAGACAAAATGGGGGAGAAATTTGAGTCTACTGCATATTCTAAAAAGCTTGATCTTAGTAATTTTTTGCAGGTATTCTTCTTGTACAGTCATTCTTCATTGTAATAATAGGATGTTAAACTGTATATAGTTGAGTTATGTAATTTTTGATTTCTAGGATTTGGGTAGATAGATCTTTTATAGGAATAGGATTTTCTTATTTGTTGTCGCCCTACGAGTTGAGATGACTCAAAGGAGATTTTGTCTCATATTTCCAAAGGGGGAGATTGAAGCCCTTATGCTTTTGACTCATTTGAGTCTAGACTGTATAAGAGCTCATCTAGTTTGGAAATTGTGACAAAATAGTGTCCATCCTAGAAACCAAAGAGCTTCAGAGATTGGGTTGCTTCTTCTTCTATTCATCTTGTGATGATCCTGAGACTATAACCATCACTCACACACTTATAATTTCATTCTTGCATTTCATATTGCACCTCTATGTGTATTAATGTTGTGAGTGTGTTTAAATCCCTCAATTTGATTTTTAATAATTTTTTGGGAATTTAAAACATATTTTAAACAAGGTTTTATTTAATTAAAACTTGATTTAAAAGGTCTTGGGGTTAATGTATAAATATGGATTGTTGTGTTTATTAGCCTAAAGTTACTCTGGGTAGAAACCGAAAGCGCTAGAGACTCTAGGGTTGGCTTTGTAATTATTTTGGGACGCGCGTTTACATTCATCCTCAGGCCTACACCTGCTGTCCTCTGATTGGCCTGAACTGTGTTTCTTTACTGAGACAAACCATCGCGTGCTTTCAGCCATTAGATCAACCCTTATCGATGGCCTGCATGTCTTTTGAGTGAATCCCAGTGTAAACCCTTTAACCAATCACAGCCTGTTTAATCCACCACCTGCTGTGAACCCTTAGATTGTAGTCAAAGGAGCTTGACTCAATCACAACCCTTATTTTTGAACGAAGCTCTGGAATCTTCTTCTCTTCCTATTTAAAGGCCTCTCATCTCAGCCTTCGAAAGCTTTTGCCATTTTGAAAAGTCTCAGAGAATAGAGAGAGGAGAGAGAAGAGAGAAGAGATAAGTTAGAGAGAGAAATCAAACCCTTGTTAGAAACCCTAACTTCGTCCAAATACCTCTAAACCTAAACCACTTACCTCTCCATAAACACCATAACCAGATAAACACCATCCTTAGTGTTTCTTGAGTAATGAGAGTTCGAGTTGAGTGATTTCTGGGTTGCTGAAATCCTTGTGTTCATAAATCTTATTTCCAACTTAGACATAGACTCAGATCTTGTTTCTCTTTCAATAGAAATCATAGATCTGAAGTTTTTCATGTCACAGAACACTTAGTTGCATTTATTTCTCATCTTGAGAATTTCGTTGTTGATTATTTTCTGATAAAACATTTTCTTACTTCAGAATCAACAATAGATGTTTTTCTATTTCTGTTTTTACAAAACCTAACCTGACCTAGTGGGATTCGCACTTGGAGGGTTCTCAATCCACATAATATTTTCAAAAGTGATTGAGAAAGGTCTTGACCGATTTCTTAAGCAAGATCTCCGTGGAATCTGGGTTATTTTGAAAGGTCAAAAAGGTTCATGGTTTTGTAAGAAAGAAAAATAACAAATACACTGCATATAGACTTTATATGTGATTTGTTAGGATCGTCTGTAACTAATAAGTGTGTGTGTGTGCATGCATGTGTTTTAGAACACCATTCACAAACATCTTCACACTACAAACACTCAAAGTGTTGGCTATAAGATTTGGTGAACAATAAGTCGACGTAAAGTGCTGAAACAAAGAAGAGTTGACAAACTGAGACAACTACATCAACAAACAAGATCTGCAAAAAAGTTAAGGACGCCAGAGGGTACAATCCTGAACTTGTATAGATTTGTTTTTGTGTGCATGTTAGTTAAATAGGTTGTAACTCATATATTTGTTTTAGTGGTTGTTTTTGTTTTACTCCGTAGAGGGAGTCGTGGATGTTTCCTCAAGGTTGAGGTTTTACCACGTTAAAAATCCCGAGTATCGATATTTCTACATCTTCTCATCTCTTTCTAATAGTGTGCTGAGTTTAAAACATTTTAAACTGTTTACTAAAACTTGTTATCAAATCTTGTCCTAATCTCGTACATACTTTTGTTAACACATCTTGTGTTCAAATCGTTTTGATTTAAGTAAAGAGTTTCTTCAACAAACTTTCGGAGTTGCTTAAATAGTTTATTTTCATAAACGGCTTTGGCAACGCTTTTTCACCATATATATGTGTGCGATCAGTGTAGCACACCGAATCTGGTTGGAAGGCTATGGGAAGCCATTTAAAAAGGGGTATTCCTTGAGAAGGGTAGAATTTAACTATATGGAGAACACTCATAGCGGAGTTGTAATTAGTAAAATGTTGAGAGCGACTGGCGCATACAAATAGTGGAGATGTAAGTATGGTATAAAAGGTCCGGAAGTGCATGGGTCAGAATTTTTAGTATACACAAAGGAAAGAAGGGGAGTATTAAGTGCCCCTTAATGTGAGACATTACAAGTAGAAGTCGATGTCGAGTGGGACATAGTGAGTAGTCTCTGTGGACACTACTCATAAATAGAAATCGGTTGGAACAAGAGGATCAAACAGAGAATTATGTGGCTATCGACAATTCCTATAATGGAAGAGGCTGGTAAAGTCGGTAAAGTTTCTTAGATGAGTTGACAACCTCAAGGTAAGATCAAGAGTTCCTTCTAACGTGTGGAACAAAATGCCCAAGAAAGAGGTGATTGACATTCCTTTGGTGTGATTTGCAATATTAGCTAGTGTGCCCCAATCTTCCATTGAAAGGAAGGATCGCGCCGATACGTGGTCCTACACGGTATGATATTTTTGAATCCTACCTTCAATATGGGATTTTAGGAAGCAACGGGGATAATGTTTCGTTTTGAGAAATGTTGCATCACCCATAATCCGGGGAGTAGGCGAGCGGTGATTAACCATTAGTGGAGAAGTGTGAAAGTAATTTTGGATTCATTGTGATCGTTTATCTTCCACAACGGTTATAGATAGCAAGTGGAGTATAGTACGGTAATTGGGTGAGGATATTAACTAATGGTAGGGTTCCGTGGGAGCACTCGTACATGTTTATTGTAAACAAGATGCTTATTGAGTTTTTGGTGTGGAAAACCCTTAACTTTTCTCACTCTGAATATTAAGAGCTGGGCGGATAATAAGAATTTTGGATCGGTCGAGTTAGAGTCTGATGACTACGGTGGAATTCCAAGACTGTTTTAGGCGAACAAGAGTGTTCAGATGTTCGTATGGTTTCTCTTAGAATGGGAGTTTTGTGTTTAGATAAATCCGCGTAGTTGTGATGTAGAGAGGTACAACCTCCCAATGATATTGAAATAATGGGAATTAATAATGTATAGGCGTGTCTTATGCGAATGTCGTCGGATAGGAGCACAATGTGAAGTGTCTTTAATGAGAGTGTTAAACAAGCTTGATGTGAGGCGGGAGCTATAGTGATTGAGCGCCTTACTATGTAAATAGTTTACGTACTAATAAGGTATCCATAATTGTTTTACCAGGTAAGCCTTATTTTTTGAATTTCGGGACGAAATTCCATTATTAGGGGGAATTATGTAATACCCCGTATTTTTAAGGCTTTTAAATTTAGGAATTTATTAAATTTAATTGAGATAGATTAATTTAATATTAATTCAGAAATTTGTTTTAAATATTTACTAGCATGATGAGAGTTAGTAATTATTTAAAAATTATTGATTTGTTAAATATTACTTATTGAGTAGAGTAATATGTAGAATTGAATTTATTGAAATTGTCAGGAGGTAATAATATGATAATTATGGAAATTAAATAAGGACACGCCTGTGTCGTGTCGGGACTAAATTATTATTATTATAAGTGAATAAATTATAAATCACTCATATGGTCATTTCGAGTGCGCCAACATGTCCGGAAGGATCGAAATAGCCAGAAAAGTGTACACGGGAGTTTTGTTTGGGTCTCGGAGCATTTTTAGGCCTAATTGGCATCACGGGAGGGTATAATAGTCATTTTATATTTTTGGGTAATTAAACCCACGAATTTCCCCAAGATATATCAACCATTTGAGTTAGGTTTTTAGGGTTAACAATCACAGAACCTAAGAACGACCATTAGAGATGAAGGAAGGAAGCTTTCCAAGCAATCCAAGGCCAAGAACTCATCTGTTTGCACCGCCATCACCACCAAAACGTAGATCGCACGACGAGGAACACAACCATACCTTTTTCATCCACAAGTCAGAACCTTGAATTCCAGGCAAGTATCTATCTTGCTTTGTTTTTAGTTAATGTCTCACCCATGTTAGTTTAGGATTGTTAAGAACATGTTTTATGGAAGAAATTGATAATTTTGAGACTTAAAATCGCATGTTTTAGAGAAACTAAATATATTCTGGACATACCCATCATATATAGAGGATTATCCACGAATTGGTATGGATTTAGAGGTGAGAAATCTGGAAAAAAAATAGAAGAATGAACGTTTCATGTAAAATTAGGGTTCTTGATAATTATGTTAAATTATCCCATAAATTCAATGCCTTTGATGAATTTGGACATGTTTCACATAGGAAATCATGTATTTAGGTATATGTAACTATTAGAAATGTTGTTTGGGAGTTTGGGAATCGATAATGGCATTTTGGAGTAATTTGGAAGATGAAAACCGTAGGTTGAAACTGCAGTTTCTGGGCAAGGACTGCTTGATCGATCGATCGACCAAGAAAATCGATCGATGATCGATCGATCGACCCCCTTTCCTCAATCGATCGATCCCTCCAGGAAAACTGCATATTTTTCTCCTTTTGTTTAATTCAGTTAAAATGCGTCGGAAACCTTGATTATTATTGTTAGAGCATAATGGGTTATAAAGAAGACCAGTAGGGTCTAGGTAGAATCCGTTGAGAGAAATTTAATGTGGGATGAAATTGTGGGTGAACGGGGAGTTATTCAAGCATAGGAATTGTGCGTTTGTTTACTAAAAGATTGAGACTCGTGAAGGATTTAGACCCGAAGGTAAGTGAGAGCATACCTACTGAAATTATACTTAGTGAGATATAATACTTCGAGAGATGAGAAGTAAGTATGAAATAAATTATTTATGAGAATAAAAGAGACGAATCCGTTATGCGAGATAATTGAGTAATATGTGCTAAGAACGGATAATTGTAATTATTGGTCGTGGGCGCACCTAATTTAGAAACTGTGAATATATATATATATATATATATATATTTGGCCGTGTGATTGTGCATATATCATGTATCTGTGTAAAAATCACACTCGCACTACTTGCTATCACGGAGGTTGTCGCACCGGGACGGTCTTATCTCGATTGGACCTTTATGAGGGATATTGACTTTTAACCTAGAATATAGGATTCCTTGACACAGGCTATCTGAGTGATAGTCAAATGGTCTTAAGAGACGTGGGGGTATGTGCTGACCTCTTAGTGACTTGGAATTATGCTTCACCTCCATTTGTATGTGTTTGTGTTAATACAGTTCGAGAGTGATTCCGAACTAGTATTTACCTTAGTACGAGTGATACGGGGACTTGATAGCAGAGTATGTCAGCACCATAGATTTTATGTGGGGTACCGTTAGTATATATATTATATGTGTGACTAATATATATACGTATATCCATATGGGAACTTTCTACTGTGCGTATAAGTAGATAAGTAATGAATAAATGCTTCAACTTTATTATAGGTGTTCGGGAACTTTATAACGGTAATGAGTTGTTCTAAATAACGTAAGAAATCTTGAAGAGAATGATTTTCTAAAGTAAATATCATAACCTTGCTTTTCACGTGATAAAACCTTATGGAAAATAAGATAGAGAAACTTATGAGATTTATTAGTACGGTAGGCGTGCACACTAGATGAGAGGTGAGAATTCTAAAGAGAGTGTCGCATACTAACATGGTTATTGCATTAGCGGGTAAGCATTTTAAATACTTGCTAAACTATTTTTAAAACAGTTTTACACTCGAGCTCTGACCCGTTTCGTGTCTTTTTCTCTCTCTTGTATATATATATATATATATATAAATATGTATGTATTACAGGTGCCCAACCATACGGGCGTCATGCATAGGTTCTTTGGATTGGACGCGTTGTAGCCGATGTGGGAGTTGCAGGCCGTTGATTTAAACGACCTCTTCATCGATTCCATTCTTGTTTTAGTTCGGCTTAGTTAGGGTAGATGTCGCCCGTTTCCCTATTTAGTTTGGACTTGTCAGAAATTTACGTTTGTTTATATTTCTAGTATTTAGTATTCCTTGGGAGTTAACTTTTGTCAGGATGATTTCATATATTTTTATTTGACTTGGTTTGGTTAATCTAGATGGATTAATTCTTTTGTGTTGATTGCTAGCCATAGGACTTATGTGATTCTTAGACTGTGGATTATTTAAAAAGGTTTTCAAGTCAAAATTTAAAAATGGAAATAAGACTTAAAATTCTTTTGACACTTAGCTTAATTATTTAGGGTGTTTAATTTGGAAATTTTATTTTGCGACAATGATGCTAAGAATGAACCAACCGTTCACCTTGATTTTAATATAATAAATGACTGATCACCCGATATTTAATTAGGCAGGGTGTTACATCAAACCCGAAATGAATTTGATAAACAATGTTGAAATTATGATCTTAGGGTTTACAGACTTAGAATATGAAATGGAATCATAAATCATGGTTATAATCACTTAAAACCTATTATTATAAATTTTTATTAGTGGCATAAATTGTATACTTAAAGGAGGTTGGGTATTTGACTATTAAGAGGCTTAAAACTTATGGTTTGAGTTATTAATGGTCATTTATTCACTTTGGGGAAGAAGGCTTCTGCATGAATCTTATTCAAATGAGATTGAAGTTTTATTCGAGCACGATAGGAGGTTTTATTCGAACAAATTTGGCCTTTGGTTCGAAAGAGCCATTTGAATGACATCATCATTTCGTTCGAACGAAACTAAACTTTAAAAATGTATTCTTAAAAAAATAGTTTTTGAAAAATAAGTCTCTAAAAGTTGAAAACATTAAACGCTGAAATTGAATCCATGAATCAACAATAATACACCATTAATACCGTTGTAGAGATCCATGGGATGAAGGTTAAACTCGTATTGAATTTGATGTTCACTTTACTTGGTCGCTACAGTCTTCAACATGCATCATAGGCTTGAAGGGCGAAATAAACTCAAATCCTAACCTATGACTCAAATAGTTTTGTCCAAACGGAATAAATCCAATACTAAATTTTTTACAATAAACATTACAAATTTATTTGATGTGAAATTCGCCCTTATATAATGGCCTTGCTATTTTTGATAAATTCCGAATGAACCTAAGCACACTTAAGAAGAAGCTCAAGAAGACTTCTCAGGTATAAACCACTATAGGATCCAATCACACAAAATAAACATATGTGAACATAATGAAAAGGATATAAGACATAAAATCTCTACAAAATAATGTTGGCATGATACCATACACAAGATTGTACAATCATGCCACATGCCAAAACTAGGGTTTCTAAGTGGATAATATGGACCTTTTCAACACACGATCGATCTCAATTGGGGCTATGATACTAATTGTTAGGAAAAATAACTTGGGATTGACATTTAAATGCGAAAAAAAATCATCCATGTAGATATCTGATTAATCATGCATTGAAAAGAAAACAAGAACTAGGATTCACTAATTAATTTTTACTAAAATATTAATTAGTTCAAAGGGTATATTTATACCATATTATCACCATCTAATGAAAGTTAGCCATGTATAATTACTAACAAGAAATTACAGTCGAAATACAATGCGTGAATTAAAGCAAAAAGGGAGATAAAAAACTTGACATAGGTCAAGGATTTGGATGTGGTATTAAGCACTAAATGACGATTATTTGGAAATATTAGAACTTAGGCGGGAAAAGCTAATTGGATAACCCCCAACAGTTACGTGACAGTTGCATGGCAAGGACTTCTATAATTAAGCAGCTAGAAGACAAAGGAAAAAAGGACTCCCTCAACAAAAAACTACATTAACTCATTTTATCCTTTTCCCTTTCATTTCATTTCATTTTTATTTATTTACAGCTTTTATTTCACTCGAAGTAGTTTGTAACCTTCTTTATAGTTTATTAATTAATAGTTTCCTTGACTTTACCTTTAATTTGTTTTACTTTTTTCTTTACATTTCATCGTGTAGTTGTTTATTTCATCACATTTATCTTTCTTTAATTTCAGTTTATGTCAATTGTTTTTTCTTTTTCAGTTCTAGTCAATTACAGTATTTTAGCATTCACATCAAAGTCTTCCCTAAGGGAATCACAAGTCTTCTTAATTGAAGCAATGAACAATACACAATCGCCTAATTATCATAAGGCTAAGATAATAAATTTGTTGGTGAGACCATAACCTTGTCTGTCGTGCTCGCAATTAACCAAGATTCATAAACCAAGACAAATGAAAACCACAAATAAGGAGATGTGTCGATATCCTTCTCAAGTTAAAGTTATGGGGTGTTTACCTTCTTCAGGTTGGGGATGTTCTTCGGTAGGGCTCGAATTTTTAGGAATTCTTTTGTGAATTGTCATAGCCAAGACTATACACACACACACACGAGATTGATTCGTAAAGTATTCCCATACAAATTATAATGCGGACCTAAAATGTGTACATTTTTTTAACTCTCTCTTACATATTTAGTTTTCTCTCTCCTTATATTCAACCCACCCGCCTATTCTCTCTCCTTCCGTTTCTAGCCTCACACATCCTTACACGTGTTTATTTTATGTGATTCCTTACACGTTTCTACTTCCTCCATTATTGTTCTAATCTCCTTCTCAGTTCACTTAGTACTAGTCACAAGTCATAATTCACAAACCTATATGTAATACCCCGTATTTTTCGTGCATTTATTTAAACTGTATAGTTAATTACTTATTTTTTGACCGTGACATGTGATATGTCACTTCGTGTATTTTAATATCTTGTTATATGATTCGTGAATGTGTGACGTGAATTCACACTCTTTGGAAATGTACATAATACAGGGTAATACATTAATTAAATACTTTAATGACTTAGTATTATGGGCAACTATGGAATAGTCAGGGACTATGTGTCGGGGGTTTCCTTGTTTGGATTATTCTTTCATTATCGGTTCCCATTAATCGTGAAGTAGTATCTTATAATTCCGAGTCACACTTAACTAATTAATAACTAAGTTTTAACTTAATCGACTCGTATCGGCTTATAAAATAACTTAATGAGATAGTTGATTTATTAGAATATGTTTAATTTTGTGTTAACTTTTAGGACACTTAGAAAGTCCATATTTTTTTTTACTTAAAATAGTGAAATATAAGTTTTTTGGGTTAGTATATAGTTTGGACCAAGCTTCGGGTCATTTAGAGTATGTTTTGTGTTGATCGGGTTAGGCTAATATTGGGCCTATGTGGTACCCTGAGAAATTAATAAATAAAACTGAATAAGTAAAGATAATCCGAGATAAAAATATTTAAAAAATAAAAAGCATCTATGATATTATCCAACTGCCGATACAAAATAAATCCAACTCTGGAATATAAAATGTATCTCAATAAAATAAAAACAATCTCTTAATACAAGTACCGTGTTGAACAATTTATGAATGAGGATAAACTATAAGAATACAAATGCTTATACTGATATATAAAATTAATAGAAATAAGTTAATGAGATACACTGATTGACTTCAACATTCTAGAAATTGTTATAGCCTAAATTTAGTAGGCCATGTGGATCAATGAGCTACTGAATATTGCCCACATATCCATTTGGTTTTCTACAATAGGTATACTCGGTCGGCTCCAGAAGTACTTCGTCGACTGACCAACCGACCACAACCCGGAATATGAACCATTAATTAAATGAAAAGTCATATGTGGGATATTCACGGATCACCATGCACATACACGTGAATAATGCCCAATAATATATTATCTTATACAGGTGTAAATGCTTGAAGTTATAAAGGCATTCCATCTCTTGAGCTTCTAATTTCTATAAATATGCTACTATCCCCAGCTGGAGGGGGGGGGGGGGGACAAACTTATATGATTTTTACTACACCCTAGAATTGTAACCAAGAGATTAGAACAAAAACCCTAAACAAATAGTAGAATTACCCCATGGATGTAGGCTCCCTTCTTGAGTTTAACCACGTAAAAAACCTCAGGTGTCTTTTTATATTTTCTTCATTATTATTATTTGTGGTTATATATTTACATAGATAAGGCTAAGATAAATAATCCAAATTTAGACATCATCAGATTAGCACCGTCTGTGGGAATGACAAGTCACTATTGCTTTCTAACCAATTCTTTCGAAATCCATTTTTCATACCTTTGAAGTATGACATATATCCCAAAAAATAGTCTTGCCAGAGGTGTTCGATCTTTCACTCGAGAGCACTCGAGCATTCTAGGATGGGTGAGTAAAGCCTTTGCTTCTGATCGCCTAGGGTCCCTGAGAAAATAGGGGCCACTATAGAGGACCTTCTATACCACGAGATCGTCGAGAAGGATCTCTCTGATCTAGAACTAGCATGCGAGGATCCGCGCGAGCTGAGCAGACTTCTCAGGAAGATAACTTAGCATGCATGCACGACAGAGCTGCTAGAGAAACCTTAGTCAAGACTAATCCAGTCAACCACCCTTGAAAGGGATCAATTCAGTGACTCAAATACCGCCTAGGAGAAATAGACAAGTCTAAAAACCCATTGCAAAGGAGTTTTGTGAAAGGATCACCCTTCATTCCAGCTATCGTGGATTTTCGCACACTGGCTAATTTCAATCCACCTGTGGTTACTCCTAAGTATGAAGGTAAGACGGATCCCATCCTTCATATTGAACAGTAACAGGCAGTTTAAGTACCATCACTGAATCTGCACAGATTTGGTATAACAATTTACTCAGAGGACGAATTTTAAGCTTCCAACAACTCGTTGAGCTATTCATCAACAACTTTTTCTTTGGGGCCAAACCCATTAAAAGAGTAGCCCATTTGTTTAGCGTCCGTTAGCGATCGGACAAAACCACTAGTGAGTATATAACTCGCTTTAACAGTCAGAAATTAACAATGGTGGATTATGAAGAAAAGATTTTTATCACTGCTTTGATGAGCAAATTTCTCCCCGAGAAGTTATATTATGCATTGGCCAAAGACCCCTTAAAACTATGACTGAGTTGATGGATAAAGATGGCAAAATCATGAATCCCGAGGAGGCTATGGATGCCAAGAAAACCCTAAGTGCTAAGGACAATAATCATAAGAGTTATGACAAAATGGATGGAAAAGCTAAGAAGGAATAGAAACCTAAGATATATGAGGAATAAACTCCTCTCATTGTTGGCATGCATCACATTCTGGAAGAGATCATAGAAAGTGGGGATATCAAGTGGCTAGGGAAGTTGAATTCCCCTCCAAATAGGAAGGACAAGTCCAAGTATTTTGAGTTCCACAAGGATCATGGGCATACCACAGACAATTATATTTCCCTGAAAAAAGAAATTGAAAATATCATTCGTTGTGGAAAACTTTCTAAGTTCTTTGACCAAACAAAGGGGCGATAATCTAAAAGACGATCAGAATATCCTTGTAGAAATAGAGATAACAAGAAGAGATATCGAGATGATGATTCAAAAGAAGATCCAGATTTGTCGAAGAAACCCCGAGAACTTGAACTTGATATAAAAATGATATATTTTTATTGCCATTTCTTTTCAGTTCGAGACGCAGTTAGTGGTGATGAGGCAGCCGAGCGAAAAACCTATTAAAATGAGGCAAAGTCATGTTCATATATTCGACAAATTAACTTATCTGACGAAGTAGATGGACGCCCAAGAATGATTAACAAAGACAAACTGGTAATTGGTTTATCTAAGAATGACGTATCTTCAATGCTCTACCCTCATGATGACGCTTTGATCATCACTATGAGGGTGCACAAAGCAAGGGTTGCCATAATCCTAGTAGATAATGGCAGTTCGATCGATGCTCAGTTCTATATTTATTTCCCTAGTTTGGGATTACACAACAACAAGTAAGAACCGTACCACGAACCCTTGATAGGATTTTTAAGAGAAAAAGTATACCCTGTAGGAATTATCAAATTGGAAGTTCTTATTGATACTTGGCCTGCCAGTAGAAATGAAAGGATCCATTTCTTAGTCCTAGACAAGAATGCCTAATCAACCTATAATATGATCCTCGACAGGGTTGGCCTAAATTTTTTTGAAGTAGTACCATATACTATCCATCAGTGTTTAAAATTCCCCTAATTATAGGGTAGGTATTGTGAAGGGAAACCAAATCAAAGCTAGGGAATGCTATTATACTTCAGTCGACTATGAAGAAGTCATGAAGATCATACCACTTACCAGATCGAGACCATAAATCCCCGTGAAGAAGCTGATTTAGTTAAAGTCCAGGTTGTATAGGCGATAAAAATAATTGTCGTGGACGACGAAAGATTAGAAAGAACCACTCAAATTGGATCAACTCTAGAACCGACCCTCAAATAGGAATTAATCGAATTTCTTAAAGAGAAGAATAATGTATTTTCATGGAGCCATTAAGACATGCTAGGAATAGATCCAGAATTTATATGTCATGAATTGAACATCACTAAGGATGCCAAGTTGATCAAGCAGAAATGACGTGTATTCAATCCTGAAAAGAACATGGCTATCCAAGAAGAGGTAAACAAGCTATAGAAATCAAAATTCATTGAATATATCAAATACCCAGATGGCTATCCAACGTAGCGATGGTGAGAAAAAATATTAACAAATGGCGTATGTGCATTGACTTCATGGACGTCAATAAGGCCTGCCCAAAGGATCATTTTCCTTTGCCAAGAATTGATC
The DNA here is from genome assembly GCA_949130495.1 of Sambucus nigra. Taxonomy (NCBI): domain Eukaryota; kingdom Viridiplantae; phylum Streptophyta; class Magnoliopsida; order Dipsacales; family Adoxaceae; genus Sambucus; species Sambucus nigra. The sequence continues at coordinate 614,792,433 of OX422207.1, forward strand.
AGCTGGTCGACGTAGCATCCATACATGAATTGCTTAGCTTTATGGATGCCTATTCAGGGTATAATAAATAAAAAATGAATCCAGAAGATAGGGAGGAAACATCATTCATCACCAGTCGAGGTACTTACTATTATAACTTTTTTACTTTGGGCTTAAAAACACTGGGACAACGTACCAAAGGCTGGTGAATAAAGTTTTCAAAGAATAAATTGGGAATAATATGGAAGTTTATTTGAATTATATGCTTACTAAAATCAAAAAAGCTGTCGACCACGTTAAAGACTTAAGTCAGACTTTTGATTAGTTTAAAAAACATCAGATGAAGCTTTATCCGACCAAATGTGTATTCGGTGTGCATGAGGGAATGATCATGAGATTAATAGTAAATCAAAGAGGAATTGAAGCCAATCCACACAAGATTAAAGAACTGATTGACATACAATCTCCCTTGTGGAATAAAGATATAAAGAAATTGATAGGGAGAGTAGCTGCTCTTAGCCGATTTGTTTCTCGAGCTATTGCCAAGTTTCTTTCATTTTTTAAGGTTGTTAGAAAAACCTTTGAGTGGAATAAAAAGTGCAAAAATGCTTTCCAAGAGTTGAAAAAATACTTGGGGGCTCCACCCCTACTATCTCGACCACTTATAGGAGAAAAAATGTACTTATATCTTGTTGTATTTGAATCGACAATTAGCTCGACCCTAATTTGATTACAGAATGGAATTCAAAAACCAGTGTAATACACTAGCACGACCTTTAGAGGAGTATAAATTCGATACCCCAACCTGGAAAAGTTGGCTTTGGCCCTTATTGAAGCGTCGAGAAGAATGAAACCATATTTTCAAGCACATACCATTATGGTCTGTACTAACCTACTATTGCATCAAGCTATCCATAAACCAAAGAAATTAGGAAGATTTATGGCTTGGGCAGTAGAGATAGGAGAGTATGATATACTCTATTATCCTTAAACGATGTTGAAAGGTCAAGCAATAACAGACTTCATAGCGGAGTTCACTTACGAAGACAAAGCAACCAATCAAGATTCGATTAAGAATATGCTAACCGAGTAGACATTCTTAGAAGAGAGATCATAGACAAGCCAAGTCGTGCAAACTTTTTTTGAAGGCTAGTTCTAAAGTGGACAAACTAGAAACATCCGTTGCGCAAGAAATTACCAAACAGTTTGAGGAATAGAGAGAAAAAATATTCAGGCAAGGATTTCTGAGTGTTGGGAGATTTGCTGAAGAAATTCTTATCTGGAAGTTGTATGTCGGTAGGTCTTCCTGTATAATTGGCAGTGGAGCAAGATTAATTATAAACACCCCCGATGTCATAGCTGTGGAGTATGCTCTTTATTTTTAATTCCAAGCTTTCAACAATGAGGAAGAGTATGAAGCATTTATTATAGGATTGGAACCCGCTTTGTCATTGGGCACCGAGCAAATAATCTCTCACAATGTCTCTCAGCTGATTGTCAATCAAGTGCTAGAGATATATGGAGTAAGAGGAGAACTAATGACAAAGTACCTGGACAAAGCTCAAAGCATCATCACTATATTTTTGGCTCTCAGGATGGTAAGAATTCCATGCATTGAGAATACCGAAGCAGATGTAGTTACTCGGCTAACCTCTATAACCAGAACCGAATTAAGACGGACCATTCGAGTGGAAATCCTAACAAATAGGAGCATTGACGAGTCGAATATTTTCATAATAGCAGTAGACTTGGGCCCCTCATGGATGAATCCAATCAAAGGGTATATTAAAAATGGAACTCTACCAACGGATCCAAATGAGGCGAGGAAATTAAGGTACAAAGTGGCCAGCTACGTACTAAAAGGAGGAGTCTTTTACAAGAGAGGATTCACCATTTCCTTGCTCCAATGTATCCAGCCCATCGAGGTACAAGATCTAATTAAAGAGGTGCATGAAGGATCCTTTGGATCTCACTTGATAGGGCAATCATTGGTACGACGAGTGGCCATGCAAGGGTATTACTGGCCAACCATGAAGGCAGATTGTGCTTTATATGATAGAAAGTGAGACAAATCCCAAAAGTTTATCACAATACATTGAAGAGTGGGGACCAATCTAACATCGATCACCTCCTTTTGGTCTTCTACCATCTGGGGGATTAATTTGATTGACCCATTCCCGAGGATAAACAGGCGATTTAAATATTTAGTTGTGTCTATAAACTACTTCACTAAGTGGGTTGAAGTTGAATCGTTAGTCAAAATGCCCTATGAAAGAGCGTTCCAGTTTATATGAAAAAACACCATATGTCGATATGGCATATTATATGCCTTCATTACATACCATGGAACTTAGTTTATTAATCAGAAGTTTGAAGATTATTGTATTAAATCCAAGATGCTAAAGTTACACTCTGCACCAGGGCATCCTCAGTGCAATGGTCAAATAGAGGTAACCAATAAAACACTGCTCGACGGTTTAAAGAAGAGGCTTGGTGATGCCAAAGGAAATTGGGTCAATGAATTGCATATTGTCTTATATGCCTATATGACCACAATGAGGACAGCTATCGGTGAAACTTCGTATATGCTTGCATTTGAAATTGAAGCTATGGTTCCAATAAATATCAGTATGCCTAGTTAAGGAGTTATCAACTTTAACTCTCCTAAAAGCGACCTCATGAGATGGCTAGATTTGGACACAGTAGAGGAAGTAAGAGAGAATTTTACACTTCGGACAACTGCCTATCAACAACGTACTGTCAGGTTTTATAACAGAAGGGTAAAGATGAGCAACTTAAAGGAAGGAGATTATGTTCTAAAGAAAGTGATCCAGAAACGAAACAAATTAGAGTTCAATTGGCATGGTCCATATCACATCTCTGCTGTAATCTGATCGGGTACCTATCACTTGGAAACACTTGAAGGAGAAAATTTCAAGAACTCATAGAATGCCGACCATCATAGAAAATATTATGAGTGATTCTGAATTGAAGTTTTCAACATATATATCAGCTTTTTTCAATTTTAGTAAGAGTTCATCGAATTATCATCAATCAACTTCCTTTTTTAAGTTTTCATTTTGGGAGTGGAAGATATACCAGTCTCCAAAAAGTAGCCCCATAAATTTATAAATTATTAATTTCAATTTTCAGCAAAATTTCATGTATGACTTCGTCTTTGAAAAGTCAAGAATAAGAAGTTCCTAATTTTAAAATTTTCTGTATGACTTAAAGTCAAGAACAAGAAGTTTTACCAGACCAAGTCAAGGAACAAATCCTATAAAATTTGGTCTTCAATTTTAACTAATCCAAACCATCAGTTTAAAACAATAAGAATCGTTTACATAAGGCTAAAAGTGTTAGTAGAACCTAAGGTAGGACAACTCAGGTTCTTCCAAATAGGTAACCAGTTAAGAAGATTAGTCGTCCAAAATCTGACCACATAATCACTATGTTAAAACACTCGTAGACCATAACTATGAAAATAAAGTGTGAATAAACAACTCATATATATTTTATTCAAAATCATAAAAATGCAAAGGTTTCATTAAAATGATTTACTGGTTATGCATTGCAAAGATCAAAGCAGAAACGATGTCACCGGAATGGAAGTTTTCCCATAGCTTTCTCCATGCCCTTAAGGGGAACATCTAAAGACGAAGGTATAACAATGGATTCCAATTACCTAAATCTTTCTTGCCAACTAGAGCTAGGCTTAACCAACAAATGCAGAGGTCAAATGAGAGTGTCCTCTCCGTGAAGGCCATAGTCTCCGAGATATTACCTAATTACGCTTATGGGTATAACATCAATAGGAATCCAGTTGGTGTCAAATTTTAAAGGAGGATTAGGTTGGTACAAACAACCAGGGTCACAACAATGCCACAAGGTGTCTTTTGTTGGTACCTTGAACACTTATAGAGCATTCAGCCACCCCATTTGTACCCTCCTCTCCTAGCCCGCTCCAGTTTATCACCCATATGTTCCAAGGATTCATCATAACCATTCATCCAAATGGTTCGCGGTTGCTTATAAAAATGAAAGTTAAGATGATCAACCCTGTCATTTAATTTCTTAATACTGGCAGATTGATTCTTGATCAAAGTATCCTGGTCTGCCAGAGTTTTCTACGTCCTTTCCTCCTCAACAGTGGTCCGAGCAACTACCACCTGCCTTGATGACTGGCCACCTTTAAATTATTTTAGATTTTTAATGTCCTCTATCAATCTAGCATTATCCCGTTCTAGAAAGGATACATCTTCAATCTGGTCAGCACCCACTGATTTCTCTAGGCCTTAAATTCATTCCTCAACAAATTATTTTCTTATTCTAGTAAACCAACGATCTCCCTATTATTAATAAACTCAAAATTTATTATAAATTCTTTCATGCTATAGGCTAAAGAAATATCCTGCAGTTTCTTTTTATTAAAACTTGCATCGCTGTTAAGCCGAGCATATTTTGCTTCATAATCGGAATGCAGACTTGTAAGGGATGCTTTATGGTCCTCCTGTATCTTGAGGATCATCTCATAATAGGAAGAGTTAATCACTACTTCTTGATCAAATAGCTTGTGTAGATGAGCATATATCTCTTTGACTTGGTTGGAAGCATCCGAGCCGAGCAGTTCCTCCAATTCATCTTCTTTCAGATCTTCATAACCTACACTAAAGAGCTGAACACTTTTCCTATAGAGATCACTTTCAGTTGTTTTTATGACAGATCTCCTGGATTTAAATTGAAGAACATAATATGAGTACAAAAATTAAGAAACAAGTTTAGCAAACATCAACCCTATGCAAATGAAATGATGAACAATCTTATAAAATTTGTGAAGAAGCACATCATAAGGATAATTGTTTTATGTTATAAGGAAACCAAACCAGACATTACAAGGAAAAATAAAAACTGCAAATGCAAGAAAAAACTCAAGGTTCTTACACCTTTTCCTTGTCTTAGGTCTTTTATTCTGTCGAACGAGAAACCACCACTGAAGTCTCAGGTACCATAGAGGATGCACTAATGCCCTCCTCATCCTTAATTTCTTCATTAATAACTGGAGGAGTACCCGTATTATACTACTGGAAATTTTTTAAGTCGGTTGTAGTAATGACTTATTTGAGCACAACATCCCATCCCTATTTGAAGGAGGTCTTCTTCAGGTAATCAATCTGCAGAGCTGCAGTAGCAAAAGCCTTATCCCAACCACGTGTATAATCATCTTCCTTCTCCTTCTTTATGGTGTATTTCAACCCTTGGTATTTACCCTCCACCTCAGTAGTGGCCTTAACAGCACCCGTAACAACTTTCTTAGAATCCTTCTTAGTTGGCTCGATGTTGTTCAACAAGCCTTTCCACTTCTCTTAATCCTTCACATAGGCTTCTTTAATGGCATTTAAGGAGTCTTTAAGGCCTTTAAAGACAGATTCCACATCAACTCATGACTCTCTTAACTGGTCATCCCTTATCAAAAGTTAGTCATAATCAACCACGAACTGAAAATTTTAGAGGATTAAAATTTAATCAGTAAAGTATGAAGGACATAAAATACCCACCAAATATACAAAGCCATGGGTTGAAAAACTTACTAAAGACAAATTATAGTTGACCCTCTCTAATAAATTTTCACAAGACAAAGGGGTAGCTGCCGACCTATCAGTAGGTAGAACTCTATAACCGATCAAACCCCTGGTTAAACCAAGGTTCACTGCCATAAAAGCAACATCAATAGATGACTTGTCAGCTTGAATCTTTTTCACCAATTCCTGGTGATTGATAGGACCTTTTCTCAACCTCTTATACTAATGCTCTATGTTCTTTATCTTTTCAGGAATCACCACTACTGGGCACTTGGAGTTGCCTTCACCAACATCCTTTTTGTTCTCGACAGGGGGGAGACATAGCTCCACCAATCAAGTTGGGTATATTCCTCCTAACCATCTTATTTGGGGAGGAAAGGGTAACTAGAATAGTACATAAATATAAGGACTCAAAATAGGAAGAAGTTCCTCAAGGGGAAGTATCTCCCTCTTCTTATAAAGAGGACTCAAAAGCAACGACAGATGAGGAGAAGGCCGGCTCTTCTAAATCAATGGGGGATACTAGGATATCTTTTGTAGGTCTAGCTACAAAATAAGTGATTGAGCTTTGATATTCAAGAAGAACAGATTCGAATGAGTATGGTATTCTCTTATCCTTTGAGGAATAAACCAAATGTACTTCAAGTTAAAAAAATTAACATCTGAACTAGGAGGATAATCATTCTTCCTTCTTTCTACAAACATCAAACAAGAAGATAAGGATCAACAAACAAATTAATTCAAAGCAAATATAAAGAAAATAAGATAAGTAATTCAAGTGCCGACCTATGCCACACCCTTATTGAGGGCATATTGGCCCAGTGTATTTGGCTCCCTCAGGAAGAGGAGCATACTGTCAGTTTTTAACTATAATCCTGTACTTCCAATAATCCTTATTGGAGTCAGGTAAATTCACCACCAGAGCCCTGTTGGAATATCTACTCTTCAGGTAATAAATGTTGTCACCAGTGGTCCCCCAGCTCTAGCAATACATGAGTTTGGTTATTCTTATGTGTGTCCCATGTATCTCATTAAGGCGGTTAACTCCATTAATCACTCTCAAAATATTTGGAGCCACCTAAGTAGGGACTACATCGAAGTATTGAGAAAATTCAAGAACAAAATTATTTGGTGGGAATAAAATGTCACATTCAGTTATCAAAATTGTTAGCAACCAGGACCTTCACTTAGATCACATAAATCGTAAGGGGCAGAGCAGAGACTATCTCTGTAGTCACCTAATCTGGGATCTTTCTTATTCTCTAAAGTCTTCCAAAGAACTCTCATCTACTATATAAACTATCTTAGCAGCTCAAGAAGTAAAAAGGGACTAAAGGGAGAACGATCTTACAGTAGCAGCATAGGGTGAAAATCCTCTAATAGTAAAAATAAAAATGCTAAAATAGAAGATAGAGTTCAAAATTGCAGAAGTGGGACAAAATGAAGGGATAAGGAAATCTTTTTTAGATAAAAAGATGACTCTTAAAAACTGGGATTTGAAGTGATTAAACGTACCAACGTTTCGGCTTTATATGGTGTCCTAAATCCCAAAATGCCAAAAAAACCTGTGTACCCTCTGGCGGTTCGCTATTTTTTAAGTTATTTACAAATTTCCACCGCCTTAGTATGAACATGTGAAAAATTATAATTCTTGGAGGTCGGCTACCGACCACAACCTTTTTAAAGTGTCGAGGAACTTTTGGGACTAATACTCCATTCTTTTGATACATCTTCAAGCATGAAGTATTGGGGAATTTTTTTATAGCCTAAATTTAGTAGGCCATGTGGACCAATGAGCTAGTGATGATTGTCCGCATATTCATTTATTTTTCTACGATGGGTATACCCGATCGACTCCAAAAATCCTTGGTCAGTCGACCATATCCTGATATATGAACCAACAATTAAATGAAAATTCATACGTGGGATATTCTCGGGACACCATGCACATGCATGTGAATACTGTCCAACTATATATTATCATGTAAAGGAGTAAATGCCTGAAGTTATAAAGGAATTCCATGTCTTGAGCTTCTAATTTCTATAAATATACTACTATCCCTAGCTGGGGGGGGGGGGGGGGGGGAGGGGGGACACAAACTTATACGCTTTGTGCTACACCGTAGAATTATAAGAAAGAGTGATCCAAGGTAACTATCCCACGTATTGTACTCACTCGCGGACATCGGTACATCAGCCGTAGGATAGGGGTAAAAGGACCAAGGTAACACCTATCTCATCACCAGTGTACTAGCACGGTCAACGGTTTATGCGCTCCATCTAAATACTTCCTAGTACGCCCCCTATGAGCACACGCACCACCCGTGTATGATTATACATAAATGAAGTAAACAAGTACAACCCTATGCAACTGGGACAAAAAAAAAGTATAAAACCCTATTCAACTGGGTTACACATAAAGTCTTAATATTATTCATTAATACACACGTTAACTACAATCGGTTATGGATGAAACTAGTCTGGATACCCAAGTCTCTCACATCTAACTATCAACACACCTAACTCATACGAAATCTTGCTCGATGTAATAACTACCCTAAACTAGGGTTTATAAATTTATCTTAGACTCTCGTAGGATATATGCTGTCCCTAAACATCTCACCGCACTAACCCAAACATTTACCGGTACTCTAGATCTCCAACTAAACATATGAAAATCCATTATATTCTCGGATTACTAAAATAATATCTTTGGTCTTGAATTAATAAACTCTAATCCAATAAGGCTAAACTTCCAAATCTGACTAAACGTCATTCGAATGAGATTTGGATCTCGTTCTGATGAAGTTACACCAGTCGTTCGAATGAACTTCCAAAGTCATTCGAATGAAACTACCTAGGTTGTTATAACAACCTCCCAAGTCGGTCTAACGAGATGATATACCTTGTTCGAATGAGAAACCCATCTTGTTCTAACGAGATTGATGCGAATCCCTTATTATACAAACCCAAAATCATCATTAATAACCTCAAAACCTAACTTCCAAACCTATAATCGATCCTAAACCCAAACCCTATTAGATATAGGGTCTATAACAACAATACCAACCTAAATTCTCATGGTTTAGGTGATTAAATCAAGGTTTATGCATCAAAATCAGTTTATGGTTTAAGAACCCTAAGTTCATCAATCTAACCAATTGTACTCATATTCGATCCAAATTCACGGGGATTTTGTAAGATTCATTAATAGGATTCAAAACATATTTAAATTCGACTCCAAGATTAATTCAGCAGATTACTCAACAAATCGTTCAAGTTAGTTAACTAGGGAATTAAAGTTTAATTTCTCAATTAACTAATTTGAAAAGTTGATTGTATAAAATTAAAATCAAATTATACTCATGTTAGTTCATAATCCAATGAACTACTACTACCATAACATAATCCCAATTAAATGTTTAAACAATGCAAACTTGCCTATGGATTCATTGAGGAATCAATCCCCGAAAACCCCCAAATTCCTTCACCATTGTGTGCCTTTTCTATCTTTAGCCTTCTAGGGTTTCTCTAATGCCTTAAATGTGTTTTAGATTTAGTCTAATGACCATTTAGGTTGGCTTCCCACAAAATTAGCCTTGTACCCAATATAAGCCTCAACCCAATGACTTCAATTAACACTCCAAATGACCCCAAAATCTACCCTAGCCATATACCAACCCAATAGACTTAAAACCCATTATTTTAAGTCAAGAATGGACTTTCTACGCATCCCAAACATCAACGTGAATTATAACAAATTCTAATAATTTAATTGACTCGTTAAATTGAGTTTTAAGCCACTATGAGTCCAAAGTAATTAAAATATAATTATTAATTAATTCCATGCAACTCGACATTATAAGAAACTACTTCACAATCGGTGGGACTCGATAATGAGGGGTTAATCCAAACAAGAAAACCCTCGACACGTAGCCCCTAATATTTCCAAAATTGCCCATGATACCAAGTCACTTTTAAATATTAAATTTATGCATTATTGTGTATTAATTCCGATTTTAAAGATGAATTATATAACATATATAAATTATAAATAGTGACTTAAAATGTCACAACAAGCACACATAATTAATTTTCATAATTAAATAATGCATAAAAATATAGGATATTACAACCTAGGATTAATTTCCTGGTTAGAACCTTTATTAAAATAATTTAAAAAATCTAAAACTTACACAGTACAATAGAGATAACTGTATAGGCTAAGGAGATGAATCACACCATCCGACTGATGGGGACCGGACAACTCATCTAGAACGTCCCTAAGTCGACGAACAAATAGTTTTAAGTTTTTCTTTATAATCACGTTGCACAATGAGATATGTCTGAACTCCTTAAAGATCTCAATGGATACTTTAAGCTGGATGATCAACCTTCTCTAAAAAGTAATAACGAAAAGCCATGCCAGCGGGATCGAAAATAATTGGGGATTTTAAGACCTTCATTTATTCAACCAGTCTAGGGCAAGTATGCATTGATTAAAAATTTAATTAAATTTGTGTTATGATTGAAGTAGTTAATATAAGATGGATTAAAACTCATGAAATTTGATTTTAATAATATAAAAACCTAATTTTTGTAATTAGATTTAGTTATATGTTTAAGCTTTAATCATATTGATGAACTTGAGTAGTCTGGTAATGAATCCCTTAAATTTGACACTGAAATCATATAATGTGATCACAATAATGTTATTTCTAAATCATAGTAATGGTAACCTCTAAACGCCCTCATGTTTAATAGATATTGGATCGAATCTGAGATGAATTTGCTAAATTATGAACCAAGGGTTTAGAGACTTATAATCTGAAATTGAATCATCAATCCTTGTAAGAGCAAGTTTTATAATTGCTTAGTTTATTTTTATATTTTGGCTTATCCCATTACACATACACTACACCTTCAAAACTTATATGGATTCGAAGATAAAGTTCAATACTTTCGGATTATTGAAGAATCATACGTCTCAACAACTTTAGAAGAAGTTATGGATGAATTTGGTAAAGCTTTACTTTACTTTATTAATTTTTAAGAGTTTGTTTTTCAAATATTTTTAAATATGTTTGTAAGATTTTTTTTTGAAAAACTCGCCAACTCGTTAGAACGAGAATGACTTGTCATGCGAACGAACTATTTAATGTCGTTAGAATGAGTTCTCTTAGTTCGAACGAAATCTAGATCGCCACCTTTAGGCAAGCTCTAGATCTCGTTAGAAGTCGTTAAAATGAGAATGGGCAGGTTGTTAGAACGAGCTTTCTAACGATCGAACGAGGTGTTTTTTCATCAAGCTTTGAAATCTCGTTCGATCTTTCATTAGATACCGAATCGAATGAAAATGAATGTGTCGTTCGAACGTTATACTTGTCATTTGAATGAACGAGTGAGATTTTATTTTTTAAATTAAATCTGATCCAAATCTCTAGTATTTGTCCTTTTTGTAACTACTTACCTTATAAATGGATAAGTGGGATTAAGGTCTCCAAGAACTCTTTTTTTGAAAAATTTTCACACCCTTTTTGAGTTATATTTGTGATCAAACTATTCCAATATTATTTTATAACCCTAGGAAACCTAGAGATTACTTTATTGAATCAAGAAGAACCTTTATAGTTCAAGCACTCTTGTATAGATTAATCTCTACTTTTGATTTGTGGAGTAAATGCTCTACTGCTGAAGAAGAAGGTTGATCGGTAGATACCAAGGGAAGGTAGCTTTCTATGGGCAGTGATGGACTGTGCCGTTGTTGTAGAAGTTTTGAAGAACCGTGCATTATAATTAGTTATTCTAAGTTGACTGTATCTATTAAATCTTGTATAGTGCTGAATAAAGGTTTAGCTATTTTTAGGGATTTTTCCTTACTTCTTCGAGTATTTGCATGCTTAGTCCTGAATTAAATTTGGACCACATCTTTTTATGTGCACCTAATATAATGAAAGATAAAATTTGGTAAAATTGAATTTTTGTGTGGTTGAATAATATACAAATCATTTCATAGAATTTTTGTACTCTTAAATTGGTATTATAGCCGATTACACAAAGTTTTTGTGTGATCCGTTAAAAATTTAGATTTTATTGATATATTTTCTATAATAGGATGCCTTTTTTATGATGTGTAAAACTATGCTTACTGGAAATCTAGGATGAGGTCTTCATTGAAATCAATAGATGAACGTGTTTGTCTTGTCCGTGAAAGGGGGTGGACACCACCTACAGTGACCAATGACAATGCCAAAAGTCTAAACTTATCTCTACATGGACATAGGATGATTTTAAATGGAGCAATTTTTACTCACGCGGTCTAAGTTCCATGTATGAAGTCATCACCCCTCACAAGTTTCGTTGCATTATAACGTGCACCACGTCTAAAGAAGCTTGGGATACCCTCCAACTCACTCACGAGAGTACCAATGATGTGAAAGATTCTAAGCTACAGAACCTCACCACCAAATTTAAGACTATCATTATTCTAGAGTCTAAATACTTTGATGAGTTTTATGCACACTTGTTGATTCGTCACTTTTATTGTATTTTATACCCCGTTAATTTGTACATTCTAGCATTCCCGTGCATGTATTTCCCGGTTCTTATACTCATTTATTGACTAACCCCTGAATTCATCATATATACTTTGTATGTGTCTTTATTGAGCTTTTATAGGTCTCGGGAATGCATTTTGGGAAGTTTGGTTTTGATCCGGAAATGTTCCGTTGACACTTGCACAGTCGGGGGCATTTTGGTAATTTCAGCACTCGGGTTTTGATCCCAATTTCTTCACGGAAGTTGTAGACCTTCTTCTTATCTTCACGCGGCCTCCGACGGTGCTTGAATCCGACCTCGAACGAAGAAGTTACGGTTGTTTCGGTGAAACATGGGACAACTAATGCCTATGTAGGCAACTCTCCTTCTCCAGCAGGCCCGAATCGATTCGCGATTAATGCCGAATCGATTCGGTTTCATACAGGGGCAAATCTCTACACTTCCGAATCGATTCGGATTTGGCACCGAATCGATTTGGCCCTGCATTTCCAGCTTTCTTCTTATTACTAGTTTGCCATTTTGGTTGGATTTTTGGGGATTTATCCCTTGTTTTTCCTCTTTGGTAGGGAGATTACTTTTGTTAGATATTTGGTGATATATAAAAACACTCTCTTCTCTCTCCTAGGTCAAGTTCATTTATGGTTTTCACCAACTTGTAAAGCTTTGATTACTAGTTGAATAGTGGTTGTTAATGCAAGAAAGGTTCATTTACTTCATCTCTACTTGTTCCACTAGCTTTAATTAGCCTTTAATTCCATCCCTTGTTGGTTTGTGTTTCAACTACATAAATAATTTAACTATGTTGTTAACTAGCATGTGTAGTTTAGTTTCAATTATGAGTAGCTAGACTTATGATTGGGGATCAAAATCCCACCTTGGATGCTTGAACTTCATATTTAGGGTTTGGATTATAATTGTTCTAATGGAACTTCATGTGTTGGTTTTGGAGTATCATAGCTTCTTAACTTCTCTTGTCATGCAAGGGTTAGTGTTTGGAGCTTTACTACAAACCCAACCCATCTAGCAATAATTAATTAACCCCTAATCCTCCATTGTTGAAGTTTAGTCTCTACATGGTTGATGTTCGGACTTAATTAGTTATGTTCGATTAGAATTGATTTCAACCAAGCCCTATAATCCCCTTCTTTGTGAATCCGGGGTGGGAGAATGATCCTCGATCCCTTTAATTTCTTGAACTCGAGCTTATCTTAGTTCTTTTTATAGTTCCGTAATTATTAATTAATCAACTGATCATCAATAGAATGTTAGTTTAGAGGTCACTCTCAATCACTTTTCCAAACTATTAAATCATCTTTTACACTTTAACTTTTATGACGTTTAGAGAATCCCTTTACCCCAATCCTGTTCTCTTAGGAGTGTTTCAATCCATGTGGATCATGATTCCGTACTTACTGGATATTACTTGTTGCGATAAATTTGCACTTGAATCACAAGCTTTATTTTGGGCGCATCAAGTTTTTGGCGCCGTTACCGGGGATTGGCAACTATCTTAGGGTTTAGAAATTCTCTTTACACTATTATTCCCTGTGGTCACCGTGACATCACGGTTTCCAAAAATCAATCCAAAAGCACTTGTAAATGCAAGACGCGAGTAGTAGCAATTTAAATCCTATTCGTGAACCATCGTCTAGTGAACCCTCGATTATTGGAGACCTTTACCATCAATTTCTCATCCTAGTTCGGTCTCATCTTCTTCGTATACCTGGGCTCACTCCGATCCCACAACCATGGCCGATAATGTTAGTGATCACGGTAGTCAAGAGGTTGTACCCGACCCCCCGTATAGGACCATGCGTGATTATTTGCAACCGGAGAGGACCACCTCTCCGTCTTGTATCATTTTTCCTTACAATGCCGCGCAATTCCATTTTCGTAACGGAATGATCCAATTACTTCCTACTTTCCACAGCATGGAAAGTGAACAACCTTACCTTCATGTTAGAGAGTTTGAGGAAGTGTGCCATACTTTTAGCGATCAAAACTGCCCTCTAGATGTCACACGACTCAAACTCTTCCCATTTTCCTTAAAGGACAAAGCCAAAACTTGGCTTTGGTCCTTGGCTCCTAATTCCATCGGGAGTTAGCACGAAATGCAAGCGCAATTTTTGAAGAAATTCTTTCCTACTCATCGCACCAACTCTTTAAAGGGTCAAATACAAACCTTCGCTCAAGCCGAAGGTGAATCATTCGAGAGATGTTGGGAGAGATTTAATGAGGTACTTCATAAGTGCCCACATCACGGGTTCGAAAAGTGGAGATTAATCTCGTTTTTCCACAATGGCCTTACCCTCAATGCAAAAAAAATGGTGGAGACAATGTGCTCCGGCGCGTTTTTTGGTTTAGATCCGGATGATGCGTGGGCACATTTCAAATATTGTGCCGAGACCACCCAAGCTTGGGACACTTCGGACCCTAGCAAAACCAATGACCGGTCATCCAATCCACATTCCTCTAGCCATGGGATATATCACCTTACCGAAGGAGATGATATGTCATTAAGAGTAGCCCAACTTTCTAATCGTATTGAGGCAATGGATGCCAAAGCTCGGGAACCATCCCATCCTTCTCCCTCACATGTAGATGAGTCTTGTGCCATTTGCGACGTTGACGATCACTCAACGAGGGATTGTCCAACAATCCCGGCATATAAAGTGATGCTTCACGATCAAGCCAACGCGATGGCCACTTACAAGAAACAATACATGACTCCTTTAGGTGAGGGCTATAATCCTTCATGGAGAAACCATCCGGGTTTCTCTTATGGGAAGCCCCAACATTCTCAAAATACACCTCCCCCGAATTATCAAAATCTTCCCCCACCTCATAATTTTCAGCAACCATATAATCAAGTTCCTCCACCCCAAGCTCAAATGTAAGGTCCCCCTCAGGGACCACCTCCTCCGGTTATACCATTGTATGCTCACCCGAACAAGAGGAGCCTCGAAGAGACTCTTCAATCTTTCATAACCTCCCAACAAGCCACGAATTCTAGGCTTGAAAAGGAAGTCTCCAAGTTGACCTTGGATTTGAGTATCCAAGAGAAGGGAAAATTCCCTTCCCAACCTCAAATGGCCATGGGGCAAAATAGTGTCAATGAAACTTCGAATCCCCCTCCTGATTGTGCTAAGGCTGTGACCGTTCTACGGAGCAGGAAAGTCGTTGATAAGCCCACCCCTCCTAGTGTCCCCACCGTCGTTAAGAAGGTTTCGCCCGACCCATTAGAGGTCGAAGATGCCTCCTTAAGGCAAAGAGAGGGGAAAGCCCCGTTAGAGTCGGATGTGGTTTCGAAGCTTCCTAGCCCCGTACCTTACCCTCAAAGGCTCTTGTCGCAAAAGGGGAATGTTAATAATGCTGACATACTAGAGATGTTCAAACAGGTCAAAATTAACATCCCTCTTTTGGATGAAATCAAGCAAGTCCCCGCTTATGCTAAGTTCTTAAAGGAATTAATAACTGTTAAGCGGAAATTATTTGTAAGGAAGAAAGCCTTCTTGGCCGAAAACATTATCTCAATAATTCAATTTGAATTACCACCTAAATATAAAGATCCCGGATGTCCCACCATCTCATGTGTGATAGGGGACTTTAAAATTGAGCAGGCTTTGCTAGACCTAGGAGCAAGTGTAAATTTGTTACCTTACCATGTCTATGAACAACTCGGTCTAGGGGACCTCAAGCCCACAAAAATAACCCTCCAATTAGCGGATCGCTCCGTTAAGGTTCCGAGGGGTGTAGTAAAAGATGTCATAATACAGGTTGACAAATTCTACTTTCCTGTGGACTTTGTGGTGCTTGACACCCATCCTACTTCTCCTAGCGGTAGAACTACCCCCATTATCCTTGGCCGTCCTTTCCTGGCCACTTCCAATGCATTAATTAATACTAGGAATGGCCAAATGAACCTGACATTTAGGAATATGACCTTGGAAATGAACATCTTCAATGTTTCGAACCAAGTGGGAGATTATGATGATGAAGTCCATGAGGTGGACTTTTTAGAGGAGGTGGTACAAGAGCATTTTGATGCTACCTATTTTTCGGACCCCTTAGAGGGATGTCTTGTGAACCCGATTTACCTTGAGAATAGCTATTCTCCTTATGATGAAGAGGTCAAGTTCATGAGCTTGTTGTTAGACGAGGACGAGAGTGTTGATGATGTTAATTGGTGTATTGTTTTTGAGGACTTACCCCCTCGTGATTCGTATGAAGTTCCCTCGGATGTGCGATTCCCCAAACTTGAATTAAAGCAATTGCCTTCCGAGTTAAAATATGCTTACTTAGGAGAAAATGAGACATATCCCGTTGTTATCTCATCAAGCCTCGAGGCGGGTGAAGAACAAAGGCTGATAGATTTGTTAAGGAGATATAAGGGTGCGTTTGGGTGGACAATTGCAGATTTGAAGGGAATTAGTCCCTTGATTTGCACTCACAAAATTAATCTTGAAGAGGATGCAAAACCCTCTCGTGAGATGCAAAGGAGATTGAATCCGGTGATGAAGGAAGTTGTGAGGGCGGAGGTAATTAAGCTTTTACATGCTGATATCATATATCCAATATCCGATAGCAAATGGGTCAGTCCAATTCACGTAGTTCCAAAGAAATCAGGAGTCACCATTGTAGAAAACATGAAAGGGGAATTGATCACTAAACGCACCACCACTGGGTGGCGTGTATGCATCGACTATAGAAAACTTAATGCAATGACATTAAAGGATCATTTTCCCCTTCCATTCAATGACCAAATGTTGGAACGCGTGTCCGGCCATCCTTACTATTGTTTTTTCGATGGGTACTCGGGTTACAACCAAATCGAACTTGATCTCAAGGATCAGGACAAAACTACCTTCACATGCCCTTTTGGGACTTTTGCTTACAAAAGGATGTCCTTCGGGTTATGTAATGCGTCTGCTACGTTCCAAAGGTGCATGTTGAACATGTTTAGTGATATGGTAGAACGTGGTCTAGAGGTGTTCATGGACGATTTCAGCGTCTTTGGCAACTCCTATGACCATTGTCTTTCCATGTTAGAGAAGGTTTTGTCTAGATGTGTGGAGAAAAAGCTCGTGTTAAACTAGGAGAAGTGCCATTTTATGGTCATTAAGGGGATTGTTTTAGGTCACATCGTCTCCTCAGATGGTATTGAGGTAGACAAGGCAAAGGTTGAGGTCATTGCCAACTTACCCGCCCCTAGATCTCTGAAAGATGTAAGGTCTTTCCTTGGGCATGCAGGATTTTATCATCGTTTCATCAAGGACTTTAGCTCGATTTCTAGACCCTTGTGTAGTCTCCTCTCCAAGGAAACACCGTTCGAATGGAGCGATGAGTGTCAAGCAGATTTTGAGACTTTGAAAAGTATACTTACCACCGCTCCAATAATTCAAGCTCCTGATTGGACCCTACCCTTCGAATTGATGTGTGACGCTAGCGACTTCGCGGTTGGGGCTGTTTTAGGACAGAGGAGTGACAAGAAACCCCATGTCATTTACTATGCAAGTCAAACTCTTAACGGTGCTCAGTTGAACTATTCAACCACCGAGAAAGAGTTATTAGCGGTTGTCTACGCTTTGGATAAATTCCGGGCATACCTCGTGGGATCCCCCATAGTTTGTTTTACGGATCATGCGGCGCTCAAATACCTTTTGTCTAAGAAGGACGCCAAGACGCGCTTGATTAGGTGGGTGCTCTTACTCCAAGAGTTTAATTTGACTATTAAAGATAAAAAAGGAGTAGAAAATGTTGTCGCGGATCACTTGTCGCGGTTAACGTTTGAGGCACCCAAGGACCAACTCCCCATTGCTGAATTCTTTCCGGATGAACAGCTGTTCTCCACTTCCTCTTTGCCGTGGTTCGCTGATATCGTGAACTACCTCGTGACTGGTTTGATTCCATCTCATTGGACCCCTCAAGAGAAGAGGAAATTCTTTAGTTGGGTGAGAAGATTCTTTTTCGATGATCCGTATCTGTTTAAGTATTGCCTCGACCAGATCATCCGGAGATGTGTCCCGGATGATGAGTATGAGAGCGTAATTCGTCTCTCCCACACGGAGGCATGTGGGGGCCACTTTTCTTCCAAGAAAACCGCCGTAAAAATCTTGCAATGCGGGCTTTATTGGCCCACACTTTTTAAGGATGCACACGAATTCTGCGTTTCGTGTGATCGTTGCCAAAGATTAGGTGCTATAACCCGTCGAAACATGATGCCAATGTCCCCCATTCTAGAAATTGAAGTCTTTGACTGTTGGGGAATTGATTTCATGGGCCCATTCCCGCCATCTTTTGGTAACCTTTACATCCTGGTGGCCATAGATTATGTATCAAATTGGGTCGAGGCCATTGCGTCCAAAACCAATGATCATCGGGTGGTGTTGAAGTTCCTTAAGGAACACATGCTTTCGCGTTTCGGAACTCCGAAGGCGATCATAAGCGATAACGGAACTCATTTTTGTAATTCTCCGTTTGCTAATCTAATGTGAAAGTATGGGGTAACTCATAAATTTGCAACTACCTACCACCCGCAAACAAATGGCCAAGCTGAATTGGCCAATCGAGAGATAAAGCACATCCTAGAGAAGACGGTCAATCCCGACCGCTAGGATTGGTCTATTCGACTTCCTGACGCATTATGGGCATATCGTACGGCCTACAAGACTTCCTTGGGAATGTCGCCCTTTAGACTTGTGTACGACAAACCATGTCATTTACCAGTAGAAATCGAGCACAAGGCCTATTGGGCGATCAAGAAATTCAATTTTGATCTAGACAAGGCCGGAAAGAAGCGAATGCTCCAACTCAATGAGTTGGATGAACTCCGGAATGTTTCGTACGAGAGCGCGAGAATTTATAAGCAAAGGGTGAAAGAGAGGCACGGCAAGCGCATATCCCGTAAAACATTTCACCCTCTTCAAAAAGTTCTCTTATACGACTCTAGGTCGCATTTGTTCCCGGGTAAGCTAAGGTCTAGGTGGACGGGTCCGTTTGTCGTTAAGACCGTCCATCATCACGGTGCAATTGAGATTGAGAACCCATCTGATGGGAAGTTGTTCAAGGTCAATGGTCAGCGTCTCAAGCCTTTCCTAGAACCATTTGACCCATGTTTGGACACGATTCCATTGTCCGACCCCGTTTATGGGGCTCTATAGGACGTCGAAATTGTGAGTTTTTGTGCCGAGCATCCCCCGGCATGTGTGGGGTGAAAATTTTTTGTCCCGGACCCTTTGTACATATTAAACTCCATCTTTAGAGTCCAAAAATCCACCCATTAGCAGCCCAATCCAACCATCCTCAAAAAAATGGTGTTTCAACAAAGCAGAAACTTATATCCCAGCAGCCGAATCGATTCGGTTTTCCACCGAATCGATTCGCCCCACTCCAGTAGCCAAGTAAGGGTTTGCGAATCGATTCGTAATTCTGGCGAATCGATTCGGTAAAACCAAAGTGTCAGGTCTCCAATTACGAATCGATTCGGACAACCACCGAATCGATTCGGCCCCTTCCAGTGTTGAATTCAAGATGTGCGAATCGATTCGATTTAACTACCGAATAGATTCGGTCCCCCTGTCACTTAAAATCCCTTAATTTTTATCCAATCATCTTCTCATTCTCTCTTCTCCCTTAACCTGCGAACTAGTCTCTCCCTTATCATTTCCCTTCCTCAAATCTTTTTTTTTTCAATCCATGGCTTCCTCATCCAAGGCATCCTCATCCAAGGTAACAACTCCAATCTTTCTATGTTAATTTCAATATGAAATGTGTGTTCATTCTATTCAAACTAGGGGAGCTATGTGTGTATTTCCATCTTAGCATAAGGTGTATCTGATTCATGAATTGTCCATTTTTCATTACTGATTTCCATCACTATCCAACAAATACAACCTTTTAATTGTTGATTATTGTGTTGTGTTGTATTTGTTGGGGGCTTTCAAGAATCAAATGCATTTTTTTCTCCCTATTTTGAGCAGGATGCACACCACATGTTCGATAAAAGGCCTAAATGAGGAGTTGATCCCCAAATTTTTCCATTTTTGTGCCTCTTATCGAACATTGACATAGGTTCTACCTTGCTTGAGGGTGATGTATGTCGGATACGCTTATCGGATCATTTTCTTCCGACATGCACCACCGATTCCTTTTTGATCCTGTTTCACGCTAAATTGATTTTATGCATTACGCTAATGGTGTATGTATCAAATTGATTTTTCTTGTAGGTTTCTTCGATCTCCAAGCCCACATCCAATATAATTTCGGGTCGGGGAGGTTTCGAATCCTTTCGCTCAAAGCAGGAAAGGGACTGGTTCCAAGCTAAATTTCCTTCGGGTCGCCCAATTGCTATTGAGAGGCCTGTGCACCTTGAGGATTTCCCCGCCTCTGTTCGTTGGTACTTTCAGAAGTTTAATTGGGAAGCCCACCTTGCCAGGGCGGGTGATGTCAATGATGAGCATGTTCGTAGGTTCTATGCGTCTCTCGTCCCAACTGGGGACAGAACTTTTGAGGCTTACGTGCGGGGTAAGCGAATTCCTATTTCTAAGCCTCTCTTGGCGTTGCATCTGACTGGGGCTGATAACCCCGAGGATTTTGATTACCCTTGCTCCTATGAGGGGAGGCTGACGAATGAGACCCTGATTACGCGTCTGGCGCCAGGGAATGTTTGGGCTGGGGAGACTTTCCCCACATCTCTTATGCCAGACAACCACCATATCATCCACCTGGTAGCTGTTAATTCCATCACGCCGACCCAAACCAAGGCTGTTTTTCGCTCCGCCCAGGCCCACTTCCTTTACCATCTCTTAGACGCTAATTCTATCGTCAACCTTCCCGCATTGGTACTTCAGTGGATGCTAAAGGTCGCTTACTGTGAGAAGGGTACCACTACCCTCCCGTACGCGCGGTTGGTTTCCCGTATTTGTAGAGATGCTAATTGCGAGGTGGCGAGTACGGACAACATTCCTCGCCTCCCCAAGTTGCTTGGCGAGAAGGCCATTGAGAAAAGTTTAGGAAAGGACTATTGGGAGAGGAGAAAGAAGTGAATGTTGGATGCCCCGGATGCCCCTGTTGCCCCAGATGCCCCTATGCCGGATATTCCGGATGTGCCTCATCCTATCCCACCGCCAGCCCCATCTACTGTTGACTCCATCGCGTATCTCGGGGTGCGGATGGATGAGTTACAGGCGGATTTTTCCGAGTTTAGGGGCACGTACATGTCGGGCTTTGCTTCGTTCCAGGCTGATTTTTTAGCGTATCGGGGCGCTTACGAGCGCGAATCTCTATGATTACTCGGGCACAGATGGACTTGTTTTCACACCTACGCGGGGGTGAGGCTCCTGTGCCTCCGTACCTTTATGACCCATATGCCCCTCATGAACCCACCGTGCCTGAGTCCCCGCGCCGCCATCCGGACGATATGTAGGCCGCTGTCATCCTATTTTCTCTGCTGTTGACTGTTGTGGTTGTTCATTTTGATTTTTGGGTTTGTATCTTTGTAGTTGTGTATTAGTGTGGGGAGGAGAGAGTACATTTACTGTATTTTCTAATTTTGATTTTTTGTACCCCATGTACACAACTCGTAATTATTAATGAAATTACTCATTTTCAGTTTCATATTTGTTCTTGTATATATCTCTGTTGTATATATTATTGTTTATGATACTAACTTGTAACAGGCATGCCGTTGCGCGTTTCTCGAGTTAATCCTTACGGGGTGACTATTTTCTAACCCTTTTCCCCTTTTTATCCCTACTAACATTGGGGACAATGTTTCATTCAAGTTAGGGGGTATGGTTTACAATTGTGATGCCGGTTATCATGTTAGTATGTATGTATTTATTTATTTATTTATAAAAAAAATCTTTTTCTCTCTTATATCTACTATGATTACTTATATGATCGACATATCCTATTGTATAGCTATGAAGCATTCTTTGAGTCATTGATTTATTACCCTTTAGCCCGTTATTGTTTGCATTATGAATAGCATCATAAAATTAAACTGTGAAGCTATGAGCATATACACAAATAATTATTTATTATTTGGTTTAAAGTGTTTCAAATTCATTATTCTAAGGCGCATGCTATACCCTTACAAAAGTGAAAATTGAGACTTATCATCATTTGTGAGCGTATACACCCACTCTATCTCTTTCTTGTCAATGAACTCGTTGTCGATCTCATTTTCTTTTCATTTGATTGCATACTAACTGATTTATCACTTGAGCATGATTTTCAATGGTGTTGTGTCCTGCGAATCACATGAAACTTTAGGAAAGGATTATAGGCCCTTGTTGTTATTTAACCCATATGACCTTGACCTTACCCTTAAATGTTTCCCCTAGTCAACCCACTTGAGCCTTATTATCCCTTTCGTTTCAACCCCAAATCCCTTGTCCAACTCCACATTGGAGTCCTAAACCCTTATTTAGTCCTCCCGTACCTTGATTAGGGATTGTTCCCGGGATTGAATGATGTTGGTTATATGGATTGCAATCAAGCTATGAGTGGTCAAAAGAAGATCAAAGAAAATAAAAGAAAATCAAAGAAAAGAAAAGAAAAGAATAAGTTTCGAATAAAATGGGTCCTTGTTGTTTCCCATTTCACCATGTGCATGAATATCAAAGTCTCACTCTCATGAATACATTGCTTGTGGAATTTGACCATCGATTCCTATTTGGCCATTAAATACATTATCCCGCGCGCTATTCCCGAATCTCCTTGGATCCTACACACATCCCTTTCTTTTCCTAACCCTAACCTAGCCTAAATTCTATACCCCAAAAGTCCTATTTGATCCTAGGGTGATGTGATTCAAAGGTCGAACATTAGCGATAATCTGTTTAAATGCTTTTCTCTTGGTTAATATGCGATATCCTTTCATGAGATTGTATTTTTCACTTTTATGTTGCGTTCTTCATTGATGACATGTGTGTGGCCTAGTTTCCCTTTACAATTACTCTTAATGCCCACATGTTCCGTATGTGTTACATCCCATTTCTAAGTGTTTCATTTGTTGAGTGCAACAACCGGAGAGAACTTGAGTATGCATGCCTTAGCAATTATATGGATTTTGTAAGTTTTGCCAAATCTAAATTACCACATGTGTCCACTTATCTCGCATTTCCATGGTTTCGATTTTTATTGAAGTTATTTGTTTAATGCCGATAATTGCCGTCTTTTGTGTGAGCTCCGTTCACTTTGTTGATAAATTGTGCTTCTTAGATATTTGTTGAGCTACGCATTGGATTTTTTCGTATCATAGTATGAGTTGATTTGATGTTTGTGGGTGTCATCCCTGGAAACCCTCACGAGACCTCACTCGTCCCCTAGGGCCACCTAGGGGTTTAAAAACGGCTTATTGCATACGCTAAATGCAATCGTTCGCCTACGAAAGTGGCATTTTTCCGTTGTTGTACATATTTCCTCTATTTTGGTTGCGTTGTTGGCCCTTGTTCCTTCATACTTCATTGCTCGGGACTAGAAATGTATAAGTTAGGGGGTGTGATTCGTCACTTTTATTGTATTTTATACCACGTTAATTTGTACATTCTAGCATTCCCGTGCATGTATTTCCCGGTTCTTATACTCATTTATTGACTAACCCATGAATTCATCATATATACTTTGTATGTGTCTTTATTGAGCTTTTATAGGTCTGGGAATGCATTTTGGGAAGTTTAGTTTTGATCCGGAAATGTTCCGTTGACACTTGCACAGTCGGAGGCATTTTGGTAATTTCAGCACTCGGGTTTTGATCCCGATTTCTTCACGGAATTTGTAGACCTTCTTCTTATCTTCGCGTGGCCTCTGACGGTGCTCTAATCCGACCTCGAACGAAGAAGTTACTGTTGTTTCGGTGAAACATGGGACAACTAATGCCTATATAGGCAACTCTCCTTCTCCAGTAGGCCCGAATCGATTCACGATTAATGCCGAATCGATTCGTATTTGGCACCGAATCGATTCGGCCCTGCATTTCCAGCTTTCTTCTTATTACTAGTTTGCCATTTTGGTTGGATTTTTGAGGATTTATCCCTTGTTTTTCCTCTTTGGTAGGGAGATTACTTTTGTTAGATATTTGGTGATATATAAAAACACTCTCTTCTCTCTCCTAGGTCAAGTTCATTTATGGTTTTCACCAACTTGTAAAGCTTTGATTACTAGTTGAATAGTGGTTGTTAATGCAAGAAAGGTTCATTTACTTCATCTCTACTTGTTCCACTAGCTTTAATTAGCATTTAATTCCATCCCTTGTATTGGTTTGTGTTTCAACTAGATAACTAATTTAACTATGTTGTTAACTAGCATGTGTAGTTTAGTTTCAATTATGAGTAGCTAGACTTATGATTGGGGATCAAAATCACACCTTGGATGCTTGGACTTCATATTTAGGGTTTGGTTTATAATTGTTCTAATGGAACTTCATGTGTTGGTTTTGGAGTATCATAGTTTCTTAACTTCTCTTGTCATGCAAGGGTTAGTGTTTGAAGCTTTACTACAAACCCAACCCATCTAGCAATAATTAATTAACCCCTAATCCTCCATTGTTGAAGTTTAGTCTCTACATGGTTGATGTTCAGACTTAATTAGTTTTGCTCGATTAGAATTGATTTCAACCAAGCCCTATAATCCCCTTCTTTGTGAATCCGAGGTAGGAGAATGATCCTCGATCCCTTTAATTTCTTGAACTCGAGCTTATCTTAGTTCTTTTCATAGTTACGTAATTATTAATTAATCAACTGATTATCAATAGAATGTTAGTTTAGAGGTCACTCTCAATCACTTTTCCAAACTATTAAATCATCTTTTACACTTTAACTTTTGTGACGTTTAGAGAATCCCTTTACCCCAATTCTGTTCTCTTAGGAGTGTTTCAATCCCTGTGGATCACGATTCCGTACTTACCGGATATTACTTGTTGCGATAGATTTGCACTTGAATCACAAGCTTTATTTTGGGCGCATCACTTGTCTAACATTGTAGACTCTCGTTTTAATTTAGGTGAGGAAATTCCTGAGACACATGTAGTTAAGAAGATTTTGAGATCACTTCTAACCCATTTTATTACTAAGGTTACTGTTCTTAATTCGTTAGGAATATTAGATACTCTTAGGTTAGAAGAACTTGTAGGAGACCTTCAAACGTATGAGATATATATGTTTTCCAAAACTGTTAAACCTAAAGAAATGGGAATTGCGTTGAAAGTACAATCTAAAAAGAACGAGGAAGTGTCGTTCGACTCCAAGTATGATTTTGACTTTGATGATTTAGCCTTTTTTGCAAAAAAATTCCGAAAGTTTCTCAAATTTAGAAAAGTAAATACTTCCAAAGAAAAGAAAAGTTTTAAGAAAGATAAAAAATATAAATTGGGCAAGAAAAATTTTGAAAAGAGAAAGAAAAGAAAACCTAAAGAAAGATGAAAAAATTTGTTATAAGTGTGAGGGTAAGGGTCACAAAACTTAGGAATGTTCGACGAGATGAAAGACACAAGGAAAAGGTAAAGATGCCCTCAATGCCATGCTTAGCGAGAGAGATGTCGAGTAGGTGGATTCCGGGGATGATTCATCGCATGGACGTAACTTCACCACGTTCATAGCTAGTCAATTAGTTCACCAGTGCACCTCACGTAAATAAGGAAGTTACTAAACATGCTGACCTCGATAGTGGTTCTAGTCATTCTAGTGAGAGTGAGGGAGATGATGTTTTATGTGTGAGAGAGTAACCTTCAACGCACTTACGCCGACCTTTACGTTGAGTGCTTTAGAATGAAGAAACAAAATAAAAGTTTAACGATTAGAGTTTTAGCCATAGAGAAGGAGTTGAGAGAGGCAAGAGAGAGTGATTCCTTGATGAGAGTTTCTTTGAGAGAGAGGGTTATTTTAGTTAAGAAGGAAAATGGTGACTTGACCAAAAAAATGAGTAATCTTACGAAAATATTTAAGCATCCGTGGATATTTATGAGAAACTTGAAGCTCTTATATCCAAACTCAAAAAAGATCTCGAACGTGCCCGAGAGGTCAAGGTTACTATAAAGGATACATCGAAGAAGGTTGGAAAGATTCTCCTCGATCCCACTTTAGGTTTTGGTGAAACGCGAGGAATAGGTTACGATGGTGCATATACTTCTTATACCACACTCGAACCGGTTCCTAAATTTTTAGTAAATCCTTATGGGCCTCAACCTAGACCACAAAAGAGAGTTAAACCTAAGAAAGTGAACCAAGGTAGACCCAAACAAGCCTATGTTTGCACTTTTTGCAAAAGGAGAGTTCACCTTAGAGAGTTTTACTATAAGTTAGATATAACTAAATGTATGCATACTCCCGTGCACCACTTTAGAGACATTGTTAGTCTTAAATACCAAGTTGAGTTTCTAGTCGCTACTTCACAAAGCTTAATGGAAGAATTTAAACGGATGTCTTTGCCATTTAAAAACACTTCTAATGCTCCGACTAGAGCCAACAACGATAAGGCCAAACTAAAGGTTACCTACACTTGGGTACCTAAGCAAAATGTCAAAGTCCTTATTGTTCATATTGCTCTCAAGGTTCAAATACTTCCTAATGGTATTTTGATAGTGGGTGCTCTAGGCACATGACTGGTGACATATCTTTTTTTACCCACCTTAAGGATCGTAAGGAATGTAAAGTCACTTTTGGAAATAGGAGTAGGTCTAGTATTTTAGGACGTGGATGTGTTGAGATACATGGATTTCCTAAACTAGACAATTTATTATATGTGAAAGGGTTGAAAGCGAATTTAATTAACATAAGCTAACTGTGCGATGTAAACTTTGCGATAAACTTTGACCGGTCCGAATGCAATGTTTATAATCAATCCGATGAACTTTTACTATAACGTGTGAGGATCGAAGATAATTGCTATGGTATCATGCCCAAGTACTCAATTATGCGCAACAATGTCAAGGTCTCCTCTATGGTCCTTTCGCATCAACGACTAAGTCATGTTAATTTTTAGATATCTTGAGAGTTTAGTGAAAAAAGACATAGTTTATAGATTACCATCGCTTGGGAAATCAACTTCCTTGGTTTGTGGACCTTTCCAACAAGGAAAATAAATTCGAAGTCCATATTGGAAGTTGAATACCACTACCACCACCCATGTTTTGGAGTTGATTCACATGGATATTATGGGTTCTACTCGATTATAGAGCTTAGGTGGTAAAAGATACATTCTCTTGATGCCTTATGACTTTTCTAGATACTCTATCGTAGGTTTTCTTAGAAAAATTCCAATACAGTTGAGTTCCTAACAGCCAAGTTCAGTAACCTACAAAACCAACACGGTGTCACTATTAATCGAATGCATAGTGATAACGACGCTGAATTTTAAAAAGCTAAGGTGGACAGCTATTGTGATGGAGTGGGCATCACAATGAGTTTTTGACCGTTCGTACTCGTTAACAATGGGATTGTTGAGAGGAAGAACCGGATAATACATAAAATATCTAGATCCATGCTTCTTGGGAGAAATGTGCCTAGACATTTTTAGACAGAGGCGGTGAGTACCACATTCCATACGATGAATATGTTATATCTTCGCCCACACACACTACACACGCATTATGAGTTATGGATACGGAAGAGGCCTAACCTATTGTATTCCCGTGTCTTTGGGAGTATTTAATACATCTTGAGATATGGAGAACACTTAGAAAAGTTCGACTCCCAAAGTGACGAGGGGATATTTTTAGGTTATTCATCGATGAGTGGGGCTTATTGGGTGTTTAACCTTGCAATATCTAAGGTTATGGACTCAATAAACATCACAATTAGAGATGACGAGCCACCTACATCTATTGCTCTTAGACCTCAGTGTGAGGATGATGCACCCCTAGTGATGATCTCATCCTTCCTTATGCTACCTCAGTGGACCCCACTTCTGATTTAGAGGATCCACCCACTTGGGTTCAAAAGAGTCATGACCCTTATGCTATACTTGGTGATCCCACACTAGGTGTCAAGATGCGAGCTTAACTCGAAAATGTGGTTAGCTATGTGTGTTATACCTCTTTAGTCCCGCCCAAGAATGGGAAACAAGCACTCAAGGACAAGCACTGAATTTCTTCTATGTAAGATCCGTTGCTTCAGTTTTGCAATAATGATGTCTGGGAGGTAGTCCCCCAACCTAGAAAGACAAATGTGATAGGTGCCAAGTGGATTTACAAGAATAAGGTGGATGAGAATGGTACCATAGTTCGCAATAAGGCTAGGTTGGTCGCACAAGGATACATATAGATTGAGGGTATACTTTGATGAGATATTCACTTATGCTTCTAGGCTTGAGTTCGTCCGCTTACTTCTCTCCATAGCATGTCATCTGTGCTTTAAGTTATATCAGAATGATGTGAAGAGTCCATTTCTGAATGGCGTTCTATAAGAGGAAGTTTACGTGGAGCAACTATAGGGGTTTGAAGACCTTAAGCACCCGTTACGTGTCTATTATCTTAAAAAGGCCTTGTATGGTTTAAAACAAGCACCTCGTGCTTGGAACAAGAGGCTCACTTCATATTTCTTAGCTAGAGGCTTCAAGAGAGGGGGAGTGGATAAGGCATTGTTTGTAAGGAGAGAGAATGGTGCTATCTTGGTTGACCAAGTCTATGTGGACGACATAGTAGATGTGTATACACCAATTCAAGGACCCCCTAAGCCTCTTCTTAGGTCCCTAACACCTCCCCACTACAAACCCTAGATTATACTCCAAGTACCGATCTAGAGGCCATCGGGCGCTCCTGGGACCCATTTGACTCCGATCAACTCTATCATAGGTGTGAAAGCTCATGGATCTTCTAAGGGCTCTGAATATCCTTTCCAACTATCTTTCCTGTGCACGAATCGACACAAAAATATGGATGAACGAACCATTTTACTACCAAAAATCGATCTGGAAGCCACCGGGCGCTCCCGGGCACCGATTTGACTTCAATCAACTTCATCATCAGATAAAAAGATCTTTTTAGCTTAGAAGGTCACTTAAACCCCTTTCCAATGTCCCACCCATGTGAAACTCCATAACCGTTTGGATGAACGATGCATTATCCTTTGAAAATTAATCCGAAGGCCACTGGGAACTCCCAAGCTCCATTTGACCAAGGTCAACTCTTCAACTTGGATGATATTGAATGAATATTCGAAGGGAACTGAATACCCTTTCTAACGATCCACCTCGTGTGTGAATCAGCCTTACGGTACAGATGAATGACCCATTTTACTCCGAAAGGTCATCGGGAACTTCTGAAACCCAGTTGACCAAAGTCAACTTTCTGAACTGAGCGAAGATCTTTGGAATGTTGAAGTACCTTGTATAAACATTTTAACGGTCTCTCCTGTGCATGATTCTGACTTATCATTCAGACTCACGATCCATTTCCATCCGACGATCTCCATGCAAAGGACCGACGAGCGCTAATGATCCACATTTGACCCAAAGTCAACTCCCATACATAAGAGCGACCCAAAGGACTCTTGAAGGTCTCTGAATTAAATTTTTTAATGTATGCCCCATGCCCAATTTGGATCAATGGATTGTGTTCTACGACCATTTTTCCTAAAAAATCTTCACGGAACTACCGATTGGCAGGTCCGTTTCCTTGCCTATCGACAATGTGCTTAGGATTACCCGCTGATTGGTAGAGCTAGGGCTATGATGATTGGCACCCCATTACCCTATAAATAGAGGGCATGACCTCACTCCCAAGATACCTCAGATCCATTAGCATCAATGATCTCAACAACATTCTTTTTGCAATCAACAAAGTTTCCTTATATGAAATTCCTTTCCATCTTACATTTCCATCTTTTTCATACCCAATTTGACAAAAATTTCATTCTCTCTCATCCAACATTCATCTCAACATCCAAGATCAAGATCAAGCTTCAATTCTTTAAACAAAGTCCAAAATCCTTCCATCTCTCTTTAAATTTCTTGTTTTTACATTAATTACATAAACTCATAATTTAGCTTTTACTTTAGTTCATACATATTAACATCTCACCTTTTTAGTAGTTATATTGCAAATCCTCTATTTTCTATAAAAAAAACTCAAAACAAATAAAAAAAGGGTTACACCTATAAATTCCAACAAGATTATCCATCACAATTTCTCAAAACTAAAACACATTTTCTACATACACACATATAATAAATTTCCGTTCAAATATATGGGATAAATCCCACCCTTATGTCTCTTACTAACTATTTAGGCGTTTTGGGTTAAAACTCGATACTCAGTCCAATTTTCCAAATTTCCCAATTTACCCAAATTCCCTATTTATGCATTTGTCACCTTTTCATCTATAGATCATTTTAATATATATTATATTTGTGATCCTTATTGGCATTTTATCCAACATATATTATTGTTTCATTATAACGGTTAATATCTCGATAAACGCATAAATTGTATTTTTTATATATTATTTTAGAAACATTCCTATGAATGACTTCACTCTATCTTATCCATGGTATGAGTTGGGTGATTCCGATCTCCATTATATATACACGCGCACACACACTTTACAGAAAAATAAAGGAAAGTAGTAACAAAAGCCCACGAGAGACCGAACCGGTGGGATGGGTGCCTAGCATCTTCCCATTCTGTAACTTAGCCCTTGAACCTTTGAACTATTGGTTTCGTAAACGTCAGTTTGTCTTTGATTTCGCTCTCTCAACGCGGCAACATATTCTTTTGCATGTTTTGTGCAAAATATGCTGGAGACACCATATCTTTACATTCACCCCACACCGACGACGTCCTACGTGCTCCTAATGGAAGAGAGTGTGAGACCTTTCCCCCCTTTCCTTTTTTCCCACTCGGGAAGAGAGAGAGAGAGAGCATAAATTATTTCTGGGATGGACACAATACTGATCTAGGTGCTCCCAACATTCTCACATTTTTTAGGAGGAGATGAAGAGCGAGTTTGAGATGAGCGTGGTTGGTGAGATTACGTTTTTCCTAGGTAGGTTCGTCATCTTGAGGATGGAATATTCATATCTCAATACAAATTTGAAAGGGACCTAGTGAAGGAGTTCAATATAGACACCGCTAAGCACTCACACACCCCTATGAGTACATCGACTAATCTTCACAAAGAAACTTTAATCAAGGACGTAAAGTAAGCCCTTTATCGGAGCATGATAGGTCGTCTCGATATTGCCTTTAGCGTTGGAGTTTGTGTGTGATACTGGGCATCCCCGAAAGAGTCTCACTTACTCGCACTTAAAAGTATCGTCAAATACGCGAGTGGAACTCTTTCCTATGGTATTTGGTATTCCTTTGATACCAATATTCGATTGTACGCATTTTCAAATGCCGATTGGGTCGGGGATGTTGATAGTTGTAGGAGAACCTCAGGTGGGTGTTTTTACTTTGGGAGTGCTCTAGTCTTTTGACTGAGGAAGAAGAAAAACTCCATAATTTTGTCCATGGTGGTGGCTGAGTATATTGCCGTCAAGAGTTGATGCATGCAACCCTTATGGATGAAGCAAATGTTGGAAGATTATGGGATTTCATAAGGCCCAATGACTATTTCTTATGATAATACGAATCTGATCCATATATCTCGAAATCCTGTCCAACATTCTTGCATAAAGCACATTAGGATACGTGAGGATTTTATACATGATGTCATTAAGGAGACGGTCGTGTCCATGAGCTTTGTGAGCACCGAACGTCAATAAGCGGCTATTTTCACGAAACCTTTAGATGCACTTATATTTGAGGATCTTAGAAAATCTTTGGGTAAATGCACTGTTGATTGAGTTCGCTTACTTTATCTAGTATAGGATGTTTATCATGTTCATATCTTATATTCCTATTGCTAGATTGTATTATCATTGTATTTATCTGTTTTTATATTTTTTCGATGTAATGAGAAAAATCCCAAAAGGGTTTTGTTTTTCTAGAAAAAGTTTGAAAATCACAAAAAGATTTTTGATATTTAAGAAAAAAAATGAAAAATATTTTATTTTGATAAAATTTTTGAAAAAGACAAAAGAGTCTTGCATTTTCAATTTTCACCATATATGGATGAACATTTAAGATATTCGGATCAACCCTATATTCCATGCATTCACGTGATTTTTTTGTAGTGTTTTGAGACATGACTTTATTTCAGTATTGTGCCTAATAATGTGTGAATATCATTACGTCGATCATTGATGATTAGTTTCTACATGTTAAACTCCTTTTCACCTTTATTGCACACGTGCATGAGCTTTTTGAATATTGTGATTACTTGTCATTTCTTGAATACCATGTTCTCATCTCAATTCTGCTTAATAACCAACCAAATGTGAAAAGAGATAAGTTGTGCATGTAAGAACTATTGCTTGGATTTTTGTTTTGGAAAATATTTCTATATGTTAAGAAATGAAAAGGTGCTACGAAAGATCAAAATATTATTTGCTTTAAAAGCCACCATTTGCATAAAAGATCCAAAAAAGATTAGAGGCACACAAAAATATAAGTGTGAGGCCATTTGGCATAGATTCATTGATGCTTCGCTACATATGAGCATTATGATTTATTCAAAATATTTGAGAGTGAATTCTTATATATGAGAGATTTTGAGGGAGTTATAAAGTAGAAGATCAATGGGTTTGCACAACGGACTTTCTTGAAAAATTAAATAGTTTGGCATTATTGGTGTGATAATCATTTCAGTTCATGACATATTGATTAAGTTGGGTTAATTTCATTTGAGTTCACATTTTTTAACACCTAAGGTAGACTTTGAGTTTTTTTTTTCTTTTAGAAGTGTCTCATGACTTCGTGAACTTATATTACGAATGTTTATGTTGATTTGCCTATGGAAAATGTTCACATAATTACATTCCGTTTTCACGATTAAAATATTTTAGTGTTATTCCATGGTGACTATGTGTTTTGTACCTATATATACTACTTATACCTTTGACTTAAAAATTTTGAATTTTTTCAAAAATAGAGACATATGTTCTCCGGGTTTCCTTCCTTTTATATATTTAGAGATTATCATTACATGTGCATTAATTGATTATTTTTGTGATGATATCTTGCTTATTTACGTGATACTTATTTTTCATGATTAGTTTCTCCTCCTTTGTCTATTACGGATAAAAAAGGGGGAGGAAAAATTGAGTGTGAGTTTTATTTATCTTTTAAAACTCATATGCATCACGGTATTTTGTTTGTCTCATGTGTTTAAGACGTTCCGCCTAGATAATGATCACTTGGATTCGCACAAGATGAAGACAAAGCTAGCCAAGGAGAAGATCGATTTCAGTTAAAGACTTATACAAGAATGAATTTCCAATTCTTGATCTTAAGGGGTATTTATTGTATTAGTCTTTAGGATTCAATTTGACTTCGATTGTGTTTTATACCGAAACAACCAAAGGAGGATATTTACAAGTTTGATAATTGTCCAGTTTATTTTTTTTTATTTTAGCTTATCCCATTACACATACACTAAACCTTCATGACTTCTATGGATTCAAAGACAAAGTTGAAGACTTTTGGAAGAATAAACAATTGAATAAATCAACAGCTTTAGAAGAAGTTATGGATGCATTTGGAAAATCTTTACTTTGCACATCAACTTCTACTTTAGAATAAGTTATGGATGTATTAAGTCAGTTTCGAATCTCAAACAAGTTAGGTTTTTGAGCGAACCAGTTCAGTGAGCGAAGCGGTTCGGTTCCTTATGCAAACTAATTCCCTTTTCTGAAGAAAAAATCTGATTTTCCCACTTTGTTTTCTCTACCACCTCCCAACCTCTCACCTTACCTAGACTAAAAACCTCTACCCTTCCCTCCAACCACAAAATTACACCCAAAAGCACTCCCTCCACCTTCAAACCTTTTCAGTTTTCAAACCCATCCATTCCCTCTAGAACCAATCGTTCCTTTTCCCACATGTCCCACATTTTCCTACCTATAAATACCCACCCCTCCACCATGCATCCTTACACCCCTAAATTATCTCATTTCTCAGAATTATCCCCACTTGTTCCTAAGTTCCATCCTATTATTCAATGGTTCCCAATAAATACTTGAAGAAATATATGTCCACAAAAGTGCTCGAAGGCGATGACCGGGAAACTTTTCATTCTCTACAAGAATGGAATTGTTGTAACACCTATTTTAGGGAACATCACACTTTTTTCATTAAAAGGATAATTGTTTGGGACGACATCCTCGAGAATGTCGTGTCGCTCTTCTCACGACTCAGGTGGAAAAATTGGTATGCCGATGATGAAGTCCCCGTATATGATCACATAGCCAATTTCTTTTATGGGTATCTAGTCCACACCTCCGACGAAAATTACAAGGCATACATAGATGGGGTGGTTATTCCTTTCTTGCTAAAAGTTTTCAAACAGAAGATGCAAGTTTTGGGGGTCAAATACTTTAAAAACTACACTTACCCCTACCGCCAAAAGGATATCACCCACATCGAGGTTTCTAGCCGTTGGGCTTCGGGAACTCCTTATACTAGTGAAAATTTCCCATCCGGGCGGATCCCTTCTTGCACTCGGTTGACGAACTTCATCACATAAGGAACTATCCTATCGAAGATGAGTGATTCCGCAGTCTTCTTGTGGTACAGTATCTTTCTCTATTTTTTGTTCGACACGATGTCCAAGATAAGCCTAACACACGTATACATTGATAAAATCACTAGTGCTCTCATTACCCAACCCGTAAAACTTATCTTACTTATGGACACTTCATCACATCTCTATGCCTATAAGAAGGGGTTGTTCCATGGGGAGACAATTCTCGAGTGCCAAATCCCTTAAATGTCACCTCGGTGGATCAAAGTATGAAAAAAGTCCGCAACTTAACCCCTCCTCTCGAACCAATTTCGAAGATGTTGAGATGGACCGGGGGGGGGGGGGAGGCAAAGAAAAGGAGGACACCGAAGAAGATGAAGAAGAGGATGAAGGGGATTTCGACCACGGGGAACAAGAGGATGATGATTCGATGGACCCGGATTTTGAGGGAGACTTCGACGAGCGTGCATATGAAATGGCGATAATAAATCACCGTAGGGACCAAATTGAGTCCGTCTTAATGGTTTTATTTTATAACATTTCCAAGATAGGGACGACTTACGAGCCGATTATCGTCACAATACCTTGATGATGCTGCGGGTCGAAGTAGATATCTATCACCTTAGCTTGGGACCGTGGGCTAACTTGACTTCATACTTCATGGATCCCTATGCCCCCGACCCCTCCTGTTGAGCTACTCTTGGACATGCACATTATTATGTAGTTTCTTTATTTGTACTTGTTATATCTTTCATGAAACTATGTACTATCTACTCTCGTTATGAATAAAAAATTATGTTTGTGTTATATATAATCTTTATTGCATTTTAAATATCATCTGTTTTATATTTTGCACCCACTTCTTTTCTTATTTAGATTTTAGTCCTTCAAACCGAGGACATTGCAAAGTCTAAGTTTTTTTTTTGGGAGGGGGGAGGGTACAAGTGTGTCTTTTAAAAACATCATAATTTTAAAATGCCCCCCAAAATTGAAAAATGTTAAAAACTCCAAAAAAATGAAAATTTTCAAAATAGTAAAAAATGTTTTTTCCAAAATGAAAAAATGGGAATTTAAAATCCTTAAAAATATCGCAAAAATTTTGTTTCAAATATCAATTTGTAAAAATTCCATGCACTAAGCCGAAACTGATAAAAAATGAAAAATGACGATTTATACGAATAAATTTTGAGATTTTAACCCAGTGAGATTTTTTATGCTGTTCCTCATTTTCGAGTAATCTAAATCAATCCGAGTTAAAAATAACTTAGATTTTCCTTCAATGGTAAAATCGTTGTAGATCTCTAAATCATTGTTTTGATCGATTACGGAAAACGAGTGAAAATTTTGTTTTAAAAACGTGCCTAAAAGTGTCTCAAAAATAAAAAATAAAAATAATCTGGAGATGCATATGGTAATTGATTAGTAATTCGGACGCATGACGTTAGGCCATTGTTTGTTCACCCAAAAATATTAGCCATAAAAATTTCAAAAAATTATCCAACTTTGAAAGCCAACTTGAGCCTAAAATCATATTCATGTCATTTGTTAACTCAAAAAATCCAAATTGGCCCGGAGTTGTGAAAATTCAAAAATTCAGAATTTTAAGTCCATATGGTATATAAAAGGGTAAACAAAATAGAAAAATGCTCAAATAAAAATTGAAAAAAATTTAAAAATAGAAAGATAATGAAATGAAAAAAAGAGAAAAATGAGTAAAAGCCCGAAAGTGTACCAACAGACATTCACACGAAAATTTTCCAACTCCAAAAGTTTACAGTAGTCCCTAAATTACCCTTAATCCGAAAAAGTTCTAACCGATTCCAAATAATGAAATCATTCACCGCGTGAAGAGCTAAGAATACAAAAATATAATAAAAAGACAAATCGGTGCGAATAAATAATGATATTTTCCCATTTTCCAATGCTCGTAATCCATTCGTGAGATCTTTTCATCATAAAATTTTCGTCTTTCAATTTGTATGTGTGAACTCGTGTCCATTACATTTACTCTTAATTTCATGCACACCGAGAGAAAAAGTCACTATCTGAATGATTCATTTATGAGTGCATACTGTGAGAAATTGAATTAAAGCAAATTTATAGAAAGTAACGTAATGATCAATTAGTTGAAGTTAATGGTTTATTTTTGGATTCGCGCACACACTATGAATTGAGATTTATCAAAAAAAAATTTTGTGGATTATTTTTATGGAATTTAAATTATACAATTTTTAATTATTTTTATTTTCCTTTGAGTCTTACCGTGTGGTACAAAATGATTTTTTTCGGTAAATTCACTGC
Organism: Sambucus nigra; assembly: GCA_949130495.1. NCBI lineage: Eukaryota > Viridiplantae > Streptophyta > Magnoliopsida > Dipsacales > Adoxaceae > Sambucus > Sambucus nigra. The sequence continues at coordinate 614,829,412 of OX422207.1, forward strand.
AAAGTCGCACGAGACACCACTCATCCTAATAGGGTAACTTAGGGATTTAACGACTTGTTGCATATGCTAAATGTAATTGCGTGCCTGTGAAAAATGTATCCTATCCCATAGTTGATAAGTGTTATTCACATACCCTAATTCTGATTCTTTTACATTTCTCAAGACTAGCAATGTTCTAAGTTAGGGGGGTTTGATTCGACACGAATATTCCATATTTATCCCTGTAATTACGATAATTTTACGATCCCGAACATCACATTTATTCTGAATTTATCTCATATTTATTGTAACTATCCTCTTTGGTAATATTTCATATTTTGTGTATGTATCATATATTTTACAGGTAAATCATGCAATTGGACGAAAGAGAATAGCCAAAACAATGCGGGAAAGGAAAGTCAGGGGAAAAATAATAATTTTAAGCCAAAACCCGAAGAAGGATCCAGCATAAAAGTTTAAGATCTCGAGTTCACGAGAACATAGGAAGAAACGACACCTTAATCCGAGTTACGGTGAAGAAGTTATGGCAATTTAAAATTAAAGAAAAGTCGTAGGGGTAAACCTACAAATGAAGGAAATAAGCAAGTTAAAATTAAATAACCAAACCCAGAGACCGAACCATCTTAGTTTATGGAGCGAAACGGTTCGATTAGCCTTGAGGGTTTAGTCCCAGGGTTCAGTTTATTCTGACGGTTCGATTTTCAGCGGGATTTTTTTATCCTTTCTTAAATTGTAGCTATAGTTGTTAGTGTTAATGTTTACCACTTTGGCTTTTCTTTTGGCACTTGTATAAGTCACTTAAAAGTCTTAATATTCATACTTTACACTTTTTTAGGCAAATAATTACTCATTATTCGTTGGAGAACAAATAATTGATCTTTTCACATCAAATTAATTGAAGTCTTGCAATTTTTCGAAAATCTTTATTTCGCGTGAAGTTTTATTTTTGTAACTTTGTTTCTTATTTATTGGTATAAATTTCTCAATTCTTCTTTCTTATTATTTACTTATGAATATTTTCATAATGAGGATGATTAGTGTAGAATTTAATTCCATATCTAGTTAAGCTATTTGTGGGTTGGGAAACATGAACCTAACCTAGAATTTTCAATATTAAATGTAAAAATTCAACACAATTAAATAATTAATTCTTCGAGTTTGATATGCTAATTGAGACTATTAGTATATGCCTCTTTAGTCAGGTTGTTAAAAGTAATCGGAGTGTTTGAGGATGCATTATATGTTCCAGTAAATATATCATTCACACTAATTAATTTGCTGACCAATTATCGTGCTGGTTAATGCCCAAACATATTTGGTGCTTAAAATTGCTTTGTGCTTTTCTTTTAATTAATTTATTTATTTTATAGAATTTTATATTTATCGGAGATACTCTACAGTTTGGGGGATTGGATCCCAACCACATTTTAACAAAAGTGTTTTAAAACCAAAAATTTCAGTATTTTCTTTAAGTAGTTAAAATATGCAACTTTCACAACTTAATTTTCCTAGGTAATTAGAAATTTCTTAAAGTATAAAATCATCACCTTTTATTTTCTTTTACGATTCGAAGGTTAGATTTAAGAAGCCTATTCTACTTTCATCGTTTAGTGACCTATTCCCTGAGGATTCGACATGGTATTTTATTTTTCTCATGTGTGTAGGATGGTCCACCTAGATAATGATCACTTGAACCCATACAAGATGGCGATAAAGCTAGCCAAAGTGAAAATCAATTTCAGTTGAAGACTTATACACGAATGCATTTTCGTTTCTTGATTTGGAAAGGTATTTATTGTATCAGTCTTTCGAATTCAATTTGGCTTCACTTTGTATTTTTTACTAAGATACCCAAAAAAGGAGATTTGTAAGAGCATGTTTTATAATTGCTCAGTTTATTTTTTATTTTGGATTAACCCGTTACAGATACCCTGCACCTTCACGACTTCTATGGATTCAAAGACAAAGTTAAAGAATTTTGGAAGATTGAAAAATCCTATGTCTCAACAACTTTAGAAGAAGTTATGGATGCATTTGGTAAAGCTTTACATTACTTTATTTTTCTAGGGGTTTTAGAATTTTTAACAGCTTGTTTTTCAAAATGTTTTTAAAATGTTCTTAAGATTTTTTTTGAAAAACTCCCCAACTCGTTAGAACGAGAATGGCTTGTCATTCGAACAAACTATTGAATGTCGTTAGAACGTGTTCTCTTTGTTCGAACGAAATATGGATTGACGCCCTTGAGAAAGCGTCGGAATCTCCTTAGAATCATCGTTAGAGAGAATGGGTAGGTCATTAAAATGAGCCTTCCAATGATCGAACGAGGTGAATTTTCATCAAGCTCTGGAATCTCGTTTTATATGTCATTAGAAGCCTAATCGAATAAAAATGGGTGCGTTGTTCGAACGAGGTACTTGTTGTTCAAACGAAAAAATGAGATTTTGTTTTTTAGATTAAATATGATCTAAATATTTCATATTTATCCTTTTGTAACTACTTTTCTTATAAATAACGATGCGGGATTAGAGTCTCCAAGAACTCTTTTTGAAAGCTTTTCACACCCTTTTGAGTTCTATTTGTGATCAAACTCTTCCAATGTTATTTCATATCCCTTGGAAACTTAGAAATAAGTTTATCAAATCAAGAAGAATATTTCTAGTTCAAACACAATTGTAGATATTAATCTCTACTACTGATTTGTGGATCAAAGGCTCTATTAATGAAGAATAAGGCTGATCAATTGATACCGAGGGAAAATTCTTTCTATTGACGGTGCTAGACTATGCTGTTTTTGTAGAAGATTTGAAGAACCGCGCATCATAATTAGTTATTCTAAGTAGTTTGTAAGTTGACTGTGTCTATCAATTCTTGTATAGTGCTGAATAAAGGTTTTTCCCTTTTTAGAGATTTTTCCTTACTTCTCTGAGTATTTGCATGTTTGGTGCTGAATTAAATTTGGACCACATCTTACTATGCACACCTAATTTATAAAAGATAAAATTTTGTTAAATTGAATTTGTGCCTTATTGACTAATATATGAAATATTTCATAGAATTACCATATTCTCATTTCTTGTTATAATCATTTAAAACTTATTGTGATAGGTTAGTAATGTTGTTAAATATTTTATACTTAAAGGAGGATAGGAATTGGAGTATTTAGAGGCCTAAAACTTAGGTATTGGTTTGTTATGTCTATTTTTACAAGTTGGGGAAGAAGGCTTCTACGTGGATCTCGTTCGAATGAGATTGGGGTTTTGTCCAGATGAGAAAAAAGGGGTTTTATTCGAATGAGTTGGCTTTGGTTTGAATGAGTTTGGCTTTTCGTTCGAATGAAATTGGATCCAATTCGAATGACATATAAGTTTTTGTTAGAGCGAGAAAAGGGGTTTGGTTCGAATAACTTTTCATCAGTTTGGGAGTTGATTATTAATTGATTAGAGATGATTAATGTGAGATTTGAGACACCGATTTTATAATTCATGATTAAATTGGATTTTTGTGTAATTTTTCTATGTGCAAGCATATTGTGGATGTGTGCGTGCTCGTAGGGGACGTACTAAGAGGGATTTTGATGGGGTGCATATGTCGTTGACCGTGCTTGTACTTAGGTGATTGTGATGACCTTACCTTGGTCTTATTTTCCTGGATCCTACTGACATATTCGTATCCTAACTGGTGAAAATGAGTGTGTTCTTTCATATAGACTTGGGTATGGAGCCTATAAAATAGACGGGAAAGCGTATTGATTTTCCCTTGTTATTTCTTTGAGGTTATAGGGATAGTGCAACCTATAACTGTACCTAGTATATACAAGTGATCCCTGAAGGAAATAGGGATATGCCTTCGTCCTTTTGTGTGAGGGCTTGTGCATAGCCCATATATTTGTATGTGAGTGGGGACATACTCACTTGGATATTGGATTTATGGGATTCAACTTACTTTTTTGAGACTATACAATAAATGTATATACGGGATATTTGTTTACAGAGCCTTGTAATTATAAATAACAGAGATATATTTATAATTATGTACCATTGGGTTCACTTGGTCTTGGTATTAGACTTGTATATTATATTTAGGTTGTTTGGGTTGAGTTAACTTAGAAACAACTCAAATATGAGAGGAAGGTGCATTATTATTATTATTGTGGCCCATATTTATTTACATTTTTACTCACTATAGACTTTCTAGGTTTAATCATGTTTGTGGAATCTTTTTTTAGGTACTAGGCAGTAGTAGTTTCCACAATCTTGATTACTTGCATTCCTTCTCAGTTTCAGCATCCAAATCTAGTATGTAGGCGTTGAGCCTATGTGGTCATCTTTTACTTTTCGCATTTCCATTTCATTATACAAAGAGTCAGATTATTGTTATTTGGATTTATTATGTTGGGGTATGTTATTTATATTCAGAGGTATATATTATTGAGAAGCTTATTGTTATTCAAGTGATGCAGTTTTAGCTATAATTGTTTGGGATTAGTATCAGAGTTATATTTATTTTACTCATGTTATTACTATCATGTTATTATCGTTGTATTTTATTTTATTTTAGTCCTTCTTAGAATGATATAAATTGTCTAGACTCATGTATTATTTATATTTATAACTTATTGATCTAATTATGGATTTTATAGGGGTGTCATACTTTGTCATCCTTTTTTATGCTCTTCTATCCGATTATATAATAGTGAAGTTTTGAGACTTTTTTCCTCTATTGTAGAGAAGGCTTCCCGAATCCTCTTAAATTTTAGTACGAAACACCAAACAAAGGAAAGATTCACCAATCTCATGTTACATGATTCTTAGTAAATAATTTTTGGACTTAAGTTTTTCATATAGTTTTAATGGATGAAGATGTGAAGTTAAATATTGAAGAACAAAGTGATGAATTATGTGTTATTGAAATAAAAGATGATTATAAACCAAAAATAGGACAAAAAATTGAATCTTTAAATTAGGTTAATGAGTTTTATAATATTTATGAGAAGGAGGCAGGTTTTGAGTATATAAAGTCATTCCTCTAAAAAGAGAATGATACCAATGAAACCATTCGAAAATATTATTGTTGTTTTAAATAAGGAAAACCTCACCAAAAAATGAGGAGGAAAAGAAAAGGCGTCTTGGGATTGTATGTGAGGGTTTTAAGGAAAAGTTATGAGTTGTGAAGAGTAAATCGGGGACAAATTATTATTAAGTCAATTTATTGAGGGTCATAATCATTCCCTCGCAACTCCTCGTAATGTACATCTACTAAGATCTCACTGCTGCATATCTGAAATAAAGAAAGCCTTGACTCAATTACTATCATTCGTTAATATAACTACAAATCAACAAATTAGTCTTTTAGCATTACAAACACGAGGTATAAATTTTTTTGGGTGCACAGGAAGAAATATTCGAAATTTTATACGTGATTCAAAAAACCTAATAGAAGGACATGACATTGAATTATTGATGGAATATTTTTTGGCGAAAAAAATACATCATTTTCTTTTAGATATGAGGAGTATTATAAATGTAAGTTGACTCATTATTTTTGGGTTAATATGATTTCTAGAAAGTCTTACAAAATTTAGGGTGATGTTGTTGTATTTGATAGTACTTACAACACGAATAAATATAATATGATCTTCTCCCTGTTTACTAGAGTTAATAACCAGGGAAAATTATAAGTTTTGGTTGTGCATTCTTAAATGTTGAGACCAATGACTCTTTTATTTGGATACTAAACAATGGATTGAGGTTATGTCAACCTATCGATCCAAAATAATTATTATTGACCAGGATCCTACAATTTCAAAAGCAAGTATTGAAGTTCTTCCAAAAACATTTAATAGATTTTGCATTTGGCACATTTTGAATGAGTTTTTAGAAAAATTCGATGCATGCAACAAAATATGGAGATCACTATAATGAGTTCCAAAATTCAATATGGAATTTAGAAACTAAGGAAGAGTTTTAAGTGAGTTAACCGGAGACAACTGAAAAAATAAGTTAAGTGAAAATGCTTTGTTAGTTGGGTTGTATGATATTCGCCCCAGATGGCCTCCCGTATTTGTGAAGCATATTTTTACTTCAGATATGTCATCTTTTCACCCCTAACCCCATTAGGATATAACTAACTAAATAGTTCACAAACCACATTTATTATCTATTTATTTATTTATTTATTTAGTAATACATATTGAAACAACTTCAAGGTTAAAATGCGGAATACTAAAAATACAATTGTTTTAAGGAGACATAATTTAAACCGAACTCACATACCATTTAACTTAATTATAAGTAGTACAATGTATAAAACAAAACTAACAAGACCCTACTACTATTTACTCAACCTCCTAGACCTGGCAGCGGCAACTTCAGGACCTGAAAATGTAAACATATAAAACCACGAGTTTAAAAACACAGTGAATGTACTACATATCTATATAGTAAAAGTACTATTTAACATCTCAAGATATCAATATATATCCATCTCTATGCCAAATTAGTCCATATACATATCCGGAGTTAATAAACCCCACATCTCCTGCCCGTAGGCCATAATCATATCCATAGGTTTTAATAACCTAACATGTCCTGAATTGCATAGCAACTCAACATATCTTGACTTTTATAAATCCATAACATCTCAACGTCTCTTAAATTTTAATAAGACATATTATCTCAATATATAATACATACACATCATATCCATAATCAACTCAGTAAGTACACTCACATTGGGTTGTCAACTATGTATTCACATTTCCCTTAGGTGGAGATGAACTTGGTTGATTTGAACTTACACCTGTTAATCCAACTAAATCAGTACTGAATCTCAATCATAAGTATTATCTTAATATATCTATGTAACTTTCAATGACTATACAACAACAATATAATTCTACTCAAGTCATATTCCATGAAATATGTGTAAAGACAAAACAATGGTATATATGTTGATAAGGTCATGAACATTCAACCCTAAAAATAACCTCGTAAGGAATTTATAACTAAAATCAAGTAAACATAAAAATATACTTCTTACTATATATACACATGAAACATGTACTCATAATACCCTCGGGAAGGAGCAAAAAAAAACATTCCTTCATGGGGTATCCAATATGGCCTCAAATTATTGTCCTCCATACTTAACCATCCCATATTCATAAATTGTACAAATACAGGTGTCCAAGCTTATCAATATGAAAACATATCTGAATATACTTTCCATTACAAGTGACGGTTATATTTTTTAAGCTTCTTAGAGCACAATATGACCATTTCTCTACAACCTATTAAATCTTCCCCATAAGCTCCTCTATTGTTCCTTCAAATTCCAAGAATTTTCATAATTTTTATCAAGCATAACATTCTATGATTTTTCACCCATTTTCAATACACGGACTTAATAGTAAAAAATTAAAGTTTCATAATTTTTTGACTTCATTTGCTATGTCAAAAGCTTGACCAAACTCAGGTCATATCGAAATTAAATATCCAAACAACAACTATGTACCAACTTGAAACCGTCACTAAGGCCCAACCACAAGGAGTTAAATTCTAATTTTCGGATATGATATGAATATATGACTTTAGTTACATATCCAGTTGGAATTTATCAATTCCATTAAGCACAAAAAAAGATATTCAAGGTTGAATACAAGGGATTTCAATAACAAACAATACGAGCTACATACACCACTTATCTCACATGTGAACAAATAATTATTATCACAAAGGTGGTGTAATACCCCGTATTTTTTTGACTTTTAAATTTTGGGGACTTATTAAATTTAATTAGAGATATTAATTTAATATTAATCCGGAAATCATTTAAATATTTACTAGCGTGATGAGAGTTAGTAATTATTGGAATTTTGTTGTAATTTACTTTATGGGTAAAGTAAGATGTGTAATTAAATTTAGTAAAATTATCACGAGAATCTGATTTGATAATTTTGGAAATTTTATCGGGACGCGCCTGTGTCGTGTCGGTATTAAATTTGTACTATTAAGGGTGAATAAACTATAAGTCACCCGTATGGTCATTTTGAGTGCGTCAATGTGTCCGAAAGGGTCGAGATAGTCAAAATAATGTACCCGGGGATTTAGTTTGGGTCTCGGGATATTTTAGGGCCTAATTAACATCCCGGGAGGGCGTTTTAGATATTTTGTATTTTTGGGCATGGAAACCCACGAATTTTCTAAGGCTTTATCAGATGTTAGGGACTGTCTTCCTAGGGTTAGCATAACCAAAAACCAAGGACGACCATTGGAGAGGAAGAGGAGAAGCTTTCCAAGGAGTTCTAGGCATCGCCGTCACCGCCAAATTGTAGATCGCTCGACGAGGATCACAACCACACCAATTTATTCCACAAATCTGAAACAAAGATTTCCAGGAAAGTATCTATCTTTCTTTATTTAGTTAATGTTTCAATTATATTAGCCTAGGGTGGATTAGAACTAGTTTTTGTGAAAGAAAATCATATTGTAGACTAGAATTTACATGTGTTAGAGGTAAAAATCGTATTCTGGAAATCTAATTCATATGTAGAGGTTGGACCACGAATTTGCATTGAGTTAGGAGTAGAAAATCTAGAAAAAAAGATGGGAAGAACTAAGTTAAAGATAATATTAGGGTTCTTGATATTTATATGGATTTTGGCCCCTTTAATTCGTTATTCTTGCTAAAACTCGCATGTGTTACGTAGGACAGTATCTATTTGGGTATATAACTCTTGTACTATCAATTGTTGGGAGTTTGGAAGTGAAAAAGGATGATTTGGATGAATTTGGAATAAGATTTCCGTAACTGTTAATTCTGCAGTTTCGCCATAACTGCTTGATCGATCGATCGACCCAAGAGCATCGATCGATCGAGCCCCTGCCATCGATCGATCGACTCATATTCCCTTTTTTAAATAGTTCATTCCAATGTAAATGAATAGAAATACTTGGACATTATTGTTAGAACATTTTGGGATATAAAGAAGACTAGTAGGACTTTATAAAAAAGGGAACTTTTAATGTAAGACGAGATTAACATTAACGGAAGTATTTTACACTCAAGGAATAATGGGAACGTGTGTCTAAAGGGTGAAGCTCGTAAGGAAGTTACGTCGTAAAATAAAAGAGTACCTACTGAAATTACACTTAGGGCGATAGGATATTATGAGTGATACAAAGTAAGTTTGGAATAATCCCATAAATAAGAATAAAAGAGACGGATCGTTATACGGGATAATCTAGTAATGTGTGCTAAGAATAAATATCATAAGTATGGGTCGTGGGTGTACCTAATTTAGAAATGGGAATGGTAGTATATATATGTGACTGTGTTTGTGCATCTATTATATACGTGTAAAAATCATGCCCGCGCTACTTGCTATCTCTGAGGTTAACGCACCGGGACAATCTTATCTCGATGGGACCTTTATGGGGGATATTGACTTGTACCCTAGAACATAGGAATCCTTGGTACATGCTATCTGATCGATAGTCAGATGGTACTAAGAGACGTGAGGGTATGTACGGACCTCTTAGTGACTTGTAACTATGCTTCACCTCAATTTGTATGTGTTTTGTGTTAATACAGTTCGAGAGTGATTCCGAACTAGTATTTCCCTTAGTACGAGTGATACGGGGACTCAATAGCAGATTATGCCAGCATCATAAATTTATGTGGGGTGCCGATGGTATATATATATATTATGAGAGTGGTTGATATTTATATATATAGAATTAAAATTGGGAAACCTTATACTGTGATTAAAAGTAGTTGAGTAATGAATATATACTCCGAATTTATAAGTGTTTGAAAAGTTTGAGATAATACTGAAACACTTTATAATAAAATTAGATTTATGTGAAAACTTTGCTTTTAGAGATTAATTATCTTAGCCCCATTAATTGTCGGCATGAAACGTCATGAGAAATTTAAGATAAGCTAAACTTGTAGGGATTAATAGTGCGGTAGGTGTGCACATTAGAAGAGAGGTGAGAATTTCTCAAGAGATTACCGCATACTAATATGATTGTTGCATTAGCCGATAAGCATTTTAAATACATGCTAATCAGAATTTTTAAACTGTTTTACAATCGGGATCTGACCTGTTTTCTGTTATCTCTTCTCTCTTGTATATATATATGTATATTACAGGTGCCCAGCCACAAGTGTGTCATTCTTAGGATCCTTTGGTCAGAACGCGCTGCAGCTTATGTGGGAGACGCAGACCTTTTGCTTAGACGACCTCGTTATCGACTCCACTCTTAGTTCTATTTTATTCAGTTGGGCATGTGTCACCCTTTTTCCTTATTCAGTTGGTTTTGACAGAGATTGTGATTCATTTACTTCCAGTATTTCTACTTTGGGATTTGTTACTATCCGGGTGTTTTTCCTTTGAAGTTTTAAAGTTGGTATTAGTTATTTGAATGCTTAAATGGCTTGGATTATCTTTTTCAGTTTAGTTATTGCGTGACTCTTAAAACTATGAATTATGAGAGGTTTTTATTAATGGGCTTAAATTAAATATGGAAATAATGTTTTAAAATGGTTTTGTTACTTAGCTTAATTAATTAGGGTGTTTAATTTGAAAAGTTATTTTGCGACAATGATGCTAAGAATGAACGAACCGTTCACCTTGGTTATAATTTAATAAAGAACTGATCACCCGATATTTAAGTAGGCAGGGTGTCACAGGTGGTATCAGAGCATCAGGTTCTAGTGTCCTTCGGATTTGTGCGGCTTATGATGATTCTAGCGTTACTTTGTTTGATATAGAGCCCTATGTTTTTTTTCCTGATGAGATTCTGTTCTCCTGCTATAACGTATGTACCTTAGTGAATCTTAATTGCGTTCGGGCTTGTTCGAATAATTAAATATAGAAGGCAAGGGCCATTGGGCAGACAGCAGGAGGCAAGTCTTAGTTAAGGGTGTAGCGCATATTCGAGGATGATGACCGTAGTTAAGATCACCCCTATTATGGCACGGGAAGCCAAGACTGTAAAGACGGCTAGGGCGCAGCCTATGACTTCTAAGTTTTTCTATAGTCGAAAGAGGTGCGAGAGTGGACTCACCCAATGTGGTACGATTGGGAAAAATCAGACGAAGCGTTATAGAGATCTGTCAGTGGAAATTCTAGAAATGAAAAAATTTTGTGTGTTAGCCCAAGGAGGTAAAGTATCCAAAGTCTTAGACATAGGACAGAGTGTGGCTAACTGAAATTGAAAATTTGGAGACAAATTTTCTTGGCTTGTCGGAACAAGGTTATCATGGTGGGAGTTATCCACTACTTTTAGAAGTGGAATGCTATGCCTATAGGAAAATCTTAGGTACAGTTTGACCACAAGTTCCTTCATCAGATGTTCAGGATAAGAAGTGAATGTTGTTCTAAACTCATCACAGGAGGACCTGACAGAGGTCCATTTGTGAATATGAATCTAAACCGTTAGCGAATCTTGTATCGGAAGATGTAGATACAAAGGGAGGAAATAACTCTAAGTGGGAGATCGACTCGTAATAATAGTTGATAACACTTAAAAAGGAAATTCTGTTGGACGGTCGATTCAGAGGTTGACAATATCGTACTTTGTCAATGAAGATGATAATGCTTCTTGGTGTGGGAAGCTAAAAGAATCAAATACTTTAGTCAAGAATAAGACGGGATACAACGGTAGTAGTGTAGCACCACAAGGGGGTGTGGATACACATCAGGGGACCCATTTAAATGATTCGAATAGATGAATTCTTACCAAGCGATGGTAGACTTAGTAAGGACTATTGTAGTCAGTAACATGTTCTTTGGGGCCTACAAGGCTATGCGAATAACGGGGGTAGCCATCAAAAATCGAGTTTACCGAAGTCCGAGAGAATGACAATCCTAACATGGTTAGTATGACAGGTGATGAGTGGATTATTTGTTGAGGTATTTTGTGGAGAGTGAAATCACAAGCGCTAAATTTTCCCTGAAACGATTATGGGGTACAAGAGTATAGTGCCTAGTAAAGGAGAACGATTAAAGTACTGTTGTTCTGGTTTGGATAGGCGTGTTACGTCCGGAAACCATTTGTATAGTCAAGGAGTTTAGCAAGGTAGAAGTATGAGTTTTATCCCCGGAGGATGAGGCATGTTTTATGTGACACGAGCGAGTCAATATATTTTGTTCATTGCTAGATTAGCATGTGAGACAAGTTTAATGCGTATAACTACAGACATTATTAATATGTGAATATTTTCCCTAGTGTAGCGGGATTATCTTTAGTGCTATCCGAGGAGGATGAATGTGTGTATTAATAGTTTTATATACTTTATTGAGGTTACTCGTTTTAGGAGTGTGATATACGAGTATGATATTATCTTTATTATAACTTTATAGTAATGGTTAGTACGATAGTAGGCAGTAATTACAAGACTATCGAAATGGTTGCATTAGTGCAACATGTTTTGTTCTGGCGAGGCCTCACCTGCGAGAGGGTCGGACTCACACTTATATTATCTATTTTAGAGACTTCGGAGGGAATAGTGGACTCGAGATATTCGATCCCTATGCGTGTAAGGACTTTGTTGTTATGATTCAGTATGTATTAGGTTCACTGTTGAGCGAAAAGATTTAACTCATTATGATATTTTTAGTGCTTAAGACTTGGTGATAGGAAGAGCGCATTGATATCTCTATCCTTTAAGGATGTGAGAGTTAAGATTTAGACCCATATGTTTGGGGACAGGATTTTGAGAACCCCGAGTGTATGTATTTGAGGTTTATGGAGTGAGATTACCACCAATTTTTGAATGATTGTACAATTGGCAAAATGTTCGTTGTTAAGTATAATTACGGGAATAGATGTAACTTTTCTGTCAAGAGACGGAATAAAGGGGTACATGCTATGGAAGGAGGGCCTAACGAATTTCGATAACCGACAATGCTAGGTAGTAGTGTATCGGGGGGGGGGGGGGTTCCTTGTTTGGATTTCTCTTTGCGAGACATCCCAAGCATGAAATTTAGCATAAGGTTGGAAATAGGGAGATGTTCGGTCATTAGTCCATGAGTTTGGTACCTCGGTCATAATAGGAGCAGATAATTATATCTGTAAGTTGGAAGTTGAGTTATGATTTATGGCCAGTGGAGCCGGTTGTGTGGTAAGAAAGCATTAAAAGTTTTATCACCACGAGTTGAGGAGTGGAACGATTATAAGGAGAATTTAAAATTTCGATTTCTCAGGTGATTGAGAGTACCCAAGTGGTATAATTGTATTCGGAACACAAGGGAAATAAAGAGTTGGGATGATTTTTAGTGTGGATTATCAGGAGAAAATTTTTAATACAAGAAAGAAGACTTGTAATTATTTTGATGTATAAGCATTCGTGATTTATTTTAGTTATTGTACTTATTCGAGAGAATTATTGTACTTATCTGAAGAGATTGGAGATTTGTAGTTTCTCTTTCGTTGTTGTGGGATTTAGATACTCTGTACCTTGTTGCATTAGGGATTTGGTTAGTTTTATCGATGAGTAGCGCTTCGCTCGCTCTCCCCGGGCGGTCGGGGTGTTACAAAATGTGGGCATCCTGGTTAACAGATTTTAGAATCGTCTAAGTTGAAGGGACGTGGGAATGGATGTGTGGGATATATGTTTGTGGGACTAGCATAACGGGGTGGAAGTGGTAGAATGGATTAAGTGTCGCATGAGAGACGATAATCCACATATACGTGTGCGATTAGAGTAGCACACCCGAATTTGGTTGGAAGATTATGGGAAGCCATTTGAAAGGAGTATTCCTTGAGAAGAGTCGAATTTAATTATTATGGAGGACACTCAGAGTGGAGTTATAATTAGTTGAACGTGAGAACGAATTGCGCATACAAAGAGTGATGATGTTAGTATGGTATAAAAAGTCCAGAAGTGCACATTGTGGAGAAAAGTACACGGGTCGGAACTTTCGGTAATATGACAAGAAAAGAAGGGCAGTATTAAATGTCACTTAATGTAAGACATTTCAAGTAAAATTCGATGTTTAGCGGGACATAGTGAGGAGTCTCTGCATGCACCACTCATAGATAGAGATTCGTTGGAATAAGAGGATCAACCAGAGAAATTGTGGGGCTATCGACAATTCCTATAGTTGAAGAGGCTGGTAAAGTTCGTAAATTTTCTTGGATGAGTTTCCAACCTCAAGGTAAGATAAAAAATTCCTTCGAACATGTGGAACGAGATTCCTAAGAAGGAAGTGATTGACACTCCTTGGAGTGATTTGCAATATTAACTAGTGTGCCCCAGTCTTCCTTTGAAAGGAAGAATCGCGCCGGTACGTGGTCCTACACAGAATTATTTTGAATCGGGATGCAATTTTTGAATCCCACCTTCAATATGGGATTTCAGGAAGCAGTGGGAGTAACGTTTCGTTTTGAGGAGGATGTATCACCCATAGCCGGGGAATAGGCGCACGGTGATTAATGATTAGTGGAGCCGCGTGAATGTAATTTTGGATTCATTGTGATCATTTCACTTCCGCAATGGTAATAACAAACAAGTAGAGTATAGTACGGTAATTGGGGGATGATATTACCTATCGGTAGGGTTCCGTGGGAGCACGCTTACCTGTTTATTGTGAACATGATGCTTATTGAGGTTTTGATGTGGGAAAAACCTTAACTTTCTCACTCTGAATGTTAAGAGATGGGAGGATAATCAAAATTTTGGATTGGTTGAGTTAGAGTCGGATGACTATGGTAGGATTCCATGGCTGTTTTAGGCAAGCAAGTTGTGGTCAAATGTTCGTGTGGTTTCTCTTAGAATGGGAGAATTTTGTTTAGATAAATACGAGTAAGTGTCAGGGAGGGAAGTGCGGCCTCCCAATAATGTTGAAAAAATGGGAGTAAATGAGGTATAGACCCGTCTTATGCGAATGTTGTCGGATAGGAGCATATTGTGGAAGTTTCGTTAATGAGAGTGTTAAACAAGCTTGATGTGAAATGGGGGATATAGTGATTGGGCGCCTTACTTTGAAGTTAGTTTTCATACTGATAAGGTATCCAATTTTTTTTACCGGATATGCCTCATTTTCAGAATTTCGGGAACGAAATTCCGTTATTAGGGGGAAGTATGTAATACCCCGTATTTTTATGACTTTTAAATTTTGGAAATTTGTTAATTTTAATTAGAGATACTAAGTTAATATTAATCCGGAAATCATTTAAATATTTACTAGTGTGATCAGAATTAGTAATTATAGGAATTTTGTTGTAAATTACTTTATGGGTAAGGTAAGATGTGTAATTAAATTTAATAAAATTATCACGAGAATCTAATTTGATAATTTTGGAAATTTTATCGGGACGCGCCTGTGTCGTGTCGGGATTAAATTTGTACTATTAAAAGTGAATGAACTATAAGTCACCCATATGGTCATTTTGAGTGCTTCAATGTGTCCGGAAGGGTCGAGATAGTCAAAATAATGTACCCGGGGATTTAGTTTGGGTCTCGGGACATTTTAGGGCCTAATTAACATCCCGAGAGGGCGTTTTAGACATTTTGTATTTTTGGGCATGGAAACCCACGAATTTTCTAAGGCTTTATCATATGTTAGGGATTGTATTCTAGGGTTAGCATAACTAAAAACCAAGGACGTCCATTGGAGAGGAAGATGAGAAGCTTTCCAAGGAGTTCTAGGCCAAGAACTCCACCGTTTGCACCGCTGTCACCGCCAAATTGTAGATCGCGCGACGAGGATCACAACCACACCAATTTATTCCACAAATCTGAAACAAAGATTTCCAGGCAAGTATTTATCTTTCTTTATTTAGTTAATGCTTCAATTATATTAGCCTAGGGTGGATTATAACTAGCTTTCGTGAAAGAAAATCACATTGGAGACTAGAATTTACATGTGGTAGAGGTAAAAATCGTATTCTGGAAATCTAATTCATATGTAGAGGTTGAACCACGAATTTTCATTGAGTTAGGAGTAGAAAATCTATAAAAAAAGATGGGAAGAACTAAGTTAAAGATAATATTAGGGTTCTTGATATTTATATGGATTTTGGCCCCTTTAATTCGTTATTCTTGCTGAAACTCGCATGTGTTACGTAGGACATAATCTATTTGGGTATATAACTCTTGTAGTATCAATTATTGGGAGTTTGGAAGTGAAAAAGGATGATTTGGATGATTTTAGAATAAGATTTCCGTAACTGTTAATTCTGCAGTTTCACCATAATTGCTTGATCGATCGATCGACCCAAGAGCATCGATCGATCGAGCCCCTGCCATCGATCGATCGACTCATATTCCCCTTTTTAAATAGTTCATTCCAATGTAAATGAATAGAAATACTTGGACATTATTGTTAGAACATTTTGGGATATAAAGAAGACTAGTAAGACTTTATAAAAAAGGGAACTTTTAATGTAAGACGAGATTAACATTAACGGAAGTGTTTTACACTCAAGGAATAATGGGAACGTGTGTCTAAAGGGTGAAGCTCGTAAGGAAGTTACGTCGTAAAATAAAAGAGTACCTACTGAAATTACACTTAGGGCTATAGGATATTATGAGTGATACAAAGTAAGTTTGGAATAATCCCATAAATAAGAATAAAAGAGACGGGCCGTTATACGGGATAATCTAGTAATGTGTGCTAAGAATAAATATCATAAGTATGGGTGGTGGGTGTACCTAATTTAGAAATGGGAATGGTAGTATATATATGTGACTGTGTTCGTGCATCTATTATATACGTGTGAAAATCATGCCCGCGCTACTTGCTATCTCTGAGGTTACCGCACCGGGACAATCTTATCTCGATGGGACGGGGGATATTGACTTGTACCCTAGAACATAGGAATCCTTGGTACAGGCTATCTGATCGATAGTCAGACGGTACAAAGAGACGTAAGGGTATGTGCAGACCTCTTAGTGACTTGGAACTATGCTTCACCTCAATTTGTATGTGTTTTGTGTTAATACAGTTCGAGAGTGATTCCGAACTAGTATTTCCCTTAGTACGAGTGATACGGGGACTCGATAGCAGAGTATGCCAGCATCATAAATTTATGTGGGGTGCCGATGGTATATATATATATATATATATATATATATATATATATATATTATGAGAGTGGTTAATATGTATATATATATAATTAAAATTGGGAAAATTTATACTGTGATTAAAAGTAGTTGAGTAATGAATAAATACTCCAAATTTATAAGTGTTTGAAAAGTTTGAGATAATACTGAAACACTTTATAATAAAATCAGATTTATGTGAAAACTTTGTTTTTAGAGATTAATTATCTTAGCCCCATTAATTATCGGCATGAAACCTCATGAGAAATTTAAGATAAGCTAAACTTGTAGGGATTAATAGTACGGTAGGTGTGCACATTGTAAGGGAGGTGAGAATTTCTCAAGAGAGTGCCGCATACTAATATGATTGTTGCATTAGCTGATAAGCATTTTAAATACATGCTAATCAGAATTTTTAAACTGTTTTACAATCGGGATCTGACCTGTTTTCTGTTATCTCTTCTCTCTTGTATATATATATATATATATATATATATATATATATATATATATATATGTATGTATATTACAGGTGCCCAGCCACAGGTGTGTCATTCTTAGGATCCTTTGGTCAGAACGCGCTGCAGCTTATGTGGGAGACGCAGGCCTTTTGCTTAGACGACCTCGTTATCGACTCCACTCTTAGTTCTATTTTATTCAGTTGGGCATGTGTCACCCTTTTTCCTTATTCAGTTGGTTTTGACAGAGATTGTGATTCATTTACTTTCAGTATTTCTAATTTGGGATTTGTTACTATCCGGATGTTTTTCCTTTGAAGTTTTAAAGTTGGTATTAGTTATTTGAATGCTTAAATGGCTTGGATTATCTTTTTCAGTTTAGTTATTGTGTGACTCTTAAAACTATGAATTATGAGAGGTTTTTATTAATGGGCTTAAATTAAATATGGAAATAATGTTTTAAAATGGTTTTGTCACTTAGCTTAATTATGTAGGGTGTTTAATTTGAAAAGATTTTTTGTGACAGTGATTCTAAGAATGAACCAACCGTTCACCTTGGTTATAATTTAATAAAGGACTGATCACCCGGTATTTAATTAGGCGGGGTGTCACAAGTGGATGGAATTTTAATCAATCATTTATGATTTATATTCTTTGAAATAAGTATAATACCATATTAAAACAATATTAATCACATAATTATACCTTGGAAATATTTTAAGGATTTTCTTGGAATTTTCCTAGTTTTTCTTGAAATCTTTTCTTCCTTAAACTTCCACTTTCTCTTTCCTCAATCAAAAACTCTCCAAAACTGAACCTAGGGTTTTATTTAATAAAGGAATAAATTAGAAGAAAAATTTTAAGTCAGCCAAGGTTGCCTCCCATGACAACCAATCAAATTAAAACATTTGGTTTACTAAAAGACAATTTACCACTTAAGGGAATGGACATATTTTCCCCTTGTTCGCAAATTTGGCCTAACTTCTTACTCGGATATCCATTTGATGAACCGTTTATTTTATCGCAAACCTAAATCTTATATATACAACTATATAGTTTTCACCTTGAGTCAATTGTTGCATTATAAAGGTCAAAACTAGTCTCCAACAGGAACATTTCTACTAAAAAGAACAAAATCTTGTGTTTGGAAATAATTCGACATTTCATGATTTATGAAAGTAGGATTATTCTAACAATGATCGCTTAACATTAGATACACTAATAAAAAATTATTCATATCACATAAGTTAAGCATGATTTAAATATAATCTATCATAATTATATCGGGGTTGTCACAAATACCACCCTTTAGAAAATTTCATCCCCGAAATTTAATATGAATGTCACTTAACAAACAAATGGGGATACTATTTCTTCATGCTATCCTTCGTTTTCCAAGTTTCTTATTTAGTTCCATGGCTCATCCACATAACTTTAAGTAAGGGAATAACTTTATTCCTTAATACTTTCTCCTTACGATCAATAATTTCCACTGGTTCCTCGATGTACGACAAGTCTTCCTTCAATTCAACAAGTTGAGTTTTCAATTGATGAGATGGATCTGCCAAATACTTATGAAGCATCGATACATGAAACACATCATGTAAACGAGAAAATTCTGGAGGTAATGCTAATCTATATGCCAGGGTCCCAATTCTTTCCAACACTTCATATGGTCCAATGTATCTTGGACTTAGTTTCCCCCTTTTTCCAAATCTCATGACGCCTTTCCATGGTGAAATACATAGGAATCCAAAATCTCCCTTTTTAAATTCTAATGGATACTTTCTCTTATCTGCATAAAATTTCTACATGCTTTGCGCTATCTTTATCCATTCCCGAATCATTTTAATCTTTTCGGTTGTCATATCTATCAATTTAGGACCCAAGATTTTCCTTTTACCTACTTCATCCCAACATAATGTTGTTCTGCATCTCCTCCCATATAAAGCTTCATAAGGAGCCATACCAATGGTGTACTGATAAATATTATTATATGCGAATTCCATCAATGGCAAATGATCATCACAACTACCTTTGAAGTCAAATACATAGGATCTTAACACGTCTTCTAATATTTGAATCGTTCCTTCTGATTGCCCATCGTTCATTCTGATTGCCCATCAAGGGCATCCTATAAAAGAGGCTAAAACTTAGAAGTGAACGTTGGATCTCTATCTGATACTATTGACACTGGTGCCCCATGTAAATGAATAATTTCATCAACGTATATATGTGCATACTTGTTAAAAGTGTAGGTCGTCCTAACTGGAAGAAAATGAGCTGAGTTTGTCAATCGATCTACAATCAACCAAATATAATCATGCCCCTTTGGTGATCGTGGTAATATCACAACAAAATCTATCGTTATATGTTCCCACTTCCATTCCGGAATAAGCAATGACTGCAATAATCTTACCGGATTCTGATGCTCCAACTTCACTTGCTGGCATACTAAACATTTAGCAAAAACTTCTACAATCTCACGTTTCATATTATTCCACCAGTAATACTCTTTCAAATCTCTGTACATTTTGGTACCTCCAGGATGCATAGATTAAATAGAACTATGTGCCTCTTCTAATATATCCTTCTTTAAGGATGGATCATTCGATACACAAATTCTATTTTTATAACACAACCATCCATCATTCTTAATTTCAAAGTCATTCTCTTTACCATCCAGGATTTCCCATTTCTTCTTCTCAAGGAATGGATCAATGACTTGCAAATTTCGTATGCATTCTTCTAGTAAAGACCTCGCTGTAACGTGTACAATTAACGACCCCATTTTAGTTAAGTTCAACTCGACTCCCATCAGTATTAATTCAATAATATTGCCAACCCATGCACATTCAATACATGATAACCTCCCCAATGACATCCGACTTAGAGCATCTGCAACAAAATTGGCCCTCCCGGAATGATGGTGAATGGTACAATCATAGTCTTTAATTAACTCCATCCAGCGTCTTTGTCTCAAATTCAAGTATATCTATGTAAATAAATACTTCAAACTTTGATGGTAAATGAAAATTTCACACATCTCTCCATATAAATGATGTCTCCATAATTTCAAGGCAAAAATAATAGCCACAAGTTCTAAATCATATATAGGATAATTATGTTCATGCGTCTTTAACTTTCTAGATGCATAAGAAATTACCTTTGCATGTTGCATGAAAACACAACCCAGACCCTGATGTGAAGCGTCAGTATAAATCCCAAAACCTTCTCCACTGGATGGAACAGTGAGAACTGGCGCGGATCTAGCCTATTTTTCAACTTTTCAAAGCTGTGCTGACATTCATCACTCCTACAAATTTCACTTCCTTTCGGGTTAATTTAGTCAATGGTAAGGCTATAGATGAAAACCTATGTAATACCCCGTATTTTTATGCTATATTAATTTGGGGATTTATTAAATTTAATGTGAGTTATTAATTTAATATAAATCCAAAAATTAATCACTTTATAATTATTAACGTGATGTGAGTTAGTAATTATGGGAAACTTGTTGTTGAATATTACTAATGAGTAAAGTAATATAATATTGGTTCTATGAAATGTCAAGAGTGAATAAAATGATAATTTTGGAAATTTGAGTCGGGACGCGCCCGTGTCGCGTCGGGACTAAATATTGATTAATAAAAGTGAATATACTATAAGTTGATCGTATGGTCGTTTTGAGTGCGCTAAAGTGTCCGAAAGGGTCGAGATAATCAAAAAAGTGTACCCGGGGGTTTAGTTTGGGTCTCGGGGCATTTTTAGGCTTAATTAGTACCCCGGGAGGGCATTTTGGACATTTTGTAATTTTGGGTAATTAAACCCACGAAATTTCAAGGGATATATCAGATGTCTAAGGTTGACTTCTAGGGTTAAATCAACCAAAGACAAGTGACGGCCATAGGAGATGGAAGGAGAGAGCTTTCAAAGCTAATTCTAGACCAAAAATTCGTCCAGTTGCACCGCCACCACCACCAACGCGTAGATCGCAAGGCGGGGAATGCAACCACACCAAATTCATCATCAAATCAGAACTTTGAAATTTACAGGCAAGTGTTTATCTTGCTTATTTTCGTTAATGCATCACTTATGTTAGTCTAGGGTTGATTAGGATGAGTTTCATGGAAAAAAACCCAAGTTGGAGATAGGAAATTGCATGTAGTAATGATATAAATGGAAATCTGGAAATTCCCCTGCATATGTAGAGGTTAAACCATGAAATTTTGATGGTTTAGAAGAAGAAAATTATGGAAAAGATTGATTAGAACAAGGTTAAAGAAATTCTAGGGTTCTTGAGATTAATATGAGTTTTTGGTCTATTAATCCATGGTTGTTGATGAAAATTTGCATGCTTTACGTAAAATTTTTTGGGCGATTGGGAATGAAAAATCTGGGTTTATACTGTTAGTAGTACAAATTTTTGGGCAATTGGGAATGAAAAATCTGGATTTCGATGAGGTTGTGTGATAGAACCCGTAACTGGTTTCCTGCAGAATTCGCCATACCTGCTTGATCAATCGATCGATCGAGCCTAGAGCTTCGATCGATCGAAGGTTCGATCAATCGAGCCCCAGACCTCGATCGATCGACCCCTTCTGGCAGACTCACTTTTCCCCTTTTGTAAATAGTTAATTTTAAATTAATTGAGTAAAAATATTTAGGCATCCTTATTAAAATAATTTGGAAGGTAAAGGAGACCAGTAGGACGTATTGATAATTATGAGACCTTTAATGTAAGACGAGATTCACATTTTTGGGATGTTTACATATAAGGGATGATAAAATTACATATTAAAGGGAGAGACGCGTAAGATAGTTACGTTGGAAATTATATGAATACCTACTGAAATTCTACACTTGGGAGGATAGAGTCCATGAATGTTACGTAGTGAGTTGGAATAATCCCTCAAATTAAAGTAAGAGACGAACCATTATAAGCGATAATTAAATAATGAGAAATAAGGATAAATGTTATACTTATGTGTTATGAGATGAATCTAAATTTGATATGGTAAAAGTAGTATATTTATATGACTGTGTTTATGCATATATTATATACGTGTGAAAATCATGCCCGCGCTACTTGCTATCCCTGAGGTTACCGCGCTGGGACAGTCTTATCTCGATGGGACCTTTATGGGGGATATTGACTCGTACCCTAGAAGATAGATATCCTTGGTACAGGCTATCTGATCGATGGTCAGACGGTCCTAAGAGACGTGAGGGTATGTACTGACCTCTTAGAGACTTGGAATTTATGCTTCGCCTCAATATTGTTTGTGTATGTGTTAATACAGTTCGAGAGTGATTTCGTACTTGTATTTCCCTTAGTACGAGTAATATGGGGATTGGATAGCAGAGTATGCCTGCACCATGATTTTTATGTGGGGTGCTGTTAGAATATATATATTATACGAGTATTTAATATATATATGAATTTCTGAAATTTGGAACTCCCTATTGTGCTTATGGTAAGTAAGAAATGAATCATGACTTCAACTCGGGTATACTTGTTTTGAAAAGTATAATGGTATATTTCTGGAAAACTTTATTAATAAATAAGGTTAAGATGAGAGCTTTGTTACTAAATGAAATTTACTTCTTAAACAGTTTAATTGTTTAGTTTAAATCTTACGAGAAACTTAAGATAAGATAAGATAAACCGTTGGGAAGGTTAGTACGATAGGCGTGCACATTAGAAGAGAGGTGAGAAATTCTCAAGAGAGTGCCGCACTAATATGTTGTTGCATTGGCCTATAAACATTTTAAATACTTGCTAAACAAATTTTAAATCATTTACACTATCGGGCTCTGACCCGTTTCTATTTTCCCTTCTCTCTTGTCTATATATGTATATATTACAGGTGCCCAGCCACATGGTCATCTTGCATAGGATCCTTTGGAAGGAACGTGCTGCAGCTTAGGTGGGAGTTGCAGGCCTCTTGCTTAGACGACTTCATTCATTTGATTCCACTTTTATCATATTTATTTAGTTGGGCATGTGTCGTCCGTTTCCATTATCCAGCTGTTTTATTGGACATTATGATTCATTTATTTCTAGTATTGTCACTTTGGGATTTATTACTATCTGGATGTTTTACTTTAAGTTTTAATGTTGGGATTTAGTTGTTGAATGTCTAAATTATTTGGATTATATGTTCCAGGATAATTGTGGAGTGATTCTTTAATATTGAATTATGAAAAGTTTAAAATCATTGATTATAAATAGAATTTGGAAAGTAATGTCTAAAATGGTTTTGACACTTAGCTTAATTAATTAGGGTGTTTAAATTGGAAAAGTTATTTTTACGACAGTGATGCTAAGAATAAACCAACTGTTCACCTTGATTTTAATTTAATAAAGGAGTGATCGCCCAGTATTTAATTAGGCGGGGTGTCACAACCCCTTTATGAATCTTCTATAATATCCAGTCAATCCTAGGAAACTCCTTATCTTCGTTACATTTCTTAGTCTTTCCCATTGCACAATTGCCTCTACCTTTTTAGGGTCAACATAAATTCCATCTCCCGAAACAACATGCCCCAGAAATACTATCTGATTTAACTAAAACTCATATTTGCTAAAATTCGCAAACAATTGACTATCTCGCAAAACTTGCAATACAACTCTTAGATGCTTCTCATGTTCCTCTTGGTTAGGTGAGTATATCAAAACATCATCGATAAAGACAATTACAAATGAATCTATGAAAGGATGTAATACTTGATTCATTAAGTCCATAAACACCGCAGGAGCATTTGTTAACCTAAATGGCATTACCAAAAATTTATAATAACCATAACAAGAACGAAAAGTTGTCTTAAAAATGTCACAATCTCTCACCCTTAATTGATGATAACCCGATCTCAAATCAATTTTTGAAAATACTTTGGCTCCCTGTAATTGATCAAACAAATCATCAATACGAGGCAATGGATATTTATTTCGAGTAGTTACCTTGTTCAACTGTCGATAATCAATGTAAAGTCGCATGGTGCCATCTTTCTTCTTCACAAATAATACTGGAGCACCCCATGGTGATACACCGGGTCGAATAAAACCTCCATCTAGCAAATCTTGTAGTTGAACCTTTAACTCCTTTAGTTCAACAAGTGCCATTCTATATGGAGAAATAGAAACTGGAGCTGTACCAGTCACCAAATCAATAGTAAACTCTACCTCTCTACTAGGTGGCAACCCTAGTAATTCATCTGGGAACACATCTGTAAAATCCTTAACTACTGGGATATCATCTAATTTTTGCAATTGCCTATTTTTATCCACAATATATGCTAAAAAGCCTTGATTATTTAACAATTTCTTTGCCCGAAGGGCAGAAATAAGATAATTTATAACCACATTTCTTTTCCCAGTAAATTTGAATTCTTCCTCCCCCGGCATATTAAATGTAACCTCCTTGCAAAAATAGTCAATCGATGCATGGTTGGAAGATAACCAATCCATACCCAAGATAATATCAAAATCTCGAATATCTAGTGGAATTAAATCAATGGTCAACTCCCTTTCCACACATACAATAAATAATTTTTATACACACGCTCCACTAACATCACATCCCCCATAGGTGTAAAAATATATAAACAACAATCTAGATAAGAACATGGTCTACCCAAATGCATGGTAAATGACAGTGCTATAAATGAATGAGTAGAACCTGGATCAATATGCACGTAAGCATGCTTATTCATGACAGAAAATGTACCTGTCACCACCTCTGGAGTAGCCTGAGCATCCTGTAAAATCATAGAAAATATTCTTCCCGGAGCCCTGAAACCACTAGCCTATCCTCTACCTCCTCCTCTCCCTATGCCTCTAGGTGATGAACCTCGACTAGTAGTAGCTGATTGAATCCTACCTAGTAGCATATGACAGTTCTTTTTAGTATGACCAATTTGATGACAGTGATAAAACTCTACCCCATTTAACTTGGGACAATCTGTATTGATATGGCCCACAACTTTACAAAAATATCATGTAATAGACTTAGACTGCCCATTGTCATTCTCCTATTGTCTATTCTGTTGGACCATCAATCCTGCACCCCTAAAACAACTTGGTGTCCTATTCTGAACATAATTTCTAGACCCTCTACCGTGCTGAAATCTTTGACTCCACTGTTTCGAGTATTCTATATTGCCTTCCTTTTGTTGAGATGGATAAAATATACTCCTCTTTCCCCTTTGTTACCTATTCTTTATTGCATCATTAGCATCTCCTTCAACCATCATAGCTTTGTTAACTAAATAAGTATAACCTACCATTTCAAGTGCCGTGAGTCTAGACTTGATAATCAAATTCAACCCATCCTGAAATCTGGTGCATTTGTCATCCTCATTGTGTAAGAAACGTAATGAAAATCGAGACAAAGATATAAATTTAGTTTCATACTCTATGACCAACATATTCCCCTGAGTCAATGATAAAAATTCTCTCTCTTTTTGCGTCCGATACATGCGAGGAAAATACTTTTCATATAATACTTTAATAAAGGAATCCCAAGTAATTACCTCACCTCCCTCCAGAGTAGGAAATAAAGGTTTGGAAGACTCCCATCAATATTTAGCTTCGCCCTTTAACATGGAAGTAGCTAAAATTACCTTCCGCGCGCCAGGTACATTCATCACTCGGAAGATAGTTTCTGTGTCTCTAACCCAAGCCTCAACTTCTAAAGGATCTCCAGAACCTGAGAATGATGGGGGTTCAATTTGATAAACTTCTCGTACAGAGTATTAATTTCATCTAGTTGTATTTTCCTTTCTCTTCTGGAGAAAGTTTGCTCCTCCAACTACTTATCTTGTTGTTCTACTATTTGCGTTATAAACATGTTTTGTTGTTTTGCCATTAAAGTCATGCCATGAGCCATTTTTTGCATATTTGTAAGTTATTGAGGAGCCCCCTCTACATTATTCGGATATTGTTGGTTTACTATATTTGAAGACTCCTCATCCACCCTCTCATGAAAATTTGTTCCTTCCATATCTTACTATCTGTCATAAACCATAATTACATAAACAAGAATACAACATTTATTTCTAATATAATGGTTAGCATTTCACACAAGTTAATATAAATGACCCACACCACACTATTTCTGCCAATGCTACATCTAGACTCTCAAACCCCAGAATATAAAAACCCAATGCTTTGATACCAAGTTGTCACCCCCTAATCCCATTAGGATATAATTAAGTAAATAGTTCACAAACCACATTTATTATTTATTTATTCAACAATACATATTGAAACAACTTAAAGGTTAAAATGCAGAAAACTAAAAATCCAATCGTTTTAAGGAGACATAATTTAAACAGAACTCACATACCATTTAACTTAATTACAAATAGTAAAATGTATAAAACAAAACTAACAAGACCCTACTACTATTTACTCAACCTCCTAGACATGGTCGTGGCAGCTTCAGAACCTGAAAATGTAAACATATAAAACCATGAGTTTAAAAACTCAGTGAATGTACTACATCTCTATATAATAAAAGTACTATTTTAACATCTCAACATATCAATATATATCCATCTCTGTGACAAATTAGGCCATATACATATCCGGAGTTAATAAACCCCACATCTCGTGCGCGTAGGCAATAATCATATCCATAGTTTTTAATAACCTAACATCTCCTGAATTTCATAGCAACTCAACATATCTTGACTTTTATAAAGCCATAACATCTCAACATCTCTTGAATTTTAATAAGCCATATCATCTCAACATCTCTTGACTTTTAATAGGCCATATTATCTCAATATATAATACATATACATCATATCCATAATCAACTCAGTAAGTACACTCACATTGGGTTGTCAACTATGTATTCACATTTCCCTGCGGTGGAGCAGAACTTGGTTGATTTGACCTTACACCTGTTAATCCAACTAAATAAGTACTAAATATCAATCATAAGTATTATCTTAATATATCTATGTAACTTTCAATGACTATACAACAACAATATAATTCTACTCAAGTCATATTCCATGAAACATGTGTAAAGACGCAACAATGGTATATATGTTGATAAGGTCATGAACATTCAACCCTAGAAACTACCTCGTAAGGAATTTATAACTAAAATCAAGTAAATATAAAATTATACTTCTTAATATATATACACATGAAACATGTACTCAAAATACCCTCGGGAAGGAGCAAATAAAAACATTCCTTCTTGGGGTATCCAATATGGCCTCAAATTATTGTCCTCCATACTTAACCATCCCATATTCATAAATTGTAAATATATAGTTGTCCAAGCTTGTCAATCTAAAAACATATATGAATATACTTTCCATTAAAAGTGAAGGTGCAATTTTTCAAGCTTCGTAGAGCAAGTTATGACCATTTCTTTACAACCTATAAAATCTGCCCCACAAGCTCCTCTATTGTTCCTTCAACTTCCAAGAATTTTCATATTTTTTATCCTATGTAACTTTCTATTATTTTTCACCCATTTTTAATACACATACTTAATAGTACATAATTAAAGTTTCATAATTTTTTGACTTCATTTGCTATGTCAAACACTTGACCAAACTCAAGGCATATCAAAATTAAATATCCAAATAACAACTATGTACCAACTTGAAACCATCACCAACGCCCAAAAACAAGGAGTTAAATTATAATTTTAGTATATGATATGAATATATGAGTCTAGTTTCATATACAATTTGATTTTCTCAATTCCAGTAAGCACAAAAAAAATATATGCAAGTTTGAATACAAGGGATTTCAATAACAAATAATACGAGCTACATACACCACTTATCTCACATGTGAACAAATACTTATTATCACAAAGGTGGATGGAATTTTAATCAATCATTCACTATTTATATACTTTGAAATAAGTATAATACCAGATTAAAATAATATTAATCACATAATTATACCTTGGAAACACTTTAAGGATTTTCTTGGAATTTTCCTAGCTTTTCTTGAAATCTTTTCTTCCTTAAACTTCCACTTTCTCTTTCCTCAATCAAAAACTTTCCAAAACTGAACCTAGGGTTTTATTTTCTGAAGGAATAGCTTAGAAGAATAGTTTTAAGTCGTCCAAGGCTTCCTCCCATGACAACCAATCAAATTAAAACATTTGTTTTACTAAAAGACAATATACCACTTAAGGGAATGGATAGATTTGCCCCTTGTTCGTAAATTCAGCCTAACTTCTTACTCGGACATCCGTTTGATGAACCGTTTATTTTTTCACAAACCAAACCCATATATCTACAACTATATATTTTTCACCTTGATTCAATTGTTAATTATGAGGGTCAAAACTAGTCTCCAACAGGAATATTTCTACCGAAAATAACAAAATCTTGTGTTTGGAAATAATTCGACATTTCATGATTTATGAAAGTAGGATTATACTAACAATGATTGATTAATATTAGATATAATAATAACACATTATTCATATCACATAAGGTAAGCATGATTTAAATATAATCTATCATAATTATATTCGGGTTGTCACACATCTAGTCAACATGTAGAAAGTGTATATGATTTTTTTAAGAGATATTTATCAAAAAACAAATAAGTAAATTAAGTTTTGACACGTTTTAATAAGAAATTAAAATAAAAACTATTTACCCCTTGTAATTCCTAACCAATGACTCATTGACACATGGAAATATGAATCCGTTATTATAGCCAGGAAATACAAAATGTAAATGGGTCAGTTTACTACAAATGGCTCAGTAATATAGTGACATATATTATGCTCAAAACATGGTGTAACTTCGCATAAATGCATTGGGGCACAATGGCACTAGGGCGGGAGTATTTAAAATATGTAACCACCCAAAATTTAGAGTGAGATTTGGAAAGAAAAAGGACTATAAATAAGTAATGCAATGACAATCCAAAGGATGACTCTCCATCCACAAAAATCATTTTTACTCATTTAAACATTTCCTTTATTTTTCTTTTATTTTCTTTTCAGTTTTTAGCGTAGTTTCAGTCTTTGACCATTCAGTTCTTCTTCGAAATAGTTTGTAAGACAAATATATTGTAATTCTCTTTTAGTTTAATGCAAATTTCCTTTGCCTTAGTTTTACCCAGTCTTTACATTTCTTAGTGTTAAACTTCTATACATTCCTTAGCTTATATTATTTTACTTTCAGTAGCCTTATTTTTTGCTATATTTAGTGTTAGATTAATTTATATCAATGTTTTAATTACTTCGAACCTTATTTATATCCTTATTTTTCTATTTTATAACTTTCCCTAAGTGTTTGTTTATTTAATTTACAAACTCACAGGAAAATCTTCTTAATTGTAACATCAAATGGTTCACAATCACTTGATTATCGCAGGCTACGAGAATCATGGTTGGAAAAATCATAACCTTACCTCGTATGATCATACTTAGTCAAAATACAAAGAACAACCAAGACAGTGAACCATATTTTTGGCACCGTTAGGACTTAAGTGATATTTAGTTGTCTATCATTGATTGGACACGAAGAAGCGATAACGAAAATGAAAACATTGGTGAACTTGGTTCAACAACCCAACCCACCACCATAGACCAAACAGTGTTGGGAATTGTTCAAGAGATAAGACCAGACACTCAAAAGCAAGAATCGAAGGTGACAACAGATGCGAAGGCCCTAAATCGAAACGTAACGCCTGTTGTGGGTGTGTGTTAAAGCATCAAAGATCAACTAATGAATCAATTAAAATAGATGTTTGATCATCTTGGTAATATCATGCAGAACATTAGCACAATGATCACAAAAGTAACCAATAAGTTATCCTCTCATACTTTACAACACCAAATGGTCAAGGTTTGGCGCCATAAAGTGGTGTAAATACAACTACATAACCTACTAGTTTTCATCCCGTTTATTATAGTCCTGACAATAGGGAAACCAACTTCGATTAAAAACTAAGAATTGGAAATCAAGATATAAACACTGGATTCA
Organism: Sambucus nigra; assembly: GCA_949130495.1. NCBI lineage: Eukaryota > Viridiplantae > Streptophyta > Magnoliopsida > Dipsacales > Adoxaceae > Sambucus > Sambucus nigra. The sequence continues at coordinate 614,859,915 of OX422207.1, forward strand.
GTGTGAGAAACCAATAGAGGGTACTAGAATTCCTAGCAATTACCAATAAATGGGTATAACATCCCAATGGGAAGAATACTCATTTAAGAAGGTAATAGGCCTATGCCATATTTGAATGATCCCACTCTAGGTTTTCCTGGGATTTTGATCTATGGAGTAGTGACCAATCTAATGTTTTAATATGAACCCAAGGGGAGGAGAACTAATAGAAGATTTGGTTATGAGCCTTTCCAAAGGACTGATAACAGAATTCCTTAGGCACCTCCACTAATGACTTTCCTAATGTAGAAAAATGCTCTTCCATGAATCGCACTTCCACTAGTGGAACCAACACCAATGGAAAACCAACCAATTATTCAACCAAATAGGAAACTGCATAGTGGAGTTGGGAGAAATGAAATTGCATATCGCATACATGAAACTTGCGGGTCAATTTCTCGGGGGGTGCAAACACAAATGTATTAAAATTCATACCTTGAATGGATGGATATGGTTGATCTCCCAAAGGGTTTTGAGTTTCCAACCTACTCCCTATTCTCAAAATATGGGAATCAATCCATTATAGAACATGTAGCGATGTTTACTAGTCAATGCGTTAACGCAGGGATTAACGAGTATCTTAAACTACGTTTGTTCACTAGTTCCCTCACGGATGAGGCTTTCACTTGGTTTATTGGCGTGTCGCCTAACTATATTCATAACTGGAAGAAAATGGAAGACATGTTCCATGCCCAGTTCTTCCAAACTAAACCGGAGGTATAATGATTGACTTAGTCTAGCTAAGCTAAAAGCTAGATGAAAAGTCCATTAGCTTCATAAATAGATTTAATAGGGCTAGTAATAAATGCAAATAATATTGCCTGAGTTTGAGTTTGTCAAATTGTCCTAAAATGGGCTAGAATTTAGACTTTGAAAGAAGTTTGACGCGACAGAATTCAGAGACTTCATGGAAATAACTGCCAAAGTATCTAGATACGAAGCACTATTAGAAGAAGAACATCAAAGGAGTACTTCGTCATTTAAAACATACTATAAAGATCCAAATTCCGAAATAGATGTTGCTGAAGTGATTGGAACCGAGTCCATAATCTGTGAACCTTTAGCTCGAAAGAATATTATAGCGGAATCGTATGCACTCATGTAAAAAGGAATTATTAAGAAATAATATTTTCACATATCTAAGGTTAAATAAATTTTTACTATCATTTAAGAGTCAAAAGGATAAAGCTACATGATGATGTAAAAATTCCAACTGTAAATTAAATAAAAGGACAAAATTATTGCAAATGGCATAATATTTTCTCTCATTCAACTTACTCTTATTCTCTTTTTCAATATATGGTTCAATAATTAATTACAAAAGAAAAAAATCAAGTTTCCAAACAAAGAGGGGAACACTATGGGGGTTGATAAAAGGCCTTTTTCCAAAGTCAAATAAATTGAATTCATAATGAAACAAAAGTAGACACAAAAGATTGAGAAAACTGTAGATACATATAGAAAGATCCTTAAGAACATGTGACTTAGGTGCGGAGAACGGTATGTTGAAATGTGATAGATTTTTGATTCTAAAGGAAAGCGACAAAAGAAGTTTAAGAACGAAGAAAATGGTATTCACATAACTGAGCATCAAGTGCAGTCGAGCCAAGGAAACTTAAAAGACTTTTATCCAGGGCAAGTAAGACTTTTTATGGGCCTTATCATGCATGCATAGAAATAAAAATGATAAGAAATTTCCAATATATCGGGCCAGATTTCTAGGAGGTTCAATCCAACTTGTAAATGGGGACGCCAATGCCTATAAGGGATGCCAGATTGACACCCATGGTTAAAGGGGTGCCAAATTAGTTTGTGGCATAAGACCCTAAGGTGGCATAATAGATGAACAAGATGCCAAGGAGGCCGAAGGCAATAAATCCTTAGCAAGTGGCTCTAAGGATGTGGCACATAGTGTAGCCACACAAATTAAAGATGAGATAACCATAAATTGTGATCTCTCACACCCAACAAAGGGGGTTGCAGAGGAAATATAGGTTCTGAAAAAAGGCCTCAGAGTTTTTAGCCTAAATGGATCTCAGGATATTGCATCTTCATCTTTAAATCCAAACCCAACATTTTATATAAAGAAAGGTGGGAGATAATATTATTCAAACATGTTGGGTGAAAGAACTAGATAAGGCCACGAGCGTGGATAAAGGAGGCATGTCTGAAGATGGTTATTTTAGAAAAGAGGAAAAATAAGAAATGATGGTTGTGGATGCAGAGGACTTGTATAACGTCCTGGAGAACAATAATTCATCCAATTGGGATCATTGCCATGCCAATCAACATGTCAATGGTCCTCCTATAGTGGTTAGAAAGTGAGGAAGGGCAATAGGCTCCAGAGCCAAAAACATAGATGAAGATAATGACTCAGAGGTAGATGAATTAAACTCGTTTGTTTCTTCCTTAGATCTATATTATGGGTTCAAAAAGACTACTGGAGACGCGACTAATCATATCAAGCCATTATTTATAAATGATAGGATGAATGAAGTCTTAATAAATAAAATATTTGCAGATAACGGCGCTATCGTAATATAATGCCATATTTAATGCGTTCTAGTATAAAAAAGCAATAAGTTATATTGGTTTAGACCCAAATAACAATCTCTCACTTTTTCTGGGGATAAAAAATCAACTAAAGGCGTATTACCAATTGATATTGAAGTTGGCACAAAAATTTTAAAATAGACTTCTTCATAATTAACAGAAAACCAAGCTTTAATGTTTTAGTTGGCAAAGATTGGATTCATTTAATTAAATGTATCTCTTATTCTATGTAGTAGAGAAATTATTATTGATGAAGGAAGATGGGAATGAGGATGAAGTGGAACAAGACCCACTTCCATTTTGTACCAACTCCGTAACACCCTGCATTTTTAATATTAAAGTTGATCAAGCTCGAATACTAAAAAGTACAAAGGTGCTATAATTTAAAAAAATCATTCTTAGCATGTGACAAAAATATGAGATAATTTAAATCTTTTTTCATTCAATAGAAGATATAAGAGATAAAAATGAATAGAATTCCAATAATAATATGTGAATATAACCCCTCCAATATCTTCATTATCATACAACATTCTCAATACAAAAATCCTCAAATTCAAAAGGTGAAGTCACAAGCGACTCAGAATTCCAACAGTTGTCTCATATAAAATACAACGGATATGAAACTACCCTAGAATAAAAGAAATTATCTAATGAATCACCATGTTCTTCCAAGATCCAATTTCTCCTAAGACTTGAACCTATCTGTAATACCCCGTATTTTTATAGCTTTTAAAATTATGGGATTTCTTAAGTTTAATTGAGATAAATTAATTTAATTTTAATCCGGAATGTTGCTTTGAATATTTACTAGCGTGACGAAAGTTAGTAATTATTGGAAATTTGTTATTTGTTGCATATTACTGGATGAGTATAGTAATATATGAGATTTATTTTTACAATGTTGTCATGAGTGAATTAAATGACGATTTTGGAAATTTAAGTCGGAACGTGCTCGTGTCACGTCGGGACTAATTTGGTTAAATAAAAAGTGAATATTTTATAAGTTGTCCGTATGGTCGTTTTGAGTGCGCCAACGCGTCCGGTAGGGTCGAGATAGTCAGAAAAGTGTACCCGGGGGTGTAGTTTGGGTCTCGGGGCAATTTTAGGCTTAATTAGTACCCCGGGAGGGCATTTTAGTCATTTTACATAATTGGGTAATTAAACCCACGAAATTCAGCAACCTATATCAGCCATTTAGGTTAGCTTTTAGGGTTAGAATATCCAGAAATCAAGTGACGGCCATTGGAGAAGAGAGGGGAGAGCTCCAAGGCAATTCAAGGCCAAGAAACCACCGGTTTGCACCACCGCCACCACCACCGCGTAGATCGCGAGACGAGGAATGCAGCCATACCAAAATCAGCCGTGAATCAGAATACCAAAAATCCCAGGCAAGTGTTTAACTTGCGTATTTTCGTTAATGAAATCTTCATATTGGTTTAGGATTGATTAGAGATGATAAATATGGAAGAACACCCAATTTGTGTTAAGGAAATGCATGTAGAAATGATTTACATGAAATTCTGAAACCCTTGCCATGTAGAGGAAATTAAATCACGAAATTTTGATGATCATAAGAAAGAAATTATGGAGAAAGATTGATTAGAAAACTGTGTAAGAAAATTCTAGGGTTCTTGATAATTGGAGACAATTTTAGGTGGAAAATCCATGTTTAAATGATGTATATGAACATGCCTTACGTTAGAATCATCTAGTATATTGTTATGATGTTAGTAGTAGAATTCTGGGATGATTGGAACTTGGAAATATCGATTTTGTGTAATTTTGGTGATGAAACCCGTAAATGCATTATGCAGAATTTTTCCCAGACCTGCTTGATCGATCGATCGAGCCCAGAGCTTCGATCGATCGAAGGTTCGATCGATCGAGCCCCAAGCTTCGATCGATCGACCCCTCCTATAAGACTCCTATTTCCCCTCTTTAAATGAGTTAAATTCATATTGTCGTGTAATAATTCTTGGGCATTCTTGATAAAATGATTTGGGAGACATTGAGGACCAGTAGGGCATAGGAATAAATGTTGGGACCTTTAATCTTCAACGATAATGGTATTTATGGGACATTTACTTTAGGGTTGGTGAATTTATAAATTTAAAGGGTGAGGTGCGTAAGAGAGTTACGTTGGAACCTAATAGAGACACTTACTGAATTTCAGATTTGTGAGGAGATAGTCCACGAGTGTCAGGTAATGAGTGAGAAAACCCTTCGAGTTAAGGTTAGGAACGAAACCTTATACAAAATTCTATAAATGTGAAATTTAGGAAAGGGTATAATTATGGGCGACGAGAAGAACCTATATTAATATGATAAAGTGGTATATTTATATGATTGTGTGTACATATATTATATACTTGTGAAAATCATGCCCACGCTACTTGCTATCCCTGAGGTTACCGCGCTGGGACAAGTCTTATCTCGATGGGACCTTTATGGGGGATATTGACTTGTACCCTAGAAGATAGATATCCTTGGTACAGGCTAGTGATTTGATAGTTCAGACGGTCCTAAGAGACACAGGCATGTGCCATCCTCTTAGAGACTTGGAATCTATTCTTCGCCTCATCTTGTTTGTCTATAGATATCCTTGGTACAGGCTATTGCATTGATAGTTCAGACGGTTCTACGAGACTTGGAATCTATACTTCGTCTAAATTTTTTTTGAGTATGTGTTAATACAATTCGAGAGTGATTCCGATTGTATTCCCCTTAAATGAGTGATATGGGGTTATGAATAGTAGAGTATGCACGCACCATAGTTTTATGAGGGGTGCTGTTAATTTATATATATTATACGAGTAGTTAATATATATATATGAGATTTTGAAATTTGAAACTGCCTACTGTGATTTGATAAGTAGGACTTGGTTGTTGACTCAGATAGTGAATAATTGTTTCGCGAAAGTATATATGTTACTGAGAAACTTTATAAATTAATAAAAGTTAAAACGAGAGTTGTACTGCTAATTGGAAGTATTCTTTGTAAACAAAAACATTGTTCGGTTTTGAAATCTTACGAGTAAGAAGATACGCTAAATTATTGGGAAGGTTAGTATAATAAAATGATAAGAGAAACCGTTGGGAAGGTTAGTGCGATAGGTGTGCACATTAGAAGAGAGGTGAGTATTTCTCAAGAGAGTGACGCACTAATATGTTGTTGCATTCGCCTGTATCAATTTAAATACTTGCTAAACGTATTTTTAAATCAAACACACTTTCGGGCTCTGACCCGTTTCTTTTCTCTCTCTCTCTCTCTCTCTCTCTCTCTCTCTCTCTCTCTCTCTCTCTCTCTTGTATATATGTATGTATTACAGGTGCCCAGCCACAGGGGCGTCTTGCTTAGGATCTCTTGGAAGGAACGCACTGCAGCTTAGGTGGGAGTTGCAGGTCTCTTAATTAGACGACTTCATTTATTCGGATCCACTCTTAGTACTTTCACCAGTTGAGCATGTGTAGCTCTCTCCATTATTCCGTTGTTATTGGGACTTTTGTATTTCAGTTATTTCCAGTATTGTTACTATGGGATTATTCAGTTTGGATGTATGATTTTAGTTTTCACATGTTGACATTCGATTGACGAATGTATTATATTATTTGGTTTATTGTGGTGTGATTCTTACTTGTAGAAATGTCGTTTTTAAATAAATAAATCTTTTTCTTTAATTAAAATTTGGAAAGTTATATATGAAAATGTTTTTGACACTTAGCTTAATTATTTAGGGTGTTAAATTGGAAAATGTATTTTTTATCGACAGTGATGCTGAGAATGAACCAACTGTTTACCTTGATTTAATTTAATAAAGGAGTGATTGTCCGGTATTTAATTAGGCGGGGTGTCACACTATCCTGAGAGATTAGTCAACACAATGAGTAGGCCCCATTGCAAGAATACTAGCTAGGTTTTCCAAATATGGTATCATATCCCATTCAAAAGTAATAATTGAAATAAATACTACAACATATTCTTTTATGTAATGACAACCTTTAGATTTATAATCCTTTTTAATGTTTATTATATACATAAAGGACTATTTGAATAACAACAGGATCCATAAATGTCACGAGTTATAGAATTTAAATTTTAAAATATGACAATATATTATATTTTGGGAATGTGAGGGGGGTATCCATTTGCTAGTAAAATCTATCAAAAATCACATAGTATTAGTTCACTTGCTACCATATACTAGTTTTTTAGTATCAACACCATTTTTTTTAGATAAATCACCGATTTATCCACTAGCGTACCATTATCACAAAATATTCAATTCCAAGCTATGATTAAAATTCTTTTATTCATTTTCAACTTTTCATATTTAGTTACTTGCATCAATTCACTTTCATTTAGTTATATCATTTCGTATTTTTTTTCTAATCCAGCGAATCGGCCCTTTATCAATTATCCCATTAACTATGTGTTAACTAATTATAGTTTTCCTATTCCATTTATATCATATTTATTCTAATAACTCCAGTCTCATAACCAACCTATTGTACGACCCCAAATATCCTATGCTATGCCCCACCTCTATACATTAGTATAGTTCCCTAACATGTTCCCCAGCTCCAAACAAGCGTATAATATGCGTCACATTTATTTTCGTAACAATATAAGCTACTGGCGTATGTCCTGGCCCAAACTAGCATATTTTATGCTTCATTTTTACCTTTATAATTATATAAACCTCCAGCCTATATCCCGGCCAACTAGCATATAGTATGCTTTGCATTTTTATTTCTAGCAATATAAATGCCGTCCAATATCCCGGCCTAAACCAACTTTTAAACTAAGGAAAAATAAACCATTATTACCGATGAACAATCTAGGTCCTACACATAATATATATCTATATCCAGTTGATACTAAACCCATATGAAAATTGTTAATAACCGTAAAAGTAGTTAGCCAGTATAGGCCATACACATACGATTATTGCATAGACAGTCGACACTATACCCCACACGATCAGAGATGATCAAGATAATTTTATGCAAGAATTTAAATATCCAAAGCTCTCAACTTTTGATCTTCCCTAGACTCCATGCTTGAGACGTCTCATAAATGAAATCCATATAAGGAACCCCCCTATACACTTTTGTATGGGTTAAATGGTTGTCGAGACTCTACAATAATCATATATAAACCACATACTACTTAAGAATCACTATTCAACTTATACCTCCTAAACTTCCAACTCCTAACCTTGTTTAGACTCTATGCGTGAGATGTCTCGTAAATGAAATCCAAACAAGGAACCCCCCGATATACTTCTTTTCAAATTAGATAGTCATTGAGACAAAAACTAGACTAATCCTTTTATACATCCTTTATTTTAAAACTGCTTATACTGATACACTTTATCCTTATGGAACCTATAGCTTAATCTATGATTAATAAAACACATCATGTTATGACATATCTTAACTATTTCATCATTTTCCCAAGTGAAACCATTCATTCTTAAAATTATCATTTACCACAACCTTATTTTTGCTTTAATATCAATTGTTCCAACAATCTTTCTAGGTAGAGAGTACTAAAAGTAAATCTCAATTATATTCTTTATATTAATACAGTTATCATCAATACACCATTTCTTCAATTTCAACATTACATGTACATATCCCATAATTTATAGCTCCAATTTCACCATTATACAATCTCAAGCATCATAACCCCCAAGGATAAATATCATAGGTAAACATCATTCACGAACTCTTTTCAATAATATAGGCTATACCTAACTCATCATTATCTAGTGAGTGAAATAACATAATTTATCTATCATCACAACATCCTTTGTCTAAACACATAAGGTCTTAATCCAAATATTATCATTCAAAAATTAAGTCCCATTGATAATAAATACCAAAGAAAAATTCATCGATAGAATATCTAACTATTTACCCAACAATAATTTCCGCACTTATCATAACCCATAATCCTTTAACATTCAACGACATCAAATACCCAAATTTTTTACTATCTATGATAAATACCAATATCATTCAACACAATATCCCTAATAGTAACAATAAATCAATATTCAATTTTTAACTCCAATAAGATAGGCTTAAAATTCTCAACACAATATTCCCAATAATACCAACTAATCAACACCCAATTTCCAACTCCAATAACGTAGGTTGAGAACCAAAATTTCTACATAATAATTTGTAGTCTTAAAGAACATAATTTATTATGCATAATATTTATGATTATAAATTTACATTCTTTTTAACCCATTTTACAAATTTACATAATTTATTATGCATAATATTTATGATTACAAATTACAATAGTAAAACACGTTATCTTATATGCATATAAATGAGATTCGTATGAATTACTTAGCAACTAAAAATGTCCCAAAATAATTACAAGTAATTTGTATTAAAATTTCACGGGACTAATTATAATCACATTTCACACTTTAATTATAAAAGTAATCATAAGGCACATATTTTAAATTCTTGGGCCATTAACCTACTGCTCATTTTATCATTATAACTTTTATACAATTTAATTTTTATAATCATTTCTTATGCATTCTTTTTCTCCAAGGATTTCAAGTTTCAATGTTAACAAATAACAACATGGTGATAATTAGGTTCATCTTGACCTAATTAAATATCTAATTTATTTTAAATCAATTAAAATATAGGTTTAGAAATATCTAAATCATTTAGGTACTAAAGGAGAAAAGTATAGTATTCTTACCTTGATTTAGAATTGTGTAGACTTGATTATGATAATCCTCTTTTAGAATTGGATGTGTAGTCTTCCTTATTTTTTCTTCTTAAAATATTTTTGAAAAATTTAGCCTTTCTTCTTCTTATTTGATATCATCTAGTCTCCTCTATCATTTTCTTTATAAAATTCTCAAGTGAATGTAATTTCCAAACATATTCTCTCTTATTTTCTCTTTGAATTCTATAGAATTCTCTCACTAAAAGGTTCCTAAAGACCAAAAACTCTAAGAATATTTTATATACTAGTAGGTAGGTTTAAAATAATCCTAAAACCTATTAAAAAACATTCTTAGCCCCTAATCTTTATCCCTTTATTTTACCATTTAACCCTTCAAATCCCCTCATAAGTCTCCTATTAATTAAGCCATAACTCCCATATTGATTACATAAAAACTAATTTTATTCTTAATGTCATTTTTATTATTTCTAATCAAAATAAATATATAAAATACATTAAAAATTTGTTCACATATGAATGGCCTCACCTCCCTCAATTTCACAATTTAGGTCAAACTTGGCACATTAACCACTATTAAAGACCAAAAAACTAATATGCATTTAAATTAATTTCTTTCTAATTTTATATTTAAAATGAACTATTAATATTTTTAACATATCTAGTGTATCATTACCGTGCCCGAAAAAAATAAAAATAAATAATGAGTAAAATGCGCGACCTCTCTAACATGTCACATACTATCTCATTTAAAGATCTTGTCAAATAAAAATTCAATAAATTTTACATAATTTTATTGATTAAAACATGTCCATAGAAATAAATTTCACACTTGATCTTTTGAATCCACATATTATTCGAATAATTCACTTAAATTTATGAGATATTACAAATTACAATTGTGTTGAAGCTGAGATTTACCAAGAAAGCGTAGGACCTATCAAGATAGACACACTAATAATCGAGACATAAGGAGAAGAGGTTTCAAACAAAGCTTGGGAAGAATTAGCCTTTGGTCTATTGGGACCAACTAAAAAAGATAAAATGGTTGTTTAATGGGTAGCACACCCTTCGAACATGAAAGGGCCAACGAAGCTTAGGTCATAATGTTGTACAAATGTAGAGAGATATAATTAAAAACAAAAATTAGTGAGGAAAAGGACATTTAATTGACCCGATTACATAATGGAAGATGATATTCAGAAAGGAAAAAAACCAAGACATTGGTGACCTGGCAAGTTCACCTATAAAATACGAAGAGCTCACAATCAACGAACCAAATCCTTTGATAGAGATAAAATTTGGAACCGAAAAGAGGGTAACATACATTACTACCAACCTTAGCAAAGAAGACCAACGATTTATTGTGGACCTTTTACATTAGAATAAGGGTTGTTTTACTTGGTAATATGATGAGTTGCTTGGTTAAGATAAAAAATTGGTGGAGCATAGGCTAACTATCATGGAAGGATACAAGCCTGTGAAGCAACTACCTCGCCAGATGACTTCATAGGCCATAATAAAGATACAAGAGGAAATTAAAAGGTTGTTAAAGGACATGTATATTCGAACCGCTAAGTACGTTGAAATGCTCTCAAATATAGTTGTAGTAATTAAAAAATAGAAAATTAAGAGTGTGCATTAACATCAGAAATCTAAATGCAGCGACTCTAAAGGATGAATATCCAACGCCAGTGATTGATTTATTGGTTGATAGATCTCCTGGCTACGATATTATGTCTATGATGGATGGTCATTCAGGATATTATCAAATATACATAGCTGAAGAAGATATACACAACACAAAACTTATTTTAGGTTCTCTGGAAATTTAGGAACCCACGAATGGATAAAAATGCCATTTGGTTTAATGAATATAGGAGTGACGTATCATACAGGAATGACCACTATTTTTCATGATATGGTTGAAACTTTCTTAGAGTATTATATAGATTATATAATTATCAAATAAAAAGAAATAACACTTCATATAACACATATATAAAAATCCAAAAAGACCGAGGCTCTATCAACTCAAAATGACTCTTTTAAAATGTGCCTTTGGAGTTTTTGCAAGAAATATCCTAGGATTTTTTTGCAACGAAAGGGGATTCAAGTTGATATGAACAAAGACAAGGCCATAATTAAAACAACAACCCCCAAACTAAAAAATAATTACAAAGGTTTTTGGGACAAGTTAATTTCCTTAGAAAATTTATATCTAATGTTGTAGGAAAACTAAAATGTTTTCTCCTTTATTGAAGCTAAAAGATCAAGAGGAGTTAGATTGGATGGATGAACACGAGTCACCTTTCCAAACACTGAAAGGATATTTGGTTAGGCCACCTGTATTGGCACCTCTAAGATATTACAGGCCACTAAAGCTTTACATAGCTCCTGCTGACACCACCACTGAAGTTTTGATGCCACAAGAATGTGAAAAAAATATAAAAAAAGTTGTGTATCATCTAAGTAGATATCTTAATGATTATGAAGGAAAATATTCTATTATGGAAAAGTTATGTTTGACGTTGTATCTTGTGGCCATGAAATTAAGATATTACTTCTTACCTAGGGAGGTGTATGATATGCCCAAGATGTACCCTCATATCTGGAGTCACCAACCTCGGCCGATCTCACAGTCGAGATGTCAAGAAGCTCGCAACAACTATCAGTAAGGTCGTCTTATTTAAGGTTGTCATCTCATTGACCAACCTTGGTTGGACAACAGCCGAGGTCAACATCATCTTATATCAACAAGAGAGCTATCCAAGAAAGCTCTCAAAACTTAGATTAAGTCCCCTTTTTCGAGGGCGATTGATGACGTGACTAAGCATGTGTCTCAGAAGTGCGTACTCTCTAGGCTCAAGTGCAAGCCTGTCGCGTTAGTAATAAACCCAGTAAGTCAGGATCATATCCACAGGGAAATAGGACAATGGAATTCTAACGACGTTTGACAGATGAATGAATCCTAACTCTGACTCTAAAGGAAAACGAAAAGATGATTGTTTTTGGGAATAACTACACTGGATGCAATTATGAAATTATGAAAGGAATGCAACTATTCTAAATTACCTAAAATACTAACGATGAATGATTAAAAACTTTAAACTATATGATGAAGAAAACAGGAGGGGAATATAATCCCCCAAACCTAGTGTATTACCGATATAATACTAATCATAAATTTAAATGATTAAGTAGACCCAAAATTTAGTACTCCCAAGCATTACGTATATGAGGTTCAAGCCCGCACCATACTTAATCATAGGACGAGTAAATTGGTATTGCGATAGTTACAATCGTATTGCATTCCAAAGCATCCCGATTAACCGAAAGCAAATGAGATCCAAGTATCTACAACTGTCGTGTTCCTACGCAGTATGGTCGTAATCAAACCAATAAATTTAGATGATTAATTTTATACACATGCAACTACCACATCAGGTTGGGTTCATGTATCCCGACCTTAAGAAAATCTAGCCTGACATGCTGAAACTAATGAAAATAATTTTTGAATTGCAGAAAACCATGATTAAACTAAGGAAGAATTGTAGAATGACGTAGAAAGGAGATTGGATAGAAGAAATTAACTACTAATCTTACCAAAGCACTAAAAACAACAATTAAAATTACTTGTAATCACAGAAATCTGAACAATCTTCAAACTTGGAACTAAAATTGTAATCAATCTTCAAACTAGGGTTTTTACAGAAAGAATGGAAAATTAGCTAAATTCTCCGTACTAAGAATGATAATAAAATGGGTTTAAATACCCTACAAAACTACAAGAGTTTTAGCTGCACTAGGACTCTCCATTAGAGGATGTTTAGAAAATTAAAATTCGACAGTCGGACCGGTCCGGTCCTCCTACGGTTCGATCTGGCTGGAATCCGGATTGATTCTTTTATTTCTTGGGCGGATTGATCCGGCACGGATCAGTTCGTTTATTTTCTTTCAGCTTCGATCCGTCTTCAGTCCGGGGTTCTCTGGAATTTGGCAATGCGGATCGGTCCGGGCTTCCTTTGACTTTTTCTTCAAACTTTGACTGCTCATAACTTTCACATCGGGACTCCGATTGAGGTTCCATTTTTTCCAGTGTTCTTATAATTGAAAGCTATTCAACTTTCCAGTTGATGCCTCATCCGAATTCCGAGTAAAAATTACAATTTTGCCCTTTTGACTTTTCCTTATTTTGTTTCTTGATTCTTTCGATTTCTTTATTTCTTTATTGATAATAAATACCTGCAAAATTAATACAAAATACCAGAAACTCGGTGTACTCGTTAGAATAAGTCAGTAGCAAGATTATGAGATAAAGTCAAATCGATTACATTGTTCGAGGTGCTAAAAGTAACTAAATTAAAGGGATAAATTTAGAAGAATTTATGCCTAATCAATTGAGGAAGAAGAAGCCCTGAAGAAGTTTGCGTCGCCCAAATTCAATATTTAAGATGGCAAGACTGATCCCATCAATCACGTCAGATAATATAGGCATGACATGATCCTATGAAACCATAACGATGCACTCATGTGTCGGATTTTCCCATCAAGCCTGCACGATGTCACCCAAAAATGGTTTGAGAATCTCTCTCACAGATCCATCAGGAACTTCAAGTCTCTATTCGAGTTGTTCATAGCTCATTTCAATACAACCATCTCTCATTCGAAGAGGATGGACGTTTTATTAACAATAAAGAAAAAACCTTAAGAGAACCTTAGAGACTAAGGGAAGAGATACTGGGAGGTGTTCAACTAAGTCGAGGATTGCTCAGAGCAGGTTGTTGTAGCATTCTTCAAAATCATCTTACCCCACTCCTGTCTCCTACATCAATCCCTCACTAAGAAGGAGGCCACGACCGTCTATGACTTGATGGCCCGTTTGAAAAATACGCCAAAGTCAAAGATGTGACCCATCCTAGTGCAGGAGAAAATGGTGGCACCAAGGTTACCGGCGAGGGGGGAAAAGTGACACTCAAAAGAAAGGGAATAAGAAAGGGGGCAAAAGTGTCCCTAAGAGGAACAAAGGCGAGGCCTCGAAGGCATTCCAAGTCGTTAATACCATCGTCAGAGAAGCGATCTATAAGATCCTTGCAAAAATCAAAGACGAACCATTCATTAAGTGGCCCAAAAATATGGGTGGAGACCCCTCCAAGCAGAATAATGCATTGAGACGTACATTTATCAAGGAAGGCGGGCATAAAATCGAGCACTGCAAGTCCCTCAAGTACCACCTCGAAGAGCTGGCTCAAGCTGGACACTTAAATGAATTCATAGAGAAGAAGGTAGAGAAGGTAGATGTAAACGACATTCAGAAGCTAGATAAAGTTCTCAAAGAAGATGTCGACCAAGAGTTCGCAGTAATTCATGGGGCATCTTACCTCAAGAAGATTCAAGGGAACGCAACTCGAATGGAAGTGAAGAAGCTGACAGCAGTGATGCAAGTTTTTCAATTTGATCCATCCAAAACCCAAGATGGGAAGCGTTGACGTCCATAGGAAATCAACTACAACAAGCATATCGTGTTCACATGTGAGGATTTGGTGGGAGTTAGAACTCCACACCATGACGCATTGGTCATTACACTCAGGATAGCTAACTTCGACATTAACAGGTTACTCGTCGACTAAGTCAGCTCATTCGAAGTAATATACCTCGATATCTTTTGAAGGTTGAAGTTAATCACTGCCAACCTAAGAGAGGCCACTGTTCCTTTGGCTGGCTTCACTATAAAGATAACAATCCCTGTTGATGTAAAAAACTTGATTACTCTAATTATTTAGTCACAGATAAATAAATAAGACAAAAGATTTTAAAGTGGTTCAGCCTTATATGAATGGCCTACGTCCATTGTTATGTTATTGCTGAGTGTTTGGGAATTCTCGATTACAAGTGCTCTCAAGAAATTCCGGTCCCCTTAAATGAGGGTGATACAAGGTATTTACATCCCTTAGGCTGTACATGAAAGGGTGTTACATTAAATGATACACATATGAAAGGGTAATTCATTTAATGCTCTTCAAACGTGTGCGTCAAGATGATAAGCCTTCAATGAATAGTTGAACTGTTGATTATCTGGCAATTAATGTTGCAGTCGAGATGCAGCTCGAACCGCCTTAGTTGCTCGTCGTCTAAGAGTTCCTCGGAGCATAAGAGTTCCTCGGAGGGTTGGTGTTCCTCGGAAGACTGGTGTTCCTCGGAGTATACCTGTTGCTCGGAGTGAGTATGTTGGTCGGGGGAATGATCATCCTCGTTGCTATTGTGCCTCGTAGATTGACATGTGTCTTCTTATTATTCGTCCACATCAGCATACTAATTTTGGTATCAACAGAAGCCCCCAATGTTTCATATTTCGAACTTTGAGGAGTATGGAACATTCTTTCTCGGTATATGGCGATATTAAATGACCTTCCTGGGTTTTAGGAGCCTTTTCTTCATATTTGAATTTCCTTCCAAGTTCGCAGAATCCGCCTTTTTGCATTTTTATAGGCGCTTCGATCTTCGTGCCCTTTTAGCCGCCAATAGCGTAATAGTTTCCTTTTTGTAATCATTTCTTTCGCCGTTTCCCAAGGCAAAGTATTTAAGCCTCAGAGTCAATCCCATCGTATTCTACCTTTTCAATTTATGCTTTCGAGTTTTCTATCGCTTTTCTCTCTCCTGTGCGTCCATCCCTTTCTTCGTTTGTTTGTCAACAGATCTCCTTTTTCCCTGTAAGCTCTTCTTCCTTCTTCTTTTATTCATCATGGTTTATATTATTGAGTCTCTTAAGAAATTCCGTTCTGATTTCTCTATTCCATCTTGGGTAATTTTGGAGGTTCTTTCTGAGCCTTCAAGTTATTTTGATTTGGCTGAGGGACATTGGTTCCCTAGCCTCTTTATTGCTGAATGTGAATTTTCTTTTCCACCAAACCCTTTATGCTTAGAGTTCTGTCAGTATTTCGACGTTGTCACTGCAAAAATAGCCCCCAGCACATGGAGAATAGTTAATGGGGTGTATAGGTTAAATCAAACTCATGGAACTCGTATAGGAATTCCTAAGATTATGTACTGTTATAGATGGGCTGTTTTAGACAATGTTTATTATTTAAAAACTATATTTTTGAATAGGGCTCTAGTAGTCAACCTCCCTGATGCCAACAGGGATTATTTTGAACATGGAGTAATTGTAAAAAATTGGCAACATGCCCCTTTGGTTGGAGACGAAGTATATGAGGGTCCCAAATGCCCTCCATATGTCAATGGGATAGGTTATTTTCATCTTATTTTGTTTTTTGAAATTATGATTTCATTGTGTTTGACAAAATATATGACTGATATTTCACTATGTTTTTGTTTGCAGTTGACAGCAAGAGAAAAACTCCAAAAGAAACAGAAGTTAATATAAAGCATTTAAAACATATCTGGAGTTTGCATCAGAAGGTTGCAGACGAGCACATTAGGTCTGCTTTATACTTGCTGCAGTACAGGAGCTATACATCCTCTTATACTTCTCGTCCTATGGCTAGCATTAGCGAACCATTGCCAGCTTCTGAAGACTCTTCACCAAACTCTCACATTCCTTTGAGTCAGAAGATGGGCAAGATAAGAGTTCCTGCTCTCTTTGAAGAGACCTCCTCTGCTGGAGATGGAAAGAGAAATAAAGCTGATGTCCCAAAGGGGACAAAGAAAATGGATGCTTCCCCTTCTGCTGCTCCTCAGAAGGCCGTCGAGAAGCCCCCAGTGGCTCCTGTACATAAGGATGCGCCTGTGGAAGTAATCACTATCTCTCTAACCAAAAATTCTTCTTTGGTTGAGGTTGTTGAGAAGACACCGAGGATATTGAAGAAGTCCTCCTCAGTTAGTTTTTCTGAAGTCATTCCCCAACTCCAAACTAGTGGAGCTAGTGTTCCAACCATTATTCCTCCGAGCTCTGCAATGAGCTCGGTAAAGACTTGGATTATTCCTGAAGTCCAAGGCATCGAGGAAAACATGTCTAGGGATATGCTGACATCCCTAGCTACTCGTCACATTGCTTCAGTAAGTTTCTTCTTATCTTGAATTCTTCTTTCCTTCTATCAATATATGTATCTCGGTACTAACTCATTACTACCTCTTTTTTTCAGCTGGTGAGTTGCTTTAACACCATTGTGAAGAAAGATGAAGCGCTCAAGGCTTCAAGCTCCTCGTCTGGAGTAGAGGATGCATTCCAGGGTTTGGCCCAATCTCTGAAGGAATCCTGTCAGAAGTACGACGAGGATAAAGGTGAATGGGAGAAGAAATTGGCTGCATCTGAAGCAGAGAAGGTGCAGTTGGGAAATAAAGTGAAGGACTTGGAGAGGGAGAATAAGAAATACTCCGAGAAGCTCACTACCTTCGGGGAGCTTGAAAATAAACTGAAATCAGCTGAGGAAGAGCTGACCCTTCTGCGCGAAGCAAATCGTCAGAAGGAGGAGTTGGAGGCCAAGCTGAAAGCCTCCGAGGACCTTCTATTCGAGAATCTCTCCTCGGATAAGATGAAAAGAAAGAAGGCAATAAAGAAGTCTTTCAGCACAGGTTGGGACAAAGGGTGGAACAAGGGAGTAGCTGCCATGATGACTCAGGTGCAATATGGAAGTTTGAAATACTTCTGAGATGGCTGGGTTGCTGCTTTGTAAGAATTGAAGGTGAGCGAGGACTCCGAGTTATTTCAACAGCATCTCCCTGGTCCTCCCCCAGCCATCGAGGATGAAGAAGAGGACGAAGCTGCCTCAGAAGAATCTTCACTGGTAGTGGGTGATCTCATCCTTACCCAGCCTGGTGACGAGGAGCTTTCATCTATGCCAGCTCCTCCAGAACAAGTTCCAGCTCCCGCCGACCAACTCATTATTTCCACCGAGCAACCAAGCTCCTCGTCCCAGCCTCCCGAGAAAGTCTTGGGAGACAAGGAAAAGGTGTGAAGTTGTTCGGTATTCTCTTTCTGTTTTTCTTCTTACTTGTACTTTGTATCCCAGATCTTTGTAACTTTGCCTTATGATCTAATAAAATTTGAGTTCTTTTCTTCCATATGATTGTCTCTTCTTTATCTGCACTCTGTCTTGATCTTCTTTTTCTTTCTCTGTTAGTTTCTGGCCAGGATGGATCTTCTGTCTGCTAATGACACAAAGTTGATGCAGTAATGCCATGAATATTATAAAGCTGGTCACACAGACCTAAGTGCATCAGAAGTTGCCGACATCCTTGGCCATGGTGCTTCAGAGCAGGCAGTAGAAGCTTATCAATACCTGAAGGGCTTACTTGATCGAGTTGTGGCCAATAACGTGGCTTACTATGATATGATCGAGGAGCTCCAATATACTCTAGAAGATCTTCAGACTCAGTATAAGGAGTCAAATGCCTTGTTACATGAGGGGTATGAAAAGAAATATCAATAGCTTTCTGCCGAGAAGGGCTACGACAAACTCCTTGCTGGGTATGATGTCAGGGAGAAGACCCTAAAGGGAGAAGTTGAAGCTTGTAGACAAATTGCTGAACTGCTGGAGCAAGAGAATAATAATTTGCAGAAAGACCTAGCACAATATAAGTCTGCAGCCTCTTCTTCAACAGTGGTAATCCCAGTGATCGATGAGGGATTTTCCTTCTTAGAGGTTGAGAATGCCAAATTAAGGCAAGAGTTGGATATCCTGCGAAGATCTGGTACTTCTACTTCTACTCGGGGACGAGGAAGAGGTTCTCGTGGGCGAGGAAGAGTTGCCCAGGATGTTGTCGAGGAACGAAGTACTCCACCTGCTCGGGGTCGATCAAAAACTCCTCGTAGTATTGAAGAAGCTCGTACTCTGCCACACATTGGAAACCCAAGCGTACCAACTGAATGCAAAAGATCAGGCTTTGTCTGAAATGTCCAAGAAAATCCTAACTTTGGAGGATCAACTTACTGCGACGAAGTCTACTTTAGAGAATAAGGAAATTTTTGCAAAAAGCCTTCACGAGCAGTTGGAGAGACTAACCTTCCAATTCCATAAGCAGCCCAGGGAATTTTGGATGGCTGGGTACAACGAGGCACTATTCCATTTAGATGCTCGTATCCAGAATTCCACTAACGAGGGATATAAACAAGGCTGGTTGAATGCCTTATGCATGTTGAAACTTGAACAGGGACATTACTTGTGGTACTATTATGACCCTGGGGTACTTGACTTGCCCGTGACACCGTTCAATTTGGACAAGGAATGGATCCCAGCTCGTGCCATTCCTCGGAGCTTAATTGCACAATACCTCGGTGACTACAATCTTCATTCTCAGATAGAGGTATCTCGTCCCGAGCATCTATTGGACACACCTTCAGTAATGAATGTCATAATGCTGAAGGACTTGAATTTTATTAATTCTCCTCAGACTTTAAATGATCCACCTGCTGGCGAGGAACCTATTTCAAAAGCTGAGGGAAAGAAATCAATAGAGTAGGGATCTCAATGTAATAGTTAGTATACATGTAATTTGTAATTCGTTTTGAATTTTAATGAAAGACTTTCATTTTCTGTTTACAAATCTGTATTGCTATTGTTTTGTACTTGTCTAACACTTTTATATTTGTGATTGCATAACAATACTTTGTGGTTCATCGACCAATCTAGTAATAAAACGTTACAAGTATCAGTAATGTTGCTCGATCACTTAATAATTAAGTAATGAGTATAAAAATGTTTAAAATTTTTCCAACCAACCAAGGTTGTTAAATTGTGCTCGTCGATCAATTATAATTAGTGAGAGTTTTTATCCCCGACTAACCATACTTGGTAATTTTTTCATAAAATGTGTCCGACCAACCAAGGTCAATAATTTTATCCTCGTCGACCAACTACAGTTAGTGGATTTTTATCCCCGACCAACCATACTTGGTTCAGTTTGGAATATTTTATTCTTCGAGGAACTTTTATATTTTCTGTAATAATCTTACCTCCCGACCAACATAAGTTGGCATTTGAGAGCATATTTTGTTTTCAAGCCAATCGAGATTGGCATTTTTAAGAATGTTGTTCTTGCCCTTTTACCAACCGGAGTTGGTCATGGGTTTGAACTATCATGTCCACTAACTCTTTTACCAACCGAAGTTGATCACATTAGTGTATGCCTCCTATCCAAAGGAGTATAGTTTGTTCTCGCTATTTTACCAACCGAAGTTGATCACGCTCGAACAATCATGTCCACTAGTTAGTTTACCAACCGGAGTTGATCACGCTAGTGTATGCCTCCTAACCAAAGGAGTATAGTTTATTCTCGCTCTTTTACCAACCGGGGTTGGTCGTGGGTCTGAACTATCAGTGTCCACTAGTTATTTTACCAACCGGAGTTGGTCATGCTAGTGTATGCCTCCTAACCAAAGGAGTATAGTTTGTTCTCGCCCTTTTACCAACCGGAGTTGGTCGTGGGTTTGAACTATCGTCTTCTTTTTGCTGCCGAGCAGCGTAGTGTTGTACACTAGTATTCCCCGAAAAACATTCAATAAAAGGAGAGAAGATGGTGAAACATCATCGTTTTATTCATATTGATAGAACTGCTTTACATTTTACATTACTGATAATACTTGCGTAGGTGTTCAGCATTCCATGCATTCTTGAATTCCTCTCCTTCTAGAGTTGCTATTCGGTAAGTTCCTGGTCGAACAACTTCTGTAACTCGGTAAGGTCCATGCCAATTTGCTTCCAATTTATTGTGCTTCTGAATGACCTTCTTTAGCACGTAATCTCCTTCTTTTAAATCGCATTTCTTCACCCTCTTGTTGTAGAACAGAGTTGTTCGTTGTTGATATGCAGCATTTCTAATGGCTTCTTCTTCTCTAACCTCCTCGAGCATGTCCAAATCTAATCTTCTCATCAAGTCACTGACTGGGGAATTGAAATTCAGCACTCTGTGTGTTGGGAGACCCAACTCAGCAGGTATTACAGCCTCACTTCCAAACGCCAGCATATATGGTGATTCTCCAGTTGTTGCTCGTGGAGTTGTTCGGTAAGCCCACAATACTGATTGTAGCTCATTAATCCAATTAGCTTTAGCCTCACTTAACCTCTTCTTCAAACCATTTAATAATGTTCTGTTCGTCACTTCAGTCTGTCCATTGCTTTGAGGATGGCCTGGTGCTGAATGAACCTTCAAAATGTTTGACTGATGACAATAGGCGGCAAACTCCTCGTTATCAAACTGTGTTCCATGGTCTGTGATGAAGGCATGAGGGAGATCATATCGGAAGATGATATTCTTCCAAACGAATTGGTATACCTTCTCGTTTGTAATATCAATCAGAGGCTCAGCTTCTACCCAGTTAGTAAAATAATCCACTACGACGACGAGGTACTTGAATCTTCCTCGGGTCGTTGGCAGTGGTCCAACCAAATCAATTCCCCACATGGCAAAAGGCCAAGGAGTAGTTATGGGTGTCAACAATGCTTGTGGAGTTCGTCGGACGGAAGAAAAACGTTGGCATTTATCACATCTCTTAGCATAGGCTACACAATCAGCCCTCATCGTTGGCCAGTAGTATCCCTACGTCATCACCCTTTGCAACAGTGTCCGCCTTGCTACATGGGCTCCACAAGACCCTTCATGGATCTCTTCAATCAATTCTTTCACCTCGGAGGAATGTACACATATTTGCAAACCTGCCATAATTCCTCGTCTATACAAAACACCATTAGTTAGTACATACCGAGTAGCTTTAAACTTCAATTTTTTGGCAGCGATCTTATCCTCCGGTAATTCTCCTTCTTCAACATATGCCCTGATGGGATCCATCCAAGATGGTCCTAAATCAAGGGAAATAACATTCATCGTCAGGCCTTCATCTATACTTCGACTTTCTAACACCTCAATTGGTATCGTTCTTCGCAACTCGGTACGAGTAGCTGATGCTAGTCGGGCCAATGCATCCGCTTGTGCATTCTCCATTCTTGGTATTCTGATCAATGAATGGCATCAAATTCTGCCAACAACTCCATCGCCTTTGCATGATACTTGACCATTAATTCTCCTTTAACTGCATACGTTACCATCATCTGATTCACAATTAATTGAGAATCACTGAATACCATCACTTGTTGCGCTTCCATAATCTTTGCTAAATTAAGACCTGCTATCAAGGCTTCATACTCAGCCTCATTATTGGAAGATTTGAATTGGAATCGTAAGGCATATTCCACGTCGATCTCGTCTGGGGTGTTCAAAACAATCCCTGCTCCACAACCTGTTGTACAAGATGACCCATCTACATACAATCTCCAGGTAGGTAACTCGTCTTCAAAATTCTTATCTGATAGCGTTCCTCGGTGAAATATTTGTTGTTTTGTTTCATCCTCTCCTGGTATTTTTCGCTCCTCGTCGACCATCTTTTCTCGCCCTTTTACCAACCGGAGTTGGTCTGGGTTTGAATTTGATGATCTTTCTACATCCACAAGCCCTTTTACCAACCGGAGTTGGTCTAGACTTATGTCTGTTGATCCTGTAACATCCACAAGTTGGTCAGCGAGCAACTTTTGTTCCTCGAGGGTATCAGGATATGTAAACTCTGCTATAAAGTCTGCTACATCTTGCCCTTTTAAGGACGATCTAGGTTCATACACAATATCATATTCACCGAGCTCTATTGCCCAGTACATCAGTCTCCCTGACTTTTCTGGCTTATGAAGAGCTTGTCTTAATGGCATGTCGGTATACACGATGATGGTATGGGCCTGGAAATATGGCCTCATTCTTCTACTTGCCTCAATTAATGCCAATGCCAATTTTTCTAACTTTGGGTACCTGATCTCTGCACCTCGGAAAGCCTTACTTGTGTAATAAATTGGCTTCTGGACTCCATTCTCCAATCTGATCAATGCCGAGCTGACCGCATTCTCTGATACTGCTAGGTATAAGTACAACTTTTCTCCCATCACTGGTCTGGACAGCAGTGGAGGTGTTCCCAGATATTTCTTCAAGTCTTGAAAGGCTTTTTCACATTCATCATTCCACTCGAAAGTTTTTCGGAGTGTTTTGAATAATGGAAGGCACCTATCAATTGCTCGAGATACAAATCTATTGAGCGCTGCAACTCGTCCTGTAAGACTCTGCACTTTTTTCTTCGTCGTTGGAGATCGCAATCCTAAAAGAGCTTTGATCTTTATTGTATTTGCCTCAATGCCTCACTGGTTGACGATGTACCCGAGGAACATTTCTTCTCGTACTCCAAAGGTGCACTTCGTCGGGTTGAGTTTCATCTGGTATTTATCCAGTTGATCAAAGGTCTGACCTAAGCCAACTAGATGCTCAACAACTTTCTTGCTCTTTGTCAGCATATCGTCGACATAGACTTCCATGTTGCAACTGATTTGTTCGGTAAAAACCTTGTTCATCAGCCGTTGATATGTCGCTCCTGCATTTTTCAAACCAAAAGGCATAACATTATAACAATAAGTTCCCCTAGGGGTAATAAAAGAAGTACTTTCCCTGTCTTTAGGTTTCATTTTGATCTGGTTGTAACCAGAGTAAGCATCCATGAAGCTGAGCAGCTCGTGCCCCGAGGTAGCATCCACTAATTGGTCAATTCTGGGCAATGGGAAATGATCCTTTGGGCAGGCCTTGTTGAGATCAGTGAAATCAACACACATTCTCCATTTATTGTTTTTCTTCTTTACCATCACCACGTTTGCCAACCAGTCTGGATACTTCACATCTTCAATGAATTGGGCTTTCTGGAGCTTGTCGACCTCCTCTTGAATAGGTTGATTCTTCTTGGGGCTAAATACCCTTCTTCTCTGCTTTACAGGCTTGATCTCCTTATTCACATTGAGCTCATGACATAAGAAGTTTGGATCTATTCCTGGCATATCTTCATGACTCCACGCAAAAGTTTTCTTTTTGTTTCTCAAGAAAGTTATCAGCTCCTGTTTTATTGAAGCATCCAACGACGAACCTATCTGAGTTACTCGTTCAGGGTGTTCGTCGTCCAGAATAACATTTTCTGTAGATTCCACCACCTGTCCTTTTACAAGTTGGGATTCATCTCTCGGATCAAGTGTTTCAATTTCTGTACTTTCATCAACCTGGTAAGTAGTAGTCTTTTTCCTTGACTCTTCAAGCTCCTCTTGCTCAGCAGATGCATAATAGCATTCTCGATCTACTTTTTGATCACCTTTCACCACTCCCACTCCGAAATTTGTTGGGAATTTTAAACATTGATGTACTGTAGATGGGACTGCTTTGAACTTCTTCAAACCAACTCTTCCCATGATGATATTGTAGGCTGACTGCACATTCTTATCCATCACAAAGAAGCGTATTCTCTCTGTTCGACAAGCAGGCCAAGTTTCAATGAATATATCCAACTTGATCGTCCCAAGTGGAAAAACTTTCTCGCCAGCGAAACCCAGAAGAGGTCTGTGATAAGGTTCCAATTGAGATAATTTCAAATTTAAACTGTCAAAGCATGAATAGTACATGATGTCTGCCGAACTGCCATTGTCTACCAGCACCCTTGAAATCACTACTTCTTTCATCCTCATTTTGATCACCAAAGGGTCGTCGTGAGGGTAAAGAACACCTGCCAGGTCATTTTTTGAAAAGCCAATAACCAGCTTCTCCTTGTTTACCTTCCTCGGACGATCCTCCTCGGCCAAATTTATTCGCTGAATGTACGAGTAAGCTTGTGCCTCTCCGAGGTAAGCTTTTTTTTCTACAGTAAGATCTCTTCCTCCTACATCTCCTCCTGTAATAACATTACAATCAAATGACCCAAAACGTATAGAAAATACCTCTCGTTCTGGCTTCCTTGGTTTCTTGGGAAGATCGGGGTCATCCTCGGCATCATCTTCATGGCCTCTCTTCTTTTTCTCCTCTGCTCGAAGAGGAGATCTAGATCTCTCTCTAGCTCGATCATTATTTCTTCTTTCACCTCCCCGATCAACATACTTTGCTATCTTTCCTCTTCGGATGAGTGTTTCAATCTCGTTCTGAAGCGCTATGCAAGTTTTAGTCATATGGCCATGATCTTTGTGGAACTCGCAATATTTATCCCTGTTCCTCGCATCAGGGTTTGACCTCAGTTTCTTCGGCACTTTACCTCCTCGCTATTTTTGATTTCTTCCAAGATATGATTAATACCCATTTTCAAGGGAGTATAAATATCAAATTTCTTCAGGACTTCCCATGATGACTTATTATTTCTAGAACGCTTGTCACCGCCATTGCCCTTATGCTCTTTATTTTTAGACTTGTCGACTTCCACCTTGGTATCTTTATCCATATTCTTCTTTGCAGCCATAGCTTCCTCGGCATTCATGATTTTGGCCGCTTTTGCCATCAATTCTGACATAGTTTTAGGTGGATCTTTCGCCAAGGTGTAATACAACTTATTAGGCAACAACCCACTCATCAAGGCGGTGATTGTTGTCTTCTCCTCATAATCTATGACTTCCAACTTCTCGTTATTGAAACGAGTTATGTAATCTCTAGTACTCTCACCAGATTTTTGTCTAACACTTAACAAGTGTGCTACTCATTTTACTGGCTTTGCTCCAAAACAGAAATTGCCGATGAACAACTCAGCCAACTGAAAGAAAGTTGAAATCTTACCCCGAGGAAGATTGTTGTACCAAATCTGGGCAGCTCCAGTAAGAGTTCCTGAGAATGCTCTGCATCTCATCTCGTCGGGGACAATATAGATATCGGCGGAAGCTTGATATTGCTCTATATGAAGAACATGATCTATCTTTCCATCATATTTGGGGGTCACTACTGGTGCTTTAAACTTTGACGGTGTAGGAAAATTCATAATGGCCTGGACAAAAGGTGTCCCTTGAACAAAAGTTCGTTGTAGGGGATTCTTCGCCTTAGCCATTTCTCCCAATCTGTCCTCCAACCGCTGAATGGAACCTTTCCACGCATCGCTTCCTTCCTCGGGCTTATTAGTTCGAGCAATTGATTGTTCTGATGTGGCCTCTTGAGATCTATCTTGACGAGCAACTGGTCGTGATTGCGCTGGTCCTTCTCTTAAATCTGATGGTCGTTGAAAACTCCTCGACATGGTTTTAGGTGGACTCCTATTCCTCCTAGGGCCTAATCGACTGAAAGGAGACACCCTACTCAGTCTTTCTAAGGCACTGGGTTTTTCTGGAGAGAGGGTGATACGTTGATCAGTATCTGTAGCCCTTATTGACGTAGTTCGCCCAGGTTGATAAGAGAAATCATCAGACTCCTCATTACGATATGTCTCAGTACGCCGGGATCGTGAAGAAAGTAAATAAGTTTGCCTCTGACCACTTCGCTGTCCTGAACGTGCAGGTGCACCGCCATGAAGGGTTTGTATGAGTTGCCTCGTTGTTTCTTGCATGGCGGTTTGTCCTTGAGCCAGATTCGTCATAATCCCAGCCAGATCTGGAGGTGCAGAAGGATTTGGAGGATTTCCAGCATTTCCAGC
Organism: Sambucus nigra; assembly: GCA_949130495.1. NCBI lineage: Eukaryota > Viridiplantae > Streptophyta > Magnoliopsida > Dipsacales > Adoxaceae > Sambucus > Sambucus nigra. The sequence continues at coordinate 614,886,635 of OX422207.1, forward strand.
GTTTCGATTGCTAGATTCTGGATTATCCGCCATTGACGATGAATGATTTTTGGTGAAAAATGATAATAACAATCGTTCCTACAGACGACGCCAATCTGTTGATGTAAAAAACTAGATTACTCTAATTATTTAATCACAGATAAATAAATAAGACAAAAGATTTTAAAGTGGTTCAGCCTTATATGAATGGCCTACGTCCACTGTTATGTTATTGCTGAGTGTTTGGGAATTCTCGATTACAAGTGCTCTCAAGAAATTCCGGTCCCCTTAAATGAGGGTGATACAAGGTATTTATAGCCCTTAGGCTGTACATGAAAGGGTGTTACATTAAATGATACACATATGAAAGGGTAATTCATTTAATGCTCTTTAAACGTGTGCGTCAAGATGATAAGCCTTCAATGAATAGTTGAACTGTTGATTATCTGGAAATTAATGCTGTGGTCGAGATGCAGCTCGAACCGCCTTAGTTGCTCGGAGCATAAGAGTTCCTCGGAGCATAAGAGTTCCTCGGAGGGTTGGTGTTCCTCGGAAGACTGGCGTTCCTCGGAGTATACTTGTTGCTCGGAGTGAGTATGTTGGTCGGGGGAATGATCATCCTCGTTGCTATTGTGCCTCGTAGATTGACACGTGTCTTTTTATTATTCATCCACATCAGCATACTAATTTTGGTATCAACAATCCCCTTGGGAAAGATTATCCTACCGGTAAGGGCAAGAAGCATCTCGAAGATGATCGAATTTATTGTGGTTGATATTGATTCACTTTACCAATCCATCCTTGGCAGAGGATGGCTGCACGTGATGAAGACCATCTCATCGACGTATAATTAAAAGTTGAAATGTGTGACAAAGCGTGAAATAGTTAAAATTTGAGGAGATCAAGCAATGGCAAGAAAGTGCCTCATAACATCCATACGCCCCAAATAAGAGAAAAAAGTGGAGGAAGTGAGAAATAAAGACAAAGAACACGAGAGGATGATGCCCTCCAAATTCTAATTAAGATATGGAAGATTGGGAGTGGATGAGAGCAGGTTCCTCTCCTCCGAGAGGGTAGTTGAGGACCTGGAAGAAGTCACAGTCGGGAGTGTCTCGACTGAGAGAATATTTCTGACTGGAACCTCCCTTACTGATCGCAAGAAAAAGGAATTGGTCACCCTCCTTCGGAGTAATTTGCACATTTTTGCATAAGTATTACTTACCATCGATTACACGTGGATCCAACTTTCAAGTCGGTTATACAAAATGCCCACTGGACAGCTGCAGAGAAGGCCCAAGCAGTGGAGAAGGAAGTGGAGAAGTTATTGGATGCGGGGTCGTTACGGGAAGTTTAGTTCCATAAATGGCTATCCAACCCAGTAGTATTCCCTAAAAGAAATGGGAAATGGAGAGTCTGTATCGACTTTACCGATCTTAATAGGGCTTGCCCCAAGGGTAACTTCCCCCTTCCAAAGATCGACCAGCTGGTGGATGCAATAGTAACTTATGAAAGAATAAACTTCTTAGACTCATATTCTAGATATCACTAGATCCCTCTGCATGAGCAGGATCAAGATAAGACTGCCTTCATCACTACTGTTGGCTTATTGTGTTATAAATTTATGTCCTTCGAACTCAAGAACGCAGGAATAACTTATCAACGGTTGGTCACCAGGATGTTTAAGGACCAAATATGATACACCATGGAAGTGTATATCGATGATATGCTCATCAAGAGAAATCTCAAAGACGACCACCTCTCCGACCTAGCAAGGACCTTTGAAATCCTCAGGAAGTACCGAATGAAACTTAATGCAAGTAAGTGTTCCTTCGGTGTCCAGTCAGGAAAATTCATTGGATACTTGGTTAACGAGAGAGGTATAGAAGATAATCCCGACAAAATCGATGCTATAAATAGGGTGCAATCCCCTCGAACTATGAGAGATGTAAAGAAGCTCACAGGAATACTCACTGCCCTAAAATGGTTCATCTATAAATCTTTAGAAAAATATTAGCCGTTCTTCCAGCTTCTGAAGAAAAATAAGAGAGTGGTATAAAGCGAGGGGTGATCGAGAGCCTTGTAAGAGATTAAGTCCTAACTTAGCAATACCCCTCTGCTTATAATCCCTTAGAGAAAACGATCCCTTATACCTCTACCTTGCAGTATCAGACAATGCTGTGAGCTCCGCCTTGGTATGTGAGAAAAAAAGGAGCTAAAATCCGATCTATTATGCAAGAGAAACTATTTTAGATACCGAGCAACAGTACCTGCCATTAGAGAAGCTCAACTTTGTAATGGTGCTAGCCTCGAGATAATTAAAGCACTATTTTTAGGCCCACTCCATCTTCGTAATTACTTCGCACCCCCTCACAGATGTACTAAGGAATGCAAACCTGTCAAGCCGACTGCCAAAATGGTCAGTTGAGCTAAAAAAGTTTGATATTCATTTTCAACCGAGGACTACTATCAAGGGGTAAGTCCTCATCGATTTCATTACTGAGTTCACAGCCTTGTGATCAGCCCGAGACCAGTCATCTGAGAGAAGTACCATAAGAGCCACGCATCTGGAAGTTATATGATAATGGAGCCTCTAATTCTAGAGGGGCAGGAGTAGGCATCGTGCTAGTTACCCCCGAAAATATAGTGCTCGAGTAAGGAATCAGGCTTGGATTTGAAGCCTTTAAAAATAAAGTAGAGTATGAAGCACTGATCAATGGTTTACGGAAGGCACAGTTGCTTGGGGCAAGACACCTTTGAGTTTTAGACGACTCACAACTGGTATCCAACCAAATAAGTGGCGATTTCAATGCAAAAGATGAAAGGATGACAACCTATCTCGCCACTGTGAAAATGTTAATGACCAGCTACAACCGCATCGAGGTTCAGTACTTTCCATGAGGATAAATTAGTCATGCCGATGCCCTTGTAGTTCTAAGTTCAGCGGTTGACTCCTAATTAAGGAGAACAATTTAAATCGATTTCCTTGCATAGATGAGCATCAACCAAATAACCGAATTACCAAACCTCGAGCATGTTCTCCATATAGAGAAAGCTCCCAGCTAGATTGACCCCCATAGTAGATTACTTGTAAAGTGATGTACTGCCAAGTGATAAGAAGATCTCCCATCAGATAAGAGTCAAAGCTTCCTGCTTTCACTTAACTCCCGAGGGAAAACTATATAAAAGATCCTTCACAGTCCATACCTCTAGTGTGTTCATCCACATGACGTTGGACAAGTCTTACACGAGCTGCATGAAGGAATTTGTGGAAGTCATATAGAAGGAAGGTCGTTAGCCTTTCGAGCAATGAAAGAAGGATACTGGTGGCCATACATGTAGAAAGACGCGGAGTCTACGCTCAAAAGTACGAGAAATACCAAATGTATGCACCTAGAGTCCACCAGCCTGCCAGCGACCTAAAGTCACTCACTATCCTGTGGCCTTGCTTCCAAAAATTGGAAGTACCTGTTGGTCATCACAGACTACTTCCCTAAGTGGATAGAGGCAGAACCACCGGGGGACATCAGGGACGCAGACATTATGAGGTTCATATGGAGAAATATCATTACTCACTTCGGGATACCCAGGACAATCATCACTGACAACGAAACCTAGTTTGAGAGTGGACCCTTCCAAAGTTTTTGCAGCGACCATGGAATCAGGCACTACTTCCGCTCTGTGGCATACCCTTAGAGCAATGGTCAAGATGAGGCTTCTAATAAAATAGTGATAGATGGACTAAAGAAGCGCCTAAAGAGAGCCAAGGGAGCATGGGTAAACGAACTACCCCACATCCTCTGGGCCTATCGCACCACCTCGAGGTTAACAGCTGGAGAGACAGCATTTGCCCTCCCATATGGAATGGAGGCAGTTATTCCATTAGATGTTGGTTTCCCTACTATGAGGTCCACACTGATCGACCAAGGCCAGAACGATGGAGTACTGCTCGTTGAACTTGACTTAGCTGAAGAACGACGAGAATTGGCTCTAGTGAAACTGGCAACCTACCAGTAACAGCTAGCCAAGCAATATAATAGGAAAGTCAATCCAAGGACATTCCAGGTTGGGAACTACGTCCTAAGAAAATTCCTCGATAGTGTTGTAAAGCCATCAGATGGCAAGCTAGGACCTAACTGGGAGGGCCCATTCAAGGTGATAAGGGATGACCTGCAAGGAGCCTATCACTTGGAAATGCTGGAGGCTAGGGAGATACCAAGAGATTGGAATGCGTCCAACCTTAAGGAATTCAACTTCTATATTTCTCTTTTTGTGCACCACTAATTTAGGAAAATTTTTATTTTACAAACTTAATGCTGCTCTATGTTCATGACTCTGATTAATAAAATTTGATTATCCTTAGCATTCTATGAGTAATGATTTTCTTAGATATATTTTAGTATATGCATCCCTTCTAAGTTACAAGCTTCACTCTTAACAATCATAATAAAGATCAGAGGTTACAGTAAGTTGGTCAACTTACTCTAGCCAAACGATCCTATATCTAGCCTCCTACCATTGCACCACATTGTTTAAAGCATTATAATGGTTAACATATAAGAACCATCCTCAGGCCTTTGTTACGAACACAATTGGCCTCCTAGTTTACCCTCGATAATAAATAAATCCCTACATGGGATACTTAGGCAATTTGGCCAACCCAGGATTGGTCGCCAACAAAGTTTGGCTCAAAAATCCTGCTTAGATGGATTGTCCGTTTACCAGGTATATCGTCGCTATTGTCCTACTTAGGCCTAAGGCAGTGTGATGACACGACCTAAAAGGTAAAGTGAGGCAGAATGGTATGACTAAGGTGTACTAGACTGGGGGGATATTCATTTGACAAAGTGGTTTTATCTGAGTCATATCTAGTCGGGTATCGGGTAAAAAAACCCAAGATAATTAGAGATGAAATTAATAAAGTAAAAAACAAAACACCGTATGTTTAATCGACAATTGCCCAAAACATAAATATTTTACTACATCATTATATGTATAAACAGTTACACATACCAAAATAAATCGAACCCTAAAAAGGACCAGGTCACTGATACGATGCAAATATTGCGTATTTCACCCGTTAACATACGCCTTATTAGCCCCCTTGGGTATCTTAATCCCTATACTTATGCTCGTTAACCAGACAACCTAGGATTTCAATGTTAACATGTTTTGCAGGGGTTAATTGAGCTTTTTTAGGTATTTGGATGCTTAGTATGAAGTTCGGACGCTTTTCGGAAATGTTTCGTCGACTTTTGCAGCTTCGGGGGCATTTTAGTAATTCGATCATTCGGGTTTGAATCCCGAGCTCTTCACGGAAGTTGAAGCCCTTTGATTTCTCTTCGCGTGGCCGCCGACGGTGCATGATTCCGAGTTGTATCGATGGAGTTATGGCATTTTTAGGATAGTTTTTACTGTAAAAGTACACTCAAGGTCACATTCAAGGGCATTTTAGTCATTTCATATTTTGGTTTTTTAGCCTAATGTCTTCTTGGATGTTGTATTCCTCTGAGTTATCTTCGCGTAGCCTCCGACCGTGCCTCATTCTGAGCTATAACGAAGAAATGGCGGCATTTTTCGTAAAACAGGACAAAGCTGCATGTTTCTTACGAATCGATTCTGCCCAAAACCGAATCGATTCGGTTTGCACCAGAATGCCAGATATTTGCTTCCCCTGTTTCCAAATCGATTCGGTCCTTTCCCGAATCGATTCGGCTACAGTAAAAGTCCGAAAATATTTATTTTTAAGTTGGTTTTTGGTTGGGTATATGGGTGTAAACATTGTATGAAGTTGGGGGGATCAATTTTAGACTAGAAAAATTCATTTTTAGGTTAGAGAGGAGGGGATTTATGGGTTTGGCTTATCTCTCCTAGGGTTGACACCATTTGGGTTGTGTAAGTTACTATTCATCTTCCCCTCCATTTATATTAATTGCTATTCTTTGTTTAAGCTTTGTTCTTTTGATTTATTGCTTTGATTTATTAGTTGTTGGTAGTTCAATTCTTGTTTTCTTTGGTAATTAGTTATTTTACTTAGTTTAATCATGCGTAGTGAGTAATTTTACGGGTTGGGATTGTGTTTCTGCCATTAATGGGCATCGAGCTCCGAAAGTTAGGTTTTGGGTAAAATTGCATTTAATTGAAACCTCGCGTATTAAAGTCGGATTATTATGCGTTTAACTTTCTTTGCCACGCAACGTTAGTGTTTATAGAGATTATCCGAATTTAATCTGCGTGTGACCATTTTTGATTAAATGTTTAATCTCGCAACTTTGGGTTAAATTTCTTATTGTGTGATGTTTATGATTAATTAAAAATGCTCGATTAAATGTTTTCGAACCGAAATTCTAATTATTAGTTGTTTAGCCCATGGTGGGGACGCGATCCCGACTCCCGTTTTTATTAATTGTAGTATAGTGTTAACTTCTTACTTTTTCTGTTTTGTCACCATTGCCTACCATCACCTTTTCATTTATTTATTTTACACTTTTATTCCTGAAGTAATTAAACAATTAAAATCTAAAATTTAATCACTCCCTGTGGATTTCTTACGATACCCGACTTACCGCTGTGCTTGCTTGTCAAGTGTAGTCGTAGTTTAGGTTTTTGCATCGCGGCGGCGAAACACACAACGATTGTGTCCTCACGCGAACACACTTTTCGCGCTCGATCAAAATCGCGCCGTTGCCGGGGAGTGTGTTTTAGATTGTAATTGTTTTATTATTTCGTAGTATTTTTCCTTTTGTATTTGTATTCTTTGTTTTATCCTTTTTTGCAGGATTTTCATACTTTGAGCGCTAAGAAACTTTGATTCGCGGTTGCTCACTTTATTTCTTGGATTCTCCATCTTTCAACAACGAGGTAACCATGTCTTTCTTTTATAGTTATTACGGTTATTATAATGATTCATACTTTGGGGATAGTTTTCAAGTTTTTCATTTTCAAGATTTTCTTGAAAATGAAAGACTTGAAAACATTTATCGCAATGAAAATCGTTATTGGGAGCTTAAGTTGGATTCATATTTTTGTAGGATATTCTATCCATTTCATGTGTAGTCCATGGATTTGCTCACATTTAGTTACTAAGTATGCCTTTTTGTGAAAAATTTGAAAATTTTCAAAAATATTTTCTTTCTTTTTTCTCCTTTATTAGGCATTTTGCCTTGTTTCCAGTGATAAATTTCAATAATTGCCTGATCCAATAGACAACTCAATGATGCATGTTCTCGATTTTAGAAGTTATTGGACTTTAGTCCTCAAATAATTGATATTGTGAATAACTTCATGAATTAAACTTTATCCCATGAGCATATGCACTTTCCTTGTTATATTGATTTGGTTTAAGATTTTTATAACTCGGTAATCTTTTGTTGCATTGTATATACTTACACCGAGTAAGCTTTGTAACTTTCGTCGTTTGTGAGTGTTATACACTATTCTTTCCTCTTTGAAAACGTTGAATTCGTTGGTAATCTCTCTAATCTTCCATTTGACCGTTCATTAATTGAGTTCATGCTTGAAATGTGTTACTTGATCATGATTTTCATATATTGTTTTGACTCGAGAATTGTGTAAACTTTGTGAAATGATCATAGGCCCTCTTTGATATATCAACCATATTAGCCTTGACCTCACCCTTATATGTTTACCCTCGTTAACCCCTTTGAGCCTAAATATTAGCCTTTCGTTTCATAACCCCATTCTCATAACCAACTCCGCATTAGAGTTTTAGCCCATATATACACTTTCCATACTTTTGTTTGGAATGTTGCTTGGGATTGAATGATGTTGTTGTGATGTCGGTTGCAATTTAGGCATATGAGAGTTTGATAAGCAAAGAAAAGAAAGGAGTGAAAAAAGTGAAGAAAAAGAGAAAGCAAAAAGCAAAAGAAAATAAAAGAAAAAAATGAGAAAAAGAAGAAAAGAAAAGAAAGCGAAAGTTGTAAATGTTGTGTATATAGTTCAATAAGATTTGATTACTCTCCCCGATGATATATCTAATGCCTTTTGGAACTTGTTTTCTAATTTTGATATTGCCCGAATTTTCCCATTATTTCAACTTTTCATCTCCGAACACTTTGAATCCGTACATATACCTTTCATTTCGTACCTTAACCGCAAACCTACTTTACAACCCTATAAAGTCCTATGTGATCTTAGGGTGCATTTAATTTAAAAGTCATAATAGTTTTGATAATCTGTGAAAATGCATTTCGCCTCTTTTGATAAGTGGTATCTTTCATTGAGATTACAAGTTTTTCATTTCCTATATAGCGTTCTTCTTTTGTGACATGTGTGCGGCCTAGTTATCATTTCCATTTACTCTTTATGCCCGCATGTTCCGTGTGTTACCTCCCTGTTTCGAGTGAATTCATTTGATGAGCGTAATGCCCGTGAGGATTGAATATATGCTTGCTTTATGTTTATCCAAATTATTTAAGTTTTTACCAAATCATATTTTGCATTTTCTCTCCCCCCCTCCCACTTTTAAAGTTTCAATTCTATGAGGTGCATTCAACATGTTAATAATAACAGACTTTAGCTTAAATTCATTCAATATGCTAATAACGCATTTGAAATCTTTTTCGTTGTTGTTGAGTTTGTCGCATATTGGGCTGGGCATATTTTTAGGAAACTGTATGATGTTTGTGGGTTTCATCCCTGAAAACCCTCACGAGATGACACTCGTCCACTAGGGTAACCTAGGGGTTTAACGGCTTATTGTATATGCTAAATGCAATCGTTCGCCCGCGAAAGTGGCCTTATCTTTTTATTTATTTTTCATCCCATTTTGTACTTGTATCCTACTTTTGGTCTGATTGTAGTTCTTATAGTTTCTTATTTCTTTGCTAGGGACTAGCAATGTGTAAGTTAGGGGGTGTGATACGATGCAAATATTGCGTATTTCACCCGTTAACATACGCCTTATTAGCCCCCTTAGGTATCTTAATCCCTATACTTATGCTCGTTAACCATACAACCTCGGATTTCAATGTTAACATGTTTTTCAGGGGTTAATTGAGCTTTTGTAGGTATTTGGATGCTTAGTATGAAGTTCAGACGCTTTTCGGAAATGTTTCGTTGACTTTTGCAGCTTCGGGGTCATTTTAGTAATTCTAGCATTCGGGTTTGAATCCCGAGATCTTCACGGAAGTTGAAGCCCTTTGATTTCTCTTCGCGTGGCCGCCGACGGTGCATGATTCCGAGTTGTATCGATGGAGTTATGGCATTTTTAGGATGGTTTTTACTGTAAAAGTACACTCAAGGTCACATTCAAGGGCATTTTAGTCATTTCATATTTTGGTTTTTTAGCCTAATGTCTTCTTGGATGTTTTTTAGCCTAATGCCTCCGACCGTGCCTCATTCCGAGCTATAACGAAGAAATGGCGGCATTTTTCGTAAAACAGGACAAAGCTGCATGTTTCTTGCGAATCGATTCTGCCCAAAACCGAATCGATTCGGTTTGCACGAGAATGCCAAATATTTGCTTCCCCTGTTTCCAAATCGATTAGGTCCTTTCCCGAATCGATTCGGCTACAGTAAAAGTCTGAAAATCTTTATTTTTAAGTTGGTTTTTGGTTGGGTATATGGGTGTAAACATTGTATGAAGTTGGGGGGATCAATTTTAGACTAGAAAAATTCATTTTTAGGTTAGAGAGGAGGGGATTTATGGGTTTGGCTTATCTCTCCTAGGGTTGACACCATTTGGGTTGTGTAAGTTACTATTCATCTTACCCTCCATTTATATTAATTGCTATTCTTTGTTTAAGCTTCGTTCTCTTGATTTATTGCTTTGATTTATTAGTTGTTGGTAGTTCAATTTTTGTTTTCTTTGGTAATTAGTTATTTTACTTAGTTTAATCATGCGTAGTGAGTAATTTTACGGGTTGGGATTGCGTTTCCACCATTAATGGGCGTCGAGCTCCGAAAGTTAGGTTTTGGGTAAAATTGCATTTAATTGAAACCTCGCGTATTAAAGTCAGATTATTATGCATTTAAATTTCTTTGCCACGTAATGTTAGTGTTTATAGAGATTATCCGAATTTAATCCGCGTGTGACCATTTTTGATTAAATGTTTAATCTCGCAACTTTGGGTTAAATTTCTTATCGTGTGATGTTTATGATTAATTAAAAATGCTCGATTAAATGTTTTCGAACCGAAATTCTAATTATTAGTTGTTTAGCCCATGGTGGGGACGCGATCCCAACTCTCGTTTTATTAATTGTAGTATAGTGTTAACTTCTTACTTTTTCTGTTTTGTCACCATTTCCTACCATCACCTTTTCATTTATTTATTTTACACTTTTATTCCTGAAGTAATTAAACAATTAAAATCTAAAATTTAATCACTCCCTGTGGATTTCTTACGATACCCGACTTACTGCTGTGCTTGCTTGTCAAGTGTAGTCGTAGTTTAGGTTTTTGCATCGCGGCGGCGAAACACACAACGATTGTGTCCTCACACGAACACACTTTTCGCGCTCGATCAGTCACTGGGTAAGGTAATCAGCTACCCGTGCTCTTCGACCATCATCTGGGTGATGGATAAATTCCTCCTCGACATCGTCCGAGCTCGGTTCTAGTAGTTGTCTTGGGATTGTGTCTATTGGGATCCAGTGACCATCCCTTCTGAATGGATTTGGGATCAAAGATGAGGGCGTAATCTCGTGCCTGTACCAAAGGATGGAGTTCCTGGGCACTTGTAACTCCCTAAAGGAACTCAACCACACTCTTATAAATGATAGCTGCTCAACCTTGTTTTACCTTACGGGAGCATCTATCCAGCCCTAGTCGTACCCATCTTCCCACACCTGTCGAGCCTTTCTTGAACAAGTGCCTCAGTAGGGTGACATCCCTTTGAAGCCTATCGATTATCACGTACGACCTACGAATATCTCCTCGTAGTTCACCCATCTCCCTAGCTGAACCACTGTTTTCAAGCATAGCTCGCTGTTTAGTTGATGAAGAAGAACCTCATATGACTTGAAAGGAAATGTTAGGTGCATTCTCCCAGAGGCGTGTGACTTCCCTCCTTAAAGCATCGTTCTCCTATTACAGGATTTCTCCAACTTGATTGATCTTAAAGGCATCCAAGAGCTTAGCCTTAAGATCATCCATTTCTTCTTGAATAGAGGCACCGACCTCCTCCACCTCCTCAAGTTTATCTTTCAACTTCGCAACCATCTCGAAACTGTCTTTGTAGTCTTGGTTCCTTAATCTGAGAGAGTTACAGATTTTTATGAAGGCACAACGAACTTGGTCTCTCACGCTAGTACTAAGAATTTAGCCTAGGCGAAAGGTATCAAGAATATACTCGTCAAGGTCAACAAACTACAAATCATAAAGGCACGAAGAATAAACATATCAGCAGGTGAAAAAATCTAAAATTTCTTCATTTTATTAAGATCGACACAATTCGGGTACAGGTACATTGATCAGAAAAAAGAAAAGATAGGGACACAAAAATACAAGGGAAATCCCACGAGACTAATTGGCAACCTTGACCTGCTCAGAGGTGGCAGTGACCTCACTCGGCTCAACCCTAAGGGTTGGGGCATCGAAAGTAGGATCAACATGAGCATCAGAGGGAGGACCAGTAGGTTGGCTCACAGTTGGGGCATCGTCAATAATGGCTTTAGGGCCAGGGTTCTGCTCACCAAATAGGGGAGAATCAGTAGAGATTCTAGCAGAAACCAAGGCTTTATCCCAGCCTTTCTTGAAGTTTGCCCGATAAATGTATTCAATTTTCTTCTCAGTGTCTTCATAGGTTGCTTCCCAGCCCTCATTATAGCTGTTCTCCCTAGTCGTGGCCGCCTCTTCCTCCAAGCTCGTCACCTTCTAGACAAGCTTCGTATTCTCAGTGGTGATAGCAAGCTTGGCAGCCACTACCATCTCGTATGCCTTGCGAAGCTCCTGCAACTCCTTAGCCCCTATGATGTTCAGAGGGGAGGTATTAGAATTGGTTCGATATGTCAATGCTACAAATATTATATTGAATACATTGATCATAATTTTTAGGATAGTAACATTTCTAGAGATGTTTAGTGATTTTTGGGAAAATGATGGGAATTAAGCTTAATTTCAACTGAGGTTCTTTTTGCTGTTATCATGGTGGCTTAAATCTTCTCACAAGGGTTATAAAAACTTTTTATTGTCCATAATTCCTCTTATGGTATTTTGGGAGATATGGAAATCTTAGAATAAAGCTCCATATGAAGATGTTCCAATGAATAATTATTTCATCTTATCTCAAATGATTGATAATATCAACATAATTGCTCAATCAATCAGGCATAAAGGGGAAAAATCCAAAAAATACTCTTTCATTATCAACATGTTCAATCCGTCAGTAGATAATCTGGGGGACAAATTCATTATTACTGATTTTAACTTGGTATTGTATGTATGTCGTCGATGGAACCAAGCTAATCAAAATCCTCAAATACCTATGTCAAATATAAAACACTAAAAATATAGAGGTAAGTAAGGGATTAATCCACTTTCTAGGGAGTAAAGCAAATGGAACACATTCAATTGTAATTCACTTTTTATTTTCTTTTTGTGCTTTTTCACTTTTCTAATTTTTTTTAGCTTTTTCAATATTAAAACAATAGGGTGAGGTGAGGTCTAAACTAAATTAAACTAAATGTGATATGATAATAACAAACTAGAAATTTACTAAAATGAATAATAAAGTCTAAACTAAAATAAAAGATAAGTGAGGTAAATAATTGAGAGAACAATCAAGGAGTGGGATTACACCACAAATTCTAGTTATTCTAATTAATTAAGTTAATTATTTGAATTCTCCCAAATTAATATCAAAACTACAAATCAACTCTCGTTGCAAGTGTAATTTTAATAATAACATTTTAGAATATTAAGTTTAACACCTCACAACTCTAGAAAAATAAATCTACACTCCTTTTAATTAATCACCCACTAGGATCGATTAATTAAAATTTATGTCAATCTTAGAAATTAAATTTAGAGTTAAAATTCACGTTATAATACCCCACTTAAGAGACCTCTATCTCTAGTTCGAATCTAAAATGAGTATTATAATTAGAATTTCGATTTTCTCTCGAAAATCATTTACCCTCTCTCGAGGCATAAATTTAAGGGTGAGGGATCAAAATTAACATCCAAAGGGATTTTTCAAGTAATTAAACTAATTAAAATAAAATAGCATCAAATAAGGGTTTTACCCCACCCCTTGAAAGGGGTTTTACCCTAACATGGTATGAAATATGACAAATTAATAATCAAAGGCATAAATAAATGAGAAGAGAAGAAAACAATCAAACCCCAATCTCTTGAAGTGAAATTGAACTTCAATTCCTTGAGTTGAAATTCACATCCCTTAATTTGAATGATTCAAACACAATTACATCAAGAATATCATTCAATTTAATCCCCATAACAATTTATTTTCTCCTCACTATTTAAAAATAATAAAATAAAAATTCTAATCTAAAACTACACTAAAATGGTATTTTCTCTCTTTACAAATTCTTATCTCCTAGCTCTTTTTTTTATTTGATGATCTTCATCTTCAATATATAGTAGGCATGGCGCATGGGGGTAAAAATGAGAATTTAAAGTGCATGTAGGCATGGAAATGGTGAGGTGAGGATTAACATGTGCATGGAGTGTGAGGTGTGAGGATATAATCAGATTTGGGTTAAGGGGTATTTTGGGTGTTTGGTTAGAAGAGGTTAGTTAGGGGGTATAATAGGTAAAATGGTTAAAAGGTTTAATGGGTTTATTGGCACATGGGGTTTTTGTCTTGTTTTGGTCTTTGGTTTTGTGCAGGAGGTTTAGAAATCGGGCTAGGTGACATAGTGGGAAATGGGGTTTGAAATGGGTATTTGGTTTGGGTGTTGCTGGACATGGGTCTGAGGTCGGATCCGGGTTGGAGAATGGGTGTTCGGGTAGGCCGGAGATGGCAGGTTGTTGCGCCGCCGTCGGCAGGGAATCGAAGGAGGCAGGCCGGTTTTGGAGACCACCGGCGGTGGGTGTTGGAAGGAGGGGGATGCGACTGGGTAAGGAGGTCGGTCCGACGGGGTTGATGCCCAGAGGAGAGAGAGGGGGGTCGCCGGGAAGGGAGCTCACCTGGAGCTGCTGGGTTTTGCAGGGCGCCGCCGGAGTGGAGACGTCGGCGGTGGAGTAGGTAGCGCCGGAGAAGTGGCAGGTTGTAGGTCCGTCGTCTCCGGAGATTAGTTCCGGTAGGGAGGGTTGGTCGCAGGGTTTAGTAGGTGGGGGGCTATGGAGATTAGAGGGTTTTTGTTTGGTGTAATGGAGGTTTTGGTTAGTGGGTTGAGAGGAGAGAGGAAAGAGGGGGTTTGGTGGGAGAAGATGAAGTGGTGAGGATAGGGTAGGGCTGTGTTTCAGCCGGATCGGATCGGAAAATGACCTTTCGGAAAAAAATCCAATTTTTTCGGAAATAAAATATTTGTTCCAATTTCCTATCCAATTTTTTCGGAAAATCAAAAAAGTTTCCGAATTCGAAAAAATCAGAAAATCGGAAAAAATTCGGAAAAAATCGGAAATTCAAAACATATACTAAAAATTCAGAAATTTTGGAAATTCCAAAATTTTAAAAAAATTAATATAGGATTTTCGATTACTCGAAATTCTCATTTTAAAGAAATCGAAAAAAATATTTAACCCAACATGTAAATATGTAAGGATTTAACCATTTTTTCATTTGTGTTGACTCTACAATTAACCCAACATGTAAATAGGTATAGAAACATGTATAAAACAGGTTTAGAAACAATAGGTATAAATCAGCAATTAATAATTGATCTCAGTATAAATCAGGAATTAATATTTGATCTCAATATAATACAGTTATAAAACAGGTATAGAAACATGTAATTAAACGATCGCTACACAATATATAATCTTACAGAGCCTATAAACATGTATAATCTTATAGAAACAAAAAACCATGTATAAACAGATCCTATAACAATCCTATAGAAACAAAAAACATGTATAATCTTACAGATCCTATAAATCGCTCGTTACACAATATAAAGTTTATCCCATAACGAGGATATGACAGCTTACTGATCAAAACTTTATATTATAAACAAATCATATCCTATAACAATCCTATCGTTACATATCCCATCCTATAACAATATAAATAGATCAGATCCTATAACAATATAAACAGATCAGATCGTCACAGATCCGATCATTACAGATAAGGAAAACAGATAAAAGGGCTTACTGATCCTTCGTTCGACTTGGATATGAAGAGATGCATTCTAATCGTTACATATCCATATCTGAGAAGCGTAGAAACCAGAGAAAGAGAGGTGAGTAGACGGACAAGAGTTGAAATAGAGAGAGGGGACTCGACGGTATGCGCCGTATTGAGAGAGAGATAGAGAGAGGAAATATATGTCTAACCCTAAAACTAACAACATATATATATATAGGTAAGGTAAAAAATAAGGGAAATGTAAATGTACACATTCTTATTATTAGACAAGGGAAATCCAAGGTAAAAAAAATATA
Source organism: Sambucus nigra (assembly GCA_949130495.1). NCBI lineage: Eukaryota > Viridiplantae > Streptophyta > Magnoliopsida > Dipsacales > Adoxaceae > Sambucus > Sambucus nigra. Next base: position 614,902,147 of record OX422207.1, read on the forward strand.
TATAAAATATTTGGAATATTAATCGGAAAATTAATCGGAAATTATTTCAGAAAATCGGATCGGCTAAAATATCGAAAAATCGGATCGGAAAAATCGGAAAATAGGAATTTAGAGGGTGGGCCATTGATGTCATTGGAAAAATTTATCCCCTATCCTCAAAACTATATAATTTTGTCTTAGTAAAAAATAAATTACTTTACTAAGTGGTTAGAAGCAAAGGCTTTAAAGTCAGTTACCCAAAATGAATTGGTAAATTTCTTGCAAGACATTGTATAGTGGGTTGGAATCCTAAAAACCATATCCTTAAATAATGCAAGCATATTCGAATCATAATTGGTGTTAGAATTTACTTTAAGGTTAGGAATAACATTTACAAAAGTTGCACCTTATTATGCTCAATCAAATGGTCGGGCAAAGGCTAATAATAAGGTAATTAAGAACAACCTCAGTAAAATGATTGAGAAGAATCCAAGAGATTGACACAATTTATTATCAAAAGTTAAGTGGGCTTACATGACCTCTAAAAGGTCAGGTAATGTGGTAACTCCATATAACTTAACCCATGGACATGATGGAATTATACCAGTTGAAATCACTCTTAGTTAATTAAGAGTGGTAGGCCAGAATGAATTAGCTATAGAGGGTTATGACCAAGCTATGCATGGAGTGGGTTAGAGATGTAATATATGAGTTCAAAAGAAGAAGATAGATGATAATAATAAGAAGGTGAAGATAAGGACCTTTAAGGAAGGAGATTGGTTTGGAAAACCATCTTGCATTTAGTTATAAACAATCTCGATTATGGAAAATTGTCTCCAAAGTGGGAATGATCATTCCAAATTTATAGAGCCTTCAAAGGTGGATCATACAATTTAAGATATATCAATGGTTATATGCACATGAGAAAAATAATTCCAGATTTCTAAATCCATATTACCCAACCATTTGTGAAGCAAGGCAATAAGAACAAAATGCATAATTTTTATTGAATATTGGCAAAGTTACATATTAATAAAAATACTCGAATACAAAAGACGTAAAATTGGTCCAAAGTTTTTCACAAACAAGCTTTTTGGTTGTGATTTGCACCTCCCTCGCATCAAAGTGAGTTGCATTATTAGTTGAGACTTGTATCTCTCCAACCAATTGGACAATTATTTGCTGATAATTTTCCACTTCCATGATGGCCACCTCCAACACTATATTAACTCTTGTAAGATGTCTCTCCAACTTGTTTTTCTCAGCCAAGATGCCAGTATTTTTTCTTCGAATGGCTCCCATGTGCTACAAACCCTTGGAAACTTAACCTCTTAGCTTAAAAAGCGGCATTTTTTTTATAGATAAGGTATTCTCCTTAGGCTCTACTTAAGCCATAGTTGTGAGGTGACAAGGAAGTGAGTGAATCCTAATGTATAGTTCCTTCACAACACTTTCCTTTAAGCCTTCAAGACTGGAAACATAAGCGCAAGCTTCCTGTGACACCCCGACTAATTAAATACCGGGTAGCTACTCCTTTATTAAATTAATTCAAAATGCCAAGTTGGTCCAGTTAATAGCATCACTGTCGAAAACATTTTAATGTTTACTAACCACCTAGTATTTAAAAAGTAAGTGCCAAATTTTAATTAAAGTCTGATTAACATGCAACAAGTGTAATAAAGAATAATAACACCATTCACCATAATGAAGTAAATAGAATAACCATTACAAAACGTAAATAAAGTCTGGAGGAAAAACTCCTCACTACAAATCCCACAACTGATAAGTGAACTGAATACTAAATAAATACATGCCAAAGTCTGAGAACTGTAATGGAAATGTAACTCTAATAGAAATGGGCAACATTCCCTACAACTGATAGATAATGAATCTGGAATCCAAGTGATAGAGGCGTCTACAAGCAAATCCCTGTAGCTTCCACAAACAGCTACAGCTCGTCACCTGAATGAATATCCTATGCATGGTGTCCTTGTGGCTGGGCACCTAAAATGGTTTTACAAAGAAAAATAGATTTGAAAAGCAAACGGGTCCGAGCGCGAATGTGGAGTTATATTTTAAAAACCTGCAAGTGCTTTAAAAACATTTAAAACATTAAATGCAAAGTACATGTTAGGACGTGCACTCACATGATATTCTCACCTCTTGTCTAACTGTGCACTCCTAACGTAAGTACCCATCTACAACGACACAAACCACTAGCTAAGTGACATCATCTCTAGTTCGACTATCATAGGTCCATCCATATTACTCGATTCTATTAACATTATAACGCTCGTAATTAAGTAGGGGTTTAACGTAAACTTAGATGCTCAATATGCAATATATATCACTATCAGTTAACTCGTTATATTTCTCGAAGCAATACCGTAATTATATTCACAACATTAACATGAAGGTTCCCATTAATTAAGTGTATATTATTCACATCATAAATATACAATATAAGCACCCCGAGAACTAAGCTGCGGTGCACACATACTCTGCTATCCATCCCGGTACATCACGTACATAAGGATTTCATATTCCGAATCTCTCAGGAATAGTTCACAGATAACAACATTACAAATAATGGAGGCGAAAACAGTCACATCACATAGGTCACGCACATACCTACGCTCCTACGATCAGCGGACTTATTAATATCCCAATAAGTCTTTCTATGACCTATGTTCATCAAGGTAACCAGTCTAAATCCGGGCAACACAAGGATTAGAGGGCCCTAAGCGAACGCAAACCTCCCGTGATAGCAAGTATGGTAGGTATGTCATACACACAATTCATATACCAATAATAAGTAAACACACGTCTTAGTAATCCCGTAGTTTAATCGTTGTACATATCGCTTTCTCATACTAACTTATAATTATCAATTTTTATACTATTCCGGTTTATAATCATACGCACCATAATTTATTCTCTCGTCGTAGTAGACACTCACGTCTCAACCCAAACTGTCCATTTAATATAACTCTCGTATATAATTTCCTTCTCATAAATACCCAAAAGTCCCAATTCTATCATTACATCATCATCGGAATGCTATCTATATCCTCGAACAAGTTTACGGGACTCCAAAAATCAAAACAGTCCAAAAAGGCCCAAACTGTCAACTCGTTAGAAGTCTCGTTCGAACGAGACTGTTCGAACGAGATTCCTTTGTCAACTCGTTAGAAGTCTTGTTCGAACGAGGCTGTTCGAACGAGATCCAGTTCGTTCGAACGAACTGTCCCTTCTAACGAGATCTCGTTCGAACGAAGTTATAGAACTAGGCTCCCTTTCGTTAGAACGACAGGTCAATTCATTAGAAGTTCGAACGACCTGGGCAGGGGCTTCTAACGACCTACCAGATTCGTCCCAGATTTGTCTAATATCGTTTTTTTACCATTCTTACTCCTCAAATCTCTTCTAAACAAAGTCCCAACAATCGTTTTAAGGTCTCTAAACAATCCTAAACATATTATAATTTCACCCTAATACATTTTGAAGGATTAATCCATCCTAACATCAACCAAATTTACAAATCTCTACACTTTTTCCCCAATTATCAAGAACATGAACCCTAACTTTTTGAATCATGAATTAATCCAATATAAATCGGTTTTAATTTCTTCCAATCACAAATATCATAAGAATAATCATCTACCTATCATTCTACATGCAATTCTCCTCAAGATTTCAAGTTCTAAGCTTCAAAATACATGGGTTTTCATTATCTTTCAAGAACAATTGATATTCTTCAATTTTCTAACATGGAAGGAACATTCTATGAATTTAAATATAATTAAAACACTTGCCTTGATTGTCTCTGAGTTTGGATGATGGTTTGATGAAGATTTCTGCAGAATTTCTTCTCTTCTCCAAGCTTCTTCTCCAATGGTGGCTTAAGGTGGCTAGGGTTTTCTTTGGGAAAGTTGTAAACCTAATGATAGCCTCCGTAGCTTAATGGGTTAATATGGGTTGGTTAGTGGGTTTAGTGGGTTAAATCCACATCATATTAAAACTCCCAATTTTCGTCACTTTTAATTCCTCAAAATGTAAAATTACCAAAATACCCTTTATGATGCCGGTATGGCCTAAAAATACCCCGGAATCCAAACTACACCCCGGCTAGTGTTTTCTGACTATCTCGACCCTTCCGAACGCGTTGGCGCACTCAAAATGACCATACGGATAATTGAAATAAAAATCACTTTTATAATAAAAATAATATACCATGACGCGGCGGTCTCACGCGTCTCAACAAAATTCCCAAATTGCCGTATATAAATCTCACGACAAATTTCATAATTTCAAATTCATATATAATCATATATGCACATAATCAAATACCAACTCGCATCTCGTTAGTATTTATAACCCGGATTAATTTCCAATTAATACGCATTTAATTAATTAATCCTAAAAATAAATATAGCCAAAAGTACGGGGTATTACATACTTCCCCCCTAATAGCTGAATTTCGTCCCGAAATTCGAAACTAGAAAGTACCTGCTAAAAATAACTATGGATAACGTTCGCGCATCTCATCCTCGCGCTCCCATGTGGATTCCTCGACATTGTGATGTCGCCACTGAACACGCACTAACGGAACTATCTTTGACCGCAGTTTCCTCTCGCTTCGGTCCAAAATAGCAATCGGCCCCTCCTCGTAGGAGCTATCTGGCTGGAGATCGATGTCCTCCACAGCAATGTGAGAATGAGCCAGATTATCTCTAAGATATTTCCTCAGCGAGGAAATATGGAACACATCTTGAATCCGATGCAAATGCTCCGGTAGTCCAAGTCTATACGCAACCGGTCCGATCCGCTCAATAATAGGAAACGGCCCCACATACCTTGGTGCCAACTTCCCTTTCTTCCCGAAACGTATAATCCCCTTCATAGGAGATACCCTGAGCAAAACCTGGTCCCCTACTTGGAACTCCCTGAAAAATCTCTTCGCATCAGCATAACTCTTCTGCCTGTCTTGAGCTACCCGAATGCGACTCCGAATCAACTCAATCCTTGCCGAAGTATCCTGAATCACTTCCGGCCCAAGCAGTTTGTTGTCCCCCACCTCTAACCAACATGCTGGGGAACGAAAAGGCCTACCGTACAATGCCTCAAACGGAGCCATGCCAATAGTGAACTGATAGGAGTCGTTGTAAGCAAACTCCACCAGTGGAAGGTACTGCTCCCATCCACCCCCAAAGTCAATAATGCACATGCGTAGCATGTCCTCCAACATCTGATTTGTGCGCTCAGTCTCCCCATCAGTCTGCGGATGATAAGCTGTACTCAACCACAACTCCGTGCCCATGGCCTCCTAGAAACTCTCCCCAAACCTTGAAACAAATATCTTGTCTCTGTCAGACACGATATTTAGGGGCACACCGTGAAGTCTCACAATCTCTGAAATGAAGAGCTGGGCATACTGTCCCGTAGCGTAGTCAGTCCTAACGGGTAAAAAGTGAGCGACCTTGGACAACCTGTCCACAATTACCCAAACGGAGTCGTGACCCCTCTGCGACGTAGGCAACCTAGTAATAAAGTCCATGGATATGCTCTCCCACATCCACACCGGGACCTCCAATGGCTGTAGAAATCCTGCCGGTCTCTGATGATCCACTTTTACAAGCTGACAAGTGGCGCATTTCGAAACAAACTCAGCGATATCTCTCTTCATACCTCTCCACCAATGTCGTCTCATGTCTTGGTACATTTTTTCCCCTCCGGGATGTACCGCGAACCGTGAGCCGTGCGACTCTGCCATCATCTCGTGTCGTAATTTCTCCCCTTCTGGAACTACCAATCTCCCATTGAAGTGTAATCCCCCGTCTGAGCTAACGGTATAGGACTCGGCTCCCTCTGCTAGTAATCGAACTATCTGCTCCTGACAGAACGAGTCATTAGCCTGTGCCCGTACTACCTTCATGACAATCTGCGGTGTAACGGGCATCACAGACATGAAAGATCGGGCCACTGCATCCTGGTGTCCCAATTCCTTCCACTTAGCCTTCCACACCTCTGCCACCTCATCTACTGGCCTACGGCTCAACGCGTCTGCTACCACGTTAGCCTTACTCGGGTGATACTGGATATCGAACTGGTAGTCCTTCACAAACTCAAGCCACCTACGCTGCCGCATATTCAACTCCTTCTGCGTGAACAAGTACTGTAGGGACTTGTGGTCCGTGAACAATTGGAACTTCTCTCCCAAAAGATAGTGCCTCCAAATCCGTAGGGCAAATACCACTGCCGCCAACTCCAAATCATGTGTGGGGTAATTCTTCTCATGAGGCTTAAGCTTACGGGAAGCATAAGCTATGGCCTGTCTCTCCTGCTGCAATACACCTCCAAGCCCTTGTAAAGACGCATCGGTATAAACCAAATACTCAACTCCCGATCTCGGCAATGCTAACACAGGTGCTGAGGTCAATTTTTCCTTCAATTCATCGAATGCCAACTGACAGGCGTCACTCCAGATGTATGGCACACCCTTACGAGTCAGATGAGTCAAAGGACCTGCTATCTCCGAGAAACCCCGAATAAACCTCCTGTAGTATCCTTCTAGACCCAAGAAACTACGAATCTTCGTTGGTGTCGTGGGCTGTCCCCACTCCCTCACCGCTGATACCTTCCCCGGATCAACAGATATTCCCTGGTCGGAAATAATGTGTCCCCAAAACTGGAACTCCTTCAACCAAAACCCGCATTTCTCATATTTTGCATACAACTCGTTCTGACGAAGTGTCTGCAAAACCTGCCTCAAATGCTCGGCGTGCTCCTCCTCTGTCTGGGAGTAAACCAGAATATCATCAATGAAGACAATAACAAACTGGTCTAGGAAATCCCTGAACACTCTGTTCATCAAGTCCATAAACACTGCTGGAGCGTTGGTCAAACCGAAAGGCATAACCCGAAACTCGTAAGAACCATATCTCGACAAGAACGCAGTCTTCAAGACATCCTCCTCCCTGATACGCAACTGATGGTATCCCGATCTCAAATCAATCTTCGAGAAGAAAGAAGCTCCTCTCAACTGGTCGAATAAGTCATCGATTCGAGGCAACGGATACTTATTCCGTATCGTGACCTTATTCAACTCTCGGTAGTCCACACACAATCTCAGGGAACCGTCCCTCTTCTTCACAAACAAAACCGGAGCGCCCCAAGGTGAGGTACTCCTGCGAATAAAGCCCTGACCTAACAGCTGCTCTATCTGATCCCGTAAGTCCCTCATCTCAGCTGGAGCCATACAGTACGGTGCGCGTGCTATAGGTCTCGTACCCGGTAGCAAATCTATAACAAAGTCTATCTCTCGACTGGGGGGTAAGCCTGGTATCTCCTGAAACACATCTGAATACTCCCTGACTAATGGGATAGAATCTAAAGGAATCACTACCCCCTTAGAGGTATCCTCCTCAATGTAATACAGATGAGCGGTCGATCCTCCCTCTGGGCGAGGCATCGCCACTACAAACATCTCTTGCCCCGGAATGGCAAAAACAATGCTCCCGCTGAAGCAATCAATCATGGCCCTATAAGCTACGAGCCAATCCATACCAATAATCACATCATGAACATGCATATCTAATACCAACATGTCTGCAGGTAATACCAAACCACCAATCTCTACCCCCACTCCCCGGCATATAAAGAAAATAAGTGACCCACTCCCCAATGGTGAGTCGACACAAGTCACTGTGCTCTCTGCCGTAGCTAACAATCCTAAAGCTTTCGCGAAGTGTGTAGCTATAAAACAATGTGTAGCCCCCGTATCAAATAACACCCGACCCATAGTGCCATGGATAGGAAACGTACCCTTAATCACGGGCAGTGCCTGTGGAACTGCAGCCTGGTGGACGTTGTAGACACGTCCATATTGTAGCTTCCCCTGCTAGACTGGGACTGCTGGAATGGGTGGCAATGCTGCCATCTGTGGCAGTGCGGGAAGAGCGGCGGGAAACATAGGCCTCTGTGGCTCCTGGCGAGCACCCTGCTGCTGCTGCTGTGGGGCCCTGCCCCTATCAGGACAATCCTATCGCTTATGGACAGTCTTGCCACAAACAAAGCACTTTCCTGGGAAGTTCCCTCCTCTCTGTCCCTGCTGTCCCCGGCCCTGGTGGCCGTTACCATTCCTCCCTTGGCCCTGCTGGCCCTGGTGAAACTGCTGCCCATTCTGCCCTGGTTGGCCCTGATGGCCGTTTGGACCCTGATGGCCCTGACGGAAACCTCCTTGTCCCTGTCTGTAGTTCCCTGACTGGAACCTCTTATTATCCCCCTGCTGGGAGCTCTACTCATTCTGTCTCTGCCCCTGACTAGATTGTGACCCGCTGGCACCATGTCCTCCAGTCCTTCCTTGATGGCTAGACTCCCCCGACCTCTTGCCCTCGGCCATATGAAAACGATGGTCCTGGCAGTGTAACAATGCAGCGTTAAACACATCAGAATAGGTGGCCAATGATAGGTTCCCTAGCAGATGCTGACGGATCCTCCAAGTCAACCCGTCCGTTAACTTCTCAATCTTCTTCTTCTTCTTTGTTGGTATCTCATCTGGAACGATATTCAACAGATTCGTGAACTCGGCCTCATACTCAGCCACAGTCTTACCTTCCTACTTCAGACTCATCAATCTCCTCCTCATTTCCGTATGAACAGCTGACGGAAAGTACTTGCGGTCGAACCGCACCCAGAACTCCTGAATCGTGAGAGTATCCCTCTCCTCCATGGTGGTAATAGACTCCCACCACTGTAGCGCAGATCTAACTAGCTTGAAAGTAGCTAGCACCTGCTTCTGGACATCCGTGCACTCATACATCCTTAAGTGCCTCTGCATATCCTTCCTCCACTAGCTCGAGACTACCATATCTGAGCTACCTGCAAACTCTGGCGGATGCGCTTTCTGAAAAGCGTCACGTACACGTTCCCAAGCAGACGGGAATGCATTTGCCTGTACTGGCGCGGCAACCGGCGCCTGAGGTGGTGCCTGCTGAACAACGGCAATGGCGGCATTTACCGCTTGGGCTACTATAGCTGCAACCTCAGCGGCGTTCATCATGCCCTGAACTGGAGCGGGCTGGGGTTTGGGCGTTGCATCCCTGGGAACTCGTCGTGCACGTCGTGGAGGCATCTGAAATAAGAACAAAGTTTATAAGTTCGCTGTTTATAAACTTAAAATAGCTGAAGAACGAAGCATACATAAAAAGAGTACAACAGTCCTAAAATATAGGGCTCTATATCAAAGAAACTTAGCGGAAACATAATAAGCCGTCAGATCCTAAAGGACACTAGAACCTGATGCTCTGATACCACCTGTGACACCCCGACTAATTAAATACCGGGTAGCTACTCCTTTATTAAATTAATTCAAAATGCCAAGTTGGTCCAGTTAATAGCATCACTGTCGAAAACATTTTAATGATTACTAACCACCTAGTATTTAAAAAGTAAGTGCCAAATTTTAATTAAAGTCTGATTAACATGCAACAAGTGTAATAAAGAATAATAACACCATTCACCATAATGAAGTAAATAGAATAACCATTACAAAACGTAAATAAAGTCTGGAGGAAAAACTCCTCACTACAAATCCCACAACTGATAAGTAAACTGAATACTAAATAAATACATGACAAAGTTTGAGAACTGTAATGGAAATGTAACTCTAATAGAAATGGGCAACATGCCCTACAACTGATAGATAATGAATCTGGAATCCAAGTGATAGAGGCATCTACAAGCAAATCCCTGTAGCTTCCACAAACAGCTACAGCTCGTCACCTGAATGAATATCCTATGCATGGTGTCCTTGTGGCTGGGCACCTAAAATGGTTTTACAAAGAAAAATAGATTTGAAAATCAAACGGGTCAGAGCCCGAATGTGGAGTTATATTTTAAAAACCTGCAAGTGCTTTAAAAACATTTAAAACATTAAATGCAAAGTACATGTTAGGACGTGCACTCACATGATATTCTCACCTCTCGTCTAACTGTGCACTCCTAACGTAAGTACCCATTTACAATGACACAAACCACTAGCTAAGTGACATCATCTCTAGCTAGACTATCATAGGTCCTATCCATATTGCTCGGTTCTATTAACATTATAACGCTCGTAATTAAGTAGGGGTTTAACGTAAACTCAGATGCTCAATATGCAATATATATAACTATCAGTTAACTCGTTATATTTCTCGAAGAAATACCGTAATTATATTCACAACATTAACATGAAGGTTCCCATTAATTAAGTGTATATTATTCACATCATAAATATACAATATAAGCACCCCGAGAACTAAGCTGCGGTGCACACATACTCTGCTATCCATCCCGGTTCATCACGTACATAAGGATTTCATGTTTCGAATCTCTCAGGAATAGTTCACAGATAACAACATCACAAATAATGGAGGCGAACATAGTCACATCACATAGGTCATGCACATACCTACGCTCCTACGATCAGCAGACTTATTAATATCCCAATAAGTCTTTCTATGACCTATGTTCATCAAGGTAACCAGTCTAAATCCGGGCAACACAAGGATTAGAGGGCCCTAAGGGAACGCAAACCTCCCGTGATAGCAAGTATGGTAGGTATGTCATACACACAATTCATATACCAATACTAAGTAAACACACGTCTTAGTAATCCCGTAGTTTAATCGTAGTACATATCGCTTTCTCGTACTAACTTATAATTATCACAATTTATACTATTCCGGTTTATAATCATACGCACCATAATTTATTCTCTCGTCATAGTAGACACTCACGTCTCAACCCAAACCGTCCATTTAATATAACTCTCGTATATAATTTCCTTCTCATAAATACCCAAAAGTCCCAATTCTATCATTACATCATCATCGGAATGTTATCTATATCCTCGAACAAGTTTACGGGACTCCAAAAATCAAAACAGTCCAAAAAGGCCCAAACTGTCAACTCGTTAGAAGTCTCGTTCGAACGAGACTGTTCGAACGAGATTCCTCTGTCAACTCGTTAGAAGTCTCGTTCAAACGAGCCTGTTCGAACGAGAGCCAGTTCGTTCGAACGAACTGTCTCTTCTAACGAGATCTCGTTAGAAGGAAGTTATCGAACGAGGCTCCCTTTCGTTACAATGACTGGTCAATTCGTTAGAAGCTCGTTTGAACGAGTTCATTCGAACGACCTGGGTAGGGGCTTCTAACGACCTACCAGATTCGTCCCAGATTTGTCTAATCTCGTTTTTCCACCATTCTTACTCCTCAAATCTCTTCTAAACTAAGTCCCAACAATCGTTTTAAGGTCTCTAAACAATCCTAAACATATTATAATCGCATCCTAATACGTTTTGAAGGATTAATCCATCCTAACATCAACCAAATTTACAAATCTCTACACTTTTTCCCCAATTATCAAGAACATGAACCCTAACTTTTTGAATCATGAATTAATCCAATATAAATCGGTTTTAATTTCTTCCAATCACAAATATCATGAGAATAATCATCTACCTATCATTCTACATGCAATTCTCCTCAAGATTTCAAGTTCTAAGCTTCAAAATACATGGGTTTTCATTATCTTTCAAGAACAATTGATATTCTTCAATTTTCTAACATGGAAGGAACATTCTACGAATTTAAATATAATTAAAACACTTTCCTTGATTGTCTCTGAGTTTGGATGATGGTTTAATGAAGATTTCTGCAGAATTTCTTCTCTTCTCCAAGCTTCTTCTCCAATGGTGGCTTAAGGTGGCTAGGGTTTTCTTTGGGAAAGTTGTAAACCTAATGATAGCCTCCGTAGCTTAATGGGTTAATATGGGTTGGTTAGTGGGTTTAGTGGGTTAAATCCACATCAGATTAAAAATCCCAATTTTCGTCACTTTTAATTCCTCAAAATGTAAAATTACCAAAATACCCTTTATGATGCCGGTATGGCCTAAAAATACCCCGGAATCCAAACTACACCCCCGGCTAGTGTTTTCTGACTATCTTGACCCTTCTGGACGCGTTGGCGTACTCAAAACGACCATATGGATAATTGAAATAAAAATCACTTTTATAATAAAAATAATATACCATGACGCGGCGGTCTCACGCGTCTCAACAAAATTCCCAAATTGCCGTATATAAATCTCACGACAAATTTCATAATTTCAAATTCATATATAATCATATATGCACATAATCAAATACCAACTCGCATCTCGTTAGTATTTATAACCCGGATTAATTTCCAATTAATACGCATTTAATTAATTAATCCCAAAAATAAATATAGCCAAAAGTACGGGGTATTACACTTCCTTAATCCCACTAGCATAGGTAAAATTGGTTAACTCTTCAAATGGAAACCTAACAAATATTCAAAATAGTTAAAAATATTATGGGGCTTTTAGTTATTAAGACGAAGGAGTTAACTGAGTATGGATGAGATGTTCTAGTTGTTATTCTACACTGCTGGCCATAATTTCCCAAGCTTGAACTAGGGCTTTGGACATGATATCCTAAAGTTTTACATAAAAGTTAAGAACTTTAGTTGGTGTCATGAATCTAGGAATATCCTCATATGGAGGATTGACCCTTGCCTCAGAATATGCTTCTCTCAGTGGTGAACCCCTTGGACTTAGAACATCTTATGGAATTGGTGAAAACGACGGTGGTATGAGAAGATTGCCAATAAGATTAGGATCCTCCATAGGCACTTCTCCTTTATAAATTGGGGCTCTAGATATCTCATTCTAGGACGAAAGCTTGAGAATGGGAGTATCAACAGTCTTTGGGACTGTCCCTTAACAGCTGGACATGAAGTGGCATTTATTGATGAATCATGAACATCAATGGGATCAACTAAAGGTTTATTAATTGGATATACTGGAGAAGGTGTTCAAGGATCTTTAATTGGGATTGATTCACCCACACCACCTGAAGCACCAACTAGACCTAGAAATAGGAAAAAGAAGTTCCAAGTCAAATTTAATGGTATAATAAGGCCAAAACGATGAATTGCATTGAAAGAAAACACAATGGCATACCTGCCAACATGACTTGGGGACTGAGTTTCTTTGTTATGATTTTCACACATTTCTTCTTATGAATGATAAACATTATAGAGATAGGAGGCTCAACAGGCCCAATGGCACTTGATGAAGTGCTAGTAGGATTGTCATACGAAGACCTTCTTCTTCTTCTTCTTCTTCTTCTTCTTCTTCTTCTTCTTCTTCTTCTTCTTCTTCTTCTTCTTTGGCTTACTTGAAAAATTCCACCTCTAAAGCCTCCTTGCCTGTATGAGTTAATTTCCTCTTATGTGAAAACTCATAATTTTCAGGAGTTAGAGACTTTACAAGAATATAAAATGGCTGAGTTAAAGCCCATACAAATAAGGATACAATTATAAAAAATAACTAAAGCCTTACTAGAAGAAGAATACTTCGAGGGCTCTGTGCCCGATGGTAATGGTTTCAAGAAGAATTGGATATATTTGGACCACCAATCCTTAAAACTGAGCTCACCCCTGCATTGAACTCAACTCCAACAATGCTAAATGTGTCTCTAAAACCATGATACTCAACTAGGCCTTGCAAAATAATGACTTCTAAAAGTCGAGAAGACCTAGGAAACACAAGAGGATTGGCGTGGCTCGTCATTGGAACTCGAATGGATTGATAAAAGACAAATTTCCTTACAAACTGAGTAGGCAAGTATATCTCCCTAAAAGACCTAGAATTTGGGGAATTGCAAAGTGATATTGTAAAATAAAAGTCTCTATGAATCAAGAAGATTCCCCAATAGGGACCAACCTAACCTGCAGTGTGAGGATCCCTTAGAATTGGGACTAGACATAATGGAGCCTTAATGGGTGACAATAAGGGTTGCAAATGAATCCTTGGCTTATCAATAGGCAGACCTATAAACATGATGATGAGAGCTTCAAATCTTTTGTTCTTAGAATTGGGACTAGACATAATGGAGCCTTAATGGGTGACAATAAGGGTTGCAAATGAATCCTTCGCTTATCAATAGGCAGACCTCTAAACATGATGATGAGAGCTTCAAATATTTTGTTCTTAGGTTTGGAGAGATAATAATCATACCAATGACTAAGTTTAGAATCATATTTGATACGGTCAATCTCTGTAAAGTAAGAATGACGCCACATTTGAAGGATCCACAGTAGCCCACCTTGTTTCTCATTAAATGGGTACTTAACAAGTTCAAAATAAATTTTATAAAGAAAGACCAAAATATAAGGAGAAAGATCAAGTTCCTTACCATTCATAATATCGGCAACTAAGAAAGAGTATGCTATCATTATTCTTTGAGAGCTAGTAAAAAAGACATGCCTTAATAACCAAAACAATTGAAAATAAAAATACTCGTTATGTATGACACTTGGAGTGTTTTTCATGTGTGCATTAATGAATGATTAGTATGGAAAGTGGTGGTTTCAACTCTTAAATGTCCATGGAGTATCAACTGATGCCATGTGTAGGTTAAGTTCCCCTACTAACAACTTAAACCCAATCAGTTGGCAGATATCCAAAATAGTAGGACCTGCCATCCCAAAATTGAATTCAAATCAATTAAACGCCGAATTATAAAAACAAATAACACTTGATATAACAAAGGGGTCAATCTTAATATCCTCCAAACTAAGTTTAATGATTTAAAAATTATAGAATTTCGACAGATCTGATGCTATGGATGCTAACATCCGACGCATCCATGTGGACCAGTCGTCATCATCTAAATTTTGGGGCCAAACCCTCCACTTGAATGTGGAAGGTGACTGTAGGTTGAAATAGCTTTGAATAAGGAGATGGTGGTACCCAAACCTAGGGTAATTAGAGAACACTGACAGTGAAATCTCTTTCATAAAATAGAGACCAACGATGGTGAGTGATTCTCCATACGAATATTTAATGGGGGTAGTCAATACTCCCCAAAATAACAAATGTATTGGCCGTAAGACGGTTAACAACTTTATCAAAAAAAGTTATTCGTTTAGCTTGATGCCATTGATGGTGAAATCTTGGAAAAAAGCAAGTATGCTTGAGGGATGGAATGTGTTTGGAAAGAGAATACAAATGATAAAAAAGGGGAATGTGCACTAAAATGAGCTTAAATGGCTGAAAGAGAATAGTTTGAAATGCAAAAAGGCTAAGGAAAAAGTTGAAATCTCTCTTTGAGTACTTTCCCTCCCAAAAGCAAAGTTATGGGGAAGTGGAGAGGCAAATGGCACTTTTAGTGGCGATATGAATCCAAACTCCCTCGTGATTAGATTTGCGATCTATTAATGACCCCAAAAATGAAAAATCAAATGGTGAGAGTTCCAAGATAATCAAGTGCATTAGTTGAAGAAAATTACAAAAAATTGTCCATGATTAAATTAATTAATCTCAATTGACACGTCAAAGTCATCATTTGGACACCTCCACATGTGTTGTAAGATTTTGTGGGACCACTGCTAATAAAGAGACACGCATGTAAAAATTCTCTAGAATTTAAAAATTTTAAGGCCAAAAAGGTGCAAAAATTATTACAAGTACATGCAACATACCAAATTTGATTATGTCATAGAATATTTATCAAATGGTTAAATAAATATTACACCGTTGCGATAATATTGGTTCAATTAATAATTTTATAGCCAAATAAAATGTAATCCAAGAACACATTTTTTTCATTACAAACATCAACATTAAGCATTCAAAATAAGATAATATTCTTTCATTGACACTTTGAAGTCCAGAAATTAAAAAAAACATGGAAGGAGATGCACAAAGAAACACAACATACACTCCAAGAAAAGTGTAGTAATGAGGAAAATCACATGTCAGAAAGCGAAGAAAAGTATTCCATAAATAATCGATATGTTCCCCTTTCGATTATTTATAAGGCTTAATCTGATCCAGTTCCAGTACTGACAATTCTTGAGATTAGAAATTATGCACTGCATCTTTAGATTTACATTTCAAAGTCGTATACTTAAGCAAGATATCCTTTAAAGAGAGAGCTTCGAAGCCTACACTGGCTGGATCCTCCTGGCTATTCAAATAGTCCTTCTCAAAACTCTTCAACTCCTCCAAAACATTAAGATCATTGTGAGATTTAACTTGAACTTTATAGCTTTTGAAGTTGGTAGAGAGTGTACTATTGTTTTTTTTATAAAAAAGAGTAAGCCTCTAGGCAGTTGAAGATATGGGCTCTGAGTGTCTTGGGGCAGTTTGTAAAATGTTCAAGCATCAAACAAGCCCAATTAAAATTATGCTTAGTCCGTCCTTTCAGTAATACAATGAAAGGAAGATGGGAAAGTCATGAAGATCCTCTAAATCCTTGCCAACATTATTCTTTTGGGAAGCCATATAAAGAATAATGATAAGAAGTTATGAAGACGGGGTTGTTCTCATTATTCTTTTGGGAAGCCAATGATGAAGCATGGAGAAGATAAAACGGTGAGATTCAAAGAATGCAACTGAAAAGACTGATGGCCTAAGATGAAGAGCCTCTTACCTCCAAACGAGCGCTATATAGGCAGCGTGCGATCACTAGTTATAAGGGTACACGTGGAAGAGTGGTATGGGAAAGACAACAGTCTACTATTCAAAGTTTTTTAAAAAATTAATAAGTGCAGGGGATAAGTTTACACCATATAATTACAATACATAGTGTTATTAAGAGGAAATTACAACCGAGTAAAATGCGTGGGATTGATAGCAAAAAAACTTAAATGATTGACACGTGTTAATATGTTGGATGGGGAATTAAGCATTGAGCGGTGTTTATATGAGAACTAATGCTCCTAGGTGTGAAGAACTCAATTAGTATAAATTACCACCCAACAGTTACAAAATAGTTATGTTTCATGGCAAGAAACTTTATAAATACGCAACGAACAGAAAAAGGAAAACATGACTCCCTCACAAAAAAATGCATTTACTTGTTTTTATCCTTTATTTTATTTTCATTTATTTATGTAAGGGCCAATTACAATCGAGTCTATTTGTAGTGTTGGCTTAATTCCAAACAGAATAAATTGCATCATAGGATAGTACTTTGTCATACCCTTTCAAGTCTGTGACATTTGAGTTGAAGACGCTGCGGCCAAGAGTTTGAAGATTACAGCATTGCTGATTTACGTGCCAAGCTTTTAGATCATCAACATTTGGATTCCAAGGTCTCTAAAGGTATGAATGCATTTAATATATATAGAGTCTTGGATATTTTTTTATGGGGGCTTTTTATAAATCTTTTATCATATCGATTTTTTATATTTCTCAGAAAATCATTTTAAATCTTTGCATAAAGGTTTTTGGGCTTAAAAAGCATTTTTGGATTTTCTAAAATCTCGTTCGAACGACATTTTTTCTCGTTCATACGAGGTCGTTCGAACAAGGTGTCAAATGAAAATCGATTATCTTTCTATTTTCTCGTTAGATAGTTCATTAGAACGACATCATTCGAACGAGATATCTAATGAGAATTTACATTTTAACTCTATTTTCTCGTTAATAGCTTGTTCGAACCAAGTCGTTCGAACGACCTGGCGATTTTTTGTGCAGTTTCGTCAGTTTTATTTTTTAACCGCCAACTTTCCCACAAACTTTTTATCATTTTTTTTATATGCGGGAAAATATTTTTCATCAAACTTTTTCCTACTTTCCAAAGGCTTTTGAGAGCAAATTTACTTAACCAAAAAGTCCCATTTTTGTGTTAGTAGTTTCATGGTTTAATCTCTATCAAAAGCACAAAGTTTACACCCATGTTTAGTTTAATCCAAGGTCTAAGTATATATTTACTTTGAGATCACCATTGTTGGCACTGGGTTTCATCTCTACCCCAAAAGATATGTTTCCTATAGAGGATTCCATTTTGAAGACGATTTGTGGTGTGCATATGTTGGAGAGGCCTTAGTATGTTTTGGCGATTGATTTTCCCCATCGGTCGATTTCGAGACTATGGTGGATTCCGAAGTTATCGACTAGGCAGAGGTAGAAGAACGAAAAAGCGCCAAGGCTTGAAAGGGGGTTGAGTTGTTAAGGTAAGTCTTTTGTCTTATCTTATGTAAAATCGTACCTAGTGGATTTGAGGCTCGACCGTCTGTGACGCCCCGCTTAAAGTAAGAACGAGTGGCCATCCCTATACTACATTAAATTAGGAATATCGAATGGCTCAGTCTCAGCACCAACAGACAAAACAATAAATAGATAAGGCTAAATACCCGGAATCATATAAGCGAGTGCCAAAAATTAAATAAAACATGCAACGAACAACAAACCAACAATATAGATATCTAGCAAATGTAAAATATACACAAGTACCATGATAAAAGAAATGCTACAATAAAATGAAATGAGTACATACAAGGGAAATATACCCGAATAAGCTGTCGGGTCACAGACAGTACAACATCCATAAAGAAGGAATATAAAATGCAACAAATATCCCTTGGGTGTAAACCCGATGTACAACATGAATACTATCTAGATTTACAAGGAGATAGGAAGCGACTACAATATAAGTCCTGCAACAGTCCATACCTATTACGGCTCCCAAGACTCTGGATAGAAAATCATTCGGCATCCATGCGATAGGACACCTGTAGTAATATATACAGATAGAAGAAGAGAAATATAAATGGGTCAGAGCTCGAGGTGAAAAACTATTTAGCAAGTGTGTTAACCGTGCATAATAAATCTAAATGCACTATTTCATAATTAAAGCAGAGTCGCACTCTCGTGAAAACCCCAAGCTCACCTCTCATCTACTGCGTGCACCTAATCGTGTCTTGGAACCTTAATTAAGTCACCCCACCCATGCAAGGACAACCTAACTTACCATAGGCCCGGTCCATACCCGCATGACCTGCCATCCTACCATAACCCAAGAAGCCTTACCATTATAAACCCACATAAATACATATATTCACACATGAATGCCTTACTAGGCTATAGTTGTTCCAGTTATTAATGTAAACCAGTTGTAAGTCTTAATAAGTCACACACACTAACATTAATCTGCAATATATAAGTGTATTCTCTAAACAAGATGCATGTAAGTATTTTGAAAAAACTTCTCTCTACTCTCAACACTGAACTACATTTCGTGCGTGGGGTGTCTCGTAAAGCGAAATCAAAACAAGGAACCCCCCTATACACTACTCCTTGACAATGTCGATCGTAGTGATCCATTATGTCATACGCATAAATTCTATTACTACAACCACCTAACTATTGATTACTATCTAAGAACATAAATAGAATCTCTATTAAATCCTTGAGTCGTCCTAACCGTAATTTTCGCTAAGTACGATCCTTCAACCCCAATGAACTAGTACACCCAAATCTCCCAAGATGTACATCATAGAAACTTCGCATCCTCTTCATCTATAGGATATATATACATATATATATATATATATATATATATATATATATATATATATATATATATATATATACATTTTCTCTCTCTCTCTCTCTCTCTCTCTCTCTCTCTATAGTTATATATATACATTTGCTCTCTCTCTCTCTCTCTCTATATATATATATATATATATATATAATCAATCATTCGTTCCAATAACCACGTATACATAACACACATAATGTACACTGAGCAATACACATAATATAAATGGCTATAGGATGCCAAAATACTGCACCATGCTATCATCTTCCAGGGCATCACTCAAATACCACCCTGGGGTCACTATCTATCGGACTATTTTCTCACCGCCATGGCGACAAAATCAATCATAACGTATGGGAAGCAGTCATAGTTCCTAACTGGCAGGTGAGAATGACCCATACCCAAGACTTCTCACCCCAAAAATATAAAATCATACAAATAAATAAAATAGTCGACTATGACCTGGGTAATATCCACACCCTGCTCCTCGAGCCAGGATGCTCACCCTCATCGCGCAACTTCCCATGATAGTAGGTGCCTAGTATGCTTTACACCACAAGTATATATATCATTCACATACACAATATATATACATCCATATGATCACATTGTATAATTAAACCATCACACACGATTTAGATATCCATGCTATAAGCACACACATATATACATATCTCTACATATATATATACATACTACTATCTCTCGTTCGTATGTATGAAATTTATAAACTCGACTATTAGCATACATGATCCTTAATATACTAGCCATCCCTCCAATCATATTAACTTAATTCGTTATATAAATACGATCCCTCACTAGAAGGATATTCATCCATTTTCCCTATGATATGAATAGTCTTCCAATATATTCAACATTTAGGTTATCAGCACAGTGTTTAATGCATATAACAATTACTACACATCCCATCAATATCCAAATGCAGATCGATATATCCAATAATAATTTTGACTATTGGTATGCACGTGACTAATAGTCTACAAGCCTCGAGCTTAATCTTAATTTCTTTCCAAGATCCCATCCATAATTGAAATTCCCATTGTTAAACACACACCGATATCTAACAACTATCCCGACTAGATACACAACACACCCTACTCTAGTTGCTAGTATAATCCAATCGCTCTCAATTTCGACTACGGTTCACTTATCCCTATGAACCCTTAACATTAACGCCTTTACGATTTATTCCTCGAGTGCATCATCAGTAAGGATACGCGACCTCTCTCTCTCGTTGGCCCCCAATAATAACTTAACTAGAATCCTATCACTATAAGGATTGGACATAAACATCGGCCTAAATTCTCACCATACCCTCACCGCTCTTTCAAAGGGTCCTAAACTTTACATCATATCTAAGCTCACCTATGACCTCTGATTAGAAATCATGGTCTTAAAGAATTTCCCACACTACACCAATCCAACAATCTCCAATTCACACTTACATTCTTCTGCGAATTAATTTAATGTGTCCTCCACATCATATCATATAAGAAATACCTTAGAAGTCTTCAATTCATGTTCCTTTCATCAAATTATAAAGTTCCGAATTGATCAGCCCAAGAGAAAAGAGGTAAAACTCTCCCTTGGAAAAACTATTAAAAACTTCCCTGTTCTCGAATCGATTCGGCCCTTTCAAATCGATTCGGCCCCAACAACGAATCGATTCAGACCCAGTGAATCGATTCGGCCCAACTAGACCTGTAAGTCTGCTTCATACCGAATCGATTCGCAAGGGGCAAATCTATTCGGCCCTAAAGATCTGATGCTTCTGCAACATGGAGAATCGATTCGCTAGGGGCGAATCGATTCGGCCTGTTCAGCAAGCCACGAAATGGCTATTTTTCTCTAAACCCAAAATTTCCAAAACTCAAATTTTACAACTTCCAACCATCAAACTCTAACCCAATCAATTTCCCAACACCAAAATCCATCCTATCTCTATTCTCATCAAATTATACACCTTAAGCCCAAGTATAAACATCAATTTCAAGACTTAGATACCCAAAATTTAGATTTTGATAAAAATACCCAAAATCCAATTTTCTTATCCACAAATTATGAAATAAAATACGCAAATGAATTATTTAGAAAGATTAAACACTTGCCTCGAAATCTTAGAGGTTGAATCATCCTCGTGATCGCGTTCTGGTCGAAAATCTCCAAGCTTTCTCCTCTCTCTCTCTCTCTCTCTCTTCCTTTCTTCTTCTTTCCTTTTTTCTTTCTCTTCCTCTCTTTCTCACAAATGAGATTGGATTGATCCTTAAGCCTCATAAACCTTTAAAACACGAGTCCCAGTTTTAAATGGTAATACACACCTTAAATGACTTGTTTATTCCAATTCGAGTCAAACTGACTTAAAAAAATATTCTGGAACCGAAATAAAACCCAATGATAGTCATTTTGACTATCTCGACCCATCCGGAATCAATGGAGCATTTAGAATTATCCTTCAGAATACTTTATAATGTCCTCCATTTTTGGACCTCAATTGCCAAATTTTAAAATTCTCCAATTTAATTAAATTTTATTTCTCTCGAAATTTTAATCTCTTAGTCCCAAAATCGTTGGGTGTTACAGATCTTCCTCCCTTATAAAAATTTCGTCCTAAAAATTTAGGTTATGCATAGGACTTAGAATCTCATCTAGTCCTTACATCTACCCTTAACATCGCTATACTTATCTCGCCCAGTTCTCACATCGAACCATATAGATTTAAAAAATTAAACTAGCTACCCAGGGCACCCATACAACCTGTACCTGAGCTCAACTTGTAAAATAATAACCCGACTCTACTAGCCTCAAATCATAATATAACTCTCAGCAATATAATCTATTGAAACATATTAAGTACATATAAAAGTTTGAAATTCCCAATGGTTTAACTCTTATCAATTCTTGACATAAGCTACCTTCATACGGGGGAGGTCTCGCAAGAGAAATCCAAACAAGGAACCCTCCCAATACACTACTATGTAGCCATGTGGGGGATTGAGATCAGTTGAACCAGGGTTAAGGTTTTATAAAAGATTTTAGAATCATATATATGGCCCAAAGGCTTATGTAACAATATAACATAAAATAATTCCATGTCTTTCGACATGCCAAATAAACACCTTATGCTCTAGACACAAGGCTTCAACAAACACAATACTCTAACCTACAACTACTCCTCACAACTAGCACTACCCTGAGCTAACTTCCCTGCTCAATAATGAACCTACTAAACTCTAAACCTCTCAGTTATACAATTCCCTTACATTACATCAAGGCATTGTCACTAGATAAGTGCTTCCCTCACTGGAATACTACCCTTACTTTTCCTAGCCTAACTATCAAACAATAACCTTATAACCACTACTCGGCAGACCATGACAATTCGCACTTTCGAAAATCAATAGCACAGCTCTTTACTAGCTCTTCATGAGATAGTCTGATATCCCAAAAGATGCCATACAAAGGCCATACTCGATCATTCATTCTTCCAAGGAAAATTCTGCACCCATAATGGTTATAACATCTAACCACTTATAAACCTTACATGCGACGCTCCTAATCCCGCGTAAAGCATGAGCTAAACCCAAAGAAAGGAATTCTACCTTATTTTTCCATAACCTAATTGCTTTCCTTCATCCATGAATCCCTGTTCAAAGTCCTCTATTCCTTACATGACAATCTTTCTTCCTAAAACCTAATTCTCCTCAAGAGAAACATCTCCCAGATAATCCTTCCTAACCATCCTGAAGGACAAAACACTAGTGCGACTACTGATAACACTTTCGGTCCTACTTAACAAACCCGAGTTTCCAAATTTCTTACTCCCTTCTTAAATGAAGACAATACTCCTAATAATTAGGATGATGCCACCTACCTTCCACCGACAAAATTCAGCATCACCAGGCTTCCTAACAAAGGTTGACGAGTTTCTCAATCTAAACCTCCCAAGGACTTCACTATACGCCTCTCCTCAGAACTTACCTTATTAAGTCCAAGATTCGCCATTCGAGTAAATTTTCCTTTCTTACTCAACCACTGATAGATCACCTTGAATCACTGCCAGATATCTGCTCCTTATCTCCGCCTGAATAGAGGAAAACAAATACCTCCAGTTAAAGCGTACCCAAAATCTATTATGGGTATTGCACATATCATCTTGTCCCTTTCGGGACGACCTATTCTTAGCGATGTCTGAGACAAAAGCAACTGTGTAAGAACGTCATTCAAATGAGTACACCTCGCAGAAGAAGATAAACGTAATGAGCACAACAATCCTAATAGTAGGGGTTCTATATAAAGAACGCTAATGGAAGAACGCAGAAAACCAGCACAGATCCTAAAGACACTAGAACCTAATGCTCTGATACCATCTGTGACACCTCGCTTAAAGTAATAACGGGTGGCCAGCCCTATACTACATTAAATCAGGAATCTCGAATGGCTCAGTCTCAGCACCAATAGATAATACAATAAATAAATAAGGCTAACTACCTAGAATCATATAAGCGAGTGCCAAAAATTAAATAAAACATGCAACGAACAACAAACCAACAATATAGATATCTAGCAAATGTAAAATATACACAAGTACCATGATAAAAGAGATGCTAGAATAAAATGAAATGAGTACATACAAAGGAAATATACCCGAATAAGCTGTCGGGTCACAGATAGTACAACATCCATAAAGAAGGAATATAAAATGCTACAAATATCCCTTGGGTGTAAACCCGATGTACAACATGAATCCTATCTAGATTTACAAGGAGATATGAAGCGACTATAATCTAAGTCCCGTAACAGTCCACACCTGTTACGACTCCCAAGACTCTGGATAGAAAAGCATCTGGCAACATGGTAGGACACCTGTAGTAATATATACAAATAGCATAAGAGAAATATAAACGGTTCAGAGCCCGAGGTGTAAAAATATTTAGCAAATGTGTTAATGATGCATAATATATGTAAATGCATTATTTCATAATTAAAGTGGAGTCGTACTCTCGTGAAACCCCCAAACTCATCTCTCATCTACTGCGCGCACCTAATCGTGTCCTGAAAGCTTAATTAAGTTACCCTACCCATACAAGGACAACCTAACTTACCATAGGCCCGGTCCATACCCGCATGACCTGCCATCCTACCATAACCCAAGAATCCTTACCATTATAAACCCACATAAATAGATATATTCACACATTAATGCCTTACTAGGCTATAGTGGTTCCAGTTATTAATGTAAACCAGTTGTAAGTCTTAATAAGTCACTCACTAACATTAATCTGCAATATAAAAGTGTATTCTCTAAACAATATGCATGCAAGTATTTAGACAAAACTTCTCTCTACTCTCAACACTGCACTACATTTCGTGCGTGGGGTGTCTCGCAAAGAGAAATCAAAACAAGGAACCCCCTATACACTACTCCTTGACAATGTCGATCGTAGGGATCCATTATGTCATACGCATAAATTCTATTACTACAACCACCTAACTATTGATTACTATCTAAGAACATAAATAGAATCTCTATTAAATCCTTGGGTCATCCTAACCGTAATTGTCTCTAAGTACGATCCTTCAACCCCAATGAACTCGTACACCAAAATCTCCCAAGATGTACATCATAGAAACTTCATATCTTCTTCACGTATAGGATATATATACATATATATATATATATACATTTACTCTCTCTCTCTCTCTCTCTATATATATATATATATATATATATATATCGTTCCTATAACCACGTATACATAACACACATAATGTACACTGAGCAATACACATAATATAAACGGCTATAGGATGCCAAAATACTTCACCATGCTCTCATCTTCCAGGGCATCTCTCACATACCATCCTGGGGTCACCATATATCGGACTATTTTCTTACCGCCATGGCGATAAAATCAATCATAACGTATGGGAAGCGGTCATAGTTCCTAACCGGCAGGTGAGAACGACCCATACCCAAGACTTCTCACCGTAAAAATATAAAATCATACAAATAAATAAAATGGACGACTATGACCTGGGGAATATCCACATCCTTCTCCTCGAGCCAGGATGATCACCCTCATCGCGCAGCTTCCCATAATAGCATGTGCCTAGTATGCTTTACACCACAAGTATATATATCATTCACATACACAATATATATACATCCATATGATCACATCATATAATTAAACCATCACACACGGTTTAGATATCCATGCCATAAGCACACACATATATACCTATCTCTACATATATATATATATATATATATATATATATATATATATATATATATATATATATATATATATATATATATATATATATATATATATACTACTATCTCTCGTTCATATGTATGAAATTTATAAACTCGACTATTAGCACACATGATCCTCAATATACTAGCCATCCCTCCAATCATAATAACTTAATTCGTTATATAAATACGATCCCTCACTTGAAGCATATTCATCCATTTCCCTTATGATATGAATAGTCTTTCAATATATTCAACATTTAGGTTATCACCCCAAAGTTTAATGTATATAACAATTACTACACATCCCATAAATATCCAAATGAAGATCGATATATCCAACAATAATTTCGACTATTGGTATACACGTGACTAATAGTCTACAAGCCTCGAGCTTAATCTTAATTTCTTTCCAAGATCCCATCCATAATTGAAATTCCCATTGTTAAACACACACTGATATCTAACAACTACCCCTACTAGATACACAACACACCCTACTCTAGTTGCTAGTATAATCCCATCGCTCTCAATTACGACAACGGTTCACTTGTCCCTATGAACCCTTAACATTAATGCCTTTACGATATATTCCCCGAGTGCATCATTACTAAGGATACGCGACCTCTCTCTCTCGTTGGCCCCCAATAATAACTTAACTAGAATCCTATCACTATAAGGATTGAAAACAAGCATCGGCCTAAATTCTCACCATACCCTCACCGCTCTTTCAAAGGGTCCTAAACTTTACGTCATATCTAAGTTCACCTATGACCTCTAATTAGAAATCTCGGTCTTAAACAATTTCCCACACTACACTAATCCTACAATCTCCAATTCACACTTACATTCTTCTCCAAATTAATTTGATATGTCCTCCCCATCATATCATATAAGAAATACCTTAGAAGTTTTCAATTCATGTTCCTTTCATCAAATTATAATGTTTCGAATTGATCATCCCAACAGAAAAGGGGTAAAACTCTCCCTAGGAAAAACTATTCAAAACTGCCCTATTTCTGAATCGATTCGACCCCAACAACGAATCGATTCGGCCATAATGGCGAAACAATTCGGTCCAACTAGACCTGTAAGTCTTCTACATACCGAATCTATTCACAAGGGGAGAATCAATTCATCCCTAAAGACCTGATGCTTCTTCAACATGGAAAATCGATTCGCTAGGGGCGAATCTATTCAACCTATTCAGCAAGCCACGAAATGGCTATTTTTCTCTAAACCCAAAATTTCCAAAACCCAAATTTTACAAATTCCAACCATCAAACTCTAACCCAATCAAGTTCCCAACACCAAAATCCATCCTATCTCTATTCTCATCAAATTATACACCCTTAATCCTAAGTATAAACATCAATTTCAAGACTTAGATACCCAAAATTTAGATTTTGATATAAATACCCAAAATCCAATTTTCTTATCCACAAATTATGAAATAAAATATACAAATGAATTATTTAGCAAGATTAAACACTTGCCTTGAAATCGTATAGGTTGAATCATCCTCATGATCACATTCTGACCGGAAATCTCCAAGCTTTCTCCTTTCTCTATCTTCCTTTCTTCCTCTTTCCCTTTTTCTTTCTCTTCCTCTCTTTCTCACAAATGAGATTGGCTTGATCCGTTAGCCTCTTAAACCTATAAAACACGAGTCCCAATTTTAATTGGTAATACACACCTTAAATGACTTGTTTACTCTAATTCGAGTCAAACTGACTTAAAACAAATATTCTGGAACCTAAATAAAACCCAATAACAGTCATTTTGACTATCTCGACCCATCCGGAATCAATGGTGCATTCAGAATTATCATTTATAATACTTTATAATGTCCTCCATTTTTGGACCTCAATTGCCAAATTTTAAAATTCTCCAATTTAATTAAATTTTATTTATCCCAAAATTTTAATCTCTTAGTCCCAAAATTGTGGGGTGTTACACCATCCATGGTTTTTCCCATTGTGGGTTTTCCTTGTACATTGCGGCGTTGTATGTTGTGGTTTCTTTTTATCTTGCAAACTCACTTAGATGCATTTGTAGGATAAAAAAGAAACAAATTGGTTTAAACACAACATTGGTGTAATTTTGGTGCTAACTTAATTTGGTTAAGTTTATTTGAATTATATTCAAGTTGCAATATTTAAATTGGAAAAATGCTTGCTTTAGTTTATTTCTCATAATTTATAACTTGAGTTAGATTAAATTTGTGTTTGAGTAGAAAATTAAATATTTGTTTAGTTGAGTTTAATTTTAATTTTGAGGAAATTAAAATTTGGGAAATTTAATTGTTTAAATTTGGAAGTAAATTTAAGTTTGTATTTTGTTCGAACCATCTCCTATTTTGGAATTTTAAATTTTGGCTTACAGGTGGTATCCGAGCGGGAACACTAAATTATTGTATTAAGATCCTTTGTTTAATTTTTCTTTAAAAATGGAAAATTTTCCTTTTGCAAAATCTTTTGTTTTTGATGGTTCCAACTATGAGTATTGGAAAGCGCGTATGAGGTCGACACTTAATCCTTTGATGAGTGAGTTTGGCTATCGGTACTTAAAGGGTGGACCCCACCAACATGCCTAGAAGGAGAGGTTTGTTTACCCTAAGCCTGTAGAAAGATGGAGTGAGACTGAGCTTAAGTTAACTAATTTTAATTCCTGTGGTTTAAATGTGCTTTTTAGTGTGGTCACACCGGATGAGTTCCGCCGTATTATGATGTGTGAAACATCTAAGGAGGAATGGGATATACTCCAACTCACCCATGAGGGAATAAGTGTCGTTAAATCTTAGAAACACCAAAACATCACCACTAAATTTGAAATAATTAAGATGTTAGAAAGTGAGATATTTGATGAGTTCTATGCGAGATTGTCACATATTATGAATTCATTCTTTAATTTGGGAGAAAAGATACTCGACAAGTGTGTTGTAAAGAAAATTTTGAGGTCATTATCCGATCAATTTATTCCCAAGGTGACCGTTTTAAATTCTTTAGGCATTTTAGACTCTATGAAACTAGAAGAGCTTGTAGGTGACTTACAAACCTATGAACTTGACTTGTTTCGCTCCAAGGATGAGAAGAAGAAAGACAAGGTCATATAGCTTTGAAATCCCGAAAGAAGGAAACATCGGTTTCGAATTATGAGTTTGATATTGACTCGAAATATATGGCTTTGTTTGCTAGGAAGTTTAGAAAATTTCTCAAGACTAATAAGGAGAAACTTAAAAATGATTTTAAGAAGTATGAGAAGTATAAGCATAGTAAAGCCGAGAGATTCTCTAGAAATCATAATGAGGACCTAAATAGGGATAAGTCAAATAGGTGTTATGGATGTGAGGGTTATGGCCAAATGCCCTACTAAAATAAGGAAGGAGGAAAATCAACCAATTTCATATAATGCCACCCTTAGTGATAGTGAACCGGTAGAGGGACCCGATTCCCCCATTAAGCACAATTTCAACACGTTCTTGGCAAGTCACGTGAACATTGACAATGAATCTTCCTGTGAAAATATTCCTATACATGACACTTTCGAGACCATTATTTATGAATCCCAAGAGTTTGATGGTAAAGAGAGTGGTTGAGAAAGTGAGAAGGAAGAAGAGGAGGAGGAGAGTGAACTTCAAGTAGCCTTTCGTGAGTTGTATAAGGAGTCATTGAAATTAAAGAGGGAAAACTTGAAGTTAGAAGATAAAATGAGAGAACGTGACATAGTTAGTGATGAGAGTGTTTTGATTGAAGATCTTAAGGACATCAGAGAATTATTCGGGAGAAGCTAGAGTATGTAGAACATGAAAAAGATAGACTTAGAGGTTAATGGAGGTTATGAAGAAATGAATTCTTTATTTTGAAGAGAGTAGGAGTTTACTTGGGTATCGAATAGATGAACTTGATGAGAAATTAAAAAACTCAAGTCGAGTCAAATTTGATTTGGAGTGTAGGTCGAAGAAATTAGATAAAATCTTAGGGACCGTCCAAATCAAAGACGATAAGTGTGATATTGGCTTCGATACTCAAGATACTTCCAATAATAAAGCCAAAATCAATGTTTCGAGAGAATTGTCCAGGATCACTAGAAAAGACATTTTCTTAGGTAATACTTCTCATCATGTTTTCACTTTCACACATAGTGGTCGAAAGGGGCACCTTAGGAAATTTTCTTTTGATCTTAGAAATGGTCCTAGAAAGTTAAAGGGTAGAGTAACCAAGGTCACCAAATCCTGAGAGCGTCGTGTTTCACTTATGTAGGTTAGGAGATCGGAATTAGAGACTTTATGGGATAGAGTTTATGATTCTCATTTACTTTCACATGATTCCCCACTTGCTAAATCCAAAGGTTAATTGTGTTAGTTTTATTTACATACACTAGCTTTTGTGCTACATGATATATTCTTTCTATTTGTATGTTTATTTATCATTTTCTAGTCTTTGCTTCATCATATATGTGTTGCTAGAATTATGACTTGTGTATCTTTTGTATTTAATTTTTAGTTATTGTGTCTTAGTTGAAAAAATACAAAAAGATTTGTGTTTTGTATTTTGGGGTTATCCTTGTGTTTGGTTAAAATTTTTGAAAACCTAAAAAAGATTTTCTATTTTTGTTTATTTTTAGTTCTACATATTTTACACGGCATATATCTGTGTTTGAATACAATATCATCCCCGCTTCCATGTGGCTAGAACTTTTGGTTAAGATTTTCAATCCTTAAAAGTGTTCTTTATCATGCTTGCATGGAGTACTTTTGACTTTGACTTGCTTAATGGATTCTCTTTTTATATGCCTCCATTCACACGTGTACGCGCTCATTTGATCTTTAACATCACATGTATATTTCAGCTAAGTGAGATGTTCTCCTATTAATTTAGTCATCCACATGTTGCTATGACTATGGAGTATTTACGCATGTAAGAACCGTTGCCCGAATTTAAAAAAATAGAAAATATTATTTTTCTATAGTTGTTTATTAATGGAATCAGGCTGCAAACGATAAAATTACTTTATGTGAATAGCCACCATTGAAATATGGCCTAAAAAATTAGCCAAGGCCAAAGTAGTTGCGTTTGATATGTACATTCAAAAGAAAAGAAAAATTATTATGTTTGAGGAAGTTTGGATGGATATATCAACGAGTTTGCGTAATGATAATGTATCCTAGTTATGCTATTTTTGTCATGACTCTATTGGTTTGTAGAATCATCGAAATTCCAGGCTTGTGTAAATTGTGTATGTTTGTTCCGTGAGTTCAATTTCTTTTGTCACATGAGACTATATTTAAGTTTGATAAAGTTTTAAGAACTCCATGAACATGCTTAAGTGATTGGGTCTTAATTGTATTGTTTCTAGTTCACATCCCTTCACTACAATTTATCACATGTTATTTATACACATTTTATCCATATAGGTGTGGAAAGCTTATTGTATTTTGTATCATGTGTAATGTTTATACCTATGTATATGTATATGTGCGTGCGCGTTATTTGTATTGTTTGTGTGTGTGTGTCTGTATATATATATATATATATGGTATTTACTTATATTGTTGCGATTGATATCTCATGTTCATAGTAGTTTATTCTATTTGGTATCATTTTTCTATCACATTATATTTGGTGTTTATTAATCTTTGTGTTAGATTAGTTGCTTCTGATGCCATGTGCGTTATTATTCTTGTCGCTTTATTCACCATCGCATGATATACTTGTTTTTCCATTATTTATATCCCTTGTTTCATTTAGGAGGAGTATTTGATTTAATAGGGGAGAAATAGGTTATTTTATGCATTTTCATCTTTGTCTATTCCTGAACAAGAAGGGGGAGAATTGGGATATGTAACTTGGGGGAGACGCGTGGCTTTTCTTAAGTAGATCATGTTAGACAAATGGGGAGTATTAAATTATGTCATTTATCTTGTTATATTCCATATGCGTATAATGGTGTGTTTAAGTGTGCAGGTTTTCATTTTTAGTGGAAACCTTTTAAAGTGGCAAAGCATTTCATCCCACGTGTCTTGCCAATCGTCTGTATTTTTTATTTTGGGTGGGATTGAGTCTTGTTAGATGAGCTTGACGGCCCATAGGATTTTTATTTTTTGGTTTTTTCAAAATAGCCAAAGGGGGAGATTTGTAAGGGGAAATTTCTAATCGAGTCTATTTGTAGTGTTGGCTTAATTCCGGACAAAACAAATTGAGTCATAGGATAGTACTTTGACATATCCTTTCAAGCCTATAACGTTTAAGTAGAAGACATTGCGGCCAAGAGTTTGAAGATTACAGCATTTTCGGTTTATGTGCCAAGCTTTTACGTCATCAACATTTGGATTCCAAGGTCTCTAAAGGTATGAATGCATTTAATATATATATATATATATATATATATATATATATATATAGTGATGGATAAAACTTTTCGATATGTTTGTCGTTGTTGTAAAAGCTCTTCAATGAAAAATCTTCACCAACCTATAAAAGTAGACAAAATTAGAGTATAATGGTAAGTGAGGTATCAATCCAAATCTACGGTGTAAACATGCTCAAAATGAGAAGATAATGGATATAATTCACTTGATTAATTTTTTTAGATTTCTGGATTTTTCTAATTTTTTATTATGTTTTTCAAATATTAAAACACTTTTTAGGTGAAAATGTGAAGTAACACCAAACTAAAATGAGAGATGAAATTAACAAACTAACAAGTGTGATAAATAAGAACTAAGTAGTAAGAATGAGATGTAATTAAATTTGAGAAATATTCAAGGAATGAAACTTAACCTCCACTTTATCAATTAAATATGTTAATTATTCTAGTTTACTAATTTTCCAAATATTAATTTATTTTATCAATTGATTCTCATCATTTGACAAAACAAACTCATATAAAATTAGTTAATCCAATTTTCATTCCCACAAGTCAAATGAATAATTGATTTAGAAAAATTATATAAATCACTCGCTAGAGTAGATTCATATAATAAATCATAAATCCAACAAAAATTTAATGTATGAGTATAATAAAATATAATATACTCTAATTAGTGGGTCATTGTATCTCTAGTTTGAATCCAAAAATTAAGAGTATATTAGATTTTAATCCTTTCTTAAGGATAGTTTACCATTTCTCAACGCATAAACTCATGTAGGAATGAAAAGAAAATTAACTAAATGAAACAAAATAAGCTAGATTAATTAATACATTCAATTGAATATATGGGGCTTCATTTCACTCCTTGAATGGAGTGATTAGCCAACCATAGTCATAATTCACTTAATAACAATTTAATAAAAGTTACTAAATGAAATTAAAAATATAGAGAGAAGAATTTCAAACCAAAATGTAGGAGAGAAGAAATTGCACTTGCATTAAATCCAAGCTTCTCTCAATTCTGTACAAACACTAACAAAATTGAAGTAGAATTTAATTCTGCTCTCTATAATATTTTTTTCTCTCTACAATTCCCTATTTTTCTAACCTAGTCTTTCTCTCTCTAGAATTCTATATTCTCTAGTCTTCCTAATCTCCCCTTTTATGGAGTGCGTCTTCTTTTTATAGTGCCTTATGGAGCTAAAGGGGTATTTTTAGGAATGGTCTTGAGTGTGCATGGAAATGGTGAGAGGAGTGTGAGGTCATGTGGGTGAGGGGATTGGAATAAAACAAATTAGATGATGTTAAGGATTAATTTTGGAAATGGTTTAAAGTTGGTAGTTGGGGGGCATTTTTGGTAAATGGGGATAAGTGGGTTTATTAGGCACATGTGGGAGATATGTTTGGCTTGGTTTTATTTGTTATTTGGCTTTTAGCTTTGTTAGCTAATGTTTGGCAGATGGAAGAAGGCATATACAAGGCTTGGATTAGAAATGGGTTTGAGATTTTGGATTTAAATGGGATGTGGGTCTTGGAACTTGGATGGGTATTTCAGACTTGGGTTGGAGGGTGGAAGGTATTTTGGCCGGAGTATGGGGAGAGGGGCGAAGATGGGTTATGGGAGTTTGGTTGGACGATTTCATAGGTTAGGAGGTCGAAATGGCTGGTGTAGGTGGTTAGCTGGGTCGACGCGGATCGGGTTTGGGTTTTCGGGTTGTAGGTGGTATGGTGGTCGATGCCGGAGGCGCTGGGGTCGACGGGGTTTGAGTCCGGGGTTTGACATTTTTGAGACTGATGGTTTGGGGTTTGTTGTGTTTTGGTTTTAGAGATTGCATGATAATGGTGGATTTGGAGAGATGAGAGAGAAATGGGGTGTGGTTTGTTGGAGAAGATGGAGTGGGGGGTGATAGGGTGTGTGAGGTGTAGGGAATTAGAGTGTGAGGGTGAGGGGCTAGTTGGGTGTATTGGAGTATAGGATAGATGGGTGTGAGTGAGTTTATGTGTGTTGATTTATGGGTTATGTGTGTGTGTGTGTTTAATTTGGACACCTAAAAATATAATACTAACTAATTAAAAATTAAAATCTAAAAATAAAATCCTACTCTAAAAATAAAATTAAGACTCAATTAAAAAATGAAATAAAAATAAAAATCAAATCTAATAAAACTAATACTAAAATCCTAAATAAATGTAAAATCAAATAAAACTAAAAAAATAAACGAAATCCTTAAAAATCTAATCCTAATAAAAACTAAAAACTAATAAAAATTAAAATAAAATAAAATTATACTATTAATGATAAAATAGAAAAATAGAAAACAAAACCTAGAAAATACTAAATAAATAAAAAATAAATACTAAAAATAAAATGACTCAAACTAAAAATATAAAAAATATTAAAAAGGGACAACTAAACACACGGGGTTTGAGGTAGGTTTAGCTAGGTTTAGGCTCGGGTAAGGTTACTGGAGAAGGGTATTTAGCTCCATGAAATGCACATTTACCTTGATATATAGCTTTTGACACCGCAAACGGACATTTGACCTACAAGATAAACATTTAAGCACATAAGACCCATATTTGCTGAGAATTAACAACTAAAGTACATCTATTCGGGGTATAAAATGTACAGTTTTGGGTTCTTATCACACCACCCCCAAACAGAGCGTTGCTAGTCCTCAAGCAATAAGATAGAGAGAAAGAGAAAGGTAAGTAACCAAAAGTGTATTACTTTCACGGGCACTTGCGATTGCACTTAGTATGTGCAACAAGCCTCTAAACCTATAGGTTGCCCTACATGACGAGTTGTGTCTCATGAGGGTTTGCAGGGAATGTAGACACAAAATTCTTATTTGCAAAAGGCAGTCTATCTCTTATTAGATGTAGAATAATCGCACAATCCATCATGTGTTAAATAATTTGAGAAATACAAGCTAGAATGTGTAAAAAGTTTAGCTAAGTAAATACACAAGGCACATCCTTCCTAGAACTCAACGTGTGTAGTGTGAACTGTCAAAATGGGTCGAGCATCATCAGAGTAATTCCTAGATTTCCTTATCGGAATCAACGATTCAACTTCAAATCTCACGGATATATCTCTCTCAAACGAACTCTCGAGATTAGGGTCGGTGTATTGCTCTTGTGTGTGAGGAGGTGACTAATGTAAGCAAGTTCAAACATCTCACATACACATAAGAAAGAACGAGCATATAGAAAGAAAAATGATCTCATGGAAAGAATGTTAATCACTATAGTGAGAACGTCCAGTTATTCACCATGTTGACTTTCATTTGCGCGAACACCGAGGGGAGAATATGTATTCATATGGGTGAGGGGAAAATGAAATGGGAAGGAAATGATGGGGTAAGGATGGTGATGTATGGATGAATGATAAGTGATGGATGTGATAGAAGAGTGTTCTATACTTGAAGAACCAAATGTTTTTATTACAAAAGAACTAACTACAAAACTTTTTATTTTTTTCTTTTCTTTTCTCTCTTTTTTCAATTTTTTTTCTTTTTTTTTTCAAATTTTCTTTTCTTTTTCTCTATTTTTGCTATTTTTATGTTTTTCTCTGTTTTTTTCTCTTTTCAAACCAACACTAAAGACATTTAACATTTGGAATCAACACTCTTCTCAATATGATGGATGATATATGAATGTGGTGGGGGTATGTATGATGTGGGGAATATGGAAAAGAATGGGAATGTAATGGGTGAAGTGAATGGTTAGTGTATGGGGGAAACGTGGTAGGTGTATGGATGAAAACCTAGTGATCAGGACAAACTTAAAGACACGTATTTCTTACAACTCGAAAGTGATGTCATTCTCAGTGATTAAGATAAAAAAATTTATGAAGAACAACGAGATCATACAAAAATTAAAGTGAGGACCCAAATGAAGTTGAATCAATTTGTGACTCGAAGATTGCGTAAAACTATATGAAAGGTGAAAGGCACGAATCTCACAAGCTAAAGTCTCTACTAGTGATCCTTAAGGTTCTCTTTAGAATTGTAGTACTCCTCAACTCTAACCGTAGTGACGTGATAAGTGCGCAACTTTTTGTTGAGTCTATAAATTCATAGTGCAACATGCCTTGGGATGTATTACATAAGCTATTTAGAAAAAAAATATTCTAACTTGATTCCTAGACTTAAAAGATGGATGATTAAAAATTCAAATCAGCAAGCAAGATGAAAGAAACTGCACAAAATTTTAAAAATCAAATTTTTTTCAAAAGAGGCACGATTTTGATAAAATTACCCACCCCCAAACAAAAAGGAACATCATCCTCGATGTTAAGTAAAATGATTTTTAAAATTGAGAGCATAAGGTGGAAAGAGATTACCAGAAACAACCGCTAATGAAATGGACAGAGGTAGCCAAGAATAAACCTGAATAAGAAGTGATAAGACAACAAAATTTGTACAAGTATATAAGCATGATGAAGCATTGGGTGGTGTGACACACCACCCCCAAACAGGAAGAGACTCGTGCAAGAAATTACGGGCTGCCTCCTGGTAGTGCTAAGTTTAATGTCTTCAGCCAGACCGAAGGGAATCTCACCCTAAAGATAGGATCTATGAAAGCACGAAGCGACAAAAAAATTGGGGTGATGAGAATCACCCCCAAACAAGAATGAAGCGTCAATCTTGTTTAGATAAAGGCTAAAGGTGTCAATGCACTTATATGGCAAAGTGCATCACACTATGCAAAGCATCGGTGGACCATGGGTGGGTGGGTATTAGGGTAAGGGTAAGGGTGAGGGTGGAAAGGGTGAAGAGGTATCGGCCATGGGATTTGTTAAGCTTAAAGGTGAGGGCAACAAGGGCTCTATAAGAATGGTGCTCTAGTTGGTGAGGAAGGAAATATGGTGGGGAAAGTGGAATGGTGCGGGGCTCATAGTAATTACACAACCATTCTATAAATGGGCGATGATAATGGTCGCGCCGTGACACGCCTGGGAGTTGTTGAGAAGAAAAATGTGACAACCCGCACTCCGAAATAAGGGGTGGCCCGCCCGATACTCTGACATATACGGTAATCATGGACGGAAATCGTTCTCAGCACCACATATATAGTAAGAGTAACCGAGAAAACCACCCAATAATTCAGAAAATGGGTTGTCAAAACAATTTATGCAATTTAAAAGTTAAGAAAAACAATTTAAGCAACCCATTCTAGAATAATAGTGGAATTAAAAAAAACATAATTAATATACATCTAAAACTACTATATACAAAGAGGAGAACTGAATATGCTGTCGGTTCACAGCTACACAAAAGTAATCACAACAGTTAGATATTATGCTTCACAATCATTATACAATTACAAGTTTGGGCCACTCGCCCGAGTGATAGACCCGATCATAACTAGATGTCAAAAGAAGGACGGCGTCTAACAAAACATCCTATAATATCCGCAATTTCATACAGCTCCTTAAAAGCCAAAAGAGTAGGAATATCAACACGGGCGTCCTTGCGGAGGAGCACCTGAGCGGATACAATAACAAACACAACATAGAAGAAAATGAACGGGTCAGGACCCAGTTTATATAGTTCCCAGATGTATAATAAGCATGCTAGATATGAACAGTTAAATCATGGAAATGAAAAAAAAAACAAGAATCTATTAACCTAGCATGAATGATACGAATACAAGTGAAAAGACATGACTAAGTAAGCTATGCAAGAGAATGAAATGATGCTAAATTAAATTAAATTAAATTAAAAGCTTCCACTCTCTAATTTCCACTTTAAACCAGATAAATTTCCTTAACAGGATTACAATATCATTTTCTTCTCATTTCATTCCAATTTCCATTCCTTAGCAGGAATGTAATTAACATAATACTATTAGTGGAAATTATACATCCCTCAAGTCCCACTTGAGTTTAGAAAAGTTACATTCTTATGCATATAACGATTCTAAGACCGCCCCTCCGAGTTTCCCCACTGGGCGTGCCCCTAAATGACTATGATCTTCCAGGGGCCCATCAAACAAGGCAGCCTGGGTACCTAACTCACGTCGGGAAGTGTCCATATGCCTGCGAGTGAGTCATAACCACACCCGGAATTACTTCACTAGCGCAGAAAAATACATATAATAAACCCGCATATGGCCGAGGACTATAGTCTCCCTGCATTCACTAGTCAAGGAACATCACCTCATGCGCGAGCTTCCCTTATGATAGCATTTAGAGAGGTGTGTTTAAGTAAATTAGCATTTACTATAATAACCATTTTTTTTCCTTTTCATTACATTTACATGCTTCATTTGTTTGAAACTATGATTATAGGATATACCATTTCATCATCCTAGGTTATGCCTCGAATAAATCTCCAAGGGATCATATTAGGCTCCCGAGCTTAAGGTCTCATATGCCTCATTTCAAGCCCCTAAAGTCTCCAAGTATGGGCCTTCAATTCCCATCCAAATTATTTGGATGCACCTAGAGAAGTGATGCCTTAACATCACTTAGAACAACCCCTCCCCCGGACTTAACCCCAAGTGAAACCCATTCAACACTAGGGCGACAACCTACTCAACTAGGACTCTAAAAGCCAAGGTTTACTTCATTCAAGAAGAGTCCTAAGTTCCTGGGGAAAGAAAAGGATCAAAAACAAAAGTGGGAATATTGGGGAAGAAAACAGGGGACCGGTCGACCGCGTCTCAAATTTTAGCTTTTAAAAGAAAGCAGAAAGTTCATTTCGGATGGACCAGTCGACCGGTGGGAAACTGCGGTCGACCGCTCCCTTAATTTCATGCCTGGAAAGAAAGTAGTGAGCCCTCTTTCGAAGGGCCGGTCGACCGGTCTTAGAGACGCGGTCGACCGGTCGTAGCAGACCTAAACCTTTATCTCCTATTTTCCTTCTAAACCTAAAATCAACAACCAACACAAAATCCATGACTAACCCAAAATCTTCCAACTACATTTAATGATACAAAAAGATCATAAATGCTCCCAAGAACATTTTCTACTTTAATCAACAAACAAACTCTATCAAAGATGTGGATAACCAATAAATCCAACCAAAACCACAATTAATATACCACAAAACTATACATAACTACCCATACTAATTATTCATCTTAAGCTATACATTAGCAAGTAGAAAACTTGCCTTGGGGCTTCAAATTCAGTCTTGGTTGAAGAAGAAAGCAAGATCAAACCACCAATCTTCAAGATTTCTCCCTTTCTCTCCAATCTTCCACTCTCTCTCTCACTCTAGGGCTAGAACACTTAGGGAAAATAAGAGGAAATGAAAGAATTGGGGGAAGACTAAACGTGGCTTAGGTTAAAAGGTCTCTCACCTTAAGTGTTAACACCGCAATAGTTAATTTCTAATACGCAATATGCCAAAATCAGTCAAAAGTGCCCAAAATCTCAAAATACAATATGGCACACATTTTGACTGTCTCGCACCTCCCGGAACTAACTACACCCTCCAAATTATCATTTGGAGATTTTATAAGCCAAATTAAGTTCCGGTTCCATTTTAATTCAAATTGCCATTTTAATTATCATGACGAAATAGAACACCACATGTTAAATAATTACTTACCCACATCCAGCATTTATATATGCAACTGCTCAACATAGCAAATAAATATAAAATGGGCTCCCAAAGGCGAGGGTTGTTACATACTCCCCCCCTTATGAGGGAATTTTGCCCCCAAAATTCAAGCGTACCTTGGATAAAAAGATGCGGATACTTATCCCGCATATCGTCCTCACGCTCCCAAGTAGATTCCTCGACGCTATGATGACTCCATTGTACTCTAACCAAGGTCACCACACGAGATCTTAATCTACGTTCCCCATGCTCCAAAATAGCCACTGGTTGCTCTTCATAAGAAACATCGGGTTGTAACTCTATATCCTCGAAAGGAATGTGACAAAGGGCACCATCACACCTCTTATACTTCTTCAAAGAGGAGATGTGGAAGACATCATGAATCTGTTGCAAAGGTTCCGGCAGGGCAATTTGATACGCCACGGGGCTTACTTTAGCAAGTACAGGAAAAGGCCCAACGTAACGTGGTGCAAGCTTCCCCTTCTTTCCGAAACACTTAACGCCTTTCATAGGCGACACCCGCACCAACACTTGGTCTCCAACTTCTAACTCCACATGCCTTATCCCCGCATTGGCATAGCTTTTTTGTCTATCTTGGGCTATCCGAATACGATCTCGAATAAGCTCGATCTTTGAAGAAGTATTCCGAATCATTTCAGGTCCAAGAAACTTGTTATCTCCCACTTCTAACCAACACGTGGGGGATCTACAAGGCCTACCATGCAAGGCTTCATTGGGCGCCATCCCAATAGTGAACTGGTATGAATTATTATAAGCAAATTCAACCAAAGGGAGATATTGTTCCCAATTACCCTTGAAATCAAGCATGCACATACGGAGCATATCCTCCAACATTTGGTTAACCCTTTCGGTCTGGCCATCTGTTTGAGGATGATAAGAAGTACTTAATTTCAACTCGGTTCCCATGGCCTCTTGGAAGCTTTGCCAAAAGTGGGAAACAAAGATCTTATCTCTGTCGAAAACAATATTCAAGGGCACCCCATGCAATTTAACAATCTCTTCAATGAACAATCAAGCGTAACGAGCGGTATTATAATCAGTACGGACGGGAAGGAAGTGCGCCGACTTGGTCAAGCGATCCACGATAACCCAAATAGAATCGTGACCCTTTTGTGATGTTGGCAAACCGGTTATAAAATCCATTGAAATGCTCTCCCATTTCCAAACAAGAATTTCCAGCGGTTGCAACAGACCTGCTGGTAGCTGATGATCAACTTTAACTAACTAACAAGTAGTGCATCGAGACACAAACTCCGAAATGTCTTGTTTCATACCCGACCACCAATATTGACGACGCATATCTTGATACATTTTATCATTTCCCGGATGTACCGAAAATTTAGAGCCGTGAGATTCCGCCATCACAGCCCGTTGCAAATCCCCATCCTCCGGAACAATAAGCCTTCCATGAAAGCGTAATCCATCCTCAGAACTTACCGAGTAGGACTCCGCTTCCCCAGTCAATAACCGGCGAATATGGTCTTGACATTCTTTATCTCTGCCTTGGGCTTCCACAACTCTTGCCACCATCGTCGGAGTAACGGTCATCACGGACATAAATGCCCTAGCAACCGCATCCTCATGACTGAGTTCCTTCCATTTAGCTCTCCACACATTAGCTAGTTCTCCCTCGGGTTTCCTACTCAAGGCATCCGCCACCACGTTCGCCTTGCCCGGATGATAATTAATATCAAATTGATAATCTTTCACGAACTCCAACCATCTTCGCTGCCGCATATTCAAATCTTTCTGAGAAAATAAATATTGCAACGACTTATGGTCCGTGAAAAGACTAAACTTCTCCCCAAGAAGATAGTGCCTCCAAATCTTTAAGGCAAAGACAACTGCGGATAATTCTAAGTCATGCACCGGGTAATTTCTTTCATGAGGCTTGAGCTTCCTAGAAGCATATGCAATAGCTTGTCGCTCCTGCTGAAGCACACCTCCCAAACCCTGAAGGGATGGTGAAGACTAAATATTCCAACCCCGGCTTAGGTAAAGCAAGGACTGGAGCCGAAGTCAATATATCCTTGAGCTCATCGAACGCCGCTTGGCAGGCATTATCCCAAACAAATCTAACCCCTTTCCGGGTCAAATTTATCAAAGGACTAGCAATCTTAGAAAATCCCTTGATAAATCGACGGTAATAACCCGCCAAACCCAGAAAACTGCGTACCTCGGTAGGTGTCGTGGGCTGACCCCACCCCCTCACCGCAACAACTTTACTTGGGTCCACCGATATACCTTGCGAAGTCACGACATGACCCAAAAATTGCACTTCCCGCAACCAAAAACCACACTTCTCAAACTTAGCGTACAATTGGTGGTCCCTTAACCTTTGTAGGACCAACCCCAAGTGAGTAGCATGGTCAGCTTCCGTTTGAGAATACACGAGAATTTCATCAATAAATACGATAACAAATTGGTCCAGGAAGTCCCGAAACACCCTATTCATAAGATCCATGAATACCGCAGGGGCATTGGTTAGCCCAAAAGGCATAACCAAAAATTCATAAGACCCGTACCTCGTCTGAAAAGAAGTCTTGGATACATCTTGCTCCCGTATCCTCAACTGATGATACCCCGTTCTCAAATCTATCTTAGAGAAGTAGGTCGCTCCCCTGAGCTGATCAAACAAGTAGTCTATGCGAGGCAAAGGATATTTATTCCGGATGGTGACCTTATTCAACTCTCTATAGTCAACACACAGCCGGAGAGAGCCATCTCTTTTATTCATAAATAACACA
This sequence comes from Sambucus nigra, assembly GCA_949130495.1. Taxonomy (NCBI): domain Eukaryota; kingdom Viridiplantae; phylum Streptophyta; class Magnoliopsida; order Dipsacales; family Adoxaceae; genus Sambucus; species Sambucus nigra. Next base: position 614,944,532 of record OX422207.1, read on the forward strand.
TGGGCACCCCACGGCGATGTGCTACGCCTGATAAACCCCTGTTCCAACAACTGCTGAATCTGATCTCTAAGCTCCCTCATCTCCACAGGAGCCAAACGATAAGGAGTTCGCGCAATCGGCCGAGCTCCCGGCGCTAAGTCAATTACAAACTCAATCTCTCTACTAGGAGGCAAACTCGGTATCTCCCGGAACACGTCCTCAAAATCTCGAACAACAGGAATAGAATCTAAGGGAACAACTGCATCCCGAGAATTCTCTTCCGCAACACAATATAAATAAGTACCAGAATCTCCCTCTAAACGAGGCATAACCACCAGGAACATATCTTGTCCCGGAACGGTGAAGACTATACACTTCCCGTAACAATTAACTATAGCGTGATATTTAACAAGCCAATCCATGCCCAAAATAACATCATACCCGACCATGTCTAGGACGAGTAAGTCGGCCTCAAAACACAAATTACCAAGAGTGATCCCTATACGTTTGCAAAAAAAGAAAATAATGGAACCGTCACCCATAGAGGATTCCACACTAGTAAAGGTACTTTCCACAGATTTTATCAACTCTGTGGACTGAGCAAAACTTCTGGAAATAAAAGAATGCGTCGCACCCGTATCAAACAGAACGCGACCCATGTGTCCCTGAATAAGGAACTTACCCTCTATAGCTGGCGGTGCTGGATGAATAGGAGGAAGCATAGCATCTTGAATGTGGTAGACTCTCCCATACTGTAGTTGACCCTGCTGCAGAGGGACAATCGGATTCGGTGCTTGTGGAGGAAACTGCACATAAGGCTGCTGAGGAACTCGTGGAGGTTGTCCCCCGATCACTTGAGGACAATCTCTCTTAAAATGACCAGATTCTCCACATTGGAAACATTTCCCCACCAAATTCTCCTGACTTCGACCTCTGTTATTTCTAAACTGCCCAAAACATTGGCCTGGATGGCCCCTACCTCCCTGGCCACCCCGACTCGCTTGCTGTGGTACGGTACCCTGATCTTGTCGGTTAGCATTACCACCAACATTAAACACGCCAGGGCGTTGCCTTTTCGACCCATCCCCTTGTTGGGGATCCCGTTCTCGTTGCTTATTGCCCGTAGATTGGGATGAGGGAAAGGCTCCTCCTCCATTTCCACTCACCCCGGGCTTCCCCACTTGCCCCATTCCTGAAGCTTTCTTGCTATTCTGAATAAACAAGCGATGCTCCTGACAATGAAGCAATGCCGCATTCATCACTTCACCAAAAGTTTATAAAGCCGGATTACCCAACAAATGCTGTCGGATTCTCCAGTTTAAACCTCCCATGAATTTCGAGACTTTTCTTTCCTCTGGAGTCACCTCTTTCGACACAAAACTAGCTAGCCGGGTAAACTCCTCCTCATATTCGGCACTAATCGTTCTCCGTGAACTAGATCTTGAAGTTTCCTCCTCATCTCCCTCTGAATCGCGGGAGGAAAATATTTTCGGTCATACAAGACCCAGAAATCAGTAATGGACATAGTAACCCTCTGTTCTAGCGTAGTCATCGACTCCCACCAATGTAACGCTGCCCCAACCAACTTGAAAGTAGCAAGGAATTGCTTCTTTTCCTCACTACAATCCACCATTCTCAAATGGCGTTGCATATCCTTCTTCCATTGATTTGCTCGAACAACGTCAGAACCTCCGTCAAACTCTGGGGGATGGCCCTTTAAAAAGGACTCCCTTACTCTTTCCCACGGAGAGGGTCCCGTAGGTGCTTGAGCATCCTGTGCCTGTTGTTGAGCTGTTGGCATCTGTTGAGTTACTACGGTCTTGGCGGCATTAACTGCATGAACCACGATATTGGCTACGTCCACAGCATTAAAAGTTCCTTGGGGAGGTGGAGGACCAACATCCTCTTCTCCAACCCTATTGCGTCTCGCAGGGCGACCTCTCTTAGGCGGCATCCGAGATGAAGAAATAAGAGTGTTAGAATACAATTCACAACAATCTAATCCACAGAAGATCGCAATTATTAGCAACAAAGTAGTCTTATCATTAGGCTCTATATCAAAGAACGCTACGGTAGATCGTGACAAGTCCACATAGATCCTAGTACTCTAGAACCCAGTGCTCTGATACCATATGTGACAACCCGCACTCCGAAATAAGGGGTGGCCAGACCGATACTCCGACATATACGATAATCATGGACGGAAATCATTCTCAGCACCACATATATAGTAAGAGTAACCGAGAAAACCACCCAATAATTCAGAAAACGGGTTGTCAAAACAATTTATGCAATTTAAAAGTTAAGAAAAACAATTTAAGCAACCCATTCTAGAATAATAGTGGAATTAAAAAAAAAACATAATTAATATACATCTAAAACTACTATATACAAAGAGGAGAACCGAATATGCTGTCGGTTCATAGCTACACAAAAGTAATCACAACAGTTAGATATTATGCTTTACAATCATTATACAATTACAAGTTTGGGCCACTCGCCCGAGTGATAGACCCGATCATAACTAGATGTCAAAAGAAGGACGGCGTCTAACAAAACATCCTGTAATATCCGCAATTTCATACAGCACCTTAAAAGCCAAAAGAGTAGGAATATTAACACGGGCGTCCTTGCGGAGGAGCACCTGAGCGGATACAATAACAAGCACATCATAGAAGAAAATGAACGGGTCAGGACCCGATTTATATAGTTCCCAGATGAACAATAAGCATGCTAGATATGAATAGTTAAATCATGGAAATGAAAAAAAAAAACAAGAATCTAACAACCTAGCATGAATGATACGAATACAAGTGAAAAGACATGACTAAGTAAGCTATGGAAGAGAATGAAATGATGCTAAATTAAATTAAATTAAAAGCTTCCACTCTCTAATTTCCACTTTAAACCAGATAAATTTCCTTAACAGGATTACAGTATCATTTTCTTCTCATTTCATTCCAATTTCCATTCCTTAGCAGGAATGTAATTAACATAATACTATTAGTGGAAATTATACATCCCTCAAGTCCCACTTGAGTTTAGAAAAGTTACATTCTTATGCATATAACGATTCTAAGACCGCCCCTCCGAGTTTCCCTACTGGGCGCGCCCCTAAATGACTATCATCTTCCAGGGGCCCATCAAACAAGGCAGCCTGGGTACCTAAAGCACGGCGGGAAGTGTCCATATGCCTGCGAGTGAGTCATAACCACACCCGGAATTACTTCACTAGCGCAGAAAAATACATATAATAAACCCGCATATGGCCGAGGACTATAGTCTCCCTGCATTCACTAGTCAAGGAACATCACCTCATGCGCGAGCTTCCCTTATGATAGCATTTAGAGAGGTGTGTCTAAGTAAATTAGCATTTACTATAATAACCATTTTTTTCCTTTTCATTACATTTACATGCTTCATTTGTTTGAAACTATGATTATAGGATATACCATTTCATCATCCTAGGTTATACCTCGAATAAATCTCCAAGGGATCATATTAGGCTCCCGAGCTTAAGGTATCATATGCCTCATTTCAAGCCCCTAAAGTCTCCAAGTATGGGCCTTCAATTACCATCCAAATTATTTGGATACACCTAGAGAAGTGATGCCTTAACATCACTTAGAACAACCCCTCCCCCGGACTTAACCCCAAGTGAAACCCATTCAACACTAGGGCGACAACCAGCTCAACTAGGACTCTAAAAGCCAAGGTTTACTTCATTCAAGAAGAGTCCTAAGTTCCTGGGGAAAGAAAAGGATTAAAAACAAAAGTGGGAATTTTGGGGAAGAAAACAGGGAACTGGTCGACCGGTCCCAAGACCGCGGTCGACCGCATCTCAAATTTTAGCTTTTAAAAGAAAGCTGAAAGTTCTTTTCGGATGGACCAGTCGACCGGTGGGAAACCGCGGTCGACCGCTCCCTTAATTTCATGCCTGGAAAGAAAGTAGTGAGCCCTCTTCCGAAGGCCCGGTCGACCGGTCTGAGAGTCGCAGTCGACCGGCCGTAGAAGACCTAGACCTTTCTCTCCTATTTTCCTTCTAAACCCAAAATCAACAACCAACACAAAATCCATGACTAACCCAAAATCTTCCAACTACATTTAATGATACAAAAAGATCATAAATGCTCCCAAGAACATTTTCTACTTTAATCAACAAACAAACTCTATCAAAGATGTGGATAACCAATAAATCCAACCAAAACCACAATTAATATACCACAAAACTATACATAACTACCCATACTAATTATTCATCTTAAGCTATACATTAGCAAGTAGAAAACTTGCCTTGGGGCTTCAAATTCAGTCTTGGTTGAAGAAGAAAGCAAGATCAATCAACCAATCTTGAAGATTTCTCTCTTTCTCTCCAATCTTCCACTCTCTGTCTCACTCTAGGGCTAGAACACTTAGGGAAAATAAGAGGAAATGAAAGAATTGGGGGAAGACTAAACGTGGCTTAGGTTAAAAGGTCTCTCACCTTAAGTGTTAACACCGCAATAGTTAATTTCTAATACGCAATATGCCAAAATCAGTCAAAAGTGCCCAAAATCTTAAAATACAATATGGCACACATTTTGACTGTATCGCACCTCCCAGAACTAACTACACCCTCCAAATTATCATTTGGAGATTTTATAAGCCAAATTAAGTTCCGGTTCCATTTTAATTCAAATTGCCATTTTAATTATCATGACAAAATAGAACACCACATGTTAAATAATTACTTACCCACATCCAGCATTTATATATGCAACTGCTCAACATAGCAAATAAATATAAAATGGGCTCCCGAAGGCGAGGGTGGTTACAAAAAATCAACACCATAAGGAAGCGGTGTGCATGGAGGAACAAGCTCGGTGTCACAAAAGTGGAGAGTATCACCACAAATACTCTCGTAGATGGTGGATGATGGTTTCAGGTGAGGATCTAAAAATGTAGATGGAAACATGAACTGTGTAAAATCAAGATCCAAACCAGGTGGTGGGGTTGAAGGGATAATGGGTGGGTCGGGTGGGACAAAGGGTCGGGAAGATGATCCAAATCAAGCGTGGGAGACAAACACTCATTGGGAGGAGTAAAGGAATACTCACAAGGGAGTGTGGTTTCTAAAGATGGAGTTGTCAACTTCGCCATAAGAGTAGCATTGGTAAATGTGGTGGGTGGGTAAGACGAGGCACCAAGACTTAAGATAGAGGAATCACTAGAAATATCAGGCTCAAAGGAATCCATGCATGGGGGAACATCATCCATATCCGGATAGGTAGGAACTATCACGAATTCTATCTCGGGAAAATGGTGAGCACTTGTAGCTGGAGCTAACCTAAATTATATGGTCATGTTAGAGACATATGCAATTGGGGCATATGGTAAATTCTGGCATATTTTTGGATATCTCGAGAGTGGGAATAGGAACCTCCAAGGGGGGTTCATTTGGATATGGTAGGATTGGATCAGGCTCACTATCGAAAGGTAAGTATTCACAATTGTCGACTTGGGACCCGGACCATGGGATGATCTCAACTTCGAGATTCTCGGGGTGGTAGGGTAGGTCACACTCAAAATCTGTGTCACAAGAGGACACATCATCATCACACTAGGGTGCAACAATGGGTCGATCCATGGGAATGTATGACTCTCTCGCACACTCCAAATCATTTAATCGTTGTTCAAGACTTTGGAGATCTTGAGGTTGAATTTGAGTGGCTTTCTCTTGCTCGATGATAAATTGTTGAAAGAGTGCCTCGAGAGTGGAGGTGGATGGAGGTTGTGGAGTGATGGGTGGTGGAGGTGGTTGTGGTGGACACAATGCGCTACTATCATGAATATACGGAGAATACTCAAATGAAGTGGGTGGAGTGGGGCCAAGTTCATCATACACAAAAGGATGGCTTTCATGATGGACAAATGGTTGATACTCATAGGGTGCGTAATGAGGGAGCTGATCGTGAACGGGTACACAAGGTTGCCATGATGACTGTTGGAACGTGTGAGGATCCACAACATCGGGTTGGGATTCGTATTGCGTGGAAGGGTGATCAAGCCTCCACGAATAGCTGGGGTACTCACACCACTCGGGATTGGATGTATTGGGATAGTAGGCCGAGGTGGGTTCTGGAACAGTGTCATATGGATACACATATTCCATGCTGGGTTCATAGGGATAAGACAAGTAAGGACACTCATGGGACAAGTGATCGGCATAGGAACAATGGGTGAATGACAAGGTATGCGACACGTCGACACTTGACACCGAGGGTGATGGAAAATGAGGTGCGTGCATGGATGGGTCAATAGTATCAACGGTACTCGTGAGAGAGGTGAGACCACTAAGGATATCATAAAGAGAAGGCTTGGTATCACTTTCACACATGTCGCGTGACAATGAAAAATGACCAAAGTAGTCCCGTAAAGGACGTTCTTCGGCCATGTGGAGAGAAATATTTTTTTGGAGTTTTTTAAATTTTTTCAAAAGGAAATAAAATATTTTGGATTTTTCTAAAATGAAAGAAAGAAAATATTTTTGGGGTTTTGTGAAAAATAGAGGAAGAAAATATTTTTGAATTTTTCTAAACTGAAAGAAAGAAAATATTTTTGGATTTTTTGGAAGAAAAAATGGGGAGAAATATGGACTCTTGATTTGGACGGACCAACTAAAATCGACTACCGAAAAATGAATTGGACGCACACACAAGTTAAGGAGAAATCCTAACTAGCACATAGCCAATTTTATCTTCAAAATTTAGTGAAAGGGGTAGTTAAATTTTAATTAAGTGGGCGATAAAAATTCACCGAATTTTTCTTAGTGATCGCCTTTTCAAAAATGTTCTCCTATTGGGCTACCTAGTTGATTGATTTTAAATTTAGTGATGGCTAGGGTTAGCACACAATTGGTAAGCGAGTGAGTCGGGTGATGAAATACCTTCTCGTGAGTGACCGGGTGTAGGTCTTAATTAATTAATTCATCACACCATTCGAAAATAAATGCGAGAATAAAATCAATTAAGTGCACACAAAGCATATAAAAGAATTGACTTGCTAACAAGAGAGGCGCGAGGGTTCAAGAGATGTACCTCCCACGATTTTTAGGCCATGGGGTGCCGAAAAATTTGAGTCAATCGGGGGGAGATCACGCCAATCTAATTCATCCCCGGGAGTCCTACTGACCCAAGGTAGAGAGTCTTCTAAATCCTCGCCTTTGGACGCCCTCTATCTACCTTGTTCAGTTTCCCTATCGTGCTTTCTTCGATTATTATAATTTTTAAAATGAAAAATAAAATAAAGGTGTCTCTATGCACCACAAATGAAAATGAAATGGTGTCTCTATGCACCGCAATACAAGCCAAGAATAAAAATCCCAATACAAGCCTTCTAAAAATATAAAAATGGTACAAAAAAAATAAAGTGTGAAAAATAAATGAACTAGAAGATTGAATTCGCTCCGAGTGCTTCACGCTCCCAAGAACGACAACGACGCCATTTGATAAAAAGAACTTTTCGGTGTGTTTGTCATTGTTGTAAAATCTCTTCAATCAAAAATATTCACCAACCTATAAATGTTGACAAAACTAGAGTATAGTGGTAAGTGAGGTATAAATCCAAATCAAGGTGTGAACATGCTAAAAATGAGAAGATAATGAATATAATTCACTTGATTAATTTTTTTAGACTTGTGGGTTTTTATAATTTTTTTTTATGTTTTTCAAATATTAAAACACTTTTTAGGTGAAAATTTGAAGTAACTATAATACCCCGTATTTTTATGGCTTTTATAAATTGGGGATTTATTAAAGTTAATTTGAGGTATTACTTTAATATTAACCCAAAAATTATTTTTTAATATTTACTAGCATGATGTGAGTTAGTAATTATTGGAAATTTGTTGAATATTACTAGATGAGTAAAGTAATATATGAGATTGATTTTATTAAAATTGTCACGAATGAATAAAATAGCAATTATGGAAATTTAATTCGGACGCGCTTGTGTCGTGTCAGAACTAAATTATTATTATTAAAGTGAATAAATTATAATTCATCCGTATAGTCGTTTTGAGTGGGCCAAAGTGTTCGGAAGGGTCGAGATAGTCATAAAAGTGTACTCGGGGGTTTTGTTTGGGTCTCAAGGCATTTTTAGGCATAATTGACACCCCGGTAGGGTATTTTAGACATCTGGTATTTTTGGGTAATTAAACCCACGAATTTTCTTAGTATTTATTATCCATTTAGAGTTGTCTCTTGGGGTTAACAAACACAAAGCCTAAGATAGCCATTAGAGAAGAAGGTGTAGTGATTAGAGAAGAAGGTGAAAAGATTTGAGAAGAAGGTGAAGAGTTTTTCAAGCAATCCAAGGCCTAAAACTCACCCGATTGCACCGCCACCACCACTAAAACATAGATCGCATGACGAGGAACGTATCCATACAATTTTCATCAACAAATCATATCCTTGAATCCCAGGCAAGTATCTATCTTGCTAATTTCCAAGTTAATATACCTTCCATGTTAGTCTAGGAATGAAAATCATATGTTTTAATGGAAGAATTATATATTTTGGAAGAGGAATTATATGTGTTGTAGGGAGAACCCATGTAGTCTAAAATCTTTATCATATGTAGAGAATTACCCATGAATTTATTATGACATTTGGGAAGAAAATATTGATTAAAATAGAGGGTGGTGATTATTCATGAGAAATTTGGATTTATAAAGAGATTTGAGATTAAACCCCTTTTTGATTGATTCATTGAGGATTTATTGATGTCGTTACGTTATAACTTGTTTATATACATTGCTTATACACTTGGATTACTTTGATGGGAGTTTGGGATGAAATTATAGAGGTTTGGAGGGGTTAAAATGGTTGAACCCGTAGGTTGAATATTGCAGAAAACTAGGCAAGAACTGCTTGATCGATCGATCGACCCCCCTTCCTCGATCGATCGACCCCTCCTGAAAAACTGCATATTTTTCCCCTTTTTGTTTAGTCTGGTTAAAATGCGTAGGAACCCTTGATCATCATTGATAGAGTATAATGGGTTATGAAGAGGACCATTAGGGTCTAAGTAGACTTCGTTCAGTGAAATTAATATAAGATGAAATTGTGGGTTAACGGGGAGTTATTTATACATTGGGAATTGTGCGTATGTGTACTAGAAGATTGAGACTAGTGAAAGATTTATACTAGAAGGTAAGTGAGGGTATACCTACTTATAATTATACTTAGTGAGAGAGAATACTTTGAGAGATGAGAAAAAAGAATGAAGTAAATAATAAATGAGAATAAAAGAGACGAATCCATTATGCGAGATAATTAAGTAAAATTTGTGCTAAGCACGGATGAAAATAATTATGGGGCGTGGGCGAACCTAATTTAGAACATATGAATATTTATATGTATGACTTTGCGATTGTGCATATATTATGTATCTGTGTATGACATACCTAGCTTACTTGCTATCGACGGGAGGTTTAAGCGTGAGGGTGTGACACCCCGCCTAATTAAATACCGGGCGATCACTCCTTTATTAAATTAAAATCAAGGTGAACAGTGGGTTCATTCTTAGCATCACTGTCGTAAAAATAACTTTTTCCAAATTAACACCCTAATTAATTAAGCTAAGTGTCAAAACCATTTTTCAACATTTCTGACCAATTTTATTTTTAATGGAAAATTATTTATTTAATTAGTAACAACATTTTCAATAAGTAAGAATCATACAAAAATTAACCTGGAACATAATCCAATTACTTTAAACATTCAACATCCAAAATCCCAACATTTAAATCTTAAGGTAAAACATACATGTGGAATAAATCCCAACGTATCAGTACTAGAAATAACTGAAATACAAATGTCCCAACAGAACAGATAAATAGTGGAAAGGGCGACACATGCCCCAATAACTGAGAATCATAGGAGTGGAATCAAGTAAATGAAATAGTCTAAGAAAGTGGTCTGCAACTCCCACCTAAGCTGCAACACGTTCCTTCCAAGGGATCCTAAACAAGACGCCCCTGTGGCTGGGCACCTATAGTACATACATATATATATATATATATATATACAAGAGAGAGAGAGAGAGAGAGAGAGAGAGAGAGAGAAAATGGGTCAGAGCCCGATAGTGTATATGATTTAAAAATTATTTAGAAAGTATTTAAATTGATACATGCCAATGCAACAACATATTAGTGCGACACTCTCTTAAGAAATTCTCACCTCTCTTCTAATGTGCACACCTATAACCTTCCCAATGGTCTATCTCATCATATAACACGCTATCCTTTCCCAATGGTTTGACTTATCTTAGATTATTCCCAGGATTCAAAATTTAATGATTTAATTGTTTGAAAAGAATATTTCAATTAGTAACCAAAGTTCTCATTTTTAACTTTTATAAATCAATAAAGTTTTCCACTGTCATATTATACTTTCTCAAAACAAGTATTTACAATTTGAGTCATCAACCATGTCCTACATATCAAATCACAGTAGGTAGTTCCAGATTTCAGAATTTCATATATATATATATATATTTACTACTCGTATAATATATATATTACAATAGCACCCCAAATAAACTATGGTGCGGGCATACTCTACTATCCAAACCCCATATCACTCATATTAAGGGGAATACAAATTCGGAATCACTCTCGAATTGTATTAACACATACACAAAAATATTGAGGCGAAGCATAGATTCCAAGTCTCTAATAGGATGGCACATACCCGCATCTCTTAGGACCGTCTGAACTATCAAATCGATAGCCTGTACCAAGGATATCTATCTCCTAGGGTACAAGTCAATATCCCCCATAAAGGTCCCATCGAGATAAGACTGTCCCAGCGCGGAAACCTCAGGGATAGAAAGTAGCGTGGGAATGATTTTCACACATAGATAGTATATGCATACACAATCATATAACTATACTAATATTACCATATAAAATGGGTAAATTCTCAATTCCCATAATTACGACATTTCCATATTATCATATTTTAGTAAACACTTATAACGGTTCATTTCTAACCTTGATTCGGTATTATTCCAACGTACTACATAACTCTCATGGATATATTCTCCAAATTATAAAATTCAGTAGGTATACACATTTGTCCCAAAGTAACTCTCTTACGTGTCTCTCTCTTTAAATCATAAATTCACCGACCCTTATGTAATTATCCCAAAATACAATCTTTGCCCGACATCAAGGGTCCCAAAATTTATTCACTTGACCTACTGGTCTTCCCTATCTCCCAAAACATTTTATTAAGGATGCCCAAGAATTATCTCACAATAAATTGAATTTAACTCATTTAAAAAGGAAATAGGAGTCAGCCAGGAGGGGTCGATCGATCGAGGTCTGGGGCTCGATCGATCGAACCTTCGATCGATTGAAGCTCTGGGCTCGATCGATCGATCAAGCAGGTATTGCGATTTCTGCAGAATTGCAGTTACGGGTTCTAACACATTTCTTCATCCAAATTTAAGTTTTACATCCCCAAACGTCCAAAGATTCATCCTACTAACATTATATCATGATACTAAGTATTTCCAACGCAAAGCATGTGGATTTCTATCACTATACATGGATTAACATCCCAAATATGATCAGAATTATCAAGAACCCTAGAATTCTCTTAAACATGGTTCTAACAAGTATTTCCAGAAATTCCTTCTTTTAAACATCATAATTTCGTGGGTAATTCCTCTACATGGAAAGGGTTTCCAGAATTATCAATTTATTCATCACTACATGCAATTTCCTAACTCGTATCTTAGGTTTCTTACATAAAAACTCATCCTAATTACTCCTAAACTAATATGAAAGATGCACCAATGATATAATCAAGATAAACACTTGCCTGGGATTTTTGGTGTTCTGATTTGCAGATGATTTTGGTGTGGTTGCGTAGCCCGTTGCGCGATCTACGCGTTGGTGGTGGTGGTAGTGCAAACGGATGGCTTTTGGGCCTTGGATTGCCTTGGAAGCTCTCTCCTTCCCTCTCCTATGGCTGTCACTTTCCTTTGGTTGTTCTAACCCTAGAAGACAAACTTAGGCATCTGATATAACCCTAAGAATTTCGTGGGTTTAATTACCCATAATTGTGAAATGTCCAAAACGCCCTCCCGGGGTACTAATTAGGCCTAAAAACGCCCCGAGATCCAAACTAAATCTCCGGGTACACTTTTCTGACTATCTCGATCCTTCCGGATGCGTTGGCGCACTCAAAACGACCATACGAATGACTTATAAAATATTCACTTTTATTTTTCACCATTTAGTCCCGATGCGATACGGGCGCGTCCCGACCCAAATTTCCAAAATTGTCATTTTATTCGCTCGTGACATTCAATATAACCAATATTACATATTACTCTACTCATTAGTAATATTCAACAAATTTTCCATAATTACTAACTCTCGTCACGTTAATAATTATAACATAATTAATTTCCGAATTTTTATTAAATAATTAACTCACATTAAATTTAATAAATTCCCAAATTAATATAACATAAAAATACGGGGTATTACAGAGGGCAGTCATATTCTGATGAATCCATGGGATTTTTGACTTGTCACTCAAGGACATAGGACTTAGGTCGATTACCATTAGTGAGAAAAATGGTATAGAACAGTCATTTGGGTGTGTAGCCCAAAGGCTTAGGACTATATTCGCCTCCATTATTTGTGATTTGATATTTGTGGTTTGAGGAATCTTTACCGAATCTATAGTCCCCTATACAACGACGTGATGTATGTGGACAATTTAGCAAAGTAATGCATCACCACAGATGTGTCTCGGGGTGCAGTATAGTATATATATAATATAGTGAATATATATATACATGTGATGATATCTACCATGTGGCTAAAGTAGAAATGTAAGATAGTTATGTATGAAAACACTTAGTTGAATTGAATTAATAAGGGACTTATCCATGTTGAATCTAAATGGATATATATATATATATATGTTTATAACATCATTATATGTATTATAAGGTTAATATGTGGGAATAATTTGGGATATAAAGAATGAATAGATGTGGTTAATCTAGTAATCATGGGAACTATAACAAGGATGTCCTAGAGGTACGGTAGGAGTGCACACTAGATGAGAGGTGAGGATTCTCAAGAGAGTGTCGCATACTAACATGGTTGTGATATTAGCCGGTAAGGATTTTAAATACTTGCTAAACTATTTTTAAAACTGTTTTACACTCGGGCTCTGACCCGTTTTCTGTAATTTCTTTCTCTGTTGTATATATATGTATGTATTACAGGTGCCCAGCCACAGGGGTGTCATGCTTAGGTTCTTTGGATTGGACGTGCTACAGCTTATGTGGGATTTGCAGACCCTTTCTTTAGATCACTTCGTCATTGAATCAGTTCCTACTTTAGATCTTCTTAGTTAGGGCATGTGTCACCCGATTTCCTATTCCGTTTAGATCTTTCCAAGGATTTATGTTCATTTATATTTTCGGTATTCAATACTCCTTGGGAGTTAACTCTTGTCAGGATGATTTCATTTATGGTTCTTAAACTTGGTTTGGATTATATAGATGGTTTAATTCTTGTGTGCAAATTGCCCTCCTTAGTATTTATGTAATTCTTAACTGTTGGGTATTGAAAAGTTTTTTTATTGATATTTAATAAAGGAAAAATGAGGTTTTAAATGGTTTTGACACTTAGCTGAATTATTTGGGGTGTTCAAATTGGAAATATTATTTTACGACAGTGATGCTGAGAATGACCCAACCGTTCACCTTGATGTTAATTTATTAAAGGACTGATCACCCGGTATTTAATTAGGTGGGGTGTTATAGTAACACTAAACTAAAATGAGAGATGAAATTAACAAACTAGCAAGTGTTCTACAATCTCCAATTCACACTTACATTCTTCTCCAAATCAATTATTCATATAATAAATCATAAATCCAACAAAATTTAATGTATGAGTATAATAAAATATAATATACTCTAATTAGTGGGTCATTCTATATCTAGTTTGAATCCAAAAATTAATAGTATATAATATATTAATCAATTCTCAAGGACAGTTTACCATTTCTCAATGCCTAAACTCATGCAGGATTGAAAAGAAAATTAACTAAATGAAACAAAGTAAACTAGATTAATTAATACATTCAATTGAATACATGTGGCTTAATTTCACTCATTGAATGGAGTGAATAGCCAACCATAGTCATAATTCACTTAATAACAATCTAATAAAAGTTACTAAATGAAATAAAAAATATAGAGAGAAGAATTTCAAACCAAAATGTAGGAGAAAAGAAATTGCACTTGCATTAAATCCAAGCTTCTCTCAATTGTGTACAAACACTAACAAAATTGAAGTACAATTTAATTCTCCTCTCTACAATATTTTTTTCTCTCTAGAATTCCCTATTTTTTTAACCTAGTCTTTCTCTCTCTAGAATTCTCTATTCTCTATTCTTCCCAATCTCCATTTTTATGGACTGAGGTCTTCTTTTTATAGTTGCTTATGGAGATAAAGGGGTATTTTTAGGGAATGGGCTTGAGTGTGCATGGAAATGGTGAGATGACTGTGAGGTCATGTGGGTGAGGGGATTGGAATAAAACAAATCAGATTTAGAAAAAGGGTTATTTTTTGAAATGGTTTAAAGTTGGTAGCCGAGGCGGGGGGGGATTTTGGGTAATTGGGGATAAGTGCTTTATTAGGCACATGTGGGAGATATGTTTGGCTTGGTTTTATTTGTTATTTGACTTTTGGTTTTGTTAGCTTGTGTTTGGCAGATGGAAGAAGTCGTATACAAGGATTGGGTTAGAAATGGGTTTGAGATTTTGGATTGAAATGGGATGTGGGTCTTGGAACATGGATGGGTATTTCAGACTCGGGTTGGAGGGTGGAAGGTATTTTGGCCGGAGTATGGGGAGAGGGGCGAAGATGGGTTATGGGAGTTTGGTTGGACGGTTTCATAGGTTAGTAGGTCGAAATGGCCGGGGTAGGTGGTTAGCTAGGTCGACGCGGATCGGGTTTGGGTTTTCGGGTTGTAGGTGGTATGGTGGTCGGTGCCGGAGGCGCTGGGGTCGACGGGGTTTGAGTCCGGGGTTTGATAGATTTGAGACTGATGGTTTGGGGTTTGTTGTGTTTTGGTTTTAGAGATTGCATGATAGTGGTGGATTAGGAGAGAGGAGAGAGAAATGGGGTGTGGTTTGTTGGAGAAGATGGAGTGGGGGGTGATAGGGTGTGTGAGGTGTAGGGAATTAGAGTGTGAGGGTGGGGGGCTAGTTGGGTGTACTGGAGTATAGGATAGATGGGTGTGAGTGAGTTTACGTGTGTTTGAGTTATAGGTTATGTGTGTGTGTGTGTGTGTGTGCGTGTATTTAATTTAGACACCTAAAAATATAATACTAACTAATTAAAAATTAAAATCTAAAAATAAAATCCTACTCTAAAAATAAAATAAAGACTCAATTAATAAATGAAATAAAATAAAAATAAAATTTAATAAAACTAAAACTAAAATCCTAAATAAATGTAAAATCAAATAAAACTAAAGAAATAAATGAAATCCTAAAAAATCTTATCCTAATAAAAACTAAAAACTAATAAAAAGCAAAATAAAAAAAATTATACTAATAAAGATAAAATAGAAAAATAGAAAACAAAACCTAGAAAATACTAAATAAATCAAAAATAAATACTAAAAATAAAACGACTCAAACTAAAAATCTAAAAAATATTAGAAAGGGACAACTAAACACACACAGGGTTTGAGGTAGGTTCAGACTAGATTTAGGCTCGGGTAAGGTTACTGGACACGGGTATTTAGCTCCATTCAACGCTCATTTATCTTGTTATATAGCTTTTGACATCGCAAACGGACATTTGACCTACAAGTTAAACATTTAAGCACATAAGACCCATATATGTAGAGAATTGGAAACTAAAGTACGTCTATTCGGGGTATAAAATGTATAGTTTTGGGTGATTATCATATAGTCTTGGATATTTTATGGATGTTTTTTATAAATCTTATAGCATATCGATTTTTTATTTTTCTTAGAAAATCATTTTAAATTTTTGCATAAAATTTTTTGGGCTTAAAAAGCATTTTTAGATTTTCTGAAATGTCGTTCAAACGACATTTTTTCTCGTTAAAATGAGGTCATTCGAACGAGATATCAAATAAAAATCGGCTATCTTTTTCTGTTTTCTTGTTAGATAGTTTATCAGAACGACATCGTTCGAACGATACATCTAACGAGATTTTGCATTTTAACTCTGTTTTCTCGTTAGTAGCTCGTTCGAACCAAGTCGTTCGAACGTCATTCAAAGTCATTTGAACGACCTTGAGATTTTTTGTGCGGTTTTTGTCAGTTTTAATTTTTAACCACCAACTTTCCCACTAACTTTTTACAAGCTTTATTATATGCGCGAACAATGTTTTTCATCAGAATTTTTTCTACTTTCAAAAGGATTTTGAGAGAAAAATTACTTAACCTCCCATTTTTATGTTAGTATTTCCATGGTTTAATATCTACCGAAAACACAAAGTTTACTCCCATGTTTAGTTTGATCCAAGGTCTGAATATATATTTCCTTTAAGATCACCATTATTAGCACCGTGTTTCATATCTACCCCAAAAGATAAGTTTCCTACGGAGGAGTCCGTTTTGATGAATATTTCTGGTGTGCATACGTAGGAGAGGCCTTCGTATGATTTGACGGTTGATTCCCCCCATCGGTGGATTCTGAGACTGCGATGGATTTCGAAGTTATCACTAGGCAGAGGTAGAAGAATGAAGAAGCTCCAAGGCTTAAAAGGGAGTCGGGTTGTTGGAGCTACAAGGGAGCTTGATCACTTCAACCATACATATCCCCACAGAATGGGAAGACATGTATCAAGAAGTCATTGAAGTTGTGGAATGCATTGACTTTAGATGGAAAGACATAATTGTTGCCACTGGATGGGGGGAAGAATTCGAAGATTTGAATGAAGAACAAGCTTCAGGATTAACTGGCCCAGTAGACGACATTTGTGGGATGATATCATTTGAAGAACTCCTCGGAGAAATAAACAAGGTGACAGAACAACCTGATATTGATGAGGAAATGGGATTCATGTTCTTCCCTTCTTTAGTAAATCACATGACCAGATCAGGGAGGCATTACTAGGTTCCAAGCTCACTACCAACAAATGACAAAGGGAAGGGCGTTGAAAACCTTTCTATGCCAGAGATGACCATCGAGGAGAGCAAGATCCTTGATCAACTCAAGAAAACTCACTCTAACATCACTTTATGGGGGGTTTTCATGTCTTCCCAACTGCACAGAAATACTTTAATCAAGATACTCACTGGACCCACTGTCCCTGCTTCTACCACACCAGAAAAAGAGGTAAATCTGGTCGGATCCTTGACTTCTACCCGAATGCTATCATTTTCTGAAGAAGAAATCCCCAGAATTGGGCCGAATCACAATCATACACTCAACATCTCCATCGATGTTATGGGGAAGGTCGTGCCACTCTCTCTTGTTGATAACGGATCTGCCTTGAATGTCTACCCACTGAGAACCTTCAAGTGTTTAGGCCTGAAAGAAAGCGACCTCGCTCCAACCTCCACCGTTGTACGTGCCTACGATAATACCCACCGGGAGGTGATGGGATCCATAAAACTTGTAATATGGGTTGTCCCTATAAACCCTATCGTTGAATTCCAAGTCATAGACATCCCATCTTGTTCCAACCTATTGCTCAGACGAACTTGGCTCTAAAGTTTCAAGGGCGTGTCTTCCTCACTCCATCCAAAATTGAAGTTCTTCACCGACGGGTGAGTCATCACCATTTTGGGCAACGACGAAAATGTCGAGGGTATAAGAACCAGCAGTCCAATCCTTGAGATACAGTAAGGGTCAAATGATATGCTCCTATTAGGATTCCAAGTGGAGCGACTCCCACTCCCGGCAAGGGACGGTTTCAAAGAAAGGGTTTATCCAAAATATGACCCTCATGGCAATGTCAATTTGATTATGATGTTCAGAAACATGCACTTCATGCTCGGATTGGGTCTAGGGCAAAGGAAGTAAGGGATACTTGAGCCCATCGAGCTAAAGAAAGCTTTTCCTCCTTGTGGCTTGGGTTATCAACCATCAAAACAAGAGCTCAGAATGATCCACCAGTCTCGACCAAAAGAGAATATTAGACTGCATCCAAACTATCCCAGGAGATTCCTTGAATGGACGATTCATCAAAGAAGGCGAAGACTTCCCCTTTTGCAGTTTTCCAGAACCATGGTACGACCATACAGACAAGAAGATGAAGCCTAGAATGGAGATCTTTTTCTAAGATAGCTACCCAAGGGCCGAAAGTTTCCAACACCGAGTACAATCGCTCATCAAAGATACCGAAGATAATGAGGAAAGTGATTCTGAAGATTCCTTCAACTTACAGACACTAGGGCTGGCACTCTGGATGGTTCATTCAGGCACTACATCAATGGATCCATCCTACTTGATTTAAGCTGCTGATACACCCCTCCTCAACTAGCATACTCTGCCAGTTCTACCTCTTGAAATCCCCCTAACCCCAATGTTTACCCTATTTCCTCTTCTGTTGTCTGTCCTTGTTCAAATGTAATCAAGACCTCTTTTGATGAGGTTCTCAATGATGTTTTTCCTATTAATAAAATAATTGAAGATTTTGAGTATCTTGCTGTGCCTTACATTAACTTCTTGGATTCTAATCAAACTTTTGATGATGATGATTTTACAAATGAACAATTCTTAACTGATCTAAATAAGGTTAATAATAAACAACATAACTGCGTTTAAGTTAATGAAGAAGAGACTGTTCTTATTAATCTTGGTTCTAGTAGCCAACTGTGCGAGATTAGGATAGGGGCCACCCTGAACGAGCATGAGTGCGCACAACTCGAAGAATTACTAAGGGAATTCGTGGATGTCTTCGCATGGTCCTATGACGATATGCCCGATATTGATCCTGAAATAGCTCAGCACAAGATCCCCACTCTCCCAGATTACAAGCCAGTTAAACAAAAATTGAGAAAGCTCCGCACCGAATGGTTGCTCAAGGTCAAAGAAGAGGTGGTCAAACAGTTGAACGTGGGCTTCATTCATGTGATCGAATATCCCACATGGCTAGCCAACATAGTAACTGTGCAAAAATCAGGAGGGAAGGTTCAAATGTGTGTGGACTACCGAGATTTAAATAAAGCTTCTTCAAATGATGATTATCCTCTACCCAATATCGACATGATCGTGGATAACATAGTCAGTCATGCTCTCAAGTCATTCGTTGAAGGGTTTTTCGAATATAACCAAATCAAGATGCACCTAGACCGCCAAGGAAAAACCTCATTCATCATACCATGGGGAACCTTTTACTACACCGTTATGCCATTTGGTCTCAAGAATGCTGGGGCTACCTACCAAAGGGCTGCCATAACCATCCTACATAATCTGATTCACAAAGAAGTCAAGATTTATGTGGATGATATGATTATCAAGTCCAAAACTAGAAAAGGTCATGTTCCCGCTCTCCGAAAGTTTTTCTAACCACTGCGACTGTATCGGATGAGACTCAATCAACAAAAATGTGTCTTCGGCGTTACAAAGGGAAAACTCTTGGGATTTATGGTCAGTGAGAAGGGGATAGATGTAGATCCTGCAAAGCTGGAGGCCATACTTGAGATGCCACCGCCCGGAACAGAGAAAGAAGTCTGAGGTTTTCTTAGGAAATTATAATATATCAGTCGGTTCATTAGCTAGCTAACCTCCATGTATGAACCAATCTTTAAGCTCCTCCAAAAGGATTCAACCAAGGTTTGGAATGAGGCCTGCCAAGAAGCTTTTGACCGAATAAAAAAATATCTCACCCAACCTCCAGTGCTCATGCCACCACAACCTGGACTCCCTTTGATCCTATACCTAAGCATAACCGATACTGCTGCTGGGGCTTTGCTATCCCAACACCTTGAGGACTCCCATAAGGAAAGAGCCATCTATTAACCCAGTAGTAAATTGGTCGGGTACGAGGTCAACTACACTACTTTGGAAAAGGTGTGTGTCGCACTTGTCTGGGTCACATAAAAGTTACGACACTATATGCTCGCCTTCCCCATCAAACTTGTATCCCGAATGGATCCCATCAAATACCTTCTTGAGAAACCCGCCATATCTAGTAGAATGGCCCGATGGTTGATGCTCCTTGATGATGCTGGAAATAGCACCACCAGTCAAGGTGTTTTTAACCTCAATCTAGTGATAACAATGGCAGCTCAAGTATATACTAAATATAAGAGATGGAGATGAGGAGAAGAGGATGAACGCTTGAATGTAAGTGGTTCAGCCAATATGGCCTACGTCCACTGTGAGTGTGTGAGAGTAATATCACTGAATGAAGGCACTAATGGCCATTGATACAATCTCTCAAGCTTTCTCTCTCTACTGTGTAAAATGATAGAGTTTCATCTAGGGTTGTGATTTTGGATCCTTTGCAAGATAGAGGATGACCTCTATTTATAGTATCTGGGGGGTGTAATGTACCCCCAATGCATGTAATGAGCACGTGTGTGTTGATTTAGAAAATATGAAAAAGACATCTGTCACTATCACATGTAGAGAATGATGATGAAAGATTCCCTCCACGTGGGGTGAATGATTTGTTATAACTGAATTGTGTCCGAGTGTCCTTATCCACACATATGCCAATAAGAGCTCGGCCTGTGCTTGGTCATGACCTCGGATGAAGGCAGGCCGAGGTGGATAAGGTCTATGCTCATTCAATCCGAGATGAGACATGAAGGTCTCGGCTTAAATGAAGCCGAGGCAAGGGAATATGGTCGGCCTGGGCCGAGGTCATCACTTGGATCGTGCCTGGAACATCGGCAGATTTGCTGATGAGGTCGATCTTGGTAGAGGTCTTCCTATTACCTCAGCCTACCCAGGGACGAGGTTGTCATTCCCAGGTGAGCTGAAGAGCTGCTGACCCTTACGATACGTGTATCCCCCTCTTGATGAGGTTTGTAGTGGTGTCAGCCTGGGCCGTCTCTTCTATGACCGAGGCTACTGGTCTATAATGAAGGCTCTTCCAACGTCGGCCCTATCTTTAGCCAAGGTTAGTACCTCGAAGCTGAGGTGACACTTGGGACATATCAATCACCCCAGCCCTTATTTATATGCGAGAGCAGGTGAATGGGGGATCTCTACACCTCCGAGGTCTTTCTCCCATGTGCCAATGCTCATTTGACACTTGTCTATTGCTGAAGTGTGGCTTGCCTGGCAAGCACGTGTTCTTAGCCGTCCTATGGGGATCCCAAGGCAATGATGGGCCTTGGGAATCATGCTTCCATATTTAAGGGTTTAAACCCTTATTTTTCCATCCTTCTTCATTTCTCTTTCCTGGAACGATCCATTTCAGCAGTACTCTCTCTCTAGAAAAGCTTGGATTCCTAGCACTTTAGTGGTGATTTCTCGCAGTCTCTCCCTTCCCTCTTACCATTTTTCATTCAGGTATCCTCTGCCATACTTTATTCTTTATTTTTTTTCTGCAATCTTCTTACTTTTACATTTTTCGGCGAGTTCTCGAAAGTTTCCGGCGAGAGTTCCATTTTTTCTGGCGAGTAGTTCTTGCTCTAGGTTTTATAGTTTGATCTTTAGTTGAATAAAAAATCAAAACAACTTTTGTTTGTTATTTTAGAGTTGCAAGTGTAGGGTTTTCCTCTGATGCTCAGAAATCTCTATTAACTTCTTGAGGAGTTCCCTTCTCTCAGAGAGAAGACTTTAGAAAAAAATAGGCAAATAGAGAGAGCACAGGAGGAGGCTCGTAGGTCACAAGAATTCCCTCTTAGACCCATCTTTCCACCACCCCTGAGGGTGACATACCCTGATCCATTGGAACCATTTAACCAAACAGAGGTCCCTACCAAACCAGTACCGGTGTCTAAGTCTGAGTCTTCCACCTCAGACCCTATGTCTGTGGATTCCTTCCAGGAGGCCATCGACTTCATAACTCGACCTGATCAAGCCCCTGATCAGGCCGAGGTCCCTCGTTGGGCCTTGTCCCATAATAATTCTAGCACCTCTTCCTCTTCCTCAGAGGTTGAGATTGTTGAGCCGAGTGTGGCTATTCCACCCATACTTGATGCCATTCCTTTGTTTTCCATCATCGGGGCTGAGTTCACTCAGAGGTTCCCGAGTAATCCATCAATGTCTGCTCCGGCTGACGTTGAGTTAGAGAATGACGATGATGTTGATGTTGAGAGTGATGTCGACGTCTCTGAGGTGACTGAGGTAAACCTTCTTTGCTTCAGATATCTGTACTCCATCAGCCCCTCCATAAAGCTAAGGAGACCTCTGAGGGAAAAGAGGGCCTACATGGCCGAGATGGTGAAATATGCTTGTACGAGCTGATGTTCAAGTTAGGGTTTCATTTTCCCATTCACCCCATTATTAGATCCATCCTTGCCTACATTAATTTGGCCCCTTCCCAATTACCCCCTAATGCTTGGAGGGTCATAATAGGGGCCATAGTCTTATGGAGGGCCGTCCACCAGTCAGGCCTTCCAGTCCAAGTCTTTGTTGGTTGCTATGTCCCCTCCTCTGCCAAAAATCATCCGAGCTACTATCATTTTGTAACTCGGAAGCCTGAGAAAAAGATGCTCCAGATAACTTAGACTTCGAATCACAACTAGAAGCCTCGATACTTTTTTTCTTCAGGGCCAAGGGAATTTGGTCCATGTGCCCCCTCTTCCCTTCCAGAGCCGAGGATGCCCCTACGATGGGGTAAAGTCACAATATCTGCGAAGGCCGACCCTGGTCTGAACCTACAGAACCTTCAGAAGGTGAAAGCCCTTCAAGATTAGGGGATGCATGGTCTGCTCATTAAATTCGAACACTTGATGACCCCCCACTATCTCTCTGAGACTGGTCTAGGTGGAAGTCCTCTTGCCGAGCTTGGTAAGCATTTTTTATTCCAAGTTAAACCTCTGAGTTTATTCATGTTTGATCTTCTAACTCAGACCTGTGAATTTTGCAGAGCGTCCAAAGTATATCTCAGACGAGCTTTGGGAAATAGAAGCTCCGAGTCTAATAAAGCTTGCGAAGAATGCAGGTCTTAATGCTCCTCCTCCTGCTCCCTCAACCGCAAAGGCTCAGACCTCAAACAATAGGGGGATACCGACCAGGCCCCTGAAGATCAGAGGCCGACTAAGAAAGGGGGGACTCTGCCATCCCAATATCCTCTGCAGACGCGTTAGCGACTCGTATAGAGCAATTGAAGATTCATGACAGCATCATAGGCCACAGTATATAGGCCCTGGATGCTATCGGTTCTTCGATGACTGAGGCAGACAAATGTTTTTGTCGTTCCATGGACACACCCCTACTGATTGAGTTCGGCCTTCATAGGTCCATTCAGGTATGACTTCATATCTCTTTTTAACTTCCAAGTGCAACCTCTGATCTAGTCTTCAACTTATACATGATCACATAATCTGCAGGGCTTAGCAGCTATGCACCATCTCTCCAACTGGACTCTAAGGAAGTTGCCCCTCATCTAGAAGGGGCAAGAGGCCGAGAAGGTACAAAGCACACTGAACGCTGAAATAGACCACTTGAATTCTGAGGCTAAAAAGTCTGAGAAGAAGGTGCAGGGGTTGGAGAAGGAGATCACCAAGCTTAAAAAGGATCATGCCCAGGCTCTGAAGTCTAAGGACGATGTCCTCCAGCAAAAAGTCAACTCGAAAGTGAAGGCATCTCTTGCAGATGCCTCTAAGGGGATATTAGCTGAATATAAAACCTCTGATGAATTCGTGAGCTTCGGCTTTGACTACCTGGAAAGTGGTATCAAAGACACTATCAAATGGGCGGCCGTTAAGGAGAAGGAGGCTGGAAGTTTGAAGGCCTCGGCTTTGCCAACCCTTAGTTTGCCAAGGCCCTTCAAGAGGTCGAGGAGAAGATTGCTGTGCCTACCGAGACTACCACACTGAATGGCAAAGAGATTAAAGGGACTGACCTTAGGGAGGATACTACCGAGGTGACCAAGGTGGTCCAACAGGACCATGCCAAAGACACAAGCATTCTCCCCTCTAACCCTTAAGTTCAATTATGTGGCTTTATCTTGTAACCTCTGGATGTTTGTAATTTTTGAAGAACATGGTTGACTACTTTTTTTAATCAACCTCAGAGGAGGATCTTTCACTTCATTTTTATTGAGTGCTTCTATCTTTATGATGTTTTAACTCTGAAGTCTGGTTGCAAGGGTCTTGTTTAAACTCAATCAATAGTCTGACCTCAGACCTTGTCACCACAGTGATGTTATAAGGGTCTGAGGTCATCACCTAAGATGTTATCCTCATAATTAATCTCACCAAACTAATGATGGTAAGGGTTTGAGGTCATCTTATTATGGTGTCTGACCTCAGATGTTCTCCTCATAATTAATCTCATCAAACTAATGATGTTAAGGGTTTGAGGTCATCTTATTATGGTTTCTGACCTCAGACCTTGCAACCACTGAGTGATGTTATAAGGGTCTGAGGTCATCACCTAAGATGTTATCCCCATAATTAATCTAACCAAACTAATAATGTTAAGGGTTTGAGGTCATCTCATTATGGTGTCAGACCTCAGAGCTTGTCACCACTGAGTGATGTTATAAGGGTTTAAGGTCATCACCTAAGATGTTATCCTCATAATTAATCTCATCGAACTAATGATGTTAAGGGTCTGAGGTCATCTCATTATGGTGTCTGACCTCAGACCTTATCACCATTGAGTGATGTTTTAAGGGTCTGAAGTCATAACCTAATATGCTATCCTCATAATTAATCTCACCAAACTAATGATGTTAAGGGTCTGAGGTCATCTCATTATGGTGTCTGATCTCAGACCTTGCCACCACTGAGTGATGTTATAAGGGTCTGAGGTCATCACCTAAGATGTTATCCTCATAATTAATCTCAATAAACTAATGATATGAAGGATCTGAGGTCATCTCATTATGGTTTCTGACCTCAGACCTTGTCACCACTGAGTGATGTTATAAGGGTCTGAGGTCATCACCTAAGATGTTATCCTCATAATTAATATCACCAAACTAATGATGTTAAGGGTCTGAGGTCATCTCATTATGGTCTCTGACCTCAGACCTTGCCACCATTGAGTGATGTTATAAGGGTCTGAGGTCATCACGTAAGATGTTATCCTTATAACTAATCTCACCAAACTAATTATTTTAAGTATCTGAGGTCATCTATTTAGGGTGTCTGACCTCAGACCTTGTCACCACTGAGTGATGTTATAAGGGTCTGAGGTCATCACCTAAGATGTTATCCATATAATTAAACTCACCAAACTAATGATGTTAAGGGTTTGACTTCATCTCAATAGGGTGTTTGACCTCAGACCTTGTCACCACTGAGTGATGTTTTAAGGGTCTGAGGTCATCACCTAAGATGTTATCCTCATAATTAATCTCACCAAACTAATGATGTTTAGGGTCTGCGGTCATCTCATTATGGTGTTTGACATCAGACCTTGTCACCACTGTGTGATGTTATAAGGGTCCGAGGTCATCACCTAAGATGTTATCCTCATAATTAATCTCACCAAACTAATGATGTTAAGGTCCTGAGGTCATATTGGTGTCTGACCTCAGACCTTGTCACCACTGAGTGATGTTATAAGGGTCTGAGGTCATCACCTAAGATGTTATACTCATAATTTCTGACTCAACCAAACAAATGATGTTAACGGTCTGAGGTCATCTCATTATGCTATCTGAGCTCAGACCTGGTCACCACTGAGTGATGTTTTAATGGTTTGAGGTCATCACTTAAGATGTTATCCTCATAATTAATATCAGCAAACTAATGATGTTAAGGGTCTGAGGTAATCTCATTATGATGTCTGACCTTAGACCTTGTCACAACTGAGTGATGTTTTAGGGGTATGAGGTCATCACCTAAGATGTTATTCTCATAATTAATCTCACCAAACTAATGATGTTAAGGGTCTGAGGTCATCTCATTATGGTGTCTGACCTCAGACCTTGTCACCACTTGGTGATGTTATAAGGGTCTGAGGTCATCACCTAAGATGTTATCCTCATAATTAATCTCACCAAACTAATGACGTTAAGGGCCTGAGGTTATCTCATTATTGTGTCTGACCTCAGAGCTTATCACCATTGACTGATGTTTTAAGGGTCTGAGGTCATCACCTAAGATGTTATCCTCATAATTAATCTCACCAAACTAGTGATGTTAAGGGTCTGAGGTCTTCTCATTATGGTGTCTGACCTCAAACCCTGCCACCACTGAGTGATGTTATAAGGGTTTGAGGTCATCACCTAAGATGTTATCCTCATAATTAATCTCACCAAACTAATGATGTTAAGGGTCTGAGGTCATCTCATTATGGTGTCTGACCTCAGACCTTATCACCACTGAGTGATGTTATAAGTGTTAGAGGTCATCACCTATGATGTTATCCACATAATTAATCTCACCAAACTAATGATGTTAAGGGTCTGAGGTCCTCTCATTATGGTTTCTAACCTCAAACCTTGACACCCTTGAGAGATTTTATAAGGGTCTGAGGTCATCACCTAACATGCTATCCTCATAATTAATCTCACCAAACTACTGACGTTAAGGGTCTGAGGTCATATCATTATGGTATCTGACCTCAGACCTTGTCACCACTGAGTGATATTATATGCGTCTGAGGTCTGCACGTAAGATGTTATCCTTATAATTAATCTCATCAAACTAATGATGTTAAGGGTCTGAGGTTATCTCATTATGGTGTCTGTCTTCAGATCTTGTCACCACTGAGTGATGTTTTAATGGTCCGAGGTCATGACCTAAGATGTTATCCTCATAATTAATCTCACCAAATTAATGATGTTAAGGGTCTGAGGTCATCTCATTATGGTGTCTGACCTTAGATCTTGTCACAACTGAGTGATGTTATAAGGGTCGGAGGTCATCACCTAAGATGTTATTCTCATAATTAATCTCACCAAACTCATAATGTTAAGGGTCTGAGGTCATCTCATTATGGTGTCTGACCTCAGACCTTGCACCACTGAGTGATGTTATAAGGGTCTGAGGTCATCACCTAAGATGTTATCCTCATAATTAATCTCACAAAACTATTGATGTTAAGGGTCCGAGGTTATCTCATTATGGTGTCTGACCTCAGACCTTATCACCATTGAGTGATGTTTTAAGGGTCTGAGATCATCACCTACGATGTTATCTTCCTAATTAATCTCTCCAAACTATTGATGTTAAGGGTCCGAGGTCTTCTCATTAGGGTGTCTGACCTCAGACCTTGCCACCATTGAGTGATGTTATAAGGGTTTGAGGTCATCACCTGAGATGTTATCCTAATAATTTATCTCACCAAACTAATGATGTTAAGGTTCTGAGGTCATCTCATTATGCTGTCTGACCTCAGACCTTATCACCACTGAGTGATGTTATATGGGTCAGAGGTCATCACCTATGATGTTATCCTCATAATTAATCTCACCAAACTAATTATGTTAAGGGTCTGAGGTCATCTCATTATGGTGTCTGACCTCCGACCTTGTCACCACTGAGTGATGTTATAAGGGTTTGAGGTCATCACCTAAGATGTTATCCTCATAATTAATCTCTCCAAACTAATGATGTTAAGGGTTTGACTTCATCTCAATAGGGTGTTTGACCTCAGACCTTGTCACCACTGAGTGATGTTTTAAGGGTCTGAGGTCATCACCTAAGATGTTATCCATATAATTAAACTCACCAAACTAATGATGATAAGGGTATGAGGTCATCTCATTATGGTGTCTGGACTCAGAACTTGTCACCACTGAGTGATATTAGAAGGGTCTGAGGTCATCACCAAAGATATTATCCTCATAATTAATCTCACCAAAGTAATGATGTTAAGGGTCTGAGGTCATCTCATTATGGTGTCTGACCTCAGACCTTGTCACCACTGAGTGATGTTTTAAGGGTCTGAGGTCATCACCTAAGATGTTATTCTCATAATTAATGTATTTAAACTAATGATGTTAAGGGTCTGAGGTCATATCATTATGGTGTCTGACCTCAGACCTTGTCACCACTGAGTGATGTTATAATGGTGTGATGTCATCACCTAAGGTGTTATCCTCATAATTAATCTCACCAAACTAATGATGTTAAGGGTCTAAGGTCATCTCATTATGGTTTCTGACCTCAGACCTTGCCACCACTTAATGATGTTATAAGGGTCTGAGGTCATCACCGAAGATGTTATCCTCATAACTAATCTCACCAAACTAATGATGTTAAGGGTCTCAGGTCATCTCATTATGGTGTCTGAACTCAGGCCCTGTCACCACTGAGTGATGTTATAAGGGTCTGAGGTCATCACCTAAGATGTTATCCTCCTTATTAATCTTACCAAACTAATGATGTAAAGGATCTGAGGTCATCTCATTATAGTGTCTGACCTCAGACCTTGTCACCACTGAGTGATGTTTTAAGGGTCTGAGGTCATCACCTAAGAGTTTATTTTCATAATTAATCTCACCAAACTAATGATGTTAAGGGTCTGAGGTTATTTCATTATGGTGTTTGACCTCAGACCTTGTCACCACTTAGTGATGTTATAAGGGTTTGAGGTCATCATCTAAGATGTTATCCTCATAATTAATCTCATCAAACTAGTGATGTTAAGGGTCTGAAGTCATCTTATTATGGTCTCTGACCTCAGACCTTGCCACCACTGAGTGATGTTATAAGGGTATGAGGTCATCACCTAAGCTGTTATCCTCATAATTTTTGAATCAACCAAACTAATGATGTTAAGGGTCTAAGGTCATCTCATTATGGTGTCTGACCTCAATCCTTGCCACCACTGAGTGATGTTATAGGGGTTCGAGGTCATCACTTAAGATGTTATCCTCATAATTAATCTCACTAAACTAATGATGTGAAGGGTCTGAGGTGATCTCAATATGGTGTCTGACCTCAGACCTTGTCACCACTGAGTGATGTTATAAGGGTTTGAGGTCATCATCTAAGATGTTATCCTCATAATTAATCTCATCAAACTAGTGATGTTGAGGGTCTGAGGTCATCATGTTATGGTCTCTGACCTCAGACCTTGCCACCACTGAGTGATGTTATAAGGGTATGAGGTCATCACCTAAGATGCTATCCTCATAACTAATCTCACCAAACTAATTATGTTAAGGGTCTGTGGTCATCTCATTATGGTGTCTGACCTCAAACCTTGTCACCAGTGAGTGATGTTGTAAGGGTGTGAGGTAATCACCTAAGATGTTATCCACATAATTAATCTCACCAAACTAATGATGTTAAGGGTTTGAGGTCATCTCATTATGGTGTCTGACCTCAGACCTTGTCACCACTGAGTGATGTTTTAAGGGTCTGAGGTCATCACCTAAGATGTTATCCTCATAATTAATTTCACCAAACTAATGATGTTAAGGGTCCGAGGTCACCTCATTATGGTGTCTGACCTCTGACCTTATCACCACTGAGTGATGTTATAAGGGTCTGAGGTCATCACCTAGGATGTTGTCCTTATAATTAATCTCACCAAACTAATGATTTTAAGGTCCTGAGGTCATATCATTATGGTGTCTGACCTCAGACCTTGTCACCACTGAGTGATGTTATAAGGGTATGAGGTCATCACCTAAGATGTTATACACATAATTTCTGACTCAACAAACTAATGATGTTAAGGGTTTGAGGTCATCTCATTATGGTGTCTGAGCTCAGACCTTGTCACCATTGAGTGATGTTATATGCGTCTGAGGTCAGCACCTAAGATGTTATCCTCATAATTAATCTCACCAAACTAATGATATTTAGGGTCTGAGGTCATCTCATTAAGGTGTCTGCCCTCAGACCTTGTCACCACTGAGTGATGTTATAAGGGTCTGAGGTCATCACCTAAGATGTTATCCTCATAATTAATCTCACCAAACTAATGATGTTAAGGCTCTGAGGTCATCTCATTATGGTGTCTGACCTCAGACCATGTCACCACTGAGTGATGTTTTAAGGGTCTGAGATCATCACCTAAGATGTTATCCTCATAATTAATCTCACCAAACTAATGATGTTAAGGGTCTGAGGTCATCTCATTATGGTGTCTGACCTCAGACCTTGTCACCACTGAGTGATGTTATAAGGGTCTGAGGTCATCACCTAAGATGTTATCCTCATAATTAATCTCACCAAATTAATGATGTTAAGGGTCTGAGGTCATCTCATTATGGTGTCTGACCTGAGACCTTGTCACCACTGAGTAATGTTATAAAGGTCTGAGGTCATCGCCTAAGATGTTATCCTCATAATTTTTTACTCAACCAAACTAATGATGTTAAGGGTCTGAGGTCATCTCATTATGGTGTCTGACCTCAGACCTTGTCACCACTGAGTGATGTTATAAGGGTCTGAGGTCATCACCTAAGATGTTATCCTCATAATTAATCTCACCAAGCGAATGATGTTAAGGGTCTGAGGTCATCTCATTATGGTGTCTGACCTCAGACCTTGTCTCCACTGAGTGATGTTTTAAGGGTCTGAGGTCATCACCTAAGATGTTATTCTCATAATTAAACTCACCGAACTAATGATGTTAAGGGTGTAAGATCATATCATTATGGTGTCTGACCTCGGACCATGTCACCACTGAGTGATGTTATATGGGTCTGAGGTTATCACCTAAGATGTTATCCTCATAATTAATCTCACCAAACTAATGATGTTAAGGGTCTGAGGTTATTTCATTATGGTGTCTGACCTAAGACCTTGTCACCACTGAGTGATGTTATAAGGGTCTAAGGTCATTACCTAAGATGTTATCCTGATAATTTCTGACTCAACGAAACTAATGATGTTAAGGGTCTGAGGTAATCTCATTTTGGTGTGTGACCTCAGACCTTGTCACCACTGAGTGATGTTATAATGGTCTGAGGTCATCACCTAAGATGTTATCTTCATCATTAATCTCACCAAACTAATGATGTTAAGGCTCTGAGGTAATCTCATTTTGGTGTCTGACCTCAGACCTTGTCACCACTGAGTGATGTTTTAAGGGTCTGAGGTCATCACCTAAGATGTTATCCTCATAATTAATCTCACCAAACTAATGATGCTAAGGGTCTGAGGTCATCTCATTATGGAGTCTGATCTCAGACCTCCTCACCGCTGAGTGATGTTTTAAGGGTCTGAGGTCATCACCTAAGATGTTATCCTAATAATTAATCTCACCAAATTAATGATGTTAATGGTCTGAGTTCATCTCATTATGGTGTCTGATCTCAGACCTTATCACCACTGAGTGATGTTATAAAGGTCTGAGGTCATCACCTAAGATGTTATCCTTATAATTTTTGACTCAACGAAACTAATGATGTTAACGGTTTGATGTCATCTCATTATGGTATCTGTCCTAAGACCTTGTCTCCACTGAGTGATATTTTAAGGGTCTGAGGTCATCACCAAAGATGTTATCCTGATTATTAATCTCACCAAACTAATGATGTTAAGGGTATGAGGTCATCTCATTATGGTGTCTGACCTCAGACCTTGTCACCACTGAGTGATGTTATAAGGGTCTGAGGGCATCACCTAAGATGTTATCCTCATAATTATTCTCACCAAACTAATGATGTTAAGGGTCTGAGGTCATCTCATAATGGTGTCTAACCTCAGACCTTGTCACCACTGAGTGATGTTATAATCGTTTGAGGTCAGCACCTATGATGTTATCCTCATAATTTCTGACTCAACCAAACTAATGATGTTAAGGGTCTGAGGTCATCTCATTATGGTGTCTGACCTCAATCCTTTCCACCACTGAGTGATGCTTTAAGGGTCTAAGGTTATCACCTAAGATGTTATCCTCATAATTAATCTCACCAAACTAATGATGTGAAGGGTCTGTGGTAATCTCATTACGGTGTCTGACCTTAGACCTTGTCACCACTGAGTGATGTTGTTATCATCTAAGATGTTATCCTCATAATTAATCTCACCAAACTAATGATGTTAAGGCTCTGAGGTCATCTCATTATGGTGTCTGACCTCAGACCATGTCACCACTAAGTGATGTTTTAAGGGTCTGAGATCATCACCTAAGATGTTATCCTCATAATTAATCTCACCAAACTAATGATGTTAAGGGTCTGAGGTCATCTCATTATGGTGTCTGACCTCAGACCTTGTCACCACTGAGTGATGTTATAAGGGTCTGAGGTCATCACCTAAGATGTTATCCTCATAATTAATCTCACCAAATTAATGATGTTAAGGGTCTGAGGTCATCTCATTATGGTGTCTGACCTGAGACCTTGTCACCACTGAGTAATGTTATAAAGGTCTGAGGTCATCGCCTAAGATGTTATCCTCATAATTTTTTACTCAACCAAACTAATGATGTTAAGGGTCTGAGGTCATCTCATTATGGTGTCTGACCTCAGACCTTGTCACCACTGAGTGATGTTATAAGGGTCTGAGGTCATCACCTAAGATGTTATCCTCATAATTAATCTCACCAAGCGAATGATGTTAAGGGTCTGAGGTCATCTCATTATGGTGTCTGACCTCAGACCTTGTCTCCACTGAGTGATGTTTTAAGGGTCTGAGGTCATCACCTAAGATGTTATTCTCATAATTAAACTCACCGAACTAATGATGTTAAGGGTGTAAGATCATATCATTATGGTGTCTGACCTCGGACCATGTCACCACTGAGTGATGTTATATGGGTCTGAGGTTATCACCTAAGATGTTATCCTCATAATTAATCTCACCAAACTAATGATGTTAAGGGTCTGAGGTTATTTCATTATGGTGTCTGACCTAAGACCTTGTCACCACTGAGTGATGTTATAAGGGTCTAAGGTCATCACCTAAGATGTTATCCTGATAATTTCTGACTCAACGAAACTAATGATGTTAAGGGTCTGAGGTAATCTCATTTTGGTGTGTGACCTCAGACCTTGTCACCACTGAGTGATGTTATAATGGTCTGAGGTCATCACCTAAGATGTTATCTTCATCATTAATCTCACCAAACTAATGATGTTAAGGCTCTGAGGTAATCTCATTTTGGTGTCTGACCTCAGACCTTGTCACCACTGAGTGATGTTTTAAGGGTCTGAGGTCATCACCTAAGATGTTATCCTCATAATTAATCTCACCAAACTAATGATGCTAAGGGTCTGAGGTCATCTCATTATGGAGTCTGATCTCAGACCTCCTCACCGCTGAGTGATGTTTTAAGGGTCTGAGGTCATCACCTAAGATGTTATCCTAATAATTAATCTCACCAAATTAATGATGTTAATGGTCTGAGTTCATCTCATTATGGTGTCTGACCTCAGACCTTATCACCACTGAGTGATGTTATAAAGGTCTGAGGTCATCACCTAAGATGTTATCCTTATAATTTTTGACTCAACGAAACTAATGATGTTAACGGTTTGATGTCATCTCATTATGGTATCTGTCCTAAGACCTTGTCTCCACTGAGTGATATTTTAAGGGTCTGAGGTCATCACCAAAGATGTTATCCTGATTATTAATCTCACCAAACTAATGATGTTAAGGGTATGAGGTCATCTCATTATGGTGTCTGACCTCAGACCTTGTCACCACTGAGTGATGTTATAAGGGTCTGAGGGCATCACCTAAGATGTTATCCTCATAATTATTCTCACCAAACTAATGATGTTAAGGGTCTGAGGTCATCTCATAATGGTGTCTAACCTCAGACCTTGTCACCACTGAGTGATGTTATAATCGTTTGAGGTCAGCACCTATGATGTTATCCTCATAATTTCTGACTCAACCAAACTAATGATGTTAAGGGTCTGAGGTCATCTCATTATGGTGTCTGACCTCAATCCTTGCCACCACTGAGTGATGCTTTAAGGGTCTAAGGTTATCACCTAAGATGTTATCCTCATAATTAATCTCACCAAACTAATTATGTGAAGGGTCTGTGGTAATCTCATTACGGTGTCTGACCTTAGACCTTGTCACCACTGAGTGATGTTGTTATCATCTAAGATGTTATCCTCATAATTAATCTCACCAAACTAATGATGTTAAGGGTCTGAGGTCATCTCATTATGGTGTCTGAACTCAGACTTTATCACCACTAAGTGATGTTATAAGGGTCTGAGGTCATCACCTAAGATGTTATCCACATAATTAATCTCACCAAATTAATGATGTTAAGGGTCTGAGGTCATCTCATTATGGTGTCTGACCTCAGACCTTGTCACCACTGAGTGATGTTATAAGGGTCTGACGTCATCACCTAAGATGATATCCTCATAATTTCTGACTCAACCAAACTAATGATGTTAAGTGTCTGAGGTCATCTCATTATGGTGTGTGACCTCAGACCTTGCCACCACTGAGTGATGTTATAAGGGTCTGAGGTCATCACCTAAGATGTTATCCTCATAATAAATCTCTCAAAACTAATGATAAGAAGGGTCTGAGGTCATCTCATTATGGTGTCTGACCTCCGACCTTGTCACCACTGAGTGATGTTATAAGGGTTTGAGGTCATCACCTAAGATGTTATCCTCATAATTAATCTCTCCAAACTAATGATGTTAAGGGTTTGACTTCATCTCAATAGGGTGTTTGACCTCAGACCTTGTCACCACTGAGTGATGTTTTAAGGGTCTGAGGTCATCACCTAAGATGTTATCCATATAATTAAACTCACCAAACTAATGATGTTAAGGGTATGAGGTCATCTCATTATGGTGTCTGGACTCAGAACTTGTCACCACTGAGTGATATTAGAAGGGTCTGAGGTCATCACCAAAGATATTATCCTCATAATTAATCTCACCAAAGTAATGATGTTAAGGGTCTGAGGTCATCTCATTATGGTGTCTGACCTCAGACCTTGTCACCACTGAGTGATGTTTTAAGGGTCTGAGGTCAACACCTAAGATGTTATCCTCATAATTAATGTAACCAAACTAATGATATTAAGGGTCTGAGGTCATATCATTATGGTGTCTGATCTCATACCTTGTCACCACTGAGTGATGTTATAAGGGTGTGATGTAATCACCTAAGGTGTTATCCTCATAATTAATCTCACCAAACTAATGATGTTAAGGGTCTGAGGTCATCTCATTATAATGTCTGACCTCAGACCTTGTTACCACTGAGTGATGTTATAAGGGTCTGAGGTCATCACCTAAGATGTTATCCTCATAATTTCTGACTCAACAAAACTAATGATGTTAAGGGTCTGAGGTCATCTCATTATGGAGTCTGACCTCAGACCTTGTCACCACTGAGTGATGTTTTAAGGGTCTGAGGTCATCACCTAAGATGTTATCCTCATAATTAATCTCACCAAACTAATGATGTTACGGGTATAAGGTCATCTCATTATAGTGTCTAACCTTTGACCTTGTCACCACTTAGTGATGTTATAAGGGTCTGAGGTCATGACCTAAGATGTTATCCTCATAATTAATCTCACCAAACTAATGATGTTAAGGGTCTGAGGTCATTTCATTATGGTGTCTGACCTCAGACCTTGTCAACACTGAGTGATGTTATAAGGGTCTGAGGGCATCACCTAAGATGTTATCCTCATAATTA
Organism: Sambucus nigra; assembly: GCA_949130495.1. Taxonomy (NCBI): domain Eukaryota; kingdom Viridiplantae; phylum Streptophyta; class Magnoliopsida; order Dipsacales; family Adoxaceae; genus Sambucus; species Sambucus nigra. The sequence continues at coordinate 614,980,208 of OX422207.1, forward strand.
TTCTCACCAAACTAATGATGTTAAGGGTCTGAGGTCATCTCATAATGGTGTCTAACCTCAGACCTTGTCACCACTGAGTGATGTTATAATCGTTTGAGGTCAGCACCTATGATGTTATCTTCATAATTTCTGACTCAACCAAACTAATGAGGTTAAGGGTCTGAGGTCATCTCATTATGGTGTCTGACCTCAATCATTGCCACAACTGAGTGATGCTTTAAGGGTCTGAGGTCATCACTTAAGATGTTATCCTCATAATTAATCTCACCAAACTAATGATGTGAAGGGTCTGAGGTAATCTCATTATGGTGTCTGACCTCAGACCTTGTCACCACTGAGTGATGTTGTTATCACCTAAGATGTTATCCTCATAATTAATCTCACCAAACTAATGATGTTAAGGGTCTGAGGTCATCTCATTATGGTGCCTGACCTCAGACTTTGTCACCACTAAGTGATGTTATAAGGGTCTGAGGTCATCACCTAAGATGTTATCCTCATAATTAATCTCACCAAATTAATGATGTTAAGGGTCTGATGTCATCTAATTATGGTGTCTGACCTCAGACCTTATAACAACAGAGTGATGTTATAAGGGTCTGAGGTCATCACCTAAGATGTTATCCTCCTAATTAATCTCACTAAACTAATGATGTTAAGGGTCTGAGGTCATCTCATTATGGTGTCTGACCTCAGACCTTGTCACCACTGAGTGATGTTATAAGGGTCTGACGTCATCACCTAAGATGATATCCTCATAATTTCTGACTCAACCAAACTAATGATTTTAAGTGTCTGAGGTCATCTCATTATGGTGTGTGACCTCAGACCTTGCCACCACTGAGTGATGTTATAAGGGTCTGAGGTCATCACCTAAGATGTTATCCTCATAATTAATCTCTCAAAACTAATGATAAGAAGGGTCTGAGGTCATCTCATTATGGTGTCTGACCTCCGACCTTGTCACCACTGAGTGATGTTATAAGGGTTTGAGGTCATCACCTAAGATGTTATCCTCATAATTAATCTCTCCAAACTAATGATATTAAGGGTCTGATGTCATCTCATTATGGTGTCTGACCTCAGACCTTGCCACCACTGAGTGATGTTTTAAGGGTCTGAGGTCATCACCAAAGATATTATCCTTATAATTAATCTCACCAAAGTAATGATGTTAAGGGTCTGAGGTCATCTCATTATGGTGTCTGACCTCAGACCTTGTCACCACTGAGTGATGTTTTAAGGGTCTGAGGTCATCACCTAAGATGTTATTCTCATAATTAATGTAACCAAACTAATGATGTTAAGGGTCTGAGGTCATATCATTATGGTGTCTGACCTCAGACCTTGTCACCACTGAGTGATGTTATAATGGTGTGATGTCATCACCTAAGGTGTTATCCTCATAATTAATCTCACCAAACTAATGATGTTAAGGGTCTAAGGTCATCTCATTATAATGTCTAACCTCAGACCTTGTTACCACTGAGTGAACTTATAAGGGTCTGAGGTCATCACCTAAGATGTCATCCTCATAATTTCTGACTCAACAAAACTAATGATGTTAAGGGTCTGAGGTCATCCCATTATGGTGTCTGACCTCAGACCTTGTCACCACTGAGTGATGTTTTAAGGGTCTGAGGTCATCTCCTAAGATGTTATCCTCATAATAAATCTCACCAAACTAATGATGTTATGGGTCTGAGGTCATCTCATTATGGTGTCTAATCTCAGACCTTGTCACAACTGAGTGATGTTATAAGGGTCTGAGGTCATCACCTTAGATGTTATCCTCATAATTAATCTCACCAAACTAATGATGTTAAGGGTCTGAGGTCATTTCATTATGGTATCAAACCTCAGACCTTGTCACCACTGACTGATGTTATAAGGGTCTGAGGTCATCACCTTAGATGTTATCCTCATAATTTCTGACTCAACCAAACTAATGATGTTAAGGGTCTGAGATCATCTCATTATGGTGTCTGACCTCAGACCTTGCCACCACTGAGTGATGTTATAAGGGTATGAGGTTATCTCCTAAGATATTATCCTCATAATTAATCTCACCAAACTAATGATGTTAAGGGTTTGAGGTCATCTCATTATGGTGTCTGACCTCAGACCTTGTCGCCACTGAGTGATGTTTTAAGGGTCTGAGGTCATCACCTAAGATGTTATCCTCATAATTAATCTCACCAAACCAATGATGTTAAGGGTCTAAGGTCATCTCATTATGGTGTCTGTCCTCAGACCTTGTCACCACAGAGTGATGTTATAAGGTTCTGAGGTCATCACCTAAGATGTTATCCTCATAATTAATATCACCAAACTAACGATGTTAAGGGTCTGAGGTCATCTCATTATTGTGTCTGACCTCAGACCTTGTCACCCCTGAGTGATGTTATAAGGGTCTGAGGTTATCACCTAAGATGTTATCCTCATAATTAATCACACCATACTAATGATGTTATAGGTCTGAGGTCATCTCATTACGGTATCTGACCTCAGACCTTGTCACCACTGAGTGATGTTTTAAGGGTCTGAGGTCATCACGTAAGATGTTATCCTCTTAATTTTTTACTCAACCAAACTAATGATGTTAAGGGTATGAGGTCATCTCATTATGGTGTCTGACCTCAGACCTTGTCACCACTGAGTGATGTTATAAGGGTCTGAGGTCATCACCTAAGATGTTATCCTCATAATTACTCTCACCAAGCGAATGATGTTAAGGGTCTGAGGTCATCTCGTTATGGTGTCTGACCTCAGACCTTGTCACCACTGATCGATGTTATAAGGGTCTGAGGTCATCACCTAAGATGTTATTCTCATAATTTCTAACTCAACCAAACTAATGATGTTAAGGGTCTGAGGTCATCTCATTATGGTGTCTGACCTCAGACCTTGTCACCATTGAGTGATGTTATAAGGGTCTGAGGTCATCACCTAAGATGTTATCCTTATAATTTATCTCACCAAACTAATGATGTTAAGGGTCTGAGGTCATCTCATTATGGTGTCTGACCTCAGACCTTGTCACCACTGAGTGATGTTATAAGGGTCCGAGGTCATCACCTAAGATGTTTTCCTCATAATTAATCTCACCAAACTAATGATGTTAAGGGTCTGAGGTCATCTCATTATGGTGTCTGACCTCAGACCTTGTCACCACTGAGTGATGTTATAAGGGTCTGAGGTCATCACCTAAGATGTTATCCTTATAATTAATCTCACTAAATTAATGATATTAAGGGTCTAAGGTCATCTCATTATGGTGTCTGACCTCAGACCTTGTCACCACCGAGTGATGTTATTAAGGTCTGAGGTCATCACCTAAGATGTTATCCTCCTAATTTTTGACTCAACGAAACTAATGATGTTAAGGGTATGAGATCATCTCATTATGGTGTCTGACCTCAGACCTTGTCACCACTGAGTGATGTTGTTATCACCTAAGATGTTATCCTCATAATTAATCTCACCAAACTAATGATGTTAAGGGTTTGAGGTCATCTCATTATGGTGTCTGACCTCGGACCTTGTCACCACTAAGTGATGTTATAAGGGTCCGAGGTCATCACCTAAGATGTTATCCTCATAATTAATCTCACCAAACTAATGATCTTAAGGGTCTGAGTTCATCTCATTATGGTGTCTGACCTCAGACCTTGTGACCACTGAGTGATGTTTTAAGGGTCTGAGGTCATCACCTAAGATTTTATCCTCATAATTAATCTCACCAAACTAATGATGTTAAGGGTCTGGGGTCTTATCATTATGGTGTCTGACCTCAGACCTTGTCACCACTGAGTAATGTTGTAAGGGTCTGAGGTCATCACCTAAGATGTTATCCTTATATTTCTGACATTGGAGCACAATAATGCAATGTCCATCATGGAAACGGATTTTTCATTAATAACCTCTTCATAATATGATGATACATTTACATAAAATCTTGGCAACATCGTATGTAATATTTGTTTAGGTGATCAGCATTCCTTGGGTTAGCGAAAGGCTCCCCTTCCAGGTTTTCTAGCCTGTAGGTGCCAGGCACAACCTCTTCAGTCACATTTTAGGGACCATGCCAGTTTGGGTGGAGCTTGTTTGTTTTCTGCAAAGCCTTCTTCAGCACTAGGTCTCCCACAGTGATAGGTCTTGACTTCACCCTCTGTTTGTAGAATTTAGCTGCTCTTTGTTGGTAAGCTACTTTTCTGATCTCTGCGTCTTCTCATCTCTCTTCAATCAGATCTAGGTCTAGTCTGCTTTCTTCCCCATTTTTGTCAGGGTCAAAAGTCTGAACCCTGTGAGTAGGGAGTCCCACCTCTGTTGGTATGATGGCCTCTTAACCATGTGAAAGAATGAACGGGGTTTCTCCTGTAGGTGTCCTTGCCGTGGTTCTATAGGCCCACAACACAGCATAGACCTCTTCAGTCCATCTTCCCTTCGCTTCTTCTAACATCTTCTTGATTCCATCGAGGATTGTTCTGTTAGTGACCTCGGTCTGACCGTTTGCCTGAGGTCGGCTAGAAGATGAGAAGAACTGCTTTATCCCGACTCTTACACAATACTTCTCTAAAGAGGAGTTCTTGAACTGGGTTCCATTATCCGAGATGAGAGTGTTTGGGAGGCCGTGTCTGCATAAGATGTTCCTCCAAATAAATTGGAAGATCTTTTGCTCTGTGATCGTTATCATCGGCTCTGCCTCCACCCACTTTGAGAAGTTGTCAATGGAAACTATCAAAAACTGATAACTGTTGGTAGCTCTTGGCAGCGGTCCTACTAGGCCAATTCCCCATACTGCAAATGTCCATGGAGAGGTGATTGAGTTCATAGGTTGATGTGGAATAGTGGCGAATCTCTAACACTTATCACACTTCTTTACGTAAGCTGCATCATCTTTGGCCAAGGTTGGCCACCAGTATCCCTGTGTAATGATTCTCTTGGACAAGGGTTTCCCCCTATGTGGCTAGAGCAAGAACCCTCATAAACTTCCCGTAAGACCCAGGGAACTTCCGTGGGATGCACATATCTGAGGAGAGGCAACATAAATCCCTTCTTGTACAAGACGTATCCTATCATCGAGAACTTGGCAGCCCTGTATCTCAATTTCATCCTCTCTAGCTTGGACTCAGGTAGCTCTCCCTCTTTGATATATCTGACGAGGGGTTCCATCCACGAATCTCCTAGGTTCAAATTGTGACAAGGGTTACATACCTCTTCTTCCTCGATGGTCGCTTTCCCTAAGACCTCAACCGGAACTGTCCTTCTGATGTCTGTCTTCGTTGCTGAGGCCAACCTTGCCAACGCGTCTGCGTGGGTGTTACTTTATCGAGGTACTCTCTTCAGTTTTGTCTCTTCAAAAAATTCTAACATCGTTCTCACCTTCTTCAGATACTTGGCCATTCTTTCATCCTTTGCCTCATAGACTCCCAATACTTGATTGATAACTAACCTTGAGTCGCTGTGGAGTAGGAGTCGCCTCACACCCAGAGTCTTTGCCAATGAGAGGCTGGCTATCATGGATTCATATTCCGACTCGTTGTTAGATGACTTAAAGTTGAATCTCAAAGCATATTCAATGTTGGTAGCATCTAGGGTTAAAAGTATCAACCCTGCGCCGCTTCCACTTTCGCACGAGGAATCATCAACAAAGAGGTTCCAAATGTCTGTATCCGATGAGAAAGCCCCCTCTAACATGAATCCTTGCCTGAAGAGGTACCGGTCCTCCTCGTTCTCCGCTACTCTGTTCCTAATCTTTTTGGACGCAACCTCTTTCTAATCTTGGGAGACGTTGGGTGTCATCTCTTCCTGGTCCAGGAAGTCACTGCTATTTGACCCTTCAGCACCCTCTTGGTCATTCTTGGCCTCGGCCTTCTCCCAAGTGAATTCAGCAACAAAGTTCGCGAGGGCTTGCCCCTTGATGTCTATCCTAGGTTGGTAGGTAAGGTCATACTCCCCCAACTCAATGGCCCATGTCATCAACCTTCCAGATTTCTTAGGTTTATGCAGGACCTGTCTTAGTGGTGAGTCGGTAAGGACAACCATGGAGTGGGCTTGGAAGTAAGGCTTCATCTTCCTTGAAGCATGTATAAGGGCGTAAGATAACTTTTCCATACGAGGGTAATTTTGCTCGGACCCTTGAAGGGCCTTACTGTTGAAATACACAGGCCTTTGGGTCCCAACGTCTTCCCGTACTATAGATGCGCTGATGGCTGATTTGGAGACTGCCAGATACACATACAATTTCTCTCCTATTATGGGCCGAGACAGTAGAAAGGGAGACCCAAGGTAAGAATTGAGTTGGTTTAATGCTTCTTCGCACTCTTTATCCCACTGGAAGGCCTTTATAAGAACTTTAAAGAACAGAAGACACTTGTCCGTTGCCCTGGAAACAAATATGTTAAGTGAAACCACTCTCCCCGTGAGTCTTTGGACGTCTTTGATATTCCTCGGTGTCTTCATATAGAGCCTTGATTTTCTCAGGGTTGCTTTAATTCCTCTTTGATTGACAATGAATACCAGGAACTTCCTAGCTCCTACCCCGAAGACACACTTCGCTGGGTTGAGCTTCATCCTGTATAAGCCCATAGTATCGAAGGTCTTTTCGAGGTTTGCCACATGGGTGTAAGCTTTTAAGCTCTTCGTTAGCATATCGTCTACATATACCTCCATAGTCTTGCCTATTTGATCTTCAAACATCTTATTCACAAGAAATTGGTATGTTGCCCCTCCATTTTTCAGGCCAAAGGGCCTCACTTTGTAACAGTATGTCCCTTTGTCGGTAATGAAGGCTATCTTCTCTGCGTCTTCCGCATCCATAAAGATCTGTTTATAGCCTAAATACGTGTCCATGAAGCTTATGAGATCATGTCCTGCAGTGGCATCCACCATATGATCTATTCGAGGTAAAGAATATATGTCTTTTGGATAAGACTTGTTTAGGTCAGTGAAATCAACACACATTCTCCACTTCCCATTAGCCTTAGGTACGATGACTGCATTCGATAACCACTCCAGATATATGACCTGTCTTATAAACTCAGCCTCTTCTAATTTTTTTACCTCTTCCCGAATGATGTCGTACTTCTCCCTGAAGTAGACTCTTCATCTCTGTTTGATAGACCTAGCATATTTGGTCACGTTGAGCTTGTGACTCATGACCTTATGGTTAATTCCGGGCATGTTTGCATGACTCCAAGCGAAGACACTCTGCCTCTTCCTGAGTAAGTTTATCAGCTCCTGCTTGATTTCTGACTTTAGGGCTTTACCGACCTGGATGGTTTTTTCCGGCTCATCCTCATTTAGGACGATGGATTCTACCTCTTCCACGGTCTCTCCTTTCTTTAGCGTTGTCTCATCTCTTGGGTCAAGTGTATCAATGCTATAAGTGGTGGTTGCCCTCTTATGGGCCTCTCTCTCTTCGACCGAGTTGAAGTAACATTCTCGCACTATGGTCTGGTCACCTTGCACTTCCCCTACCCCATAGGCGGTCGGGAATTTTAGCATCTGGTGGATCGTTTACGGCACAACTTCGAACTCCTTAAGGTCCACTCTTCCTATGATGAGGTTATAGGCTGAGAAGATGTTCTCGTCCATTACGAAAATTTTTATCTTTTTGGTCAACCTCTTAGGCCACTCATCACCCATCCATACGTCCATCTCATACATGCCCAATGGGTGGACCTTTTCGCCACTGAAGCCCATCAAGGGGTGATGATAGGTTACCAGCCTTACTCTACTAAGACCTAGGCTCTTGAAGCAAGGTCAAAACATCACGTCTGCTGAGCTCCCCCCGTCTACGAGGATCCTCTACACCTCGCACCTCGCACCTCGCACCCATGAACCCTTGTTGTTATTACCAAAGGGTCATCATGGGGGGCTAAGATACCTTTGAAGTCGAGCCTGGAGAACCCAACTATAAGGGCATGCATGTCCACCTTCTTTCTCTTCTGCACTGTATCGGAAGATGTTAGATTTACAACCTCAAGATTGGCCACTGACTTGGCCTCTGCCACGTGAGCTTTCTTGTCAGCCACTTCAGACCCACCTCTCGGGAGTCATCCGCATATGGTGTCAACACCAAAGGAGATCATGCCAAACTTTTTCACCGGGGTGTTGTCATCTTTCAGTGGAAGATCCGGATCGTCTTCATCATCACCTTCTGAATCGTTGTCTCTTGTGGCTGGGGCATTGTCACGGCATCTGTCGTTTCTCCTTTTCTTAGGGTCATCTCTTCCCCCTTTAGGAGCCTTACCATCCACATACTTCCTCAATTTTCCGGATTTTAACATCTTTTCAATCTCATCCTTCAAGGCGAAATATCTATCTGTAACGTGGCCATGGTCCTGGTGGAACACACACCACAAGTTTTTGTTCCTTTTATGTGGTGGGGCCTTCAGTTTCTCTGGCCATCTTAGAGTCCTGTCTTTCTTGATCTCGTTGAGGATGTGCTCACAATTAGAGGAGTATAGTGAGCGAACTTGTCATCACCTGACCTCTTCTTTCCATCTTTCTTTCTTTGAGACTTCCCACTACTACCGCGATTCTCATCCTCATACTTGGAGGCCATTGCCTCTTCGGCATTCATGACTTTTCCCGCCGTCGCCAGTATCTCCGCCATAGACCTGGGAGGGTCTTCTGTAAGTTTCCACAATAACTTTCCTTTCTGAAGACCTCCTATGAGGGCGGTCATGGCTATATTTTCTTTGTAGTCTTCAACCTCAAGTTTCTCTTTGTTGAACTTGGCGATGTAGTCTCTTAGGCTCTCGTCCTTGCCTTGCTTGACATACAGTAGGTGAGTGGTCTTCTTTTGAGATCTTACCCCAAAGCAGAAGTTGTTGATGAATCGTTCGGCTAAGCCCTTGAAGTTCTCAATTGAGTTCTTTGGAAGATAAGTAAACCAGCTGTGCACTACTCCTATCAAGGTCCCAGAGAAGGCCCTACACTTCATCTCATCAGGTATTGAGTAGATTTCCGTCGCTGACTGATACATCTCAATGTGGTGTACAAGGTTGGTTCTACCATCATACTTGGGAGACACCACGAGAGGTTTGAACTTAGTGGGAGTCGGGAAGCTCACTATCTTAGCCACAAATGGAGAGCCTTCTGAGTAGCCCCTTTGCAATGGGTCCCTACTTTTATGAGGTCTCCTATCTTCTCTTCAAGATGCTGAATAGAGCATTCCATGGTCTCCTGCCATTGACATGGCCGAGGTTGTCCCCGACCACCTCCAAGGGATGGACTGAGGGTTCCTCTGCCGCAGCACAACTACTGCTGTTGACCTCTTCCTGGTCTCTGCCCCTTCTTTCATGGGGTCAGCCTTTGTCAGGCCGACCTGGTCTTTCCCCCCTTTGCGAGCCGTCAACACTTCTCGACTTGGATAACCTCTATCTTAGGTCATTCACTGGGCCCAACCTCTCAAAGTCTAACCCTCTGCTCAATCGATCAAAATCTGATCTTCATTGTTGGGCCTCTTCACCTCTTCGGCCGACACACCTTCGGCTCTGCTGAAGAGGACGTACCGTATTATTCGATACCTCATACGGCTGCCAACAATCTTTTGGAACCTTTTCCTCCTCTAGATTATCATACCTGTCCTCCGGGCAAGGGTTTCCTTACCTCCCCAAGCGTAAGCGCCTAGGGTCAACAACATCCCTTCTTCGCTAGGGTACAGGCTGGTCCTTCATTGGTGCCTGGGGTGGTCCCCTGGTGTTAGGATGAGGCTGGACAGCCGCCGGAGTGATCATATCCGGTGAGACTCCAGGTGGCCTCATCATAGTTTGGCTGAGCTATGCAAATTGTTCCTGCATAGCTTGTTGTGTTGCAGCCAAAGACCTCAAGGCTGCAGCTACCTCCTCCATTTCGGACTGAGGCTGTGCCTGGCTGGAACTAGGCCCCCCCACCAGGTGGCGGAAGAGGCGGTGGTAATTCTGGTGCCATGTGTTGCTTAGTAAAGAGCTTAAGTATCATGTGAGCTTAATACCTTAAAGGACCTCTTTCAATGGTGAAACAGCTCCATGCAAGGGGTGATGCCTAGTTCACCACCAGAGTCTCCGATGAGGTTAAGCTGAAGAAGAGGAAGAGACAGCTTCTCGTTCTCACAGACGGCGCCAAAATGATGATGCTGGAAATAGCACCACCAGTCAAGGTGTTTGTAAGCTCAATCTAGTGATAACAATGGCAGCTCAAGTATATACTAAATATAAGAGATTGAGATGAGGAGAAGAGGATGAACGCTTGAATGTAAATGGTTCATCCAATCTGGCCTACATCCACTGTGAGTGTGGGTGAGTAATATCACTAAATGAAGGCACTAATGGCCATTGATACAATCTCTTAAGCTTTCTCTCTCTACTGTGTAAAATGACAGAGTTTCAGCTAGGGTTGTGATTTTGGATCCTTTGCAAGATAGAGGATGACCTCTATTTATAGTATCTGGGGGGTGTAATGCACCCCCATGAATGCAATGAGCATGTGTGTGTTGATATAGACAATATGAAGAAGACATCTATCACTGTCACATGTAGAGAATGATGATGAAATATTCCCTCCATGTGGGGGGAATGATTTGTTATAACCGAATTGTGTTCGCGTGTCCTTATCCACACGTACGCCAATAAGAGCTCGGCCTGTGCTTGGTCATGACCTCGGCTGAAGGTAGGCTGAGGTGGATAAGGTCTATGCTCATTCAATCCCAGATGATCCATGAAGGTCTCGGCTTAAATGAAGCCGAGGCAAGGGAATAGGGTCGGCCTGGGCCGAGGTCGTCACTTGGATCATGCCTGGAACATTGGCTGATTTGCTAATGAGGTCGATCTTGGTAGAGGTCTTCCTGTTACCTCGGCCTACCCAGGGCTGAGGTTGTCATTCCCAGATGAGCTGAAGAGCTGCTAACCCTTACGATACGTCCATACCCCTCTTGATGAGGTTTGTAGTGGTGTCGGCCTAGGCCGACTCTTCTATGACCGAGGTTGCTAGTCTACGATCAAGGCTCTTCCAACGTCGGCCCTGTCTTTGGCTAAGGTTGGTACCTCGGATCCGAGGTGACACTTGGGAAATATCACTCCTAACCAAGTTCTATATCGTGTACGTCACGCAGAAAGCCATTAAAGGAAGAGCTATCTCTAACTACCTCGCTGATTACCCTGTAGAAGAAGTAGATGTCTAGATCTCTGAATTCCCAGATGAAAATATCCTCTTCATCGCCCAAGACCACCTTCGATGGCAAATGTTCTTTGACGGTGCTTCCAACAAAAAGGGATATGGCATTGGGATACTCCTGATCGGCCCTGATGACTCCCACACTCCCATCGCCATCAAATTGGATTTCCCTTGCACCAACAACATGACGGAATACGAGGCATGCATAGTAGGACTCAATATTGATCTCAAGAAAGGTATTCAATACCTTGATATCCACAGGTATTCTGCCCTCATCATTGGTCAAGTGCTCAGAAAGTTGGAAGTCAAGGACGAAAAGATCCAACCCTTCCATGCCCACTTAGAAAGTTAGCCTCCCGATTTTGAGATATCACCTTCCATTACCTACCGCGAGAAAAAAATAACCTAGATGATTCTCTCGCTACCTTGGCCTCCATGGTCGACATGCCTAAAGGAATAACGATGACCCCCTTCTTAATTCAAAAGAAATACAAACCAACCCATTGCTACCATATTGAGCTTGTCTCCACGGAAGAACCCGAACTAGACGATTGCTGGTACTATGATATCTGGTGCCTCCTCAAACATGGTAGGTATCTCGAGGGTTCCAACAATAAAGACCAAATGACCCTCTAAAAGACCGAACGACCCTCCGAAGACTGTCCGCCCAGTAGATCATCTGTCATAAAGCTCTACTCAAGAGGAACTTCGATGGAACTCATATGCACTGTATCGCAGGGACTGAGATTGAGAAAATAATGCAGAAGATCCACATCGTGGAATGCGGGCCCCATATGAACGGTCACATGCTTTCCAAGAAGATCATCTGAAAGGGTTACTACTATACCACCATGGCCCGAGATTGCACCGCCTATGTCCGGAGATGCCTTAAATGCCAACAGTTCTCTAATTTTCAACACCTGCCTCTGCGAGAATTATACAACATGACCTCTCCCTGGCCGTTCTCCACCTGGGGTGTCGACATCATAGGGAAGGTTACCCCAAAGGATTCAAACGGACATGAGTTCATCCTAGTTTCCATTGATTACTTCACCAAGTTGGTTGAAGCTGAGTCATACGCAGTATTGAACGCCAAGAAAGTGGCCAAATTCCTCAAGAAAAATATCATCTGCCGATATGGGGTCCCGCATGAGTTAGATTCAGATAACGGGTTGCACTTCGAAGAAGAAGTCACAGAAGTAGTCAACGAGTATAGGATTTAGAGACACAAATCTTCTCCCTACCGACCTCAGACCAATGGTACAGTTAAAACGCCAATATGAACCTCAAAGCCATCATCAACAAAATGACTGAAAGCTATAGGTTTTGGGTCGACCGAATCCCGTATGCCCTCTAGGGCTATCGAACCTCAATCTGAACCTCTACTGGGGCTACCCCTTACTCTCTGGTCTATGGCATGGAAGTAGTTCTACCTGTAGAGATGGAAGTACCCTCGCTATGCGTCATGCTCGAAAGCAAAGTTAATGAAGAAGACTGGTGCCAAAGCCGTCTCGACGATCTGACCCTCCTAGATGAAAGGAGATTGAAAGCTCTTTACCATATACAGGGTTACCATCGTCGAATAGTGTGATCATTCAACAAGAGAATCAAGGATCGCGGTGTCTGGTAAGAGGATTTATCCCTCAAAGAGATAATAGAACCCATCTGGGACCCTAGAGGGAAATTCAAGCCCAATTGGAGCGGCCCCTACATTGTCAAAAAAATCTTATTCGACGGTGCCGCCATGCTCACTGATCTAGATGGGGAAGAGATGGCTCATCCAGTCAACCTGTACTGTCTCAAGAAATTCTACCCCAAGTTCGAAATCTCGACGTGCTACGACTCTTCTCATCTCCCTTCTATTCTTCAAAAATAGAAGGAGCACGACCCTTTCTACGTGGGCCTCATCCTCTGTAAAAAAAACCATATTTTAAGAAAAACAAATAAATTTCAAAAAACATAGAGGTACATAGGTAGCTCATACATCTTACAGGAGCACGACCCTTTCTTTTTCACAAAATGCTATTCTTTTCTTATCTCCAAGCACGACAGTTCATTCTAACATATACTTGAACAAAAGGATTATGTATACCTTAGCGATCGGTATAGATAATTAAAACTTACAAAATTCATCGAAAGGCACAACTAGATGATCATAAACTTTCTTATTTCATTAATAAGAAATTACAACATGGATAACATAAGAAAAGGAACGGATAACTCCCTTCCCCCTACTGCCATAAAAAGCCAAATAAAATCCCCACACCTATTCCCTATTACATAAATAAACTCTCCAAGAGTCCTACCCACAGCTACCAGAGGAGCCTTCACCCTCATCATCTACATCCTGGGGTCCCCAAACTTCCCTGCCTGAATAGAATGCCGTAAATACTCCATAGATCGATGAGCCCGAACCATCTTCGAAAAGACCACGACACCCCCTTCCATGGTGTTAAATAAAATAAACCACCTTTATACAGTCTCCACTGCCAACATCTTGTTGGCTAATTTCCTCCACAACCACTTCATATAATTCCTAGGGAGATGCCAAACTCTCCCGACAGACTGAGAGGGACGGGTCGACGGATGATGATTTTCCCACAAGGAGCCAGGCAACAGACGCAGGCGCTTAGTCAAATCTTCTACTGGAAAGAAATTCGAAGTTCGAGGTGGCACGACCTGTGCCCAGCCAAATTGGCATAGAAGATGCCAAGGGAAATAAAAAGAGGTTTGCCTAAGACCAACCATCCTCACATATAGGTATTCCCCTAGCTCTAGAATAGGCTGCAACTACCCCCACCAAGGCACTGACCAACACAAATTTCGAGCCCCATGCTCCACAAACCAATTCTCCCAGCTCGATATATCCAGGCCAATGCGGATGAAATAATGCGAAAAGAAGCTGGGCACAGTCGTTAGGGGATACTCTAGAGGGACCACCAAGCGAAGTCTTTCAGACGACCACATGAATAGCATCACGGGGCTACCCCTCAGAAAGTCAGAAAAACCTTCTCTCCAGGCATCCAGTCCATTCAGTGTCTTTGCCAGTATCACCAACACAGTATTGAGACGACATGACATCCATGAAGTAAGGGCTGCAAGTTCGGGTCCACCAGCAGTTCTCTAGTCACCAACAATAATTTTGAAACAAGACCCAGCGCAACGGCTCCAGCATTGCCGGCATCACCTACTTCCCGCAAATGCACGAACTGTATCACCGTCGGGAGGGAGATCATTCCTCCAACAACTAATGATTAAGCCGCTGAAGGCAAAATATGAATAATCCCAGCCAACAATAACACTAGGATTTATACTAGGATTTATACCCAGTATGGGAGAAAATTCGGGCAAAGCCGCAATAACACTAGGATTTATACCCAGTATGGAAGAAAATTCCTCGTAGGTAGGACAAACTTCATCCAACCTAAAGCGGAATACATGGTCTTCAGGGTACCAGAATTGTACCGCCGCCATTAGCATGTTCCACTCAATAGGCAGATTGCGCCACAAGGAGACTCAACGCATGTTGAAAGCATCATAATCGACATTATAAGAGAACATTTCCTCCAAGTATTCGAGGTAGTTAGCAAACTCAATTCTACTAGGGAGATCCATCTTGCAAAGTTAAGAGATAGTGGGCAAGTAAGTAAGAATGCGAAGGTGCGATGAAAACACTCCACCCTTACCATTTTTATACTTGAAGAGCCCTCGCAAGAGACATAATCCCTGTAGAAATCGGAGGTAATCCTACCCCACAAAGTACCCAAGGATGAAGAGGGTACCAATCAAAGCTTTGAATTAATGGGACTGGACTGAACTGCCGATAGGCAGGACAGGGTGCTTGCCGATCGACAACCCCCCATTTTTAGAAATTTCCATTTTTCCTCTTTTGTCAAATAAGAAAACTCAATAAAAATAAATTGATATTCTCAATATAATTTCAAAATCCATTTTCCTCCTTATATAATTTCCCCTTTTAAATAAAAACTTTCCTTCAAAAATTCCAAAAAATACTCCTGTTTACGGCCTCAGCAGTAAAGTAAAAAGCGCATGTGCATGCATTCATTCATCATTAATAAAGGATAATAAAAAACTCCATTGCATTGCATCTATTTATTTTCTGTGTTAGATCATTTTTGAAGGAAATAAAAAGAAAAGCAAAAACAACGGGACTCAGCCCGAACCCACATTCTCTCTCTCTCACCCACCTCTCTCTCTAAGAGCTTCCACCCCTGCGACGTGCTCTCTTTCCCCTATGGCGAGAAAACGCACCACCACTACCTGAGACAGAGTCCTCTTCGGACGAAGCAAATGGAACCAAGCAAGAAGGAACATGAATCGCATCTCGAATATGGGAAGTCGATGAGGATATCCATTCTCTGATGTCTCTTAGCCAAGTGGTCGACACTCGGACTTACTACAAGGAAAAGCAAAATCAGTATCAAAGCATAAATGACCAAAACAAAAAAGAAAGAAGGATAAGAACATAAAGGAATACCGCAGGTCGAAGGACCTCCTATGTCAAACCCAACTCCTCCGGATCCATCGCATGAGGATGATGTATCATAGGCACCATCCCTCCATCAGCCCGCCGAATGTTGTATAAAGGGGTATGCAACTACAAAAAAGGAACCTCTGAGGTCGCAACCGCCGCAGATGTCAACGGACCGAAACCACTGTGGGAAGATCCCACCATATGACTCAAACTCGCAGGAGGGAAAGGCAAGGAATCATATATACTGGGCGCCATCAACCAGCTCGTCACAAAATCCATATAGTCATACGGCACAGCCGTCTCAGTGTATAACAAATAGGACTGGCCAATCATCATCACGATCCTCGCATCCTCCGACAGCAGTCGCTCCCACCTCATAGACGTAGGAGGCTGCGTAGGTGGCACCACCACCTCCTCCTCAGCATTCTGGCAAACCACCCTCTCCCCGAGATACTAGGAATGCCCGAACACATGCGCCAACAAACTCCTCATTTGCGCGTTCACCCCGATCTTCCCCACATCCTGAATGGCTGTCCCCCAGGGATAAAAGGTCACCTAAAAATATCCAAGCAGGAATAAATCAATACAAGATCAGAAGGTGCAAAAACCAAGAATAAAAAAGGAAAGAGTCTTACCCTACCATTGGTCAGGTCATTCAAGACCTGATGCATTGCCTCCAGGGATAGAGATCCCTTCGACTACCGATTGGCCTTACGCCATCGATACAATCGGCAAAAGTCCCCAACAGTGTCGTCCTTCAGGGCGATCAATGGGGTATTGCACCCAATCACCTCATAGAACCACGTCTGAATTCAAAAACAAAAAGAGATGCATAAGGAAAATGTGAATGCATGAACCTCCCAACACCATGAAACCTCCCAACACCAGCAAAAATGGACGACGTCTCCGCTCGACGCCACCATGAAACCTCCCAACACCAGCAGAATAAATAATCGGTCCATCTGCCTCACTTGCAGCCCGTCCTCCACATCAATCACCCGGCCCAACAGAACATCCTTCAGCAGAGACAGTCGGATAGAATCCATAGAAACTATCCTCCCTACATCACCAAGTGCTGCATGCACTGCCTCCGATCTCACCCGCAAAGAGAGATCAACCTCTATCTGCTCTCTGTCACAATCCATCCCCAACAGCTGCACATCTATGGGAGTCACGGTTATCTCCCCGAAGCCAAAATGGAAGGTGTGAGTAGTATCCCACCACCTCTCTCCCAAAGTGCACATGACCGCTGTCGAACGAGGTGTCTCATTCAGCGCAGATGGAAAACTCCCAAAACCCGCGGATGATACCACCCAACGTACCACAGGTGGGAGATGCTCCCAAACATCCCTGAGCCCCGTCGTCTCGCGGGCGAGCATGTTCTTCAAAGAAATATCAGACTGGAAAAAAGGAAAAAAATATCATCAGAAGTCAAGAAAAAAAGAAAAATCACCGAAAAAGAAAGGAATGCCAAAGGTCAGGTCACTTACATAACCTCCAGGATTCACTTTCGAAGAGCGATGACGCGACGGATCTCGCAACAAAGTCTGCTCATCCGCAACATGCTCAAACGCATCAAAGGAGTTCTCAATCCCCAAAGCAAGAGGCGCCCTGACCCTCCACTCCACATTCGCCTAGTCATCAACGGTCAACCACTTCTTGTGGACTGCGGTGCTCACAAAAGCGGCCATTTCTTGATGATCGGAATTCTAGAACAAATTGCAGAGGAATCACCGAAAGAGAGAAAGAAAAGAAGCTGTGAAAAAATGAAGGGATTTGCCCCCTTTTATAAGAGGCCAAACGCCATGCCGATCGGCACTGACTCCTTACCTTCCCGAGGTAGTCCAAAAGTTTGTGCCACTGCCGAATGGCACCCCTCATACCATGCCAACCGGCACCCCCCTTAAATTTTGTATAGAAATTCCTAGAAAATACTAGAAAGCCCCGAAAAATTCTCGAAAAATTCCTCAACATCCCAGGAAGGATTTAGAGCCTTTTTCACCAGGAAAATCTCACATTACCTCAAGCGAAAACCGTCTTTCCAAGAAAAATCCTCCAAAACCAAGTGAATCTCCTCCCGACAAAGCCCCGGAGGATCTCTATGGATCACCTGATCACTTCCCTAGGGGAGTTTTTACAGCACCAAAATTGGTTGTTCCCCCTGCGAGGCCCCCTTAGGAGGCAAAAGCTTCCCCAACTATCAGCTCCCTTGCTCAGATCAAAATCACAAAGCACTTTCTCCAGTAGAATCAAAATCCAATCTATATCCACTCTTAGGTTAGAATTGACCTCAGTCTTGGATCGTCACCTATGTTAGGTCAGAATTGACCTGGGTCCTCGGTGGTCACCACTCTTACATCATAATTGACCTCGGTCTTGGATCGTCACTTGAGTTAGGTCAGAATTGACCTCGGTCCTTGGTCATCATCACTCTTAGGTCAGAATTGACCTCAGTCTTTGATCGTCACCTGAGTTAGGTAAGAATTAACCTCGGTCCTCAATTGTCACCACTCTTAGGTCAGAACTGACATTAGTCTTGGATCGTCACCTGAGTTAGGTCTGAATTGACCTTAGTCCTCGGTCGTCACCACTCTTAGGTCAGAATTAACCCCGGTCCTCGGTCGTCACCACTCTTAGGTCAGAATTTACCCCGGTCTTGGAACGTCACCTGAGTTCAGTCAGAATTGACCTCGGCCCTCGGTCATCACCACTCTTAGGTCAGAATTGAACTCCAGTCTTGTATCGTCAACTGAGTTAGGTCAGAATTAACCTCGGTCCTTGGTCATCACCACTATTAGGTCAGAATTGACCTCGGTCTTTGATTGTCACCTGAGTTAGGTCATAATTGACCTCGGTCCTCGATCGTCACCACTCTTAGGTCAGAATTGACCGCAGTTTTCGATCGTCACCTGAGTTAGGTCAGAATTGACCTCTACCCTTGGTCGTCACCACTCTTATGTAAAAATTGACCTTGATCTTGTATCATTACCTGAGTTAGGTCAGAATTGACCTCGATCCTCGATCGTCACCACTCTTAGGTCAGAATTGACCTCGATCTTGGATCGTCACCTAAGTTGGATCAAAATTGACCTCGGTCCTCGGTCGTTACCACTCTTAGGTCAGAATTTACTTTGGTCTTAGATCATCACCCGAGTTAGGTCAGAATTGACCTCGGTTCTCGGTCGTCACCACTCTTAGGTCAAAATTGACCTCGGTCTTCGATCGTCACCTGAGTTAGGTCAGAATTGACATCGATCCTCGGTCGTCACCACTATTTGGTAAGAATCGATCTCGGTCTTGGATAATCACCTGAGTTAGATCAGAATTGACCTCGGTCCTCGATCGTCACCACTCTTAGGTCAGAATTGACCGCGATCTTTGATCGTCACCTGAGTTAGGTCAGAATTGACCTCGGTCCTTGGTCGTCACCACTCTTATGTCAAAATTGACCTCGGTCTTATATCATCACCTGAGTTAGGTCAGAATTGACCTCGATCCTCGATCGTCACCACTCTTATGTCACAATTGACCTCGATCTGGGATCGTCACCTAAGTTAAATCAGAATTGACCTCGGTCCTCAATCGTCACCACTATTAGGTTAAAATTGACCTCGGTCTTGGATTATCACCTGAGTTAGGTCAGAATTTACCTTGATCCTCGATTATCTCCACTCTATCGTCTGAATTGAACTCGATCTTGGATCATCACCTATGTTAGGTCAGGATTGACCTCGGTCCTCGGTCGTCACCAC
The DNA here is from genome assembly GCA_949130495.1 of Sambucus nigra. Lineage (NCBI taxonomy): Eukaryota > Viridiplantae > Streptophyta > Magnoliopsida > Dipsacales > Adoxaceae > Sambucus > Sambucus nigra. The sequence continues at coordinate 614,999,618 of OX422207.1, forward strand.
TCTTAGGTCAGAATTGACCTCGGTCTTGGATTGTCACCTAAGTTAGGTCAGAATTGACCTCGATCCTCGATCTTCACCACTCTTAGGTCAGAATTGACCTTGGTCTTGGATCGTCATCTAAGTTAGGACAGAATTGACCTCGATCCTCGGTCATCACCACTTTTAGGTCAGAATTGACCTCGGTTATTAGATCTTCACCATAAGCTCGCAGAATCAGCTTTGACCCGCAGAATTGATCACCCTAAACACTTAAGCCCGTAGATTTGGCCTTGACCCACAAAATTGTTCATCCCCAGCACACCCCTTAGGTCCTCAGAATCAGCCTCGACCCTCTGAATTGGTCATACTCCATCAAAAGCATCATGTGGTGTCTGTTCGACGGTTCTCATTTGTTCCAAACTATCCCATTAAGGGGCTCTATAGACACCCCATTCTATGACCCCCTAACTCTCCTAAGGTCCCTAGTCCCTAGCACCTCCCTTCATCACTACAAACCCAGGTTATACCCCGAGTACTGACCTAGAAACCATCGGGCACACCCAGGCTCCGTTTGACCAAAAAGTCAAACTCTTCAACTCGATCGAGGCTAAATGAATCTTTGAAGGGCACTGAATCTCATTTCCAATTATCGATCCTGTGCACAATTCTGACTTACCATGCGGACGAACGATCCGTTTGCGTTCGGAACTTGATCTGGAGGCCACCGGGCGCTCTCGGGATCTGTTTGACCTAAGTCAACTCTTCATATCAATTGATACTAAATGAATCTTCGAAGGGCACTGAATTACCATGCGGACGAACGATCTGTTTGACTCCAAGAGGTCACCGAATGCTTCCAGGGCCCGATTGACCAAAGTCAACTCCCCAAAATGGTTCAAACTCTTTGTAATGTCAAAGTACATCTCCTAATATTTCCAACGGTCCATCTCGTGTGGGATTCGGACTTACCATGCGGACGAACGATCTGTTTGCGTTCGAACGATTCCCCGTCGAATGGACCGATAAATGCTTTTGAGCCATATTTGACCCAAAGTCAACTCCCGAAACCGGGAGTGATATAAATGACTTTCAAAGGTCTCTGAATTACCTTTCCAACGGTCTACCCTGTGCGCGGTTCTGACCAACGGTTTGCCCTCGATAGCCAATTTTCTAAAAAGGCCTGAAACACACTACGAAATGGCAGGTTCTAGACCCTGCCTATCATAGGTGCCGATAGGCAGGACCAAGTCTATACCGATAAGCAATGACCTGGGCCTATAAAAGGAGGTCTTCACCTCATTTGCAAAGGGATCACAGATCTGATAAGAATCGCCCTCAGCAAATCCCAAAAACCTCTCTCGAAGACAGCGGATTTCAACACCCAAATCCCTTTCTAACTTCCACTTTTCATCATCCTTTTCATCAAACTTGGTGAATTAGACACTTTCCATCATCATCCAAGTGCAAGGTCTGCTCTCCAGCATTCAAGATCAAGCTCAAGATCTTCAAGAAGGTCCAAATTTCTCAACCTTCTCTTCAAATTCTCTTAAATTCGCAATAACTTGTTTTATTTCTTAGCAGTTTTATTATCTCATCTCACACATCCTAATATACTTTTTATTAAGTATTATTGCACATCTCTTATTTTCATATAAATAAAAAAACCCAAAAAATAAGAAAAAGAGGGCCTGCTCATAAATTCCAAATAGGAATTCTCATACTTTTCTCACAACTAACACACTTTTTTCTACACACACACACACACTCACAAATAAGAGATCCCCCATTTGGATTTATGGGATAAACCCCACCCATCGTTTTGTATACGAACTACGTGGACTTTGATGCCCTTATAGGCTACGTAGGCGTCTTGGGGTAAAACCCGAGACTCGAGTCCTTTTTCTCACTTTTCTCTCATTTTCTATCTTCTCTAAATCCAATTTTCTTATATTTTATATACTTGGTCTTGGTGACGTATTACTCCATATGCGTTATCGTTCCATTATAACGATCAACGTTGGGGTAATCGCGTAAATCTTATCTTTCTAATATTATTTTATACCTCCTACGGATGACTCTCTTTATCTCTTCCATGATACAAGTCAAGGATTCCTATCTCCACTATATATATACACATGCACACATATCGCGGGTAAAAATAAAATAAAATATCAAATATCCATGAGAGACCGAAACGGAAGAATGGGTGCCTAACACCTTTCGATTTCGTAACTTAGCCTCCGAACCCTTCTCGGATTATTTTGGTTTCTCATGCACCAGTATGTCTTTGGATGCCATCCTTTGGGATGGCTTCCCCTTTTTCTTTTGTCTGTTTTGAGTAAAATAGACTGGCGACTCTGAATCTCTCTACATTTTTACACCTCATCTCAATTAACGCCGGCCGAAGTGCTCCTGAGAGGGATGCGCAGGACCCGAGGATCCTTTTCCTTCACGCGCCTGCCCGCAGGCGAGGATCGGGGATGGCCACAATTGGGATCAATTTAATTATTATCTTGTAGAATGAAAATTTGATATGTCTCATATGTGTCATATGCTAAGAATGGTATTTAATTTATTAATGTCCGACATAGTTTTGATGGCGACTGATGCCAGAATTATGTGGGGTGTTAGAGTAATGTGATAAAAAAATCTAGTACCTAATTAAATCATACAAACACATACTATTACCCGATTCGATGGCGTACAACAAGTGTGATATGTTGTGGGGGTGGTATGTGGGTAACATACAAGAGGATACAACCATGTTTAATATACCCTTAGCAATAAATTATTGAGGAATCCAACACTGACAATGGTTATCACTCAAAAGAGTGATTACATTCCGGTTGCGAGTCTCACTAAAAATCGACTTGTAACGATATTTGGGATACTTGAAGAAAAACTTTAATGCTAAAATCTTGTTTACAAGGTTAATAACAAAATATTATGAATGATGTAAACACCGAATAAACTTTTTAGGCAAAACTCTTTTTAAAAAAAATGCAAGATGTGTTGTACAAACTTTCTGAATATATGGTTTAGATTCGATAGTTGATTACCTTATTTTTAAATTTTAAGAAACATCTACAAAAGTTAGCATGCAATCCCAATCAAACCAACAGTTAAGAATATTCAAAGGAATATACATAAGAATAACATGGTAAAACCCTTAATCAAGGAAAACATCCACGGTTCCCTCTACTGAACAAAACAAAAAAAATCACTAGAATAAAGAATCAAGTTACTGCACTTAAGCAAACACACAAGGATCCTAAATTTAAGTTCAGATTTATACCAACATTATCTACCCCGCTCCAAAGGTTTTTGACTAGAATTGATCTCTTATTTGTCGCTCTTTTTCCTTTTCCTTAACCTCCCTCTCTTTGAATTTTGACTCTAGCAACTCTTTCAACTTTTAAGTCTCAAACAAATCATTGTGTCTAAGTGTTTGTTTGAAAAGTGTTTGTGATGTGCACTATATGCAATTATGCAACTCACCCTCTCAATATTATTTATACAGACATTCCAATCAAATTACAAATGATTCTAAAATGAATAGGATATTTCCAAGTTTGTATTTTACAAATCAAGACTTCTTGATCTTTCTATTAATCAATATATCTCAAAGTTACCTTTCTCTGAAGACGACCAAGGTCTTAAACAATTTTACTATTTTGAAAAGATTTTCAAAATTGTAAACCTCCAATAGAAATCCAAATTAGACTAGAAGTCTATATCGTAAAAATAGAATTAGAAATAACATGCAAAAATTGATTCAAACGATTTTGTAAAATAAACTTCTAACTCAAGATCAGATCTAGAAGAACAACCTTGCTTTTAAAACTAGCCAAGCTCATATGTGTCTCTTTTTATTTTTGAACACGTTTATTTCATAAAATGCGAAATAAAAACTAAGAAACACAAATGATCTTAAGGATCTTGTTTTTTTTTCTAGAAACCCTAGAAGTTTGTTTTTCAAAAACTTTGGAATCAAGTGGATTTAAAGACAGAGATCCAAAAAGAGAACTGAAAAATAAGCATGTGATGTTCTACTAAGAAAATCTCAAGTTTCAATATATGAAACTTGTTATTTTTCAGACAGGTGTTTTTAGAAGGACTTAAAATTAAAGAGGTCTTATAATAGACGTCAACCCAACTACCAAACCCACAAAAACCCTATATTGTCTCTATCTCTCGTAGTTTTTGGTATCTCGTAAAGATGTTTGAAGTTTAAAACTATTTGGGTTGAAGGGATTCACTCAGAGGTGATGAAGGACGACTATGGATTTATCTTCTTATTTTTCTCTCTATTTTTTCTGTCTAATTTCTTCCCTTTCTCTCTCATCTCTCTTTTATTTTCTCTCTGGGACGATTTGAAAAAATTCTTACAATGCTGAGGGTAAGTTCGATTTTATAGTAGGTGAAGGAAGGATCTGGAACTACGTTTGCAATCAATGCCTGAGATTTAGTCACACCGTTTGGCTAAAGATCCAAGGGTTCATAACCAAACAGTGAAATGGAAGAATCTCATTAGATGAAAGGTAAACACTGGGATTATAACACAACACATGCATGCTGTTGATAAAACTACTCCAAAGGTTGAGATTGGTGATCGAAGTTGAGTCTATGAGAAAATACAAATCTACCCCTATAGCTACCAACACGTGTATGGACAAGATGAAAATAAAACGCGTGTTATAAAATAATTATAAAGACACCTTATAGTCTCTAGAGCTTTTATATTCTACCCAGGCTAACTTTCAGCGAACAAGATTATTTTCTGAAATTTAAATTTCAACCAAAACACTTTTAAAATCAAGTTTTAAATAATTCAAAATTGCTTTAAAATTGTATAAAATATTTTGAAGTGAATTAATTTGGTTTTGAAAAGTCATAAAGTATTGTAAAACCATTAATGAAAATAGGAGAAATATATGATGCAGTGAGAGTGTCCTATTAGTGGTTTTAAGGTTAGAAATAACTTCCCTATAAAGATGGCTTGGACTTGATTGCTTCTTCCTCTCCCTTCTTCTTGAACCTTTGGGTATGGAGAAACTCATAAAATCTAATCCTACTTTGTCTCAATATCCAAACTAGTTGAAACTCCTATATAATGTAGACTCAAGTAAGTCAATTATATTGTGTGTTCTCAATCTCCCCCTTTGGATATTAGAGACAAAATCCCCTTGAGTATTCTGAACTCGTGGGTGAAAATTGAAACATCTTAGTTGTCCTATACAAAGGTTCTAACTACCCATTACCATCCTAGAACCGAAAATAAGGTAAAAAAAAATACACCACTCAACTATATACAGACCAATACCCTACAAAAGTGTAAGAAGCTATACAACGGGTCTGAAATGACTGTAACAAAATAAGCACTGAATGGCATATTAGTTGAGTAAGAATCAGGAGTATATAGAAAAATTATTTAGGAATAGTCAAGATCTTCTCCTGCAATTTTTCCCAAATATAGAAGGGGTATAAATATTTTAAAAAAATAGAGTCAATCACAGAACATATCATGAACATGGCAGAATGAAGGGTCACCTGCATAAAAGAGCGTTAAGATGTGTCTTTAGTTATTTATCAAAAAACCATGCCCCAAAACTTCAGAAACTAATTATAAGCAAGATACTACCTATGTTATGATAAATGTGATAAAAATTATTTGAGAGTTATCATGCCTATAGCTATTCGCAAATACTCAAATCGTATGTTGTCTAATGGTTTGGTAAAGAGATCTGGGAGTTTATTTTGAGTGTTCAGATATTCAATGATAAGATCTTTGGATTCGACAAGGTCATAGATAAAATGATGTCTAATCTTAATGTGCTTAGTTAGGGAGTGCATTACAGGATTTTTGGAAATATTAATAGCACTCTGGTTATCACAAAACATGGTTAACTGATTTTTGGTGATACCATAATCGCCAAGCATCTGTCTAATCCATAATAATTGTGAACAACAACTACCAACTGCTATATATTCAGATTCGGCGCTAGAAAAAGAAATACAATTACGTTTCTTACACGACCAACCTACGAGATTATTTCCTACGTAGTAGCAAACACTAGAATTTCTTTTACTATCGTCAGAACAACCATCCCAATCAGCATCGGTGTTCCTCATAATAGAACTAGTCGTGTCTTTTGTGTGCCAAATACTAATTTTTACAGTACCCTTACTATTTTTAATAATTCTTTTCACACTTAGTAAGTGGGATTCTTTAGGGCTACTTTGATATCTAGCACAGATACAAACAACGAAGGATATGTCGGGTCGAGACACGGTAAGATAAAGAAAACTCCCGATCATACTTGTATAAAGAGTGGGATCAACACTTTTTCCATTATCGTCCTTAGAAAGTTTAGTTGAAGTACTCATGGCGGTTCTAGAAGGTTTAGCATTTTCTAAGCCGAATTTTTTAACTAAATCCGCAGCATACTTGGATGGAGAAATAAAAAGTCCATCACTACATTGTTTTACTTGTAAACCCAAAAAATATTGTAGTTTACCCAATAGTGACATCTAAAATTCGGTATGCATGATATCAGAAAAATTCTCGACTTCTTTAGGATATGTGGAACCAAAAATAATTTTGTCCACATATACTTGTGCGATTAAGACATGTTGATTTTCCTTTCTAACAAACAACGTTTGATCGTTTCCGCCACAGACAAATTTATGAGACACTAAGAAAGTAGACATTCGATCATACCAACCTCTAGGAGCTTGTTTAAATCCATATAAGTCTTTCTTAGGACTAAAGTCGTAGTCCAGGTGTACAGGATCAACAAATCCTTTGGGTTGTTCAATGTACACTTCTTCAGATAAGAGTCCATTTAAAAAGGAGGATTTAACATCTATTTGGAATAATATGAATTCAATATGACAAGAGATGGCAAGAAGGAGACCAACTGATCTTAGATGGGTACCAGGTGCAAAGGTTTTGTCGAAATCAATTCCCTCAATCTGGGAGTATCCCGGTGCAACCAACCTAGATTTATTTCTAATGACCTCCCCATTTTCATCTGTTTTCTTTTGAAAAATCCATCTTGTGCCAATAACCTTCGAGTCTTTTAGTCTATGAAGAAGATTACACATATCGTGACTCTGAAATTAGACTAGCTCTTCTTGCATAGCATTTATCCAAAACAAGTCAGTAAGGGCGTCATTAACATTTTTAGGTTCCTTAAGAGAAACAAAACAAGAAAATTGTGCCACTTTTCGAAGTTGGGATCTAGTTCAAACTGGTTCTGAAGGATTATAGATAATGATTTTAATGGGATGATATTTAGAAACCCAGGTGGGTACTGAAGGATTCTCGGGTGGTAGTGAATTAGTATCATTTTGAGGATGAGAGGCTAAATTAGGTTCGTCCTCATCAAATACTACTGGTTGACTGTAACTTCCCCTTACACTAGTGTCATCTATAATTACATTAATTGATTCCATAATAGTTTTGGTTCGATAGTTAAAAACACGCAAAGCCCTACTATTTTGGCAATAACCAAGAAAATTTCCCTTTTCTCCTCGGGTATCAAATTTTGAAAGTTGCTCTCTATCTTTCCAGATGTAACAAATACTCCCGAAGGTTTTAAAATATTTTAAGTTTGTCTTTTTGTGGAACCACAACTCATAAGATTTTTCCTTGGAATTTTTTCTAAGGTAGATACGATTAATAATGTGACACGCAGTTTGGACAAATTCTACCCAAAAATATCTAGGGAGATTCTTAGCATGTAACATAACCCTCGTTATTTCTTGTAAAGTCCTATTCTTACGTTGAGCTATAACATTTTGCTGCGGGGGTTTGGGAGCGCTAAACTCATGCTTATATCCATTAGCTACACAATACTCAGAAATACGAGAGTCCTTGAACTATCCACCTCTATCACTCCTAATTTGACACACCTGGGTATCCTTCTCATTCTCAATTTTCAAGAGGATTCTTAAGAGTTCATTGAAGGTATCTGATTTTTGTTTCATAAAAGCTAACCATGTATATCTCGTATAGTCGTCCACTATAACTAAGATGTAATATTTTCTATAAAAAGTAACAGTTCTTGAGGGACCCATAAGGTCCATGTGGATAAGTTCTATAGGCTTAGTGGTCAGGACATCTTTAACTTTCTTGTAACTGGATTTACTTATTTTTCCTTCCTGATAAGGTCCAGAAATAGGATTAAAAGAATTTTTAATTTTAGGTAAAGCTCTAACTATTATCAAAATTTATGTTTCCCAATATATTGTGCCATAGATCAGATTCCTCTAATCTGGCAACATGGAAAGATTCAGAATTGGGGATTGCTGTGTAATAATTTTTTGAGGTTCTGTTTCCTATTAAAATACAATTACATTTTCATCCATAATTTTACAATCATTTTTGGAAAGGGTAACTGAGTGATTGGAGTCACAAAATTATGACATACTTAAGATATTATCTTTAAGGATTTAAATTAAGATAACATCATTTAGTTCAGGAATCCCATGCTCACTCAATGTTCCCTTACCTATGATCTGAGATGAAACACCATCTCCAAACATGACACTACCTCTAAGGAAGTCTATCTTGTTTTTCAATTTGGTTTCATCCCCGATCATATGTTTAGAACATCTGGAGTCTAAGTACCATCCAGTTGAAGTGCTTTGTGCCTTTAAAGAAAAAATGACAATGTTGCACTTGAGCTGGGGTAATAGATCATCTTTTCTAATTCAAATAAGCCTAGTTTTAAAATTTTTGTGGACTTTTGATTTAGAAAAAGGTTTGAGGGGTCTTTATGAATATTTTTTCTTAGTCTTGGACCCTACCTTTTTCTTTTTAGAGTTAGAGTTGTTTGTGGCCTGTCTAGGGAGTACATAGGTATTTCTTGATTTCCTTGAATTGTTAAAGTTTAGGTAGGTCAGGGTGCATAACCTTTTATGGAAACATTCATCAAGAGTGTGGCTGAAAATATTACAGTAGGAACAGTACTGATGGGTATATGACTTGACTTTATTGCTAAAGTCTTTGAAAATTGGCTTGGATATATTGGGTACAGTAGTCCAGTTTTCATTGGATTTAGGTTTTTGTCTTTGATCTCTGGCAGAAGGACAAACATATTTGGTCTAACTGTTTGGATTCATCTGTTGATTGTACTGTTTATGTGTTGCTTGAGATATATTGAGACTAGAATCACCTTTTTGAACATTTTGACAAGTTTGGCGTTGTTTGACAAAAGTAAGATTTTCAGGAGAAACTTTGGTCTTACTTGTGCGCACTATTTCTCCAAAGCCTAGGCCAGACTTATCTTTAGAGTCAAATTTGCTTCCAGTAATAATTTTTTCATAAGACTTAGTTTGTGTTTCAAAGTGTTGGAATTTTTAAACACATTTGAAACCATTTTCTTTGACTCTTCTAGTTCAACAAGGGTTACCTTGTATTTTTGTTCAAATCCATGGTTCTTTTGAATCAAATCTTTGATTTTCAAGGCATAGTCTTCAATCTCAATCTCGTGAGCAACACAATGGGCAGTATAATATTCAGTGTTCTTCCTAATGGTCTGGTTAAGAAAGTCGATATGCTCACTTAAGGTTTTATCATTTTTTCTAGTCGAGCACTCTTCTTAACCGTTTTCGTGTATAACTCAGGAAAATCAGGCAGATCATCATCAGACTCGCTAAGTGCATCGTGTGAAGTGTTCGCTATGTTTTTGATATGTTCTTTACTCGCACACATTCAATTCACCATCAACATTATTACTTTGACTCACACGCAGTTTTTGAACAGTAATAGGAACATAATTATCAGTAATATCATTAACAACATCAATAGGCATATAAGGTTCATGAACAGGCAAGCATGAATCATCACTATATATTATCTTAGCAAAGAAGGACATGTAGTACTCATTTATCTGGGTTGAGTCAGTTTCATCCTCATCAGAATCACTAGAGTCATCCCATGTCTTACATATATTGGCCTTGTTATTGTTATTAGGACTAGTTGGGCATTTATTAGCAGTTTACCACAACGGTGACATTTAACATCTTTTATGTCATGTTTAGGTCTATTGGGGTCATAGTTCTTCCTATTGTCATAAGTGTTTTTAGTATTGTCGCTGTCATAAGGTCTTCGAAATTGATTACCTTAATAATTTGATTTGCCTTCTTTAGAGGCTACAACATTTCTAAATTTCAAAATCTTTTTGAAATGCTTGCTCATATGAGCTATTTCATTGTCAACGTTTTTCAAATCATAATTTTCAAGACAGTCAATGTCAAAATCGAAAGTGTTCAATTTAGGCACTGGAAATTTAGAAGAAAACACAACATTTGAACGCTAGGCTTTATTAGTCTGCCTGGTCAATTTCTTTTTGAAGTGTAGTTCCAATTATACCCTCCTCAGTTTACTGCTAAGTAATTTAGGAGTGATATTAGGGTCATTCATTTCTTCAATAGCATATCTCTTGTTGTCAAATTTCGATGGTAATGACCTAAGAATCTTTTGAAAAATTTCTTTTCTACTGTAGGTTATACCATTGGCATGAAGTTTTGTAAAGATATCGATTAATCTTATGTAGAAGTCGTCAAAGGATTCATTGTCATTCATAATCGGGGTGTTAAATTGCTGGATGAGAATTTGAGTTTTTCCAGCTTTGACACGTTCATCACCCTCATGAGCAATGACTAACGTGTCACATGCCTCTTTTGAAGTAGAACACATGCATATTCATTTGAATTCATGTTCGTTAATCGACATAAAAATGGCATTTTTTCCTTTGTTATTATCTATACATGCTTTTTTCACAACATTAGTAAATTCACTAAGAAGTTTCTTGATTCTTGTTTGATCAGTTGCAGAAGTAGGTTTATTAGGATGTTAAAACCATGTTTTAGTCATTTCCAAGACTTCATCACCAAGAGTTCCTTGAATGAAAGCAGCCATTCGTACTTTCAAATATGAAAAGTTATTTTCATCAAAGAGCGGTGGTCTGGATAGGTTACCTAACTTCTAAAATCTTTCTTCCATATTTAGAAATTTTTCAGAATGAAGTTTTGAAAATAATTTCTCAAGTTTCAGGATCATAAAAGGTGTTAATGCTCTGATACCAGTTGAAGAAAAGCTTTAATTCTAAAATCTTGTTTAATAGGTTAATAACATAATGTTATGAATTATGTAAACTCTGAATAAAATTTTTGGGCAAAACTCTTTTTGAAAAAAAAAACACAAGATGTATTGTACAACCTTTCTGAATATATGGTTTAGATTTGATAGTTGATTACCTTCTTTTTAATTTTTAAGAAACATATACCAAAGTTACCATTCAGTCCCAATCACAAAAATAATTAAGAATATTCAAAGGAATAGACATATGAATTTTTAACATCGTAAAACCCTTAATCAAGGGAAACATCCACGGGACAAAACAAAAAAATTCACTAGAATAAATAATCAAGTAACAGAACTTAAGCAAACACACAAGGTTCCTAAATCTATGTTCAGAATTATACTTACATGAGTTACTCCACTCCAAAGGTTTCTGACTAGAACTGATCTCTTATTTATTTCTCCTTTGCCTTTTCCTTGACCTCCTTCTCTTTGAATTCTGACTCCTGCAACTCTTTTAACTTTTAAGTCTCAAACAAACCAATGTGTCTAAGTGTTTGTGATGTGCACTATATGCCTATATGCAACTCACCCTCTCAATATTATTTATACAGACATTCCTATCAAATTACAAATGGTTCTAAAATGAATAGGATATTTCCAAGTCTATATTTTATAAATCAAGACTTCTTGATGTTTCTATTAATCCACATATCTCAAGGTTATCTTGCTTAGAAGACTGCCAAGGTCTTATAGAATTTCAATATTTTGAAAAGATTTTCGAAATTGTAAACCACGAATTAAGATCCAAACTAGACTAGAAGTCTATATCGTAAAAATAGAATCAGAAATAACATGCAAAAATTGATTCAAACGATTTCATAAAAGAAACTTCTAACTCAGGATGAGATCTAGAAGAACAACATTGCTTTAAAAAATAGCCAAGGTCCTATGTGTCGCTTTTTATTTTTGAACATGTTTATTTCACAAAATGTGAGATAAAAACTAAGAAACACAAACGCTCTTAAGAATCTTGTTTTTTTCTTGAAACCTTAGAAGTTTGTTTTTCAAAAACATTGGAATCAAATGGATCTGAAGACAGAGATCCAAAAAGAGAACTAAAAAATAATCGTGTGATGTTCTCTTTAGAAAATATCGAGTTTCAATATATGAAACTTGTTATTTTGTCAGAGCGGTGTTTTGAGAAAGACTTAAAACGAAAGAGGTTTTCTAGCTGACGTCAACCCAACTACCAAACCCACAGAAACCCTAGATTGTCTCTATCTCTCATAGTTTTTGGTTTCTCGTAAAGGCATTTGAAGTTTGAAACAATTTGGATTGAAGGGATTCACTCAGAGGTGATGAAGTACGAAGATGGATTTATCTTCTTCCTTTTCTTTCCATTTTTTCTCTCAAGTTTATTCCCTTTCTCTCTCATCTCTCTTTTATTTTCTCTCTGGGACAATTTGAACAAAAGTTTACAATGCTGAGGCCAAGCCCGATTTTTTAGTAGGTGAATGAAGGATTTGGAACTACGTTTGCAATTAATGGCTGAGATTTAGTCACACGATTTGACTAAAGATACAAGGGTTCATAACCAAACGGTGAAATGAAAGAATCTCATCGGATGAAAGGTAAACACTAGGATTATAACACAACAGATACATGACGTTGATAAAACTAATCCAAGAGTTGAGATTGGTGATCGAAGTTGAGTCTATGAAAAAACACAAATCCACCCGTCTAGTTACCAACACGTGTATGGGAAAGATGAAAGTAGAACGCGTGTTATAAAATAATTACAAAGACACCTTATAGTCTCTAGCACTTTTATATTCTACCCAGGCTAACTTTCAGCGAACAAGAGCTTTTTTAGAAATTCAAATTTTAACCACAACACTTTTAGAATCAAGTGTTAATTAATTCAAAATTACTTTAAAATTGTATAAAATATTTTGAACTGAATTAATTTGATTTTGAAAAGTCTCAAAGTGTTGTAAAACCATTAATGCAAATAGGAGAAATATATGATGCAGTGAGAGTGTCCTATTAGTGGTTTTAAGGTTTGAAATAACTTCCCTATAAAGATTACTTGGACTTGATGGCTTCTTCCTCTTACTTCTTCTTGAACCTTTGGGTATGGAGAAACTCATAAAATCTAATCCTACTTTATCTCAATATCCAAACTAGTTGTAACTCCTATATAATGTAGACTCAAGTAAGTCACTTATATATTGTGTTCTCAATACTTATCATCTAGGACATGATAGTGTTTTCTTATTCACTTAGAAAAAAGTCTCGAATGAATTACCATCATTTTGGAAGAAGGAAAAATAGTGCATAAGTGATCCTTACCATCCACAAGAGTCGAATAAAATTCTCTCACCAAGTTGGTGTAACATGGTCTGGTTTGAGAGTAAAATCCAATCCAATATCTTCTAAACAAGAACTCATGTAAACAAGTTTTCAAAAAATATTCCAAATTAATTAACCTTTCCAAATGCACATGACTTTCTGGAATGATTAGTGGAAGTCAAGGCCCATGAACGAGGTTTTAGAGCTATGGTATGGAAGTGAATACAAAGGATTCTATACTAACACTATGGGTAGACAAACCCCAAAGATAACATAAAGCAAGGCTATACACATTAAAATATACTAAAGAGAATAAATATTAACTGAAGATAAGTAAAACTAATCAATCATAGAACATATTTAATCAAAATCTATCAACACTGTTATCACTAAACCCAAACTCTAAAAACCAGTAAATCTGTAAATCTAGGACGAAAAACTTACCAAGATGAAGATTAATCCACTATAATGAGCTAAATAACACCTAAAAGTATTCCAAGATGCTAAGTTGGGAGGGAGGAAAGAGGTATATAGAGAGATGATGGAGCGTTTGAGAGATAAATGGGTGAAAAAGTTCTACAATCCAGAGTTGGGCATCTTGAACAAATTGAGGTGATTTCACTGCGGTAAAGCTCCTGCGATAGTGTAGGTCATAGTAACTTCCCGAAAACCATTATGTGTAAAAATAAAACACAAATAAGTAAATGTACATATATGATTTCTTAGCTTCAGGCATGCACATTTTGATCCCAAACATACCACTTTGAATAATAAAACAAACTTCAAAGGATCATACAATGTTTCTTGGTTATGATAAATACTATATGCAAAGAATAGGTTAGTATTCAATGACCTAAGATAAAATTAAAGACATATAAAAGATACAATGACTTAAAGACATAACTCGTGGTTAAAAAGTTAATAAAATGAGCATTAAACCGTAAAATTGAAGAATGAAGATAAATGTTTGACCTCACTTTTGAAAAAAAAATGACTCTATTTAATAAAGGACTCCTCATTTTTCTTCAAAAACTAACAAAATTTAAACTAAAATTTTTTTCTTCCTCAAATAGAGATTCATGATTAAAAAAATTTAAGTCTCATATCCTTGATGTTACTCAATTTTTGGATAGATAAAAATCTTTTAGACATTGAATTTGCTAAAATTTCACATGCGGCGAATTTCGCTCATTCATTGCAAAGGGTAGGGAACTATTTCCGATTTTTAAAAGGTAGTTCTCACCACCCAAAGTTACATCCCTAACCACATCATCACTCATTATTTTGAGACATATATATTTTGCAACTCCAACTATGATGATAAAAACTCATATACACAAAAAGGATTAAAAATAACACACATTCATCAAAACATCACATAAAACTTTTAATTTTCGGTAGAAGTAGAAAACTAATCCCTTAATTATTTTTTACATGGAAATGCTCAAGTTTATTCTACAGTTTAAAGTGAATGAGTTTTGAAAAATAATCTAAAATATCAAGTTAAATTTACCAAGGCATTTCAAGATATAAAATGTTAAGCATGGAGTATAAAAGCCATAAATAAAGCTATTATCACAATAACTAAGAATGTAGGTTTGCATTTAAGCTCTCGGGATAGAATAATACCTAACAATCATAGAATACCAATATTGTACAAGGCCAAAATCTAAAGGTATGAACAAAGCAAAAAACACATCTAAAGACCAAAATAAAAGAATGATTGAGAGGAGTCAATATGACTATCCAAAAAGAGTAAACCAAATATTCTAAGATGCCAAAACTAAAAGAATCCTATTTCTTCTTAAATAAGGACCAAGACTTAGCACGTTTATCTAAGGATTCCAGTTCTCTTCTATTAATAATTTGTTTCGGAATCCTATCTAGTTTAATCTTTAAATAATTTGATCTAGAAATTGATTTGGGAATTATGGCACGATCAACCACTTTTCATTTCCCCTTCCCTCTGGAAACCTTTTGAGGGGCATCCACCTTCTTCTACCCTTATAAAAATCATCTACATGTGAAACAACTTAAAGTAAAATACAAAACTCCATAAGGTGTCCTAACTTATGACACTGTGTACACTAATAGGGTTGTGGAACAATTAGGTCAACGACACACTTGAATTGTTGCTTCATAATTTTAAAGTAAAACTCTTTTAACTCTCCTTCCTGATTACAAAAGAAAGACATGAACATCACTTTCCTTTGGTTTTATTTAGGTATGGATTGAGTGTAACATTCTCCAATGGGATATGGAGAAATTACGTGGGATGCCAATGTAGCATGATTAGATAAGGGGTTACCAAAACCAATTCCTCGTTTATCGAAAGTGGGTAAGTTGGATATAAAAAGTATCCTATCCAATTTTTGAGACCTTTTCGCTAAAATATATATTAAAAGTGTATGTTTATAATAGCCCGATCTCAAGTAAAAATAATTGGTTTTCTAGGGATATTCTCGAGTTTTCACTGTCATGTAAGGAAATTTTAAGGAACTCAATCTCAAGGTAAAGAAAGTCATTAGTACTTCCTTAAATATGTGGTTCACTACAAACCATATGTGGAACATAAAAATACATATATCTGACACACCCCAATGCAGTTACTTATAATTAAGTTTGAAAGCCAAACAATAATTAATTTTGCCAAACCATAAACGCGAGTTTCAATTTCAAAATCATCAACGTAAATCCATACAACTAAAAATTTTTTACAACATTAAAGTAGTTTTGCATTTACAAACTTCTTGAAGGATAAGTTAACTTAATTACAATAATTACATTTACACAAAATCATCGTTTCATCCATTCCTGGCTAACCCAACCCTGCCTCCTAGATTTGGCAGGGACATCACGTTACCTGAAAAACATAAACATAGGAACCATGAGAAAAATAGCCCAGTGAATGCATCACTACTATACTACTGCATAAATTTAAATGCAATAAATCATGTCCATATAATTACGTATTCACTTATCTGTCTCATTCATAATGAATGACCTAAATTTTTTAATCATGATTCACGTATCATGTTGGTAATAAACAATTCTCCCCCATTCTTGGTCGAGGAGTAACCCGTTGTGATTAATATACAAATCTCCCCCATTTAGGGTCGGGGAGTAACCTCCCATTTTGGAAAAACTAAATGAACAATTTCATATACATTATATTCTGATCATATCAATAATATGATACAAATATCTCTTTCTTGTGAGTACAACCACCTTGGGTTGCAAATATGTATTTATATTTCCTTCGAGTGCAGCTGAAGTGGATAGATTGGACCTTACACTTGTTAATACAAATTAATCAGTATTGAATCCCAATCATAATTATTATGCTAACATAGTTATATAACGTTCAATGACAATACAACAACAATATAATTCAACTTAAGTCACATTCTATGAAACATGAGTAAGGACGAAACAATGGTATACATGTTGATAAAGTTATGAACATTCAACCGTAGAAAATACCTCATAAGGAATTTATAACTAAAACCAAGTAAACATTAAAGTATACTTCTCAATGTATATACACATGAAATATGTACTCAAAATACCCTTTGGAGAGAGGAGATAAAAACATTCTTTCATGGGGTATCTGGTATGGCCTCAAATTATTGTCCTACATACTTAACCATTCTATATTCATGAATTGCACAACTACAGGTGTCCAAGATTATCAATATTAAATCATATATGAATATAATTTCCATTACAAGTTAAGATGTGATTTTTCAATCTTTTTAGAGCACTTTATGACCATTTCTTTACAACACAAGAAATCTACCCTACAAGCTCCTCTATTGTTCCTTCAACTTCTAAGAATTTTCATAATTTTTCTACGTCATAAATTTCCATGATTTTCTACCCATTTTAAATAAACATACTGAATACAAAATTAAAGTTTAATAATATTTAGAGTTTATTTGCTATGTCAAAAGTTTTACCAAACTCGGGGCATATCGAAATGAAATATACAAATAACAACTATGTACCAACTTGCAAGCATCACTAAGGCCTAAACACAACGAGCTAAATTCTAATTTTTGGATATCATATTACTATATGAGTCTAGTTTCATAACCAATTATAATTTCTCAATTCCAGTAAGTATACAAAAATATATGCAAGTTTGAATACAAGGTATTTCAAGATAAGCAATACGGGCTACATACACCACTTATCTCATGTATGAAAAATACTTATTCTCACAAAGGTGGATAGAATTTTAATAAAAAATTCATGATTTATATAATTTCAAATAAGTGTAATACAAGATTAAAACAATATTAACACATAATGATACCTTGGAAACACCTTAGGGATTTTCTTGGAATTTTTCCTAACTTTTCTTGTAATCTTTTCTTCCTTAACTTCTACTTTCTCTTTTCTCAAGCCAAACACTCTTAAAACTGAACCTAGGGTTCAATTTGCTAAAGAAATAAGTTATAGGGAGAGTTTTAAGTCGGACAAGGCTTCCTCCCATGCCAACCAATCAAATTAAACCATTTGGTTTACTAAAAGACAATTTACAACTTAAAATGAATGGACAGATTTTTCCCTTGTTTGTAAATTCGGCTTAACTTCTGACTCGGACATCCATTTGATGCACCATTTGTTGTGTAGCAAACCTAATGCATATATATACAACTATATAGTTTTCACCTTGAGTCAATTGTTATATTATATGGGTCAAAACTAGTCTCCAACAGGAACATTTCTACCGAAAATAACAAAATTTTGTGTTTGTAAATAATTCGACATTTCATGATTTATGAAAATAGGATTAGACTAATCATAATCACTTAACATTAGATATAATAATAAAAAATTATTCATATCACCTAAGA
The DNA here is from genome assembly GCA_949130495.1 of Sambucus nigra. Lineage (NCBI taxonomy): Eukaryota > Viridiplantae > Streptophyta > Magnoliopsida > Dipsacales > Adoxaceae > Sambucus > Sambucus nigra. The sequence goes on from OX422207.1 coordinate 615,017,906, forward strand.
TAAGCATGATTTAAATATAATTTATCATAATTATATCCGGGTTGTCACAACTTCCCCCTCTTAGAAAATTTGTCCCCGAAATTTAATATAAGGTCACTTACCAAACAAATGGGGATACTATTTCTTCATGCTCTCCTCCATTTACCAAGTTGCTTATTTAACTCCATGGCTCATCCACATAACTTTAACTAAGGGAATAATTTTATTTCTGAATACTTGATCCTTACGATCAATAATTTCCATTGGTTCCTCGATGTATGACAAGTCTTCCTTCAGTTCAATTGGATGAGTTTTCAACTGATGAGATGGATCTGCCAAACAATTAGGAAGCATCGATACGTGAAACACATCATGTAAACGGGATAAATTTGGAGGTAATACTAATCTATATGCCAGGATCCTAATTCTTTCTAGCACTTCATATGGTCCAATGTATCTTGGACTTAGTTTCCCATTTTTCCCAAATCTCATGACGCCTTTCCATGGTGAAATAAGCAGGAATACAAAATCTCCCTTCTAAAATTCCAATGGATACTTCATTTTATCTGCATAAAATTTGTACCTGCTTTGCGATATCTTTATCCGTTCCTGAATCATTTTAATCTTTGTTGTTGTCATATCTATCAATTCAGCACCCAAAATTTTCCTTTCACCTACTTCATCCCAACACAAAGGCATTCTACATCTCCTCCCATTTAAAGCTTCATACGGAGCCATATCAATGGTGGATTGATAAGTATTATCATATGAGAATTCCATCAATGGAAAATGATCATCCCAACTACCTTTGAAGTCAAATACACAAGATCGTAACATGTCTTCCAATATTTGAATTGTCCTTTCTCATTGCCCATCGGTTTATGGATGAAATGTAGTGTTGAACTTCAAACTTGTACTCATGGAATTTTGTAGACGAGGCCAAAACTTAGAAGTGAACGTTGTATATGTATCTGATACAATTGACACCGGTGCCCCATATAAACTCATAATCTCATCAACGTGCATATGTATATACTTGTCAACAGTGTAGGTGGTCTTAACTGGAAGAAAATGGGCTGACTTCATCAATCAATCTAAAATCACCCAAATAGAATCACGCCCCTTTGGTGACCGTGGTAATCCTGTAACAAAATCCATCGTTATATGCTCCCACTTCCATTATGGAATAGGCAATGACTGCAATATGAAAATCTGTTAGTAAAGCCGTTTAATAAAATTAAACTATTTAAGTAACTCCGAACAGTTTTTTGAAGAAACTCTTTTCTTAAAACCAAAACTAATTGAACACAAGATGTGTTGTATAAAAGTATGTACGAGATCTATTCAAGATTTGATCAGCGGGTTTATAAAATAGTTTAAACAAACTTTAAACCCAGTACAACCAAGAATGAGATGAGAAGATGTAGAAAGAGTAAGAACAAGATTTTTTACGTGGTAAAACCTCACCCAACTGAGGAAACATCCACGACTCCCTCTACGGAGTAAACAAAAAAAAATCCACTATAAACAAATTTCAACAGTTACAAACTATATAACAAACATACATACAACTCAGACCTATATAAGTTTAGGAATGTACCCTCTGGTGTCCTTATAACTTCTCTGCAGTTCTGATTGTTCATGTTGTCCTCCCAGTTTGTTAACTTCCAATTTGTTCAAGCTATTTACGGCGACTCTTTTTCTCAAGATCTTATTACCAACACTTTTAGTGTGGTAGAGTGAAAGTGTTTGTGTAGGTGCTCTCTAACACTTGCATGCACACACACACTTATTATGTACACACAGTCCTAACAAATTACATATAAGTCTATATGCAGTGATTTTTCTTTTTCTCTCTTCTCACAAAACTTAACTTTTTTTGACCTTTATAATAATCCCAGAATTCACGGCTATCTTGCTCAGAAGACGTATCAAGATCTTAATCAATCTCGGGTTTTGAAAGGATTTTTGAGATTGAAAACCATCAAGTGCGATTCCAAACTAGGTTAAAGGTCTTGTTTCAAGAGAACTAGAAACAGAAAACATTATTGTTGATTTCAAAGTTAAAAGCATTTATAGAAAGCAAATCAACAATATATTTCTCAAGCTGAGAATCAAAATATATAAATCTAAGTGTAATGTAACATGAAGTACATATATCTAAAATTTCTATAAAGTAAAAAATAGATCTAACACAAACTGTTTAAGCTGGATACAAGATCTAAAGAACAAAGAGGTTTCAGCATCAAATCAACTACCAACAACAACTCTCAAAACACTCAAACACTCAAGGTGGTGTTTGCAATATACAGGACTTGGAAAGAGGTTTTGATTTGAAAATGGATTTGACGATTTAGGGTTAGGGTTAGGGTTAGGGTTTCTAACTCTCTCTCTCTTCTGGTTTCTCTCTTCTCTCTCTTCTCTCTCTTTTTTCTCTCAAAGGATGAAACGAAAAAAGTCTTCGAAGGCTGAGAGGAAGGGTCCTTTTATAGGAGGCTGAGAAGGTTTGAGAGTAACGTTCAAAATCAAGGGTTTAGATTTAGTCATGGTTAATTGACTTAGATCCAAGGGTTCATGATATGCGGTGGTTAAAACTCACCTGATTGGTTCATAAGGGGTTCACAGGGATTATGAAAGGGCGCATGCAGATCGTTGATAAAAACGATCCAAGGGTTATAAACACACGCTGATTTACTCTCTATAAACACAAACTGTTTATAACACAAACTGTTTAAGCTGGCCAATTAGAAGAGATAAAATGCGCGTCTAAAATAATTAAAAACACACCCTGAAGTCTCTACCGCTTACGAATTCTACCCAAGGCAACTTTAAGTCAATATAACCATTAAGCCTTAATTGCAGAATGACCCCAAAAACTTTTAAAAATAAGTTTTAATTAATAAAAACTTATTTTAAAATGTTTATAAAATCCCAAAAAATATTTAAAAAGCAATATTAGGGATTTAAACACACTCAACATATGTACACACAATTATATGCAATATGACATGTAAATGATCCATTCTACTGTGTGTGAGAGTTCATAATAAGGTATAGATCACTTCAATCAAGGAAGATGAAATAGTAGTGTAAGCTCTGGGGTTCTTTGGATTCTAGGTTAGACATAATTTTGTCACAATTTCCAAACTAGATGAACACTTATACAATATAGACTTATGTGAGTCAAGAGTATAAGGTGCTTCAGTCTCCCCCTTTGGAAATATGAGACAAAATATCCTTTGAGTCAACTGGAACTCGTAGGGTAATAAAAGAAAGGAAACCTATTCCTACCAAAAAATCTATCTACCCAAATCCTAGAAACCAAAAGTGCATAACTCAACTATTTACAATTGAATACCCTATTACAACTGTTGAGAATAACTGTTCAAAAACCTGCAATAAATCACTAAGATCAATCTGTTTAGCATTTAGCATATGTAAGAATAGAGACTCAAATTTCTCCCCCATTTTGTCTCAAATGGACAAAGGGAAAAATAAAGAGATCAAAGAGATTAATCAGCACACACCATACCAATAGATTTACGCAAAGAAATAAATCGATTGTAATCTAAAGGTTTGGTAAACATATCTGCGAGTTGCAAATCAGTAGGAAGATAATTGATTTCTAATTCCTTAGTTTCAACTAATTCACGTATAAAGTGATGTCGTATTTTTATGTGTTTTGTTTGCGAGTGTTGAACAGGGTTTTTTGAAATATTGACCGCACTTTGATTACCACAATAGAGATGCAATTGGTTTTCTTGAATACCATAATCACTTAGCATTTGTTTAAGCCACAGTAATTGAGCACAACAGCTGCCAGCGGCTATGTATTCAGATTCAGCAGCTATGGAGGGAGGTGTTGTTATTTTCCCTTGGTTGGTTGGGGCTTACCGTTCCATGGAGAGCCTATGTCATTCTATTCAGGTAGGGGAGGTTTAGGTATCCGAGGATGTAAATGATGATTGGGTCAGTTCCTCTGGCAGTTGCGGGTGGGATACTTGGGGAATTTATTTTGTGAAGCGTTTGTATGATGTTTGGTCATTTATGGGAATAAATTTGGGACGTTTGTTTAGGAGTAGTTTGGATTTTTTGTTTTTTGGGGAAAAAAGGTTATGTTGGTGGGGGATGTTGTTTGACTCCCTATGTCGGTGTAATTATAACCGAATTTTTTTATCATTGAAATAAAGGAAATTTTAACTATATTGTTATGCCTCTTGATGAGTTTTTTGTTTGAATTATCCATGCCAATCGCTAAGGCATACATAATCCTTTTTTCATGTAAATAATAAAAATAAATTGTCATTCTAGGGCATAAGAAAAGAATAGCATTTTATGAAAAATATGGAGGTCATGCTCATGTGAAGCGTATGAGCTACCTACGTACCTCTGGGGGTTTTATAAATTTTCTTAGTTTTATTTTTGAAAGCAAAAAGATTTTTAGAGGATCAGGCCCCACTTAGTTCTGAGTAGAGGGAAAAGAAGATTTTTTTAGAATATAATGGAGATGAAAATAAGTGTAGCACGCTAAGATTAAGGTTAAAATTTCTTGAGATGGTCCAGGTTGACTGGACGTGCCATCTATTCTCCTCGATGTCGGTAAGCATAGCGGTGCCACCGGATAGGATCTTCTTTACAATGTAAGGGCTGCTCCAATTGGGCTTCAAGTTCCCTATAGGGTCCCATATGGGTTCTATGATTTCCTTAAGTGCTAAGTCTCCTTCTCAGACACCATGGTCCTTGACTTTCTTATTGAATGATTCTGCTATTCGGCGATGGTACCCTTGTATGTGATATATAGCTTTTAGTTTCCTTTCATCCAGAAGTGATAATTCGTCAAGACGACTTTGATTCTAGTCTTCCTCGCTAACTTTGGATTCAAGCATGACACGTAGTGAAGGAATTCCTAGATCCACTGGTAGGATTACTTCCATTCCCTATACCAAAGAGTAAGAGTATCCCCAATAAAGGTTCGAACAAAAGTGAGGTAGCCCCAAAAGGCGTAATGGATATTATCGACTCAATCTCGATAGCTTCCGATCATCTTACTGATGATTTCTTCGAGGTTCTTATTAACACCTTCGACTGCTCTGTTGGTTTGAGGTCGATAGGGAGAAGATTTGTGTCTTTGAATCCCATACTTTTCGACCACTTCCATGACTTCTTCCTCAAAATGCAACCCATTGTCTGAAACTAGCTCATGCGGGACCCCATATCGGCCGATGACTCGGCTTCTTCCCATTTACTGAAGTAGTCAATGTAAACCATGATGAACGCATGCATCTTAGAGGCATTAGGCATAACTTTACCTATGATGTCGATGCCCCCTATGAAAAATGGTTAGGGTTAAGTCATGTATAATTCTCATGGAGGCAAGTGGTGGAGGTTAAAAAACTGTTGGCATTTAAGGCATCTCTGAACATAGGTGATGCAATCTTGAATCATGGTATTCCAATAGTGACCTTGTCGGATGACTTTTCTTAGCAAGCATATGCCCATTCATGTGGGGTTCACACTCCTCTTTGTGGACTTTGTGCATAATCTTTTTAAAGTCAGACCCTGAGATGCAGTCTAAATGGTTTCCATCGAAGTTTATCTGAAATAGTGCTTTATCATAGATAATATATTGGGTAATCAGTTTGCGAAGGGTTGCTTGGTATTTAGTGTTAGAATCTTATACCTACCATACTTAAGGAGGCAGTAAATATCATAGTACCAGCAATCGGTTATATCAGGATCTTTTCCTGTGATGAGGTCAATGTGATAGCAATATGTTGGTTTATCTTGCTTATGGACTAGGAAGGGGGTCATTGTTATTCTTTTGGGTATTTCAACCATGGAGGCTAAAGTATCAAGGTCATCGACTATGTTGTTCTTTGCTCAAGTCAGGTAATGGAAGGTGATATTTTGTAATTGGAGGCCAATTATTCTAGTTGCTCATGGAAGAATAAGAGTTTCTCATCCTTGACTTTCCATCTTCTGAGTACTTGACCGATGGTGAGGGATGAATCCCCATAGATGTCTAGGTATCAAATTACTTTCTTGAGAGAGACTTTGAGGACTACATTGCATCCCTCGTATTTGGTCATGTTGTTGGTGTAGAGAAAATCCATTTTGATGGAAATATGAGTGTGAGAGTCATCAGGGGCGATTAGGAGTATCCCAATGTCATTCCATTTCTTATTGGCGGCACCATAAAAGAACATTTAGTATTGAAGGTCCTGTTCATAGGTACAAATGATATTCTCATCTGGTAATTCGGCGATCCAAATATTAGTTTCTTCCATAAGGTAGTCAGTGAGGTCTTTAGAGATGGCTCTTCCTTTAATGGCTTTCTGCATGGCATTCACAATATCAAATTCGGCTAGTAGCATCAATCATTGGGCCATTTGACTAGACATGCATAGTTTCTTAAGTAGGTACTTGATGGGATCCATTCGGGACACAAGTTTGATGGGAAATGTGAGCATATAGTGCCGTAATTTTTGGGTGACCCAGATAAGGGTGACACATGCTTTCTCTAAGGCTATGTAGTTATCTTCGTATCCGACCAACTTGTGATTGGCGTAGTAGATGGCTCTTTATTTATGGGTTTCTTCAAGGTATTGAGCCAACAAAGCCCCAGTTGCGGTGTCTATTACGGTCAGGTTTAGGAGTGAGGAAAGACCAGGCTATGGCAGCATGAGTACCAGATGTCGGGTAACGTATTGCTTGATTCGGTTGAAGGTTTCTTGGAACACTTTATTCCAAACGTTAGTGGAATCCTTTCATAGGATTTTGAAGATGGGTTCACAAATCAAAGTCAACTAGCTTATGAACCGACTGATATACCATAATTTTTCGAAGAATCCCTTGACTTCCTTTCCCATTCGGGGTGGTGGCATTTCGAGTATGACTTTCAGTTTAGCAGGATTTGCTTCAATCCCCATTTCACTAACAATGAATCCAACAATTTTCCTTTTGTAACTCCGAGGACACATTTCTATGGGTTGAGTCACATCTGGTATTATCGTAGTCTCTCAAAGAACTTTTAGAGAGAGGGAACATGACCTTCCCCATTCTTCGACTTAATAGTCATATCATCCATGTAGACCTCAACTTTCTTATTTATCAGATCATGCAAGATGGTTGTGGAAGCCCTGTCGTAGGTAGCCCCTGCATTTTTAGCCCAAATGGCATGATGGTGTAACAGAAGGTTTCCAAGGGGTGATGAATGCAATTTTCTCTTGATGATCTGGGTACATCTTAATCTTATTGTACCCAACAAAACAAATAACAAATGATTTGAAAGCACGACTAGCTGTGTTTTCCACAATCATGTCAATATTTGGTAGTGGGTAATCATCCTTTAGAGAGGCCTTCTTTAAGTCTCGGTAGTCAACACACATGCGAACCTTTCCTTTGAATTTCAGCACGGTTACGATATTGGCTAGCCATATGGGATATTCGATCACAAGAATGAAACCCAAATTCAACTATTTGACCACTGCTTCCTTAACCTTGTGCGACCATTCAGTGCAAAGCATTCACAGTTTTTGTTTGACCGGTTTGCATTCTGGGAGTGTTGGAATCTCATGCTCAGAGATCTCGGGATCAATGTTGGTCATGTCATCATAGGACCATGTGAAGACATCCCCAAATTCCTTCCGTAATTCTTCGAGTTGCACATGCTCATGCTAGTCAAGGGTGGATTCTATCCTAATCTCGCACAGTTGGCTACTACAACTGAGATTAACAATAGTTTCATCTTCATTAACATAAACGCGGTTATGTTATTTGTTATTAACCTTATTAAGATCAGTTAAGAATTGTTCATTTACAAAATCATCATCATCAAGAGTTTGATTACAATTAAGACAATTAATGCAAGGCACAACAAGATACTCAAAATCTTCATTTATTTCATTGTTAGGAAAAATAGTGTTGAGAACCTCATCAAAGGTTATCTCAATTACGTCAGAATAGGTGGAACAACAAAAGAAGAGGAAATGAGACAAACATCTGAGTTGGGTTGAATTTCAGCAGGCGGAACCAGCATAACATTCAAGTTGAGGAGAGGTACATTAGCAGCTTTGATCAAGCGGGATGGATCCGATGACGTTGCTCTTGAGTGGACCATGCAGAGGGTCATCCCTAGTGTCTGCAATTTGAATGAATCCTCATAGTCACTTCCCTTGAAATATTCGATAGAAACTATGATATTTTCAATGAGTGGTTGAACATGATGCTGGGAACTTTTGGCCCATGAGTATATATCTTGGAAAAACATCTCCATTCTAGGATTTATCTTCTCATCCACATGATCATACTACGGTTCAAGAAAAATACAAAAGGGTAAATATTCACCCTCTCTGATGAGAATTTCGTTCAAGGAATCTCTTGAGACAATTTTGGTGCTTTCTAGACTTCTGTTCAGCCGAGGTTGGTACAGAATTCTAAGCTCTTTTGCTGATGGTTGATAACCCAAGATACAAGGAGGAAAGACCTTCTTCAACACTATTGGTTCTAGTATTCCCTATTTTCGTTGTCCTAGCCCTAGTCCGGGCATGAAATGCATGTTTTTGAACATCTGTATCACATTGACGTTTCCATAAGGGTTATACTCTAGAGAAACTCTATCTTTAAAATCACCCCTGCTAGGAGTGGAAGAGGTTCAACTTCAATGCCTAACAGAAGCATATCATTTTCCACATAATGTATATCTAGTACTGGATTATTGGTACTTGCATTGTCGCAGTTATTGCCGTCGCCTAAGATGGTGATGTCCTACCCATTGGTGAAGAACTTCAGTTCTAATGTAGGGAAGAAGACACACCCTTAATTCTATGGAGCCATGGTCATATAGGCAATAGATTGAAACAAGATGGGATATCGATGACTTGGAATTCCATAGCAGGATTTACAGGGCAGGCCCTTATCATAAGTTTTATAGATCCCATCACTTCCCGACGGGTATTATCATAAGCGTGCACCATGACATAGGTTGGATCAAGGTCGCTCACTTTTAGTCCCAAGTAATTGAGGGTTCTCAACGGACAAACATTAAGAGCTTATCCAATATAGATAGGCAAAAATTGGACAATCTTTCCTATGACTTTGACAAAGATATTGAGAGCATAGTTATGTTTTGTTCCAATCTTAGGGATATGTTCTTCGGATAAGGAGAGAATTCTAGTAGAGGTTAAGGATTCGACCATATTCATTACTTCTTCTAGCATCATGGAAGGAGGGACAGTGGGCCCGATGAGTAGTTTGATCAAGGCATTCCGGTGCAGTTGAGAAGACATAAAGAGTCCCGATAGAGTGGTGCTATCTTGGGTCTTATTCAACCGATCGAGGATCTTATTCTCCTCGAGGGTCATTTCTGGCATATGAAGATATTTAAACACGTTTCCCTTGTCGATTGCAGATGTTTGCAAGTTTGGAACCTGGTAATGCCTCCCTGATCTAGCCATATGGTTTACATAAGGGGGAAAAATAAAAACCTCTTTCTTTTACATCTATCTCGGGTTGTTCATCCCCCCTTTTGATTTCTCCTAGCAACTCCTCAATCATTATCAATCCACATATGCTGACTATATAGATAGTCTTTTCTAGGATTTGTTCTTTATCTGAACTATGGAATTCGTCTCCCCATTTGGTGGAAACGACATTATTTTTCCATTAAAAGTCCATACACTCTACAACCTCAATGGCCTCTTCGTATAAATCCTCCCATTTATTAGGGATATGTATACGTGAAGGGACCAAGCGCCCTTATAGTTTTAAATCATCAAGTAGCTCAGACATTCTGTAAATTTCATTGGTCTGTTGGAATCAGTCTATCGTTATCTGGACAACATGATTTAAGATGACTTCATTGGTAGGTATGACCCAATTATCTTACTCTTGAGACCATTTATGAGCTTCCAAGAATAGTGTACTGAATCTCTGACACTCAATGGTCATTTTTGAGTGTAATTTTAGACCGAACACTAGAAGTTGGTTCAATAATGCTAAAAATTCAATATCCTTCTCTCTGAAACGGGTGCGAACACCAATGCATGCTCTAGTAAGAAGTGACATGGCCTGATTGGCAAAGAAGGTAGGGTGCAGGAGAAAATATGTGAAAACTTGGAGGGGTTTAGGGGAATATATGGGTATAATGGGTGATTTACTGGGTACGATCTAGGTAGATGGATCAAATTTTGAGTAATGTTCTAGGAAGATAGCATTTATATGATTTGGGAGTGGATTGTGGATAGTGATTGGTTTAGGATTTGATGGCAGGGCGATGATACCCCGGTCAACCAAACATATGATTACATTTCGAAGCTGAAAACATTAATCAGTGGTATGGATGACACTTTGGTGAAAATCGCAATGGGCATCTGTTTTGAAATTTTCGGGGAGTGGTTTTGTAATGTACGAGGGTATAATAGATTGATAAGATTTAGGCTTAAAAGGGATTGGTAAACATTGGATAGGGGAGCGTGAATCTCAGTATATTCTTTTTTTAGAGATGTTATTCATGGTTGAAACGGCGGTATAAGTAGGCTTCTCATACTTTTTGGGAGTGAACTATTCGAATACTTTCTTCGGCTGAACTTCTGTCCTGGCAAGACTTTTTTCAATCTCTACTCCTACTTCTCGAAGGGCTTGAAAATGAGGGTATTACTATCCTCCCATTGTATCTCAGACATGGGGTAATAAGTTTTTCTTCATAATACCAACTTGCTCCTCTTCGAAAGGCTGGTTGGTCATAGTGGTTACTTTCTCTCTCCACCTTGCTATGAAGTTACTGAATGATTCCCTCGGATTTTGTTTGAGCAGTTCTAAATCATGGCGGGGAACCTCCAACTCTTCGTTATACTTATACTATGGATTGAATTCGGGGGCAACATCTTCCTAAATGGGAATCCTAGACTCCTATAGAGATAAGAACCAGGGAAGAATGTTGTCATTCAAAGTCTGTTGGAACATTTGGGCCATTATTTCCCCGAAGGCACCAAGGTGATTCATGGATCGATGGTAACTTTGGAGATGAATAATTGGGGGTCCACTACCCTCGAATTTATCAATGTTAGGCACCCTGAACTTTTTTAACAGCATTGCTTTAGGATAGGGAGAAATATGGGTGTAATCCATGTAGTTTTCAGAGATTCGGACTTGGTCAAACTTCTTAGTCAACATCTTGAGGTCCTCTTTGACTTTGTTCAACTCTTATTCCTTTGGATAAATAACCACGAGTAGGTTAGCCCCTAGATGGGCAATATTTGGCAAAGGGAGTTGAGTTAGAGGCGACCTATTGGAAGATGGGCACGTGGAGCGTGCTAATATTTCGTGGGAACCTATATAGGCTTGGGTGCAGGCAGACCCCTACCGCTCGGGAAGAGGACCTCGGGAGAGAACATAGACCTAATTTTATTGCAGATCATGAACCTTGGTTTGAAGGTTGTCAATCTTAGTAGTGAGTTGGTCATTAAATTCAACTGCAAATTCAGTACATGATCTGCGTTATCGATGGAAAGCGGATAAACATGAATTCCAAATTCAGAGGAAGTATCAAGGTGAGTGACAGAGCCTCGGGGTGGTTCGAAGAAAGATCAAAGCCAATAAGGAGCCATGCCAAGGGTCGGGTATGTGATTGACCTCAGAAGGAGAAAAAAAATCGAATTTATTTTTGGAAGAGAAAGGGGAAAACTGTTATTTTGAAAAGGAAGGAAAATATTTTTGACTTTTTTTGGAAAGGATGAGGACAAAATGTTTTTAGGTAAAAGGTAGGAAAAACGCTTTTGGTATTTTTGATAAAAGAGGTGTAAGAAAGTGAAAAAGGTTCTCAACTTGATTATTATTATGTTTATTATGTTCTAACTTATATTAGGTTTACCTAAATGCAAAAAAATGTCGGACGGGACACGAGCCAGGGAAAATTGGGTTTTAAAATATGTAAAAACATGGTTGGACTTGTTGTCAGGCTCGTGGACAGGGTCCCATTTTAAAATAGATGAAATCATATGAAAATTTGTGCTACATGTCGACCCGTCATTTTGGTAGAGTTACGGGTAGAAACCGGAAAATTAAATATGAGTGCCCTATGTTTTATGCCTATATGAGGTTATGCAGTTATTGGGCTAATTGGATGGGTTCTACCTTTGGCATGACTTCCACGATATACGTCTTTCTTTTGAGGAAAATCGACACATTTGGACAAGCCATTTGATATACCTGATAGTGTATGTGAATTGCCTCACTATATACCTCGCAGGGACAGTACATGTGAGAGAATTCTATATACTAGATGTGCGTGAATGAGTTCCCTGTGATATACCTCCCATCATGACATCGGTCAAGCAGTAAAATGCACAGGGAAATCGTTCGATATATGTCAAAGGTACTTGACCATTGGAAGGTGAGATTCATATCTCTTAGGCAAAGTGCGACCTATTGGACCATCGCCCATGATGAAGTGACCCCCCAGTTATGGGACAAAATTTGGTCAATAGGCAAGCTCTTTGGTGATGTAGTGTGCAAAACTCATGATTCTTGATTAGTATATTATGGAGAGAGTATCTTTATTTAGCATGATGATCACTATACTGATTGGGAAGAATGTACAAGTATAAAAAGTAAATCTACATGGAGCATGAAGATTGTACTAAGCATGGATATGTAAGAGTGAGTGATGTGTGAATATCTACAAGTGAGTGTGTGTTAGTGAACCTAAACATGGAGCAACTACAAATGGTGTATGACAAGTATGAGTAGGCATGTATATATACAAGTGAGATAAGTGGAGGTGTGTGTTAGTGACACCTAAGCATGGATATTCTAAATGGTGTGTGCAACATGTGGATATAAGTGACACTATGTGTAAGTAGTGTGAAGTGTACAAGGACAGTACCTACAAGTGTGTGAGTGTGTAGTGATATATGAATGAGGTTTATATGTTCAAAAAATAATAAAGCAGAAAAAAAGGAACACATAGGTAGGTGCGTATGTACACAAGAAAAAAACAATAACACACATGTAAATAGATTCTAGCCCTCTTATGAAAATTAGTCCCTAACAAAGTCTCCAATATGTCCATCCCATATCTCTCCCCACTCTCTCCTTTTAGGGGGGAAAGGAGGGGGAAAAAGGTCTCGCGCCCGCTTTATCTAGAGGTGCTTCGATCGTCGTCGGTATGGGGTGAATGTAAAGAGATTGAGTCGCCAGCCTATTTTGCACAAAACAGGCAATAAAACATATTGTCACCTCAAGAGAGAGGCATCAAAGACAAACTGATGCTCATGAAACCAATAGTTCAATGGTTCGGGGGATAATTTACGGAATGGGAAGGTGTTAGGCACACATCCCTCCCTTTCAGTCTCTCATATATATATATATATATATATATATATATATATATATATAAATGGAGATAGGAATCACCCAACTCATACCATGTATAAAATAAAGTGGGGTCATGCATAGGAATGTTCCCAAAATAATGTTTAGAAAATACAATGAAGGCATTTGTCGGGGTATTGGTCGTTATAATGAAATGATAATATATGTTAGATGAAACGCTAATAAGGATCACAAATATAATATATATTAAAATAATGTATAGATGAAAAGGATGTAAATGCGAAAATGCAAAAATTAGAAAAAAATGGAAAATTGGACTCGAGTCTCAGGTTTTAACTCGAAATGCCTATGTAGCCTATCAAGGCATCAAAGTCCGTGCAGTTCGCATGTGGCATAAGGATGTCGTTTATCCCATTGATTCCAATAGGATTTTATTATATATCTGTGTGTAGAAAATGCGTTTTAGTTTTGAAAAATTATGATGGATAATTCCGTTGGAATTTATAGGTACAACCCTCTTTTTGTTTGTTTAACTTTTTTTTATAGAAAATAAAGTATATGCTGTATAACTAATAAAAAGGTGAGATATTAAGGTGTATGAACTAAAATAAAATCTAGATTAATAATCGTGTAACTAACGAAAAAATAATGAAATTAAAGGTAGAAAAGGATTTTTTAACCTTCTTTGGAGAATTTAGGCTTGACCTTAATCCTTGATGGACTCCTTTGAATGTTGAGATGAATGTTGGAGGAGAGAAAATGATATTTTTCCAAATTGGGTATGATAAGGATGGAAATGTAAGATGAAAAATGAATTTCACATAAGAACACGTCGTTGATTGCAAGAGAATGTTGTTGAGATCACTAATGCTGATGGATCTGTGGTGTCATTTTGGAGTGAGGTCATGCCATCAATTTATAGGGTAAGGGGATGCCAATAGTCATAGACTTAGTCATTACAATTGAGAGGTAACACTAGGAAACTTCCAATAGGCCGGGAATTGGACCTGCCAATTGGCAGTCTCGTGCAAATTTTTTTGAAAAAATGGTTGCAGAACACAATCCGTTGAACCAAATTGCGCACGGGGCATACATTTAGAATGCTAATTTAAAGACCTTAAAGACTCCTTTGGGATGCTCCCAGGTTCAAGAGTTGACTTTGGGTCAAACCTGGATCAGAAGCACTTATCGGTCATTTAGACAGGAGATCGTCGAATGAAAATGGATCATTTGTCCGAATGGAGAATCAGAATCGCGCACGAGGAGGACCATAGGAAAGTTTATGAGAGGTACTTCGATATTCCAAAGAGATTTTCTTAGTTCAGAAAGTTGACTTTGGTCAACTAGGGCTCGAAAGTATCTAGTTACCTTTTGGAGTAAAACGGATTGTTCGTCCGTACTGTAAGGCTAATTTGTTCACGGGGTGGATCATTGAAAAGGATATTCAGTTCCCTTCGAAGATTTATTCGATCTCGTTTGAGCTGAAGATTTGACCTCGGTCAAATGTAGATCGAGAGTGCCTTATGGCATCCTAATCAATTGTCGGGGGAAATGAATCGTTCGTTCGAATGGTTAGGCCATTTCATGCACGAGGCATACCTTTGGAAATGAGTTTCAATTCCCTTTGAAGATTCAAAGAGCTTTCTCTCTGACGATGAAGTTAATTGGGGTCATATCGGGGCCCGAGAGTGCCCGGTGGCCTTGAAATTGATTTTTGGTAAAATGGTTCATTCATCCGAATAGTTATGCCTATTCATGCATGGGGAAGATAGTTGGAAAGGGGATTCAGATTCCTTCTAACATTTGAAGAGATTTTGCTCTGACGATAGAGTTAACTGGATTCAAACGGGGCCCCAAAGCGCCCGAGGGCATCTCAATCAGTTTCGAAGTATGACCTAGGGTTCATAGTGAAATGGGGAGGTGATAAGGACCCAAGGAGAGACTTAAGGTGTCCTAGAATGTGGTGTCTACACCCCTTCCAGACTCTATTAATCCTCTTCATTTCTTCTTTAAAAACCCCCAACAATAACTCCATGAATTTACATCTTGCCTAACAAATGGTGTAAATGGGTTTTATGGTCTTAAATATGTTCAAGACTATAAAATACTTGGGTGATTTAAGGTGGAGGGTGGTGGTATTATGGCGGTGTAGGGTGTTTTATGTTAGATAAGGTCTCAAGAGAGAGAGAGAGAGAGAGAGAGAAATATAGTTGAAAAATCCCTAGAATGGGCCAAACTCACACTAAAATACCTCGAAACCCATAGGAGTCAATTTCCAAAAATGTCCAAAGCTCTATGCACAAATTAATCTGGTATTGTGGTGTCATGACATGTGTCCTAATGAAACGATGTAGGAATTGACAGCACTTTCCAAATCTACAAAAATTAATTTTTCGAATCTGGGCCGAACGAGAATGGATCTCATTTGAATGAGAACTACCATTTCATTTGAAACAAAATGAATCTCATTTGAACGAGAACGACATCTCGTTCGAACATGATTCGAACGAGGTTGGGTTTTCCATATAGAGATTTTTTGTTCAAAGGTTATTAGAAGACCGTTTGAACGAGATTTGAATCTCGTTCGAATGACTTGGAATATCACTCGAATGACCCTAAATGTTTATAATATTAATTGCACCAAGGCCACTATATTACTAAAATTGTACCCATAATTGATTTCGCAAGGTCTAAAGCTCATTTGGGTCAAACAAGGTTAACAAATTACATGGGTATAGTCAAAACAACCAAGGCGGGTGTTAGATTCTTCCCTCCTAAGGAAGTTTCATCCTTGCAGTTATTGATCCATTAATTCCCCAAGTTCTTGGGGTTTATAAAATCTTATTCTAAGTCACATGACTCTTTCAAGCCTAGGTCATCGAAGTCCTCAATCATTAAGAAGTCATCATAAGACCTTTCACAAGGGGCCGTCACCAAAGAGCTCGACACACAACATTTTCTAACGCTCACGACAGGCTAGCCATTAAATACACATAACAGTCCTCGAGTCTCCAATTACTCAATGATCACGCTCAATTAAGTCCAAAGGATCCTTTACTAACACCCAAAGCATACCGGTGCCTCATCCGGGAAACACTCTCTAGTGATTGACGTTTACTGAAAAGAAAAAAGACAAATGACTAACTCCTAGTACAATTAATCATCAAGAACCATTTTGAATCTTAGGACTACACATCCCAAGTTTCCTTAAATTTTTGAGTCATCCTTATGTGACACCCCGCCTAATTAAATACCGGGCGATCACTCCTTTATTAAATTAAAATCAAGGTGAACAGTTGGTTCAGTCTTAGCATCAGTGTCGTAAAAATAAACTTTTCCAATTTAACACCCTAATTAATTAAGCTAAGTGTCAAAACCTTTTTTAACCTTTCTGACCAATTTTATTTTTAAAGAAGAATTATTTATTTAATTAGTAACAACATTTTCAATAAGTAAGAATCATACAACAATTATCCTGGAACATAATCCAATTACTTTAAACATTCAACATCCAAAATCCCTACATTTAAAACTAATGTAAAACATCCATACTGAAATAAATCCCATAGTAATAGTACTAGAAATAACTGAAATACAAATGTCCCAATAAAATAGATAAATAGTGCAAAGGGCGACACATGCCCAATAAATGAGTATGATAAATGTGGAATCAAGTAAACGAAGTCGTCTATGCAAGTGGCCTGCAACTCCCACCTAAGCTGCAGCACGTTCCTTTAAAGGGATCCTAAGCAAGACGCCCCTGTGGCTGGGCAGCTATAATACATACATATATATACAAGAGAGAGAAAGAGAAAAAGAAACGGGTCAGAGCCCGATAGTGTGTTTGATTTAAAATACATTTAGCAAGTATTTAAGTTGATGCATGCCAATGTAACAACATATTAGTGCGTCACTCTCTTGAGAAATTCTCACATCTCTTCTAATGTGCACACCTATCGCACTAACCTTCCCAACGGTTTGTCTTATCATATAAGACGCTATCCTTTCCCAATGGTTTAACTTATCTTAGATTATTCGCAGGAGTCAAAATTTAACGATATAATTGTTTGAAAAGAATATTTCAATTAGTAATCAAAGTTCTCATTTTTAACTTTATAATACAATAAAGTTTTCCAGTGTCATATTATATTTTCTCAAAACAAGTATTTACAATTTGAGTCATCAACCATGTCCTACATATCACATCATAATAGGCAGTTCCAGATTTCAAAATTTCATATATATATTAACTACTCATAAGATATATATAGATATCATAACAGCACCCCAAATAAAAATATGGTGCGGGCATACTCTACTATCCGAAACCCCATATCACTCGCATTAAGGGGAATACATTCGGAATCACTCTCGAATTGTATTAACGCATAAACAAACAATATTGAGGCGAAGTATAGATTCCAAGTCTCTAAGAGGATGGTACATGCCTGCATCTCTTAGGACCATCTGAACTATCACATCGATAGCCTGTACCAAGGATATCTATCTTCTAGGGTACAAGTCAATATCCCCCATAAAGGTCCCATCGAGATAAGACTGTCCCAGCGCGGTAACCTCAGGGATAGCAAGTAGCGTGGGCATGATTTTCACACATAGATAGCATATGCATACACAATCATATAACTATACTAATATTACCATATCAATATTAGGTAAATTCTCAATTCCCATAATTATGACATTTCCATATTATCAAATTTTTTTAAACACTTATAACGATTCGTTTCTAACCTTGATTCGGTATTATTCCAACGTACCACACAACTCTCATGGCTTTATTCTCCAAATTATAGAATTCAGTAGGTATACACATTTGTCCCAAAGTAACCCTCTTACGTGTCCCTCTCTTTAAATCATAAATTTACCGACCCTTATGTAATTATCCTAAAATACAATCTTTGCCCGTCATCAAGGGTCCCAAAATTTATTCACATGTCCTACTGGTCTTCCCTATCTCCCAAAATATTTTATTAAGGATGCCCAAGAATTATATCACAATAAATTGAATTTAACTCATTTAAAAAGGAAATAGGAGTCTGCCAGGAGGGGTCGATTGATCGAGGTCTGGGGCTCAATCGATCGAACCTTCGATCGATCGAAGCTCTGGGCTCGATCGATCGATCAAGCAGGTCTGCGAAATCTGCAGAATTGCAGTTACGGGTTTTATCTTCTAACTTACACCAAATCCATATTTTACAATCCCAAACGTCTCAAAATTTGTACTACTAACATCCTAACATGATATCATACATTTCCTACGTAAAGCATGTCAATTTACGTTACTAAACATGGAATAATCATGCCATAATTCATTTAAATATTCAAGAACCCTATAAATCTCTAAATCATGGTTCCAATTTGTTTTTCTAGAAATTTCCTCTTATAAACATAATAATTTCGTGGGTAAATTCCTCTACATGGCAAGGGTTTCCAGAATTATCATTTAAACCATAACTACATGCGATTCCTCTCTCAATTCTTAGGTTTTCTTCCATAAAACCCATCCTAATCATTCCTACACTAATATGAAAGATGCATCAACGAAATATGCAAGATAAACACTTGCCTAGGATTTTCGATGTTCTGATTTGTAGATGTTTTTGGTGTGGTTGCGCAGCCCGTTGCGCGATCTACGCGTTGGTGGTGGTTGCGGTGCAAACGGGTGGATTTTGGGCCTTGGATTGCCTTGTAAGCTTTCTTCTTCCCTCTCCTATGGCCGTCACTTGTGTTTGAGTTTTCTAACCCTAGCTAACTAATCTAAATGGCTGATATAGGTTTCTGATTTTCGTGGGTTTAATTACCCATAAAGGTGAAATGTCCAAAACGCCCTCCCGGGGTACTAATTAGGCCTAAAAATGCCCCGAGACCCAAACTAAACCCCCGGGTACATTTTTCTGACTATCTTGACCCTTTCGGACGCGTTGGCGCACTCAAAATGACCATACGAATGACTTATAAAATATTCACTTTTATTTATCAATATTTAGTCCTGACGCGACACGGGCGCGTCTTGACTCAAATTTCCAAAATTGTCATTTTATTCACTCGTGACATTCAATATAACCAATATTACATATTACTTTGCTCATTAGTAATATTCAACAAATTTCATATAATTACTAACTCTCGTCACGTTAATAATTATAACATAATTAATTTCCGGATTTTTATTAAATAATTATCTCACATTAAATTTAATAAATCCCCAAATTAATATAGCATAAAAATATGGGGTGTTACACCTTACCACATAAACCACTTACACTTAGTACTAACCTTGCATTGCAAGACACTTACTCCGTGGAGTAACACACTAACCAAGTTTGCAATTATGCACCCGATTAATACTTTTATAATATACTTCCATGAACATAGGATCACTCTTGGCATCTAACTATGGAACACTCAACCAATCATTAGACTAATCCACTCACTTTGGCAAAATAACACTATATGCTATGTCTCCTCGAGTTCTAACACTTTATGATCTCTTCAAATCATGATTCTTATCTGATAACTAGAGTTGCTAGTTACCATATAAGGCAATCCATAAGACCGTTATTCCTAAGGAAAGAGGATACTGTTAGCAAACTGTGTTGCATAATGCACATCTATGCGTACACAAAACTTGTACAAATAAAGAGGTATTTAAAAAAAAAGTGCACCCATTTGCCAAGTTTTAATGATCACACCAGGTCCACCTGCATTCATGCTGAGCCAAGTCGTGTTATGATAAAGACGTCAATAAGGAACGATACCAGACCACCGAATCTTAACGAACACCACCTTCAATCATTGAAACCGAAGGAACACAGTCCTCGACTACCAAAACTAAAAGAACATAATGAATTGAAATGAACAAATAACTGTTCTCAGGGAATCTCATCCTCATGCAATAACTCTGGTTTGTCAAAGGAGAACCTATGCTAGATGCTCGAAGTCTATGACTCTTTTTAGGGGGTTCCCATTATATCCTAGTATATTCATACACCGTGGCTTATGTCACCAAAAGTGACGAATCGGATGATGAACCATTCATATTTTTGAAACAAAAATAACATATAAAACTAACATCCTTTAAAAAGTCAAACACTGGACTTTCCTCCTTAAGAATAAAGCTTCCTCCTTCCATCCTTGATACATGGGATCCACTCCGGTCGATGAATGACAAACCCCTTTGTCAACGCCAACCTTGTTCATCTCTCTATTTAACGTGACATCATGAAAAACCTAATGCACCTAGATTATTGTTTACTTTATCGTACCACGATAATATCCCTAGTATCTCCTTAGGCAGTGTACAACTAAGCGAGACATTCACCTTATTACAACCTCCAATGACAAAACGTCATCACCGTGCCTATCTCTTGATTCTACATATACTGAATTTACGTGATGGCCACACCATTCGCCATTAGCACTATAAGAATTTCAAGAACTATATAGGTTTATTCTTCCTAATTCGTACTTGTCTGGCATGACTTTCCAAGAACTAATCCTTGCCATTCAAGGGCTATTCTAACTTACATTGTCGACATATGTCGATATCCTAATCATGACTTGATATCCCTCCTAGGGTTCTATTTTCAAGTCCCTAACCATAACATCATTAATCTAAATTCCCAATGAATATCTTAGCACCCCATCAAAATAAAGTACGACTCTTCCTCACTAGCCATCTAATGATAAACGAGCAACATGTCCAATCATGAAGCTAATCGTCAATTACCATTAGAAGGTTACCTTGCCTATTTATATCAAACTGGATGACATCATCAAGGACTAAACGATTCGATTCCTTGGAATTTGACAAATAACCTAAGATCATTGCATGACCCTCAATACAACCATCATTACAACACTCTCACTCCATAACACCAAATTTGAGTGCTTATCAAAGGATATCAAGTACACCCCAATGTAAATGTCATCAAAAACATAAAAAGACTTCATCACCTACGATCCTCTGATAATGGGTATACTATACCGATTTCCCAATATATATTCCACGACTATGAGATACAACCTAGGATGGAATACAACTCTCCACACCTAGAAAACTATAATCATTGAACACCCCAAGCCATCACAACAAGTCAAATTTTATTCCCAAAGATGCCACATGTAATAAATCCCAAGATACTCTAAGAAATTCCTTAAATCATACTCACACCAAAATTGCATCACGTTCAGCCAATACTTGGGACTGTAAAATGGTTATGGTATTTAGATAAAAATATGATTTCCATTTTGTTTGAAACCCTGGCATTGGTCTACCTATGACCCTCTCCTCAAAACCCACTAAAGGTTCGAACACTTCATTCCAAATGGTTAAGGCCATACAATGTGCATCAGACCACAAGCTGACACTATTAAGGATTCTGGTAGGATATAGACATCGTATGAAACATATAAGCCTCAATTGCACATTACCAGCATCACAAGGGATCCTATTCCTTCATGTCAATTCATGTACTCTAAAACCACATCATGGAAGACTATTTAGGGTTCCCTCATATATCACTTCGATTTATCCTTGTTATATGCGCAACAAACTTACCACTAATTATTAGTAACCCACATCCTAACTTGTGAAATATATATACATATATCTATATAATAAGGAGTAGAATAGTTTTACTATTCCATAAGATGATAATCTATGTAGAGTTTAGGATTGAGCCACCAAGGCACTAAATTGATGGTGATATCACAATTCACACCATAATCCATACAACTCACCACACTTGATTTTATAATTTATATGGTATTTACAATTTTAACCCACTAAAACATACTTTCCCCCCTCATTTTCTTCCTAGATTTTTTATTGTGATTCAAACTAAGAGGCTATTTTCGCAAAACACGCAAAAAGTACTTTGATGCTGACACACAATCACTCACTCTCTCTCTCTCTCTCTCCTGTTCACTGCCCCACAACACGCAAACCGTACTCCCTTTCATCCATGCTAACTTCACGACCTCACATTCTAGCCTCCTCATTCGCCTATGTCTCTCTCTTCCTCGCTCTTCTCACACGCACTCACCCCTCATAACCTCCCTCTCATTTTGGGGCTTTTTTGAAACCCAATCTTCATAAATCGGCATCACCATGGAAAGAAACCATTCTTCAGGTATGGTTTTGTTTAGTTTTTTAGGGATTTTGTTATGTATATTTCTTTTTCAATTTTATTTTGAGTCTTTTTTGAATTTAAATTAGGGCTTTTGGTTATTTGTTCACTTGGGTTTCAAATCGCAAGCCATGAACGACACCACCAGGTATATTACTTTGTTACATTTAGTCTTCAAATCAATACTTGCTTTTTTTTAATTTTTTTTTTTATTTTGAATCTTTGTTGCATTTTCATTATGGCTTTTAGTTCTTTCTTGCACTTGGGTTTCAAATGGGATTTTGGGTATTTTTTAATCTTGATTTTGATCGTGTTATTAACATGTTTGATTTTACAAGATGGTTTCTCTGATGAGATTACTAAACCATATAGCCTTTTTTAGGCCTATTTTTCATACATCTTACGTTTGTAGAAGTTTGAGATTGTGAACTACCACCGAGGTTTTTTTTTTTTTTTTTTGGTTTCAAACTTTAAATATTGTGGGTTTTAAAACCCTAATGTATTTTAGGTTTGTGGTGTTTGAAAATTGGGGGAAAAGGATTATGGAGAAAAAAGCTATATATTGAAAATGGGGATAAAATTGGGGTTTCTTTGTTTTTAATCAAATCCCCGACTGTTATTTGGTATTTTATTGCTTTTATATATTAATTGTTCTTTTAGATTTTCTTTATACATTTTTTTGGGAAACTGTTAATTTGCCCGAAAATATGGGCTAAATATTACACCATTTTACTTCTGTAATTGGTATTCGTGATGACTGATCACAAATTTCTTGAATCTTAGTACTTTGTTTGTCATTATATTGACGTATGTTGTTTATTACTTCTGCATTGAATTTTTCATTGAGTTACTTCATGATCTGAAATTGGACATCAAATGTTATTGTTTGATACCAAGTTTATGATTTTCTAAACATTGAGTTTTCATGATCTGAAATTGGATATCAAATATTATAGGGTCGGGTTGGATTAGTCAGCTTCATGTAGTCTATTAGTCCAATGTATTAAGTACCAGTTAGCTAAAAAACTAATAGACTGTCATAACCCCATTATATTTGAAAACCGAAGAATATGTTGGAGCGAAAAAACAAATTTCTCCCGATGGCATGTTTTACCTAAGCGTAACCCAATTTGTCCCAAAGCCTAATCATGTTTTTAGTTAGAACCATCGGTGTGAATTTCATTAAATATGTATTAATTTTGATCTCGATTGCATTCAATTGATTCGACTTATCAAGGGATTTTTTGTGATGCACAAAAAAGTGGATTTGAATCAATGGACATCGTTACAGTAATAGTTTATTTATGGAGACTATAGAGCTTCTGATTCAAAATGTGCAGTGATTTTGGATGACGTACATGACATTTTTGTAATTCGGTTATGCTTATATGGTCGTTTTGGTTTCCTTCATATTTGGAGGACGAGATGTTAATTAAAATAGGAGGTACATGTGAGGTAAACTTTCTCTTTTATATACCTAAATTCCTCTTTGGTATGTGCTTTCCTAAAGCTTGAACATGCATAGACAAATCATTGTTATTATGTTGATATTTTTTTTTTGTTAGAATCAACGATGAACCCCAAGGTTGTTTTGGATGGATAGTAAGAAAAGTTGGATTTTACAAATTTATGTTCAAGTATTTGGATTTTCAAAGATTCATGTATAGTTTATTTGTGTTTTCAGGTTCCATCGGTGGATGTTTTCAATGGTATTAACAGTCGCGTAGACCAAAGGGAAGTGGAATTTCAATGGTATTGTGTCTCTGTAGCTGAAATAGTTTTTTACTTGAAGCCTTTTTATTTTGAATTTCAAATGTTTTTCTTCCCTTAATAATTATAAGGAAGAAGAATGGAAATCATAAAGGGATTTCAAAAGGACAAAGTTTGTATTTT
The DNA here is from genome assembly GCA_949130495.1 of Sambucus nigra. Classification (NCBI taxonomy): domain Eukaryota; kingdom Viridiplantae; phylum Streptophyta; class Magnoliopsida; order Dipsacales; family Adoxaceae; genus Sambucus; species Sambucus nigra. Next base: position 615,042,262 of record OX422207.1, read on the forward strand.
ATTACCTAATGTTTCTATAATTGATCGTTACTTGGAAGAGTTTCTTGAAATTGAAGGTCCTAAACATAGTTAGTCATAATATTCTTTGTATTTGATGAACTTGAAATGGGTATTTGTGAATGTGCACCATTAGAGATCATAAGAGCATCTCTTTTGTCTTTAAATTACCCTGATGATATTCGTTCTATTAATTTGATGCAGTGATATCCTATGAAGCACAACCGTTAAGGGTATCGAGGCTTTATTGTAACTATGATTAAAAAATATGTGCGTCAGATAGGTTGGATACTTTTCATGTTCTTAATTTTTATGTTTTTTGTCTGTTTTAACAATTGTCGGTGTTTGTACTGCTATTAATCAGTAAAATGTTATTAATCTGTGATTGCTTATACTACCTAATGGTGTTTGTATTGCTATTAATCTGTAATTTATTAAGACCCAGCCAGTATAATGAAGACCCAACCATAATTGACGCCTCTTCGATACACTTTGGAATTTTGTTCCTTTTCCCTTTTAGACGCCTCTTCGATACGCTTTGGCAACACAAAAGAAAGTTTTAGGTTTTGGCATCCCCTCTGACATGTGCAACACTAATTAAGGTTTTACATAGATTACTGAATATGGCAACAAAACTTGCTGGGATACAAAGTGGCATTCTTATGTTGTGATTATAACCTCCTAAATAGGTTCTCTGATTATATTAATATTTGCTTCAGATTCAGTTTATTTGCTCTATCATTTATTTAATTGCATTATTTGTTTGTTGAATAACTAATTCTATAAGTTGCAGTGTACGACAACCTTCCATGCACTAATATTTGTGAGGCCAATTCGAGAACTTGGTAATCGAATTTCAAGGAGAATGTGGATTGAAGTTTCTTACATTTCCATCCATCTAAGGGTAGATAAGGATGTGTGGATGAGAACAAGGTGTCTCACCACTAATATTACAGAATTATAACCCAAGATAGGGAGTCTCACCCTGAATACTTCACCGGAAGGTTGAATATGAGTTATGTTCAACACATGCTTTCAGGTAAATGCCCACTTATGTAGTAGAAGTGTCAAGACTCCTGAGCAACTCTGTCTATTTTTTTTGTTTTTGTACTATTTTAAACACATTGCAACTCATTTGTATTTTGAATCTAATATCGAGTTCACATTTAATAGTTTGTTATTGAGTGCATATTGTAGCTCTTTGGGTTTTTAAGGACATTGATTTTTCAATCAAGTTGTGTCCCTTCGATCACCAATTTTTCAACTAAGCAGTTCCTTACAGATCTTTAGACCATATTGGTGTTTAATATGTAAAATGTTTCGGTGATTTAGTCGTGCATATTCATTAATTTAACGTCATTCGAAGTGAGGTAACTTTAGTCATAACTTCAGTCATTCTTGGAGTTTCCTCTCATAGCCAATAGAGAGACAAATATATTGGAGCTTCTTCTCAAAATCACTTGAAACTTCTTCTCACAACCACATGAAACATGTATGCACTTTCTTATAGCATTTAAATTTACAGGTCAGTTCCAATTGTTATAAATGATTTCTTACAGTCCATCCGAATTTGTTTTTTACAGGTCATTCAAATGAAAATAGTGGTTTTGAGACGATTTCTTACTCTCTCCATACGAATAAAAACAGTCCACTCAATTTTAAAGACTTTTTACTCACCATCCAAATGAAAAGAAATGTTAACAGTCCATGGATTTTAACTGCCTACTTATGGATATATTCCAATTGGACTTCCTAAAATCGCACTCAATGCATAAGTGGGAATAAGTAGGTATTTAAGTTTCACTTTGTTGACATAATTTTTTTCCTCTAGCTAAGATTATCTATGAGTTGCACAAGATATGGTTTTTGTTTCAAGTTGAATGTGCCATTGTGAAAATAAATGAGAATACTTCTATGGCTGAATTTTTATTGTTTTGGGATGAGATGGGATAAGAGAATCAAAACCCATAGGTTTCTAAGATTCATGATTTGTTTTACTAATAGTTATACACTTTGTGTTTTTTTGTGCTTATGTTTTGTTTTGATGATTAATGTTGTTGTTCATCAATTATTTTGCTGATCGAGCCATAATCCCTCTTCAAAATCATAGCAGGTATACTCTATGTTCCCTCTCTCATCATTGGGTTTAAAATAACATTTAAATTAGTGTTTTTGAAACCCTGTATTTTAGTTAGGCTTTTGGTCTTTATTGTTTTCATATGTATTATTTATTTATTGAAAATAAGGAACTATTATTCTAAAAACAGTAAACTGTTATTCTAAGGTAGTGAACTGTTATTCTAAAAATAGTGAACTCTTAAACACAGTGACCTAGGTTCGATTATGCAAAATTTCATTCAAATTAATTTAAGAACATCAATTTATTATTGCAAGTACGTGCCTTATGGAAATGGATGAGCCTTTATCAATGTATTAATTATTCATCTAGATGTTCCTCTCTCCATAATTCCATGTCTGCAATGATTCTTGCCTTTAAAATAGTACCTTGATGTATGTAAGTGGTCCTGAAAATCATATACTTCTTTACTGACTATGTTTAGCTTCATGGAAATAAATTCTGAATTATGCTTTTCAGCGAACCTTAACCGGTAATTATATAAACCGCATTAAGGAGGTAGAAAAATATATTACAAATATGATAACAGTAGGAATGGTTATGAAAAATAAAGAGTTAAAGCTGCTTTTTTAATTTTTTGGGGTGGTTAGGGGTGGGGTTGAAATTGAAAGTATTTCCCCCGGAGATCTAATTCATAGAAGGGTGTATGGAGATGATGTCATCTGGTACATTAACGATCCTGAATATCATTAATAATGTGCGACTATATATCTTCCCTCTTTACCCCGAACGCTCCCAACAATGAGACTATTCAATTTGTTTTTAACAATGTCCCCTCTTAGTTACAAAAAAAATGAATGCTAACCTGATAGTGCCGTTGCCAAATGATGAAAGCCTATTCAATTTTCCTTTTAACTCGGTCTTCATCTTTCTTACTTAATTTATAGTGTTGATATTTGGTGCCTTTTAATTGCCTCAGGTTGGCTTCTTAAGAATTTTCATTTTAGTCGGATTCATCTATTTGATAAATAGCATTAAGGATGTTATGATGAAGAGTTTCTTTTGGAGGTGGTGTGATCTTGGTAGGTAAACTCTTAGACTCTCTCTTTCTACACATTTTATTTGATAATTTCATCAACATGTTACATTCACTTTTCTTCACTTGCATCTTTTCATTAAAACATAGTTAGGGAAACCATACAACGACAGATTTAAGGACTGCAATGTTAGATCTGGTGGACTTTATTTTGGTCATTTGCTCTCAGGTATACAATGATTTCATTTATGCAGTCATTTGTTCACTCAGGTATACAATTTATTTTGGTCAACTACATTACCCTGTGTTTATCATTACCTATATAGTATTGCGTACAAGTCAGTATTGTTGTATCTCTTTAGTACATATATTGTGTTTATAGTAGTAATACTGTATCTCGTGGTATATATCATGTGTTATCATTACCTATAAAGTTAACTCGGGAGACTTCATAAATCTTATTTGTAGAATATATGGATTTGCAAAAGAGAAGACAATTGATCCTTATTTATTGTGGGTGAATGCGTGTGGTCAATAGTATCAAATATGGATGCTACGTTATTGTCAACTACCATATATGGTCACATTTTCACATATGATACCGAGAATTTTCTATTTACTTTTTTGTTGAATCATATTTTTTGTCATTGTTAGGTTTTGTTTTTATTTTTAATACATTATAGGTTGGGTGACTTGCGTTTCTTCTTTACCTTTTTCCCAGATTTGATGGTAAAATATTGAAATTGAAGTCGTTGCAAGTTCTTAGAAATTCTATACATCTATCTTCAGTTACTGTGAACTTCATGCTACCTTTTCATAGTGGAACCCATTACACATATTTGATTGGTAGTTATTTGTTGATTCATGGGATGACCATCTTTTTTATGTTTTAGGTAGCTTCATTTAAGACACACACACACACATACACACACAAACAATTATTAGTGGAACATATTAGGCCTTTTCAATTGAGTCATTTTATTGCTTTAAATTCAAATGTTGATCATTGTTATGTCAATTCCAGTGCTATTATCTGTTATTTCTTGATTCCAAGAATGGTAAAAGTTGGATTGTATACTGGTGCTATAATCTGTTATGTCAGTTGCAGTGCTTTCAGATTCTATGTCATTCATCCATATATAAAATTTGGCATATATCCTGTTTATATGTGTGTGCGCCCCTAAGATTCATTTCTTTCCTCAAAATTTCATAAGGTTTTTGGTGGTTTTCATTTAGGAGTTGGCCTTTTTTTTTACCGCAATTTGACATCACTAACAAATCTTAGATGCATAATCTTCTTTATGTTGATAACAGATGGCAAAATGGCATCACGTTTCGGCTCACAGACTATTATAGAGTAAGTGTGACACTCACCCTCATCAGGTATAGTTGAGCCAGTTTGTCAGTGCAAAAATATTCCGTTTACGGGGGTTAGGACTTTAGAATTTTCTTTGTGTTGTAATTTAACAAGTCATAATTTTTTTATCCTAAGACTCATTTTACTCCTTCATTATAGTTTGCCCACCTTAATACCAATAAGAAAGAGGAAATTTTGAGAACGTTTTACATTTTGGCACCATAGTTGTATTATAGTTTGACAACCTTAATTAATAATCCTTATGTAGGTGCGATGATGTGACATGTACCTAAGATGATCTAGCTTACAGTAGGCATGAGGTGTGACACATGTGAGTTTCTTCACACCACTTTGGATGTCAAAACAAGTGAGGTACACAATATATTGTTTAATCTGATCTATTTTGAGATCATTTTTAGTAAGAATAATGCAAATAGTCAACTAGTTTGTGCAAATAGTCAAATAATCAACTAATCACGATATTCATGATATTTGTAGGTGATCTTCGATTATACATGCAGGAGGGAGATGAGATTGAATTTCTTCAGTAGATCAAGCTATCTCACCATTGAAGATATGGACATATGAGTGATATTAATTAGGAATCAAACGGGATCGTCATATCTTCTTTTTAATACTTTTGAGATTCTTTTACCTATAATGGTTTGGTGTGTACTCATACTTGGGGTTTATAAGTGAATATTGTTAAATCGATGATGTGATTTATACGATATCCGTGATGGATTATTATTATGGTATCTATTGTTAGAATACTTTTTTATTTTTTTAAACATGGTGGATAGTCCTATAAATAAAGGAAACTTTGGCTAAATTTTTTAAATTGTTGACACATTGTAGGAAAAAAAAAATTTGACTTATGTATTGTATATTTATTTTGACCATAATTTTGTTGGAATTTTAACATAAACGATTATTGTTGTCATGGATTATAATTATCTTAATTAGTTCAAGTGTGGCGTAGTATATTCGATATATTTGCATAAATATTATATATTTATTTTGACCATTGGAATTTTAATGTAAACAAGTATTGTTGTCATGGGTTATATTATCTTTATTAGTTCAAGTTTGGCGTATTGTGTGTGGGTACCCGAAATTTGAAAGATGGGCTTAGACGAGTAGCCTAATTACAGCGGCCCAAAGTCTAGACCCTCCCTATCTTAATCGGTTATGATTTAGTCTTCTCCCATGTTCTCGTTAAGAGGGGTTCTAGGAGAAGATGGAAAACGTGGGGGAGTCCAACACCCCCACTCCCTGAAAATGAACATGTATATAATAAACCCTAGGTCCGGGGCATAGGACACACTGTATTCTCTGTAATCACCTTTGTTGAACCACGTACATCTTGTGTTGTGTGATTGGCATTTTGTATTCCTTATTTTGCTTGGTGATTGAGTTTCTCTTATCTCTTTGTGTTGAATAATAATTGTCACCACAATTGGCGCCGTCGGTGGGAACCATCTATCTTCCCTGAGAAAGCCCACACCAAGAAAAGAGTTAGAAATGTCTGCTCACAGTAGTAATGCTCCCCAGGCAGGAGATATCCAAGAACCACCTGCTCCTCGCAGGATTAGATCCGAAGTTCGGCGTTCGGATCAGAGGGCTCGCTTGGAAAGGCCAGCCTCATAAGAAAGCCAATTACCAGCGAGGTCCACACTGATATCCAGGATGATCGATGCATATGAGGCGAGGCTTCATGAGCAAAGGGAGTCTTCTCGCAAGCACGAAGCTGAGAATGCTCGCCTCAAAAGAACATTAGAAAGAATGGAGAGAGAACTCTATCAGGTACCAAGAGACGTCCATACCGCACTTCTAGCCCTCAGGCGAGCAAGTCACATAGATGAAGAAGGAACCCCAGGCGCGGGTCCCAGAAAACTGAGGAAAATGAGTCAGTGGACGACCTGCTTGAGAAACTGCGACTAGCTCCCAATCATAAGAGCCCAGATCGTAGCAATGAAAACATATGAAGTCTGGTCCGAAGGGAGATGGACCAATACCCTGCACATCACGGTACCCGATCGACCCGAGAGCTCATTAGGCGAGCTCTCAAAACTCAGATGAAATCACCTTTCTCGAGGGAAATAGAAGAAGAGGAAGCCCCCAAGAAGTTTGCTATTCCAAGGTTCAAAATTTATGATGGTAAGACTGATCCCATTGATCACGTCAGGTAGTACCAGGAGGCCATGACCCTCTGGAACCATCGAGACACGCTAATGTGCCGAATTTTCCCCTCAAACCTGCATGACGTGGCACAGAAATGGTTTTAAAGGCTCCCCCACCGCTCCATCAGGAGTTTTAAGTCCCTGGACGAACTCTTTACAGCCTGATTCATTACTAGTAGCTCCCATACCAAGAGGATGGATGCTTTGTTGATAATGAAAAAGATGCCTCAAGAGACCCTCCGAGACTATGCGAAGAGGTACTGGGAGTTATTCAACGAGGTCGGGGACTTCTCGGAGCAAGTGGTAGTGGCCTCTTTCAAAATTGGGCTACCCAGCTCTTCCCTTCTATACCAGTCCCTGACAAAGAAAGAAGCCATGACCATCGATGACCTAATGGGCCGCATAGAGAAATATGCCAAGGTGGAAGATGTTACCTGCCCCATCACAGGGGAAAATGGTCGAGCTAAGCTCGCTGCCAAGGGCAGTGACAAAACGGAGAGCCAGAAGAAAGGAGGAAAGAATGGGGGCAAGAATGTCTCCAAGAACAGAGGCAACAATGATGTGTCGAAAGCATTTCAGGCGGTCAATATAGTCTTCAGAGAACCAATTTACAAAATTCTCGTAAAAATCAAAGATGAGACATTCATCAAGTGGCGTAGGAAGATGGGAGGAGATCCCTCGAAGAGAAACAATGCGTTGAGATGCGCTTTTCACAAAGAAGGAGGACATAAAACCAAGCATTGCAAGGCTCTTAAGTCCCATCTCGAAGAGCTGGCTCAGTCCGGGCATCTGAATGAATTCGTGGAAAAGAAAGCAGAGAAGGTTGCTACCCATTGAGAAGCAAGGCCCGATAACGTTCTTGAAGACGATGCCGACCATGAATTTGTATTAATTCATTGGGCATCAGACGTGAAGCAAATTCAGGGAAATTCAACTCGAATGGAGGTAAAAAAGCTTACAGTAGTGATGACAGCTTTTCAGATCGATCCAGTGAAAACACAGTCAGGAAAGCATCGGTGAGCAGATGACGTCGAATATTGTAAGCATATCGTATTTACAGATGAAGATCTGGAGGGAGTGAGGACCCCACATCATGATGATTTAATCATTACTCTCAAGATAGCGAACTATGATGTCGACAAGTTGCTCGTAGACCAAGGAAGCTCGTCCGAGGTAATGTATCTTGACATGTTCAGTAAATTGAAATTAAGCATCGTTGACCTAAAGGAAGCTACTGTCCCTTTGGTTGTCTTCACTGGAAAGATGACTATTCCCTTGGGAAAGATCGTGCTGCCAGTAAGGGCAGCAAATATTTCTAAAATGACTGAATATCTGGTGGTCGACATTGACTCGCTATATCAGGCTATCCTCGATAGAGGGTGGCTACATGCAATGAAGGCAATCTCCTCGACCTACCATCAAAAACTCAAGTATGTGACCAAGCGAGGAGTAATGGAGATCCATGGCAATCAAGCGATGGCAAGAAGATGCTTTATAGCATCCATCCGCCCAAAACAAGAGAAGAAGGACAACAAGTCCAGCGAGAAGGTTGAAGAATAAGGAGGTCTGATACATTCGAAATAACAATTAAAATACGAAAGGCCCAGAGTAGGGGAGACCAGGCTCCTCCCCTCTGAACGTGTCATCGAGGACCTGGAGGAAATCATAGCTGAAGATTGCGACGATAACAGGATCTTCTTGATCGGAGATTCCCTCATAAACTAGGAGAAGAAGGAATTGACGATTCTGCTAAGAAACAACATAGACGTCTTTGCATGGGAACTATACGAGATTCCTGGAATTGATCCTAGTATGGTTTGTCATCAGCTTCATGTCGATCTAACCTTCAAACCAATCGCACAGAAAGCACGGCGAACTGCACCCGAGAAGGCAAGATCCGTGGAGAAAGAGGTTGAAAAATTACTGGATGCATGATCCATACGAGAGTTCCAATTCCCCAAATGGTTATCAAACCCAGTAGTAGTTCCAAAGAGCAACGGAAAGTGGAGAGTCTGCATCTACTTCACTGACCTCAACAGGGCGTTCCCTAAAGACAACTTCCCTCTTCCAAAAATCTATCAGCTAGTGGACGCCATAGCAGCTCACGAGAGAATGAGTTTTCTGGACGCATACTCAGGGTATCATCAGATCCCATTATACGCTCCAGACCAGGACAAGATAGCATTCATCACCACCATTAGATTGTACTGTTACAAGGTCATGCCCTTCGGGCTCAAAAATGCTGGGGCAACCTATCAGCAACTGGTCACCAAGATGTTCAAAGATCAAATGGGAGACACTATCGAAGTTTATATTGACTATATGCTCGTCAAAAAAAGGAAAAAAAGGACCACCTCTCAAACCTAAATCCTCAGGAAATACCGAATGAAACTTAATGCGAGCAAGTGTCCTTTCAGTGTCTAGTTAGGAGAATTTCTCGAGTACTTGGTCAGTAAGAGAGGCATCGAGGCTAACCCAGAACAAATCGATGCAGTAAGTAGGGGACAACATCCTCGCACCATCCGTGATGTACAAAAGCTCACTGGCATGCTCGCTGCCCTGAACCGTTTTATATTCAAGTCCTCCGAGAAGTGCAAACCGTTCTTCCAGCTCTTGAAGGGAAACAAAGTAATAGAATGGAATCAAGATTGCGCATGGGCATTGGATGAACTCAAAGCTTGCCTTAGCTCCCCACCACTGCTCGTCATACCAGAAGAAATAGATTCCTTATACTTATACCTCTCCGTTTCTGACCACACTGTCAGTTGTGCATTAATGTGCGAAAAAGAAGGAATCCAGCACCCCGTTTACTACGCGAGTAAAACCTTATTAGAGGCTGAGCAACGGTACCTACCACTGGAGAAGCTCGCCTTTGCACTAGTAGTGGCTTCAAGAAAGCTTAAACACTACTTCGAAGCCCACATCGCACTCCCTTAAAGCAATCCTAAGGAAGGTGGATTTGTCAGGCAGACTGTCTAAATGGTCAGTCGAGCTCGGACAATTTGATATCCAATTTCAACCAAGGAACGCAATAAAGGGGCAGGTCCTTGCCGATTTAATAGCCGAATTCACAGGCGAACATCCCCTCGACCAACCTCAACCAGGGAAGTAAGGAGAGAACCACGCAACGAAGGGAGTCTGGAAATTATTTGTTGATGGATCCTTCAACTCAAAGGGGGCAGGAGTATGCATTGTCCTCATCACCCTGGAGAATATAATCCTCGAACAGGGTATCAGGCTTGGATTTGCAGCCTCCAACAACGATAAAGAATATGAGACTTTAATAGCCGACCTCCAGAAGGCACACACTTTGGGGTCAAAACACTTACATGTGTTCGGCGATTCGCAATTGGTCTCCAATCAGATAAGTGGAGACTACAATGCAAAGGATGAAAGGATGGCAGCCTACCTCACCTTGGAAAAAAGGCTAATGGATGGCTTCGAGAAATTTAGCATCTAGTAGTTTCCAAGAAGCCAGAACAACCATGCTGACGCCCTAGCGGCCCTGAGTTCAGCAATCGATTCCGATTTAAAAAGGAAAATCCCCATCGACTTCCTCTCTCATTCGAGCATTAATCGTGACAATGAACTGCCAATCGTGGAATATGTGCTCCAAATTGAATTAGCACCTAGTTGGATCGATCCTATAAGGGACTATTTGAAGGATGGTATACTTCCGACCGATAAGAATACTGCTCACCAGATAAGAGCCAAAGCTGCTCGCTTTCACTTATCCCTTTAGGGCAAGCTGTACAAAAGATCGTTTTTTGGTCCCTACCTTCAATGTCTTCACCTAAGGGATGTCTAGAAGGTTTTACATGAACTTCATGAGGGAATTTGTGGAGGCCATATTGGAGGAAGATCTCTGGCTTTTCGAACAATGAAGGAAGGCTATTGGTGGCCATATATGCATAGGGACTCTGCGGCATATGTTCGCAAGTACGAGAAATGTCAACCTCATGCTCCTATGGTCCACCAACCTGCTAGCGACCTAAAATCACTTTCCAGCCCATAGCCATTCGCCCAATAGGGAATGGACATTGTAGGACCACTTCCTACCGCTACCGGTAATCGCAAGTATCTATTGGTCGCAACTGACTACTTCACCAAATGGATCGAGGCAGAACCCCTGGCGAACATCCGAGATACATATATAATAAGATTCATATGGAAAAATATAATCACCCATTTTGGCATCCTCAGAACCATCATCACTGACAATGGAACGCAGTTCGAGAGCGGCTCCTTTAAGAGCTTCTGTGAGGAGCATGGAATCAGACACCATTATAGCTCGGTGACCTATCCTCGGAGCAATGGCCAAGCCGAGGCTTCTAACAAAATTTTGATCGATGGATTAAAGAAACGATTAAAGCGAGCCAAGGGTGCATGGGTAAATGAACTACCGCATATTCTATGGGCCTACCGTACCACTCCACGACGAGCAATGGGGGAAACCCCATTTTCATTGACGTATGGAATGGAGGCAGTCATCCCATTAGAAGCAGGCTTTCCAACAATGAGGTCCAGCCTTATCGACCAGGGTCATAATGATGCAGCATTGCTCGCTGAGCTCGACCTAGCCGATGAGCACCGAGAGCTAGCACTAATGAAACTAGTGATCTATCAACAACAACTCACACGACACTACAACTAGAAGGTTAACGCAAGGGCATTCCGAGTTGGGGACTATGTCCTAAGAAAATTCTTGGGCAGTGCAGTAAAACCATCGGACGATAATCTAGGGCCAAACTTGGAAGGACCATTTAAGATAACAAGAGATAATCTGCAAGGTGCCTATCACTTAGAAACGCTGGAAGGCAGAGAGATAGCCTGAGCATGGAATGCATCCAATCTCAAGAAATTATATTTTTAGATTCTTCTTTTATTCTTTAGTTATGGAACTGGAAGTTCATTTTCCTTGTCATTAATAAAAAGTTGTTTGGCAGTTGCATTCTACGAAGTATCAGTTAACTAATTTACAAGGTGTCAACATATAAACTTTACAACCCACACACCATTCCCAAGTAATAGGCACACTAATCATTACACTATAGAAGGGAAATGACCCTCCTCAGGTTTTCGTTATGAAATATGAAAGACCTCTTAGCATTTCCCCTGGAAAAATATGAAGCCGTACAGGAGATGCTTAGGCAATATGGCCAAGTCAAAATTATTAACCAAACAATGTTTGGTTGAATAAAATCCTGATCGGATAGAGCATCCAACACGCCAATTGCCCCACTTAGGCCTAAGGGAGTATGACGACACAACCTAAAAGGTAAAGTGAGGAAGAATGGTATCTCGTTGGCATACTGGACTGGAAGGACACTTACTTGATAATACGAGCATACAAATCTAGTCAGCCAAGATAGGCTCAAGATTTTTTAGTAAAGATGTGGAAGATATAAGACACTTGTTTAGTCGGAAAATTTTCGCAAAACATAAATTTTATATTAATTCATCACATTTACAACAAAAACAATACATGTTTAGTCGACGAGATCGCCCAAAACATCAACATTACGCTGCTTCATTACATATATATACAGAGTTGCTACTGGAAAAATCTCAATGAGGTTGAAGCCTCTGAACGAGATAATCAACCACTTGAGCTCTTCGACCATCATCGGGAGGGGGAAATAACTCTTCCACGACTTCATTCGCATCCGACTCCAATAGCTGCTGAGGGATGGCATCAATGGGTATCCACAGATCATCTCTCTGGAAGGGGTTAGGCATTCGAGTGGAAAGAGATATTTCATGTCGATACCAGAGCATTGAGTTCCTTGGAACTTGCATGTCACACCCTAACCCCATTAGGATATAATTAACTAGATAGTTTACAAACAACAATTATAATTTATTTATTATTTAGGTAATACATATTTAAACAACTTCAAGGTTAAAATGCGGAATATTAAAAAAATCCAATCATTTTAAGGAGACATAATTTCAACATAACTCACATATCATTTAACTTAATTACAACTAGTGCAGATTATAAAACAAGCTAACAAGACCCTACTTCTATGTACTCAAACTCCTAGACCTGGCAGCGGCAGCTGAAAACCTGAAAATGTAAACATATAAAACCATGAGTTTAAAAACACAGTGAATGTACTACAGCTATCTATAGTAAAAGTACTATATTAACATATCAACATAACAATATATACATCTCTGTGCCAAATTAGGCCATATACATATCCGGAGTTAATAAACCCCACATCTCCTGCCCGTAGGCAATGATCATATCCATAGGTTTTAAAAACCTAACATCTCCTGAATTGCATAGCAACTCAACATATCCTGACTTTTATAAAGTCATAACATCTCAACATCTCTTAGCTTTTAAATAAGACATAACATCTCAACATCTCTTGTCTTTTAAATAAACCATAACATATCAACATCTCATGACTTTTAAATAAACCATATCATCTCAACATAGGCTATATATATGTCATATCCAAAATCAACTGAGTAAGTACACTCACCTTGTGTTGTCAACTATGTATTCACGTTTCCCTCGGGTGGAGCTGAACTTGGTTGATTTGACCTTACACCTGTTAATCCAACTAAATGAGTATTGAAACTCAATCATAACTATTATCTTAATATAATTATGTAACTTTAAATAAGTACACAACCACAATATGATTCTACTCAAGTCATATTCCATGAAACATATATAAAGACGAAACGATGGTATATATGTTGATAAGGTCATGAACATTCAACCCTAGAAACTACCTCATAAGGAATTTATAACTAAACTCAAGTAAACATAAATGTATACTGCTGAATATATATACACATGAAACATGTACTCCAAATACCCTTGGGAAGGAGTAGATACAAACATTCTTTCATGGGGTATCCAATATGGCGTCAAATCATTGTCCTCCATACTTAACTATCCCATATTCATAAATAGTACACATACAAGTGTTCAAGCTTATCAATATGGAAAAACATCTGAATATACTTTCCGTTACAAGTGACGGTGTAATTTTTCAAACTTCCTAGGGCAAGTTATGGCCATTTCTTTACAACACAAGAAATCTGTCCTACAAACTCCTCTATTGTTCCTTTGACTTCCAAGAATTTTCATAATTTTTATACAGAATAACTTTCCACGATTAAAGTTTCATAATATTTGGACTTTATTTGCTATCTCAAAAGCTTGACGAAACTCAGGGCATACCGAAATAAAATATTCAAACAACAACTATATATCAACTTGCAACCATCACTAAAACCTAACCATAAGGAGTTAAATTATAATTTTCGAATATGATATGAATATATAAGTCTATTTTCATATCCAATTGGAATTTCTGAATTCCAGTAATCACACAAAGAGATATGCAAGTTTGAATACAAAGGGTTTTAATACAAAGCAATATGACCTATAACACCACTTATCTCACATATGAACCAATACATATTATCACAAAGGAGGATGGAATTTGGATCAATAATTCACGATTTATATACTTTGAAATAAGTATAATATAAGATTAAAACAATATTAACACATAATATTACCTTGGAAACACCTTAAGGATTTTCTTGGAATTGTTTTCCTAGATTTTCCTTGTAACCCTTTCTTCCTTAACTTCTACCTCTCTTTCCTCAAGCTAATATCACCTCAAACTGAACCGAGGGACTTATTTGCTGAAGAAATAAGGTTAAGGGAGAGTTTTAAGTCGGCCAAGGCTGCCTCCAAATCCATCCAATCAAATTAAAACATTTGGTTTAATAAAAGACAATTTACCACTTAAGGGAATTGACAGATTCACCCCTTCTCGTAATTTTGACCTAACTTCTTACTCGAACATCCGTTTGATGTACCATTTGTTGTGTTACAACCCTAACTCACATATCTACAACTATGTAGTTTTCACCTCAAGTCAATTGTAATTTTACAAGGGTCAAAACTAGTCTTAAACAGGAACATTTCTATCGAAAATAACCAAATCTTGTGTTCGTAAATAATTCGACAATTCATGATTTATGAAAGTAGAATTATACTAACCATAATCACTTAACATTAGATATAATAATAACACATTATTCATATCACATAGGATAATTATGATTTAAATATAATTTATCATAATCATATACGGGTTGTCACATTGCATCTCCTTCAAGGCAATCAACCACCTCTGATAAAGGCGAGCTCTTCAAACTCTATCAGCCTCGTTGGAGAATCTAGCCAACCCTGATTGTAACCATCGGCCCACACTCGTCGCGGTGCTTTCTTAAACAAATGCCTCAACTGGGTGGCGTCCCTCTAGTGCCCAGCAGTAATCACATACGCTCGCTGGACATCACCACTAAGCTCTTCCATTTCCCTAGGTGAACTCCTGGTATTCCTGCTAGCTCGCGGAATGGTTGGAGGGGTAGAGCCTTACAGTACAGGAGGAACGTCGGTCGGGAGAGTTCCGGATTGCGATGAGGAAGAACCTCACAATAGTGCAGGAGCGGTGCTAGATGCATGCTCCTTAAGTCATGAGACCTCTATCCTCAAAGCCTCGTTCTCTTGGTGGAGAATTTCCCTAACCTGATTGATCTCAGAATCATCTAGAAGATTTTATCTTAGTGTATTCACCTCTTCTTGCATAAAGCACCAACTTCTTCCATCTCCTCGAGCCTGTCTTTTAGTTTGACGACAAGATTGGTCGGCTCTATGAAACGCTTGTTCGTCAATCATAAAGATTTGCAAATCCTTACAAAAGTATGACGAACTTCGAAGCTTACATCAGGTCCAAGCATTCTTCCCAATTGAGAAGTGGCTGGTATATAGTCATCAACATTAATCGACTACAATCAATAAAAGGGCAACGAAAAGAAAAATAAATTAGTGCACTGGAGAGAAGAAACCTTTTCGTTTTATTAATTAGGGTTAAAGTACATCGAGCAGTCAAAAGGAAAATTATAAGCGAAGATACAAAAGTAAACCTAGAAGTAAATCAACTAGAAACCTCAGGCTGCCCAGAAGTATTTGGTTGCTTCCCCTTGTCAGCGATAATAGAAGCACCCCCCTCAAAAGGGATAACCTTTATCGCCTAAGCAGGGAAAAGCTCGGCATGAATTTTCTGGGAGGCAGGATCAATGCCTTCGATGGCTGGGGCAGGGGATTCTTCATTCACAGTTGGCTTCGGGCCCGGGTCGTGCTCATCAAACAGAGGAGAGTCAACATCGACACCGACAGCTAAGAGGGCCTTGTTCCAGCCTTTCTTGAAGTTGAGACGGCTGATGTAGCCTATCTGAACCTCGGTGTCTTCATATGCAGTAGCCCACCCGGAGTTGTATGAATCCTCCTAGATGGTGGCTGCCTGTAACTCTTTATCCTTTAGCTGCTCGGCCAACACCTTACTTAAACAGAACAGATCATACGCTTGCCTCATCTCATTCAATTCTTTAACTGCCGCATCCCTCTCTCGGTTGGAATTATCAAGAACCAGGTCAGAAGAAGCTCTGGCAGGATCAGCAGCATTCAGACTGGCCTTCAATTGTGTGCCCCTCTCTTTCAAGGTAGCATTATGATGCTCCATCTCACCATTGTTGCTCACCAGCTCGCCACGAGAGCGATAAAGCACGACGAAGTCAGTCACAAACTGCGAATAAAATAAGATATCAGGAAAAGAAAATAATGAAAATATATGAAAGCATTAGAGAAAAAATAAGGTCTTACCAAGGCTATCCTTTGGCTATCTTGCAGGGGCAATTGATCAGACCCCAGCGCCATTTGGCGATCTGCAGGAAGAACTGGCCTCTCGAGCAGCACGGGGGCCAATTGAGGAGAAATGGCAACTGATGCCCCCTCGGTCAATGCGGACACTGGGACTAAGGCCGGCCCATCCTTTATCCTCGATTCCATCTTTCTCCTCTCTTCCTCTTTATCTTTCTCCATTTTCCTCTTCTCCACCATCCTCTTCTTCTCTTCTGTCTTCTTTCTCTCCTCTTCCTTTTTTCTCTCTCTCTCCCTTATTTGTTCTTCTTCTTTCCTCTTCCTCTACTGCTCCTGAGCAGTAGACCGAGATCCAGTAGCAACAACCCCAGTACTATACTTCTGCTTCTTCGACCTCTGAGCGAGGAGCACATGATCATCATCATCATCGTCCCGAATCAAATTTTTCCTTGGAGGAACCATCTTCTCACTTGAACTGATGGATGTGCTCGAAGATTCTTGGTCTTCAGGAACCTACTCCGAGTCAGAAGAACTATCACCACTGGAGCTCCCCTTGCCAAATTTGCCTTCAGCACCGCCTACAATATCACTCTCAGAACTACTCTCCTCCTCGTCCAACTAAATATGATCAGCAGCAATCTCTTCTAAGGTATCAACTTCATGAATACTATCTACCGCCCTCGCTATAAAGCTGGAACCAACATTTTTATACTCGAGAAAGAAAGAAGCAGAGCGGGAATGCTCGCCGTCGGCTAAGGGCTCCCTGATATTCCAGGCCTTGACCAGTTCAGAAAGACGAACCTCGCTGAAGAAAAAATAGGAAAAGTCAGAAAGATCACAAATCAGTAAAGAAATTAAAAGAACAGAGCAATGACTACCTATATATTCTTCCCCATAAAAGGGAGCAGATAACCTATCAGACCTCGACCCTCAGTCTGGGGGGAGAACTGCCAATTTCTTAAAAGGAAACCATCTTGCCAATAGTCCTTATGGGAATCAGGTAGGTTTACCACCAATACCCTATCAGGACTCCTGGCTTTGAGATAGAGAACACCAGAGCTAGTTTAAGAAAAAGAATAGCAAAAGAAGACTTTGGAGAGCCCTAACTTGGTGTCATCGAGTTGATTTATTCTATGGACACCATTGATTATCTTCCACACATTGGGCGAACACTGTGCAAGAACAATGTTAAAACAACCAAAGAAGTGCAAGAATAGATTATTGGGAGGAAAATTAAGTCCCCCTTGGGAAAGAAACAAGACAAGGATCCAATGGGCACCCTCTATCTCTCTAACATTTCTAGGGGGAGAGGCGCACTCAATCTCTACCTACTCTGGGACATTGTAAAACTTCCTAAACTCAGACACTGATCTATTACCAATCTTTGACATTGGAAAACCCTAAAAAGCTACAAATTCAAAGTGAAAATACAAAAAGAAGGCACAGGGGACTT
This sequence comes from Sambucus nigra, assembly GCA_949130495.1. Classification (NCBI taxonomy): domain Eukaryota; kingdom Viridiplantae; phylum Streptophyta; class Magnoliopsida; order Dipsacales; family Adoxaceae; genus Sambucus; species Sambucus nigra. Next base: position 615,060,068 of record OX422207.1, read on the forward strand.
ACAAGATGAAAGTTTGACTTGAACGATGAAGAATCACAAGCCCAAATGACGAGGAAGATCGAAAGTAATAAGAATGAAGACCGAAAGAAGAAAATTTGAATCGCTAAAACTCGTAGAAAATGGAAGAGTACTGAGAAGCTTGAAACGACGATGGGGAAACGACTTCTCTGAATAACTTTTGAGTGTAACTAATCATAGTGCGCAAACCATGAAGCCGGTGCTGCCTAAATCAGTCCTCAAACTTTAGGAAGAGTTGCACGATGTACAAAGCAGACATTATGAAAAATAATTTAAATTTATTGAGCCCAAATCATGTCCTAACAAACTTAGGGGCAATTGTGGGTACCCGAAATTAGAAAGATGGGCTTAGACGAGTAGCCCAATTATAGCGGCCCAAAGTCTAGACCCTCCATATCTTAATCGGTTATGATTTAGTCTTTTCCCATGTTCTCATTAAGAGGGGTTCTAGGAGAAGATGGAAAACGTGGGGGAGTCCAACACCCCCACTCCCTGAAAATGAACATGTATATAATAAACCCTAGGTACGTGGCATAGGACATGTTGTATTCTCTGTAATCACTCTCCGGAGTATATAGAAATAATACTGACTGCACCACCGTGGACGTAGGAACTTTGGCTGAACCACGTACATCTTGTGTTGTGTGATTGGAATTTTGTATTCCTTATTTTGCTTGGTGATTGTGTTTCTCTTATCTCTTTGTGTTGAATAATAATTGTCACCACATTGTGCCTTTAGTAAAATCTGTGTTGTTTATACGAGGTCTCAAAAGGATTATTTGTGGTGTTTGGAAAATTTTCGTCGTGCCTTCTTCTAGTATATATATATATATATATATTAAGACACTATCTTACAATGATAGTAACTTATCAACTAAGGCTTAGTTACACATCCCCAAGTAATGACCAACACGGGCCTACATGCCTACCGAATTATAAATGCCTACGACATGACACTACCCCTAGGATCAAGTTCGCCTAATCACATCATCATTATCAATTACTTTTAAGTACCTAACTAAGGAACCTAATGCATCCTTATCATAAAATCAATACCATTTAGACATGGCACCTTAGTCATCTAGTCTCCACAATTAACTTCACACAACCGATTTCTTTAATTTGATGGATGTTATTCACCTTTATTAACATCTTAATAGACCCCTCACATTGTCAAGGGTTGACACGAACGCGCCTCACACTAAAAATTGTGGTGTCACCACTATAGGCTCGCACAGATACTCGCAATTTGCTTAGATGTGTAAATCAGAAGCGCAGAAGCTATTAATCGCAACTAACATGGCCACATTTTACTTGGCAGTGAATTTCCCATCGTTCTAATATCATTGACTCCACCATCGAGGAAACTAATCAAAATTGTCACCAACCTAATGTGACAGAACCAACACCAACATCGACGTCAAAGATCCACTACCAACCTGAAAATGCACTTTCGAAAGGAATCTTGAACCTAAGGCTCTGATACCATTTGTAATGACCCAGTCTGGATTTATGGATGACCCGTGGTCCACCCAGTTCGACCTGAACATTAGGTTCAAAGTGCAATGAGGAAACCTAAATAATGTTACTAATACGATTTTATTTTAATTAACATTCCACTTGTTTAGCATGAAATTCCAATGTAAATCAAACTACGCAGGGGACTTGTAGGAAGCATCCCCGGAATCCAAGCATACAGATCTACTAACATAAAATAAATGCATACTTACTTGTGAAGCACCCTCAAAATATAAAATGCACACAACCTTCCATAACAAAGAGGAAGGAATGATTCAAATGCCAAGTGAAAAAAATACAACAATGCAATAAAGAATCAAATGGTAGAAAAAGGTCTCTAACACATTTACCTACACACATATGCAATTAATTTGTATAAATATATATGTACATATACATTCATACATGAAAATTTTCTATTCTAAAATCGTTACTTTTTTCGATTAATCCACCTCAACCTTATAAAGAACCCCTTTTTGCTTAACTTGACATTTATTTCCCGATTTAATGCACTTGGTTGAATACTTTGAACGAAATACCGTTTGTTTAAGGAACATCACTTCTTTCATCGAAATTACTCGTTTACTCGCACCAAATTCACCTTATACTTCCCTTGAAAATTACCTTTCAACGCACGCATGCATCGTGTTATAAAACACTTATTTCTCATTAAAAACCTTTCAGAAACATAGTCTTGTGATAATTATGGTTTAAACCACGTTAGGTTGCTTAATTACCCATTTAGTCAATTATCTTTACCATTCCTTTTATTTTATGGACACTATCCAATTTCTTACATTACTTGTCCACATTATCTTTCGACCCGAACATGTATTGATTTCATTCAAGTTAGGTTGTCTTTTCCATTTGCCACATAACCCATTTCTTGACACCTTCCACTTTTCTCATTATTTTTTCTCGAAATATTTCAAATATCCCCATACTTTAACGAGTTCCACACCGTTGGCTATGCTTCCATATGGCTAATGATTTTGGGTCTTTCACCCTAGGAGTCTGAGCCCTTCTTAACTATTTTTGGTGTTATCTGAGTCAATATTAATGCGTTTTAAAATTTATCAAATGTCCACAATATTCAACTTTTACCAGCCGAAATCAAAACCCAGGGATCTCACCCCGCCTTGTGTTACACTTTGAATCTGACTAGTTCCTGTCTTGTACACACTTACATCGATTTTATCCCAAAAATAATTTTCATTTAGGAATATTTTGTGTAATTCCTTTTCCAATATTTTTATTTCATAAAAATGTGCCACTTTACGTAGAATTGCCATTTTATCCATTTGTCTCAAAACTTGTGTTTCCTCCATTTTAAGAAGTGTTACTTCCCCAAAAAAATGCTATTAAGTTACACAAACTAACTTACTAAATGTTTTAACTCACTAACATTTATTTAACACTTTGGAGTAACATAATTCTCAAGTTGGAAATCTCTTTATTTTGTTACTTTCTTAATAAAAGAAATCATTTGGCAATTTTAAGTCTACATTACAAGGAAAGCAACATACACTCATCACATTTTTTCACACTTATTAACACACTTTGAGGTCTGAAATTTGTATTTTCTTTATTTCATGTTAAAACTCATTAGAACCTTCACTAAACTTGTTTATATACTCCTCATCAAAATACTACAAGTTTATATATATGGAAAGAGGGATTTTAAGTCCGAAAATCCAAGAAAATGAGTGCAACATGTGATTTATTCAAGAAATTTCACAATATTTTCAAAACATGCTTTTCAAGACCAGGAGACATTTTTTGTTGCTCCAAAACTTAAATAACGTCCAATTTCATGAAATTCCCATTTTTTCAAGAAAACTTCAAGACTTTGCATATAAATATCTAAAGAAGATAAGTATTATTTCTAACATTTTATTTCATAAAATCTTTAGTATCAAGTCTTCTCGAAGACATATAATTTTCTTAACTTTGAAACCATTTGTAAGAAAACCATTTGGTGTAATTCATGGGAAAATAGCTATCTTGAAACATGCATGCATTCTACTGTTAAAATTCCACCTACAAAAATATAGAGTTCTTAAACATAAAGAGTAAATTTTTCCACCTTGTTGAAGCCCCAAAGTTGTGGATAAATATAGAAAAATATTACAACCTCTCACTTCCTACTGTGGCCTTAAAGAGGTTGCCTAGATCCACTAAGCTATCTTTAATAAAATCTCCAGGCGAACCCCCCTTCAAACTGCGGTAATCTTCTACGATTATTCTTCAACACCCCATTTGAAAGTGATTTGAATCTGGTTCGAATAACTCGAGATGTCATTAAAACGAACCTGAACTTTTGCAATATTAACTTTAAGTCCATTCTAATTCCAATTAATTACACCAAGGTCACTATATTGCCCAAATTTGACCCATAATTCATTTAGCAAGGTCTAAATCTCAGTTGGGTCAAACGAAGTCATCAAATTACATGCGTATGGTCAATACCATGAGAACGAGTGTTACAACCTATGGGTCAACATTCACATATGATTTAACAATCATCACTTTGGCATTGTCTATGGAAATGACAAGTTCCATTTCCTTAAACTCATATCAAGATGCCAAATAGTACTGTTACGGCTCACCCTCCCAAAGGAGTAGAATATAGGTAAGCGGAGCTCCCCCTAGAACGCCCTGGTATAAAATTGGTAAAAATGGACACCTTTGATTTATGAGATGAGAAGAAAGAGTAAAAGGGTGTGCTTGTCAAAGTTTTGGTCATTCTGTGCATCGATGGGGATGATCCAACTAAAGAATTTCAAATTAGGGCTTGCCTCAACACCTCCCTCAGAGAAGATCTTATCTCATTCTAATAGGAAAATAAGGGCATATTCGCATGGAGAAAGTCCAACATGATTGGGGTGGACCCTGAAGTTATGGTCCATCACCTGAGCATGGATACGAACCATAAGCAAAACCCAAAAAATAAGAGGTTCTTTAGCCCAAAAAGAAACAATGTCACCATAGAAGAGGTTGACAAGATCCTAACTTCCAGCTTCATCATAGAGGTCAAATACTCAGGGTGGTTATCTAAATTGGTACTTGTACCCAAAGACAACATAAAATGGAGGATTTGTTTTGACTTCACTGACCTCAATAAGGCATACCCTAAGGATTGTTACCATCTACCTCATATTGATAAATTGGTGGACTCTAGAGCTCATCATGCGCTCCTCTCCCTCATTGATAATGGTCCCTGTTTACGTAGGAAAGACCTCATTCAGCATAGAAAAAGGTACTTATTGTTATAAATTTATGCATTTCTTACTAAAAATTCCAAGTTCCATATACCAAAGAGTGGTGAATTTCATTTTCGAAAACCTGATTGGAATACCATGAAGGTTTATGTTGATGACATGCTAGTCAAAAAATCAGAATCTCAGTAACATGCTCAAAACCTGAGAGCAACCTTTATTGCACTCCAAAGAAACCAAATGAGCCTCAACCTGAAGAAGTGCACTTTTGGGGTAGCAGGGGAAAGTTCCATAGTTTTACGGTCATCCGTGAAGACAACCCAAATAAAATCCATGCCATATTGGATATTCAATCTATAAGAATGCTAAAGGAGGTCCAATGCCTAGCTAAGAGGGTTATTGGCCTTAATCAATTCATCTCTAAGGTCACAAATATAAGTGGGTCTTCCATTCTTTAAGGTGATAAAGAAATATTTTGAGTGGACTGTAACACCCCGTATTTTTATACATTTAATATTTAATTAATTCGGGAATTTTAAATTACTTGTGTGTGGTAATTTTAATTGAATTAATTATGGCAATATATATATTTAAATATTAATCAGGGAGTGAATGGTTAATGTTTAGGGACATTTATTTACTAAGTGAATAGTAATAATTTAATTACGTCATTTCGAGTATTAATGACGGGGTATGCACTTATCCCAGCCGGGAGTTGGTATAAACTTAATGGGGTGTGAGATAAGGATTTTTATAAATTAATTCGGATGTCAATTCTGACTGCGCGGTTGAGTTCGGATGGGTCGAGATAGTCAGAAAAGAGTACCCGGGGGTAGTAATTGGGTCTCGGGGTATTTTTGGGCATAGCCGGGCCCACACGGGGTGAGTTGGGCCACTTTAATTAAGCCCATTAGGTGAAAAACGGGATTAAGGGTTTTTAACCTAATGGGGAGATTAGAAAATCAGCAGCCATCAAATTCTAAACCTAGGGTTTGAGAGGGGATTTGGGGAAAAACAAATCAAGAGCAAATTGGAGGTTTTTGGAGCCAAATTGAGGGACTACGCCAACGGATCAGACACTACGAACACTTTTAGGCAAGTGGTTAACTGTTTTGATTCTTAAAGCATGATAATCAATTCATATCATAGTGATGTGTGTATGAAAATTCGTTTTTGGGTGTAAATGGGTACAAAATGGGATTTTCGTTTTTGAAACACTTGAATGAGATTCAAAGTAAGATTTAGATGAGTGATTTATATCTGAATGTGTATATATGATTTTAATGAGAAATCCAGAACAGAAAAGAGGGGAAATTGAATCTGGAAATTGAGATTTAAAACAGATAATTGAATTTTATGGAGTAAGACCCATTTCGAAAATTATGAGATAATTAGAGAAGTTGATCATCTTAATGGTTTCTATGAGGAATAGGATGTGGATTAACCATGTGTAGATGATGGGATTATGTAATTAGAGGTTTAAATTATGGTTTAAAAACCTTGAAATTCGTTAATGGTGGAAAACAGGGGGGAAGAAGAGTTGTAATGAAGGGGTCGATCGATCGATCGGGGGCATCGATCGATCGATGATAGGAAATTCTGGGCAGTTCGGCCAGATTATTATATAAAAGGAAAATTATTAAAAGTTAAGTTTCATACATTAATAAGTGATAGATAATTGTGAAACAAATATTCCTAGAAATTATGGGAGAAAGTAATTGGGATTAGGATGAATTTATGTGGGACATTAAATGGATGAAATTTGAGAAATTTATTCCAAAATAGTGAGGTACGGATCAAGTGAGTGAATCCGGGTATATTGGTCATGCGACCCTAAGGTAGTGAATTAAGTTTGGAGATAAACTAAATAATTTTGAGTCGGAATATAGACTCGGGTGAATATTGAATTATGGACCAAGTGGGCGAGTCCGGGTATGTTGGTAATTATAGGTAAATATAATTGGGAAATTATGGAAATAAATGTGTGACACATTGTGGGCGAAAAATGTGGAAAAGGAATTTATGAGATGTGAAAATGGACCAAGTGAGTGAGTCCGGGTATGTTGGTTATGTGACACCAAAGTATTAAATTAATTATTAAGAGAGAGTAATTAATTTGGAGTCGGAACATAGACTCGGGAAATATTAAAATAATAAGGGTGTTAATTAATTTGATTAGAGTCGGTTTGTAGACTCGGGTAGGATTAAACTAATGGATGGGATAATTAGTTTTATCAGAATCGGATTGTAGACTCGTGAAGGGGTACTTATTAATTAATGTGATAATTAATTATATTAGAGTCGGACCACAGACTCAGAATTTGGGTTAATTAATTTAAGTGTAAATTAATTGTATTAGAGTCGAACCACAGACTCGGATTGGTATTAAATTAATATGAGTGTTAATTAATTTAATTAGAGTCGGGTGATAGACTCGGGGAAAGTATTATATTAATTGAGGTGTGAATTAATTATATTAGAGTCGGACCATAGACTCGGGAAGAGGATAAATTATTAAGTGAGAAAATTAATTACATTGAGTCGGACCATAGACTCAGGAAATTACAGGCAGTGTACGGGATTTTGAGTATACAGTAAAGCTGGAGTTTATATTATATATATACGGTGTCGTGATAGTATATATATACATGTATTTATTTTGCGTGATACTAAATACCAGTGACTAGATATTTATTAAATTTATATACTCTAATGCTATCAAGGGAGGTTGAGCGATGTGGGTGAATCCCCTAGCTTGAGGAGTAGGGCGAGTATATCCCCAGGTCATAGCGTCTGGTATATATGGGTGAGGGATTTATCTCACTTTCAGGGAAGGAATATGACCGCCTCCATTTCGTCTATTTTGGTCCAAGTTGGTGAGCGATTCTAACTTGGGGAAACTAGGTTTTGTGAGCACACCTAGTGGGATAGCATTCTAGAGGGAATCATCCGGTGAGGGTATACTCAGAAGGATGGATACGCGTATGATATATGTGTGGATGTTAGTAAAGGTACGTATAATATGGTAGTAAATATTATATGTAGGTGATAATACAGTGCGTGATGTATTTACCTTATATAACTAGGGTTACAGTTATATGTTGTTAATTAATGAGAAATTAATCAAGTTAATCATTTGTGGGAATAATACAGTGTGTGATGTATTTACTTTATATAACTTGTGACACGGTTATATGCTTCTATTTAAGAGGAATTAATTAAGTTAATTGTGAAATAACTTATAATTCAATAATCATTATACTCGGGTTAGAGTAGTATGGCAAGGGAAGGTTATACCAGGACTAGTTAAACGGGGTAGTACAACTAGGTGGGGTTAAGGTAACCGGTAGGTGTGCACAATAGTGGAGGGGTGAGAATGTCCACAAGGGAGTGCGACACTAACTCAAATATGAAGCGCATTCATGCATTTTAAATTACTACAGTTAATTCACTTGCTAAATATTTTCAAAATGTTTTGGGTTCTAACCCTTGCTATAAAACTATTTTCAAAACCTTTCAGGTGTCCAGCCACAGGGACGCCAGGATTGATATTCTATTCCAGGGACACGGAGCTGCGGCATATGGGGATGCTAGTAGGAGTTTGGATTAGACGCATCATTCATTCATTCCTAGATTAGGAAATCTTGTATCAGTTTCAGTTTTATTTGGGGCTTGTAGCCCAGACTTCTCGGTACAGTTTTCAGGTGTAATTTATTCAGGTGTTGAAAATTGTATTTGGATTATTTATTTGGTGTCCGGTGATTTATTCGGCAAGTTGTGTAATTACTATTCTGTTTACTTTCATTCAGTTGTGTGAATGGTTTATATTTTAATTCCGCATTTACTGTTTTGTTTATTTAAAAAGTTAAAATTGGCACCAGTTTTTGGAATACTAGGTGGTTAGTAAGTTTTAAAAAGTTTTCGACAGTGATGCTAAGTATGATCCAACTGGGATTCCTGTTTTAATTTGATATAGGACTGATCACCCGGTATTTTATTAGGCGGGGTGTCACATGGACTCTTGAGGGTGAAGAGGCCTTACATAACCTTAAGAGGTACCTAGGGTCTGCACCACTACTGTCCCTGATAATTGTGGGGAAGACTTGTATTTGTACCTCACTTACTAACCCACTACCATCAGCTCTAACCTTATCAGGGAATAATTTGTGGTATAACACCTTGTGTATTATGTTAGTCGGGCCCTCTATGAGGCTGAGAGCAAGTAACCAAGGATAAAAACACTGGATTTCTATCTATTCATCTTAACAAAATAATTGAGCCTCTACTTCCAATCCCATTCTATCGTGGTTAAGACTGATTAGCCGCTCCGATAGGTCCTTCATAAGCCTATGATCAACCCCTCTGATAGGTCCTTCATAAGCGTGACACCTCACGAGGGCTTTCCAAATAGTCCATAAAACTGGGAAAATTTGACATCAAGTATTAATATCGAAGTGCTATTAAAGGTAAGGACTTGGCTGACTTCATTACGGAGTTGATAAACAAAGAGAAAAGTGGAAGAAGAACCCTCGAGTTATGGCACTAAGGTCACACAAGTTCCCCAAGAGCTTATACAACCCCTGTTCTAACAGCTGGACCTCATCTCTCTTATTTGAGTATTGCACATGGATGGCTGGTCAAATAGCTCTGGTAGTGGGGATGGGATCCACTTGGAAAAACTAAAAGAAGGTAATATCTCTCTCTCTTTTCACTTGGAATTCAATAACTCTAATAATTAAGTAGAGTATTAAGACTTAGTGGTAGTCTTGGTCATCTTCGTACATTTAAAGGCTCAACAGGTGGAGTCCATCAATGACTCTTAACTAGTGATCAAATAGGTCACATAAGTCTACTAGGCCAAAAGTGATAGGATGACAAGGTACCTAGCCTTTATGAAACACCTCATCAAGACGATCCCCAGGTTTGACACCAAAAGGTTTCCCTCGAAAGACAACTCTGAAGAAAACCGTCTTACACAAGTGGCATCAATAGATGAAATTGATCCTGAGGTACTAGTTAACACTTTGGATCATCAACACCGTAGAGTTCGATTAAAGTTCAAACTAGACTACACCCATTAAAGACAACCTCCGAAATGGAGACCTGTCCAAAAATAAGCTCCAGGCCATACAAGTGGAGTGCACAACTATGACACCCCCTATTTTAATCATGGGTGATTAGTCATTTATCAAAATAACCAAGAATATCATTTGGTTCATTCTTAGCATCACTGTCAAAAACTACATAAATTACTAACCACCTATGTTATATTAAGTTGGTGTCACAATTTTATCTTTCATTAAGGACACAAAAATAAGCGAAATAAAATAATTTAAACCATCTATATGATAATATAGTCTAAACCATCATTTGATAAATAACTCAATGAAACAATACCGAATAACCCATCGGTTCAAAAATAAAATCCATCACAAGTCTAAAGTAAATTAAACAAAGTCTGATAAATACTGAATATCTGAAGTGTTTAATAGTCTAAAGGGGAAAATGCCCAAATGAAATACTAAAATAAAATCCTATCTAGGAATGAATAAATGAAGCGTCTATATCAAATCCTGCAAGTCTCCACAAGTACTAAAACAACGCATCCTTGGAATGAGACCTCAAGCTTGCAATACCTATGACTGGACACCTAAAAATTTTTGGAAAAAATAGATTTGACACAGGTCAGATCCCGCGAAAACCTTTTGAAAATATTTAACACGTATTCAAATCACAATTTAAAAATAGTTATTAGATACACATTTTAATACGTACACTCCCTTGAGTTTCCTCACCTCTCAATTATAGTGCACACCTAACGCATCCTACCTAGCTATGTTACCTAGCCTAAGAAGACATCTGTATCTAACTAATCACAAAAGATTCAACTCCCTCGTACTTCCCATACAATGCACTACCGTACTATCAATAACTAATATCTCCCACATATTATTATGGAATCATTTTAATTAAGTTTCCCATGATTAAGTTACTTTTAGATACACACTATCTATTTTCCTACTATCACATAAGTAGAATAATCACACACTATATTAACATCATTAATTAAGTTCCATCACAGATAAGTTTCTTTTAGATATCCACTATCTATCTTTTCTACTATCACACATAAGTAGAATAGTCACATTATGCATGCGTACTCTGCTATCAATTCAATGTACATCTTGTACCAGTCAAGGACAATGGGCTCAGAATGTCTCCTCGAACGCTCAATCAAATAATAAACAATCGAGACGAACATAGTTCTAAGACTTTGGGCTACGCACATAGCTAACATACCCAAATGACATGTCGGTCCCTACACTACATGAGTTAAATTCATCTAAATTCCAAGAACACTCTTTAAATCAAGAATTCAAAACCCTACACTACATGGGAATTAAAACATCCTTGAATAAATCATAAGATAAACACTTTTCGTGGTTCAGCAGGTCTGATTTTTGTTAATTAATGAAGGATTTGCTCTTCTCTTGCTCGGATCTAGATTTTGGTAATGTTCGTTGTGAAAAACGGTGTGGGAAGGCCTAGTTTTATTCTCCTATTACTCTCCCATGGCCCCCTCCTTCTAAAGTATTCTATCCCTAACCTCCTACTCCAATGGGATGATATAATTCTTAACTTTTCGGAGTTCCATCTACCCTAGACAATTTAATGACCAAAACACCCTTATTTGGTTTCGGGTTTGTCTAAATCGCCTGGGGACCAAATGAGAACACCCAGGTACACTATTCTAATTATTTCGACCCATTCGAAATTAAACGTGACTTGTAAATCGCCATTCGAGTCACTATGCAATAATTTCCTATCTCAACCTCATATAGTCTACACTCAACTCCCGGTTGAGGTATAACACTATCACGTCACTATCACTTGTTATAACGTAAAATAATTATTTACTATCCACTTAGTAATTTATTACATAAGCATGAATCCTTATATCTGCCAATTAATATTTTAATCAACACATAATAATTAATTTAACTAAATTATGGCACATGTAAACTTCTAAAAAAATCACTCTATTAATCAAATTCTAAATACTCAAAAATACGAGATGATACATACTTCCCCCCTTACAAAGGAATTTCATCCTCAAAATTAGGATAAGTCTGGTAATAACAACTTCGGATATCTCTTCGCATAACATCCATCTATCCCCAAAGTTGAATCTTGTTATGTTGTTTCCTGCTACACTTTTACTAATAGTACTCCTTAGTTCGATAGTCTATACCTTACCATTTAATATAGTGACCTACCCATTCTAGTCACATTACATCAAAATTTTCATAATTATTTACCATATCCTCTCGGCGACTACTCAACACAATCAAATTTTGCCCAACTCTTTTCACCACGATAATCCTATCTACTAACAGTTAAAGTATTTCCTCTACTAAGGAATGTTCCAACATCCCCACTGCCAACTCCCTTATTCTCATATTCTTATGTTCAACACATACATTTCCACATATTATGACTACGGATGATATTAGAAATCCAACCAACTAGGGTGCCCATACACCCTATATATCATGCATAACTGCACACATATTACTCGGCTCCTACTAGCCTTAAATCATAAAATAACTCTCAACTCACGGTTTTAACCACATATCTGTATAATAATTAGTGTACTAGATCTATGTCCTAAAGACCACACATCTCCCGACTTTTGACGTTCTCTAAGGTTCATGCGTGGTATGTCTCGCAATCGAAATACCAACAAGAAAACCCTCCCAATACACTACTTGTCGATCATCAAGATTCGTGGGTCCAAAGCACTTAACTAGGATACCTCAAATCTTATCTCCCAACACATAAGTCAAATCGTTCACTCCCCATAACTCAAGGAGTAATACAACATTGTGCTATCACTATCAATAAGTTCTTAGCACTATGTCAATTATCGAGTTAAATCTCTCCTCTCAATGTTAAATCCGATATACCCTGAATCACATCAGTAAACGTTCCCACGCACCAGGATCAAATGTAGCGAGACAAGTATACTCTTTGAAGTCTATGATACAATACAATATATATGTAGTCTTGACCCTCTTTCAGGTGATACCTCGCAAAATAATATATAATACCCTGAAATAGCGAGCACGATAGTCTTTCCATAAAGTCTACTACCTCTCAAACCCTCGGTATCCATTAATTACACAAGACAATAATATTCTCTACTCTCATAACTCTCAAAGTAAGAAAAAAACACCACACATTATAAACATCAAAGAGTCTTTCTACCCAACGGTAAATACATTCGTAATTATAAGGTAGATATTGCCAACGCCCCAACTAATCCCAACTCACCCATGAATTTTATTGTGACTAGTTATATTATGAAGCACCCATGTCACACAAAACCTTCCTCATACTCATAAGGATAAAAAAAAATCATCTCAATTTGCTATCTGCCTTACCTGGTCGACGGGTTCCTGAATGTAATTCTCGCTTCGTAACTGACTCAAAATTTACTGTAATGGTTGTACATCCAAGACCTCATTTTGTAGTTTCCCATGTCTTGCTTTGGGTAATCCTTTTTCATGTCTACCTTCTCTCCATAATCAAAAAAACTTCCAGGAAAACCTCCTGGTCTCTAACCCTGGCCTTTTTGGCCTCCTCCGCTATACCCTTAGCCCCGGTGTCCCTGAGGACGAAATATGGCTGCTATTGAGGACCCTACTAGCCCAGCTTGAATCCACCACTCTCAAATCAATAACCTATGGATCTGAATTTCTTAGCCTGATCCCCCTACCAAGAATCTTGTCCCTGCTGCTGTGGTGCCCCACTGGTAGCATTCTCACTTATATTCCCAGTCTGACTTGTCTCACTTACTTGCTTGCTCCCCTTCATATTGAAGCACTGATCCTGAAAGTGTAGTAGGGTGGCATTAAAAACCTCGGTGTGCATATCCAACGTCGGATTACCCAACAAGTGCTGTCAGATTTTCCAGTTAAGTCCATCCATGAATTTTTGCATCTTTTTCTCTTCAGTGTTCACTTCATCCTTCATGAAATTTGCTAAACGAGTGAACTCCTCATCGTATTCTGCTACAGTACGGTCTCCCTAAGTGACAACGAGAAACTTCCATTGCATCTCTGTCTGAATAGTGGATGTAAAGTACTCACGATCAAACCACGTCCAAAACTCCCTAATGATCATCATATCTCTCTCACCCACTTTTGTAACCCCTCGAACCGAATTTATAGGTTACTCATGAGTCAACTCGATCAAATTGAGCATTAGGTGTGAAGTGCAATGGAACATCCTATATAATATTTGTAATCCAGTTTTACTTTAATTATGTTTCACTTGTTTAGTATGCGATACCAATTTTAAGGTAAACTATGTGAGGGACCCGTGGTGAGCACCCCAAAGTCCAAGTAAATAGTGATACTAACGTAAATATAAATAAGATATACTTACCTGTATAACGCCCTAAATATACAAAAATTTTCTGAACCTATTGTAACAAAGTGGGGATGTGAGACTATGCCCAGTGGGATTTATCGAACATTATAAAAACGAATGGCATAAAGGAATACTCACAGGCTATAACCACATGCATGCAAAAATATGTATATGTCTATATAAGTATACCTTTAGTAAATTCACATGACAATACATTAACCATTTTACTTTCAAAAAATCTTACTTATCTAGATTAATTTACCTTAATATAGTAAAAATTTCATTGATTCATACTTAGCCTTTACACCTTACTTAACACACCCGGTTCAACACTTGAAACCATTACACTTGATTTGATTCAAACCCATGCCTTTCCCGAAATTTAACCCCTTTCATTTATTTCATTACACTTTAGTATTTTCATTGAAAATCGCCATCCCAATAAACGCATTCGCCGTGTCAGAAAATATTTTTATAACCTTTGAAAATCCTTTTTACACACTTGTTGTGTTAAATATGGGTTTAACCATTTAGGTTGCTTAACTACCAGTTATTTACTTTCTTTAACCCTTTTTCCATTCCTTATGGACATTAGTAAATATACGCATTTACATATCTATTTTACCTTTATCGGAACATTTATTACATTCATTCAAGTTAGGTTGTATTAACACATTTTACCACACAATCCATTTCTTGATATGTTCTATGTTTCCCTTATCTTTTCTCAAAATCTTCATATACTGCATACTTACATGGGCTCTACACTGACCGCTATGCGCACCATATGCTTTGGCCAGTGATTTAGGGCTTTTCACCCAAGGGCTCCGAGCCTTTCTTTCTTTATTCCAGTGTCATTCGAGTTCCTTTTTGTGTGTTTTAACATTTAGAAAATGTCCACATCATTCCACTTTTACAGGGCAAAGCCAAAATTATGTACTTAACCGTCTGTTTTTCAATTAACACTTGGAAAATGATTTCTTTCTTCTTAAGTCCTTTATTCACACACACGTCGATCTTATGCCAAAATCATTTTACGCATTCTAGGACTTAATTCGATTTCAACCATACGGATATAAAAACATTCATTAACATTTTTATTCCTTAAAAATGTCCCATTTTAAATAAATTACCTATTTAGCCTTTCCGTTCCAAATTTACAATTTAATCATTTAACAAGTGTTATTTTGCCAAATTGGTTACTAACTTTTCAACTTAACATTTTAAACACCTTTAACCCTTTTAATACTTGTTCAACATTAAACTTACGCCACTTTCTTACTTGTTACTTTAACATCTTTAACATATAAAATCACACATTTTTACATATTAAAGTCCCATTTGAAATACACACTTTATTTATGAAATTTTGTCTCTTAACACCAACTTCACTTCTATTCACACATTTAAAACCTTTATTTCTCATTGTTAACTTTTATACCACCATTCATGTAAAATCTTACCTTTCATACATTTAAAACCTTAAACCCACTTTATTTTCATCGTGAGTTTCACACACTTTAAATATTCATCAAATTGAAAGTTCTTCTTCTCATATTCATCTTCATGATTCAAGTAGATAATCCCCTCCGTGTCTCAGAAAAATGGGTTATACAAGCCTAATGCATTATTTGCATAAAATCACATCATTTATACTTTAAACAACATTTTAACACATTTCATTACTTAAAATATTTCTGAAAAATTATACATTCTAAAACCCATTTTAAATCATATCTTTGGAATCGATTTTCATACAATTGATAGGATGATTACTAACTAACATATGGATGAAAACTAACATTAATCTTACATATATTTAGTCTAATATATGTAACTAAACATGTTGAATTTATACAATACTAAAAAAATATAAATCAAAGCTAGTTTACCCACCTTAATGAGCTCTAACAATGGTGGAGAAGATTGAGGACCCCCCACCTCCAAAGGTATCCTCAAGTGGTTCTCTAAAACCCCTCTAAAACCTTGAATCCATGTATGCTCCACAGTTCTCCCAATGAACCCCTTCAAACTCCAATGTAATACCTTGATCTCTTTTGTAAATCTTAAGGAAACTCCATAAACATGTCCTTCTTCACACCCATAAATCTGTCTAGTTCTTACTAGGGTGAGATAAGGTCGTTTAGGGCTTTATATTGGTGGTTGTAGGTGGTGAAATTGGTGGGTCTATATAGTAAAGATCAGGGGTAGAAGAGTGTTCTCCATGGGATCTCAAAGTTTTTAGAGAGAGATTGGAAGTTGGAAGAAGTGGGATAAACCAACCTTTTTAAGCCGCTTTTAAATCAACTCCCACTCCTTATACTCAAAATGGAAGACCGTAGTCCTTCCAAAAATTTAAAGCTCGGAATTGATCAAAGGTAAAGGCCTCCCAACGATCAAAACCTCAAAATTTATGGCTAAAAGTCGGACAGCACATAAAAAACTTCACGCCTGGGCAGACCTGCTAGGCGCGATCGACAGGGTACAGGTGAAAAAATTCCATTTTTTTGCAATTACTTCCCCATGATATTTTGGTGTATATTTTTAGGGTCCCAATTAAGTGATCAAACTGTTTTTTTTCCAATAGGGTATTCCATAAAAATTTCACAAAGTTACATTTGCTTGTGTCGCATACCGCCAAAAGTTGTATTATATTAACCATACTCGTTTCACCTCCGTTCCTTGACCGATTCGTGCCGCACTACATTAATATACTCATTATAACTATACTAGTTCAAATGCCCATCCCGGACCATGCAACGTGTAATTTCTTGTTAACCACTATGATCGACGCGTCATTTTATGCATAATTCTAGTTCAATCCCTTATGTATTTGTTTCCTCAATAATTTCTCCGAATAAAATATTCAAATTATAATTAAAAATATTTATTTCTAGGGTAGAGTATTACAAAATTCCCTCCTTAGGTAATTTCATCTTTGAAATTATTAGTTCATCACAACTTATAATCAGTTTCCCATCATAGGGTATCCCCAACATTATGTTATACAATTTAAAGACTTTAATCTCATCAATCACCATCATTAGTCCAATCACAATGACTAAGGCCTTATTGATAATTCTCAATCATGCCTAACATGTCTATATTAACAAAACCTCGAGATACTTGATATCCGCCAAATATCATGCTACCAACAATGAACTAATTATCAAGGGTTATTCATACGCTAGGATCCAGAGCCTTCATTTCCTCATTAAATCTTAGGTCAGGCATAACCTAGGCTGATACAACCTCACATCTTATGATTATACACGCCAGTGATTGTAAAGTTAGTCACATTATCACAAAGGTCTGATCAATCGACATATCTTAGGAGATCCTTATGCTAATCCTAGATTCATCCTATGTATCATAATGCAAACACATACGAGTGATCACATCTTCAATCCGCAAAATTTCGAACCAAGTGCAACACTACCATCTAATGTCTTATCAAATTCCAATATTCATAATATTCTCAAGTCACAACCTTGGGACACATGATCCAGTCGCACTAGTTACACCGGCTAACTAACAAGCATGTTAACCTAAGAAATCAAGTAATATATGAAACTATATGTAACAATGCGAGACCATACGTACACACAAACTAGTGTAGAACAAAGGTGCATCCGAAGAAGAGTGAACTCAAAAACCGTGACACATCAACTATAACTAGAATAACTCGCATCATTACTCATCTTACGCAACACCACACTGGCATCATAAGTGATCAATAACTTCCCATTACCTTGATCAAAGTGGACACAAGAAATGCAACGAGTTGGACGACCGTCTCCCTAAAAGAAACAATCAGATCCTGACAATGAACTGTATCACACGAAGTGCGATCCAAGACGTACACTTTAAGTCTATAATTCTTATCTATACTTACTAATACCTTATCCTTTCCACGTACCCTGTCTTGTCCTATTAACCCTGACAGATTCTAATTATAAATCATCCACCCTTTGTAGAACGAACAAAGTACGACACTGAGTTCTATGGGAGGCTAGAACGTTAGGCTTCTCGCATTAAGTCTAATGTCATATTTCCATCATTGTAAGCACAACCACCAGAACCAAATGAAATTACATTCTTTCAACGCTTATCATTAGCCACTGACCTATCATACCTAGGCCTCCATAGTTTCAACATGCGATAACTAACCCCAGTTTTGAGAAAACTCTCATCAAGTATATCACAACGCTCACATGCTTTCAAACATTTAACTCATAAATCATTGCCACGAATTTTAGCAACATCCCTATCATAACCATCCTAATTCCATCTAAACTTCGAAGCATAATTCGTGCCTACTTATTTATCTCACCCGAGTCACTGTCAACCATACGGGTAGCACACGTAGGTGCAATAACAAATTCTAACACATCATCCAAGTGGTATCTCTAAAACGATGACTAACATAATCATGTTCTAAGTCTCCCATGAGCACAACCTTGCATTATTCAACCTATTTTTGACATTATACTCGAAGGTCATAGCATGGCACATGCTTACAAATAAAGACCATGGCACTAACTTCAAGTACTTATATAAATAAACGTGACTCAAACCTACTACAATCATCAATAATTTACCACCACTATGCAAACTCCAATGCAACAATGATTCCCAAATATTTAGAGAAGAGACACTATTGTCATTGTAATACATGGTACACAGACTTAAATTCATCACTACTAGGAAATTTCTACCACTCGCATTAACATATCACTAAATAAACCTTTGTATACATCTCCAAGGATCTTCAATATGATTTCACATGCCTATCCATGTTACTAACCCGAATTTAAACTCATTAGGACACATCATTTAATTCTCAATGAGTGTTCAACCATGATAACTAACTTCCTCACTACGCAAGCATCGTACTACATGCTAATCTACTAACCAAGACAACTGTTTATATTTTGGTGGGATACGAGACATCGAATATTTCCTATAAACACCAAGTCACATGCCTACAAACTCCACATGGGATCCTATGTCTCAATAACACACTATAGTCACTAAACTAAAAATTTATACCATCCAAGTCTTGGTTGGACATCGGATGACGGGTATTGCCTAAGAGGAGGCTCACCCTAATGACATCACAAGGGAAACCACTCTAAAATATCACAACTCATTTGCTTACTACTAAGTTACAACGATTATCTAAGTTCACTTGTAGGTTACCTCGATCCTCAAAATTTTCTAAACCTATATCATAGTTAAGGTACATAAATCGAGACATGCTAAATTCAATCCCAGAACCAAGAGACCTAATACGTTCTCACCATGGGACTAACACTTACAAACACATTACCCAGTCACTTAATTTCAATCGAGGAATTCACAAGCTTTCCATCTATGTCACAATGAACACTACACGACGTTACTACTACTACTAACGATTCTTAGTAGGATACATGACAAGACGTATAACTCGTACACCCCCAAGTATACAATAATGGTGTCACTAAAGATCCTATTAATCAAATGTTTCATTACTCCTTCAATCCCTACTCCAAATGGTTACCTAAGGTTCACTCCCTTTCCACTATAACTCCTCATTATAACTTACGTGACCCTTTACCATAGATGGTCTGTACCTCTAATCACGGCTCATAAGATACATTCATCGGCTAACAACCACTAAGGTGCTCACCCACACATATAGCATCATATCTAACAAGACTGACTGAACCAATCCCTAAGTGTTACCCAACGAGAATTTACGTACTTATCAAAATTAACATCGGTCATGGTATTACCCCAAGGATTGAATATGACTACTCATTTCATATGCGTCACACCTAAGGAAATGTATAGTTTAAAAATTATGATTTCCCTTAACATATTTATGACAGTCTAATAATCGATCCTTACCGTTCATTATTCACACTTTGGTGTCATTTGCCCAATGACGATATCGCATTCTATCAACATCGCCAAAGACTCTACGTCCATAAAGACTGGAACACAAACACGTCGCACTATGGACCTCGGTGTCACACACCTCATCAGAAATGCGGAAGCGATTTATACAACTAACTTGAACGTATGCCACTTCGTACTAATTCACTTGTCGTGATAACCTCTTTGACTTCACCATCGAGGACAGGAACCCTAATTGTTACGAAACTAGCGTGACTGGACCAAACCAACACCGACGTCAAAAGATCTAATACCGACCTCAACACGTCATACACAAAAGGAACCTTAAACCTAGAGATCTGATACCATTTGTAATGCCCCAACTTGGATTTATGGGTTACTCACGAGTCACCCGATCGAATCGAGTGCTAGGTGTGAAGTGCAATGGAACAACCTATCTAATGTTTGTAATCCAATTTTATTTTACTTACGTTTCGCTTTTTTTAGCATGCGATACCGGTTTCAAGGTAAACTACGTGAGGGACCCATGGGGATAACCCCGAAGTCCAAGTAAATAGAGCTATTAATGTAAACGTAAATAAGATATACTTACATTTATAATGCCTTCAAAATACGAAACTGCTCCCAACCATCCGTAACAATGTGGGGATGTGAGCCTATGCCCAGTGGGATTTATACGAACAATATAGAAACGAATGGAAAAAAGAAATATTCACACGCTATAAACACATGCATGTGAAAATATGTATATGTCTACATACGTATACCTTTATTAAATTCACATGCCAATGCATTAAACGTTTTACTTTAAAAAAATATTACTTATCCAGATTAATTTACCTTAATCTAGTAAAACTTCTTTTATTCATACTTATCATTTTCACCTTCTTTAACACACCCAGTTAAACACGTGAAACCATTACACTTGATTTGATTCGAACCCATTCCGTTACCAGAATTTAACCCCTTTCATTTATTTCATTACACTTTAGTGTTTTCATTAAAAATCACCATCTCAACACATGCGTTCGCTGAATCAAAAAATACTTATTTAATCTTTAAAAATCCTTTTTACAACACATTCTGTGTTAAATATGGGTTTAACGATTTAGGTTGATTAATGACCCAATTAATTACTTTCTTTAACCCTTTTTCCATTCCTTTATGGACATTAATAAATTTACGCATTTACTTATCCATTTTACCTTTATTGAAACCTTTATTACATTCATTGAAGTTGGGTTGTATTAACACATTTTACCACACTGGCCATTTCTTGATATGTTCCGTATTTCCCTTATCTTTTCTCAGAATTTTCCTATACCGAATACTTACACGGGCTCCACACCGATGGCTATGCGCACTATATGCTCCGGCCAGTGATTTAGGGATTTTCACCCAAGGGCTCCGAGCACTTTTTTCTTTATCCCGGTGTCATCCGAGTTCATTTGTGTGTGTTTTAACATTTAAAAAATGTCCACATCATTCCACTTTTACATGCCGAAGCCAAAAGTATGGACTTAACCCTCCGTTTTTCAATTAACACTTGGAAAATGATTTCTTTCTTCTTTAATCCTTTATTCACACACGCGTCGATCTTGTGCCAAAATCATTTTACGCCTTTTAAGGCTTAATTAGATTTCAACCATATGGATATAAAAACATTCATTAACATTTTTATTCCATAAAAGTGTCCCATTTTAAATAAATTGCCAATTTAGCCTTTCCGTGCCAAATTTACAATTTAATCCTTTAACAAGTGTTGTTTCCCAAAATGGTTACTAAGTTTCCAACTTGAAATTTAAACACATTTAAACATTTTAATACTTGTTCAATATCAAAATTACCCCACTTTTTTACTTGCTACTTTAACATCTTTAACAAAAAAAATCACACATTTTTACATATTAAAGTCCCATTTGAAATACACACTTTATTTATGAAATTTTGCGTTTTAACACCCCCTTCAATTCTTTTCACACAGTTAAACCCTTTATTTATCATTGTTAACATTTATACCACCATTCATGTAAAATCTTACCTTTCATACATTTAAAACATTAAACCCATTTTTTTTTCTACACGACTTTCACACACTTTAAATATTCATCAAAGTGAAAGTTTGTCCTTCCCATATTTATCTTCATGATTCAAGTAGATAATCCCCTATTTGTCTCATAAAAATGGTTTATACAAGTCTAATTCATTATTTGCAAATAATCACATCATCTTTACTTTAAACACCATTTTAAAACATTTCATTACTTAAAATGTTAAGATCACGTATTCTGAAAATTGCTACATCTCAACAACCATTTAAAATCATATCTTTGGAACCCATTTTCATACAATTGATAGAATGATTACTAACTAATATATGGATGCATACTAACATCAATCCTAAATATATTTAGTCTAGTATATGCAACTAAACATGTTTAATTTATACTATACTAAACACACATAAATCAAAGGTTGTTTACCCACCTCACTAAGCTCTAACAATGGTGGAGAAGATGGAGGACCCACCACCTCAAAAGGTTCCCTCAAGGGGGTATCTAAAATCCCTCTCAAAGTTTTGAATCAAGGCATGATCCACAATGTTCCCAATGACCCCCTCAAATTCCATTGTAAGACCTTGACCTCTTCTACAAATCTTAAGGAAACTCCATAAACATCTCCTTCTTCAATGCCATAAATCTGTCTAGGTTTTAATAGGGTGAGATAAGGTAGTTTAGGGATTTCTATTAGTGGTTGTAGGTGGTGGAAGTGGTGGGGTTGTGTAGTAAAGTTCTAAGGTAGAAGAGTGTTCTCCATTGGAGCTCAAATTTCTTAGAGAGATATTAGAAGTTGATGAAGGAAGTGGGATAAACCAACCTCTCTTAACCCATTTTTAAACTAAATCCCACTACCCATACCTAAAATGAAAGACCCTAGTCCTTCCTAAAATAGAAAGTTTGGATATGATCTAATCTAAAAGCCTCCCAGCAATCGACAACTCGAATTGATCAATAGCTAAAATTCGACAGCACATATAAAAACCTTCCTACCTGGTCAGACCTGCTAGGCGCGGTTGACCGGTCATGGGACCGTGATCGACCGGGTGGAGGTGAAAAAATCCCATTTTCTTGCAATTCCTTCCCCGTGGTATTTTGGTATATATTTTTAGGGTCCTAATTATGTGGTCAGACAATGTTTTTCACCAACGAGGTATTCCATAAAAATTATGGAAAGATGCATTTTTTTATGTCGCGTACCGCCAAAAGTTGTATTATATTAACCATACTCGTGTCATCTCCGTTCCTAGACCAATTCGTGTCGCACTACATTAATATTCTAATTATAACTATACGAGTTCAAATGCCAATCCATGTGGACCATGCAGCGTGGAATTTTTTGTTAACCCATATGCGCGACGAATCACTTTATGCATAATTATAGTTCAATCCCTTATGTATTTATTTCCTCAATAATTTCTTTGAATAAACTATTCAAATTATAATTAAAAAAATTATTTCTAGGCCCGGATGTTACAGCTGTGTCACAGACTCCCACCAGTTCAAAGTTGCACCCACTAACTTGAATGTTGCCAAAAACATTTTCTGAGTATCACTGCACTCAACCGTAGAAAGGTGGCATTACGTGTCTTTCTTCCACTGATTGGCCATGACTATATCCGAGCTACCCTGAAACTCATGTGGGTGGCCCTTCTAAAATGCTTCCCTCACTCTCTACTAATTGTAAGGCCCTGGGTGGGCCTGAAAAACACGTGCTACTGGTGTTTTTGCATGTGGCTAAATCTGTGAAAAATGTTGTGCCATTACGGTCGTCTTCGCGTTAACCGCTTGTGCCATGATTTTGGCCACCTTTGCTACTGAAATGTTTCCCTATAGGGATACCTCCCAGCATTCTCTCTCGTCTGACGAGTACCCTTTGGATGGATCCGACACGAGATTAAATTTTGTATAAGTATAAGATCAAATACGAAGTAGTCAGCAGAAGAACGTAAGTGCGCATACGAGGAAGAATAAAATAATCCAATAATAAAGGCTCTATATCAACGAACGATACGCCAAAATCGTAGTAAGCCGTAAAGATCCTAAGAAAACTAGACCTGGTGCTCTGATACCATCTGTGATACCCCGCCTATTGTAATCACGGGTGATCAATCCTTTTGGATCATTATTAGCATCACCGTCGAAACTTATTAAATTACTAACCACCTATGTTAAATTAAGTCGGTGTCACAATTTTATCTTTCATTAAGCACACAACAACAAGCTAAATAAAATAATATAAACCATCCATACGATAATAGAGTCTAAAACATCACTTGATAAACAATTGAATGAAATAATACTGAATAACCCATCGGTTACCAAAACAAATTCATCTACAAGTCAAAAGTAAATAAAATTAAGTCTCACAAATACTGAATAACTGAAATGTTGAATAGTCTAAAGGGGATACATGCCCAAATTAAATACTAAAATGAAATCCTATCTAGGAATGACTAACACAAGCGTCTATATCAAATCCTGCAAGCCTCCACAATTGCTATAGCTACGCATTCCTAGAATAAGTTATCAAGCTATGTGTCCCCGTGGCTGGTCACTTAAAATGTTTTAAAAAAATAGATTTATCACAGGTTAGAGCCCGAAAAAACCTTTTAAAAATGTTTAGTAATTATTTAAATCGCAATTTAAAAAAAGTTATTAGATACACGTACACTCCCTTGAGTTTCCTCACCTCTCAACTATAGTGCACACCTAACGCATCCTATCTACCTATGCTAACTAGCCTAGTTAGACATCCATATCTAACTAACCCCAAAAGGTTAAACTCCCATGTACTACCCATACAATAGACTATCATACTATCAATAACTAATATCTCCCCTATATTATTATTGAATCATTGTAATTAAGTTTCCCATACTTAAGTCACTTTTAGATATACACTATCTATCTTCCTACTATCATATAAGTAGAATAATCACACATTATTATAACACTATTAATAAAGTTTCATCACACTTATGTTTCTTTGAGATATCCACTATCTATCATTTCTACTATCACACATAAGTACAATAATCACACTTGTATTTATTTATCACACTATAATATATACAACAATAACATCCTCTGAAATGACCACCGTGATGTATGCGTACCCTGCTATCAAGTCCATGTACATCTCGTACAAATCAAGGACTACCGGATCAGAATCTCTCCTTGAACCCTCAATCAAACATCACACAATGGAGTGGAACATAGTTCTAAGCTTTTGGGCTACGCACATACCTAACATACCCAAATGACATGTCGGTCCCACTAATACACATCACATAGTGAGCCGCCCTAAATTCTATGTTCTGGACACAAATCTAGACCTTGTTGAATATAATAGTAGCACACCTGTTCGTGGAATTATTCCATATTGAGCTATGTTTGGGGTACGTATGTCTTATTCTAATGTTTTAGGTAATCGCATTTATAATTCTCAAAATCTACCTAAACCTATGACTTTTGGTAATAATCTTAGACTCAAAAGCTTAATACATCTAAAATATCTTAGGGTGAGTATTAAATAAGTCAATTAATGGATTATGATAATTTTTAGAATGATCTTTTCGATAAAGGGCCACAAGAATAACATTTAAAATTCTTATAATATTTCTTTTGATAGTAGTCTCGAGGATAGTTCCTAATATTTTAATTTTGAAGAATTTGCGCCTATGCCTATGACTTTGTGCGAGGGCCTTCTCATTCTTAAAAATGAAAAGATAGAAAGCCATTATCAAAAGGAAAATCATTGTTAGGAACAAGAGTTGATGAATTATTCGAATCCAATGATAATTTTTCTTTCAAGACTTTTTAAGTGGAAGAATGCTTTCAAACACATGACGAATTCATGGGTCTAGAGCCAGTGATACCTACTTTGAAAGAAATCGTGCTCTTTTTCTCCAATAATGTAATGGAGAACGAAAATTTGAGGATATGGAATTTCAGTCACTTTTAAATGAGATAATTTCTTCTTTGAAAAACAAATAGGAGGTTGAGACTTGTTCTTTACCTCAAACAATTTTAGAAGAAAATTTTATTGAAAGTGATTATTTTTCCTTCGAAATTCCATCTTTGAGCGATGATGAGTCATGTCTCAAGGTTTAATTTCTTTATTTCATATTATTGAACCATTATAAGCATACCATAAATTGGTTCAAAATTTTAAAACATTCAACCCTTTCGCCGAAGAGGATTACTTTCTTGAGTTTCTTTCCATGTTGGAAATATTTCCTCTATGTGTGCCACCTCCCATTCCAATTGAAAAATCTTTGGGAGGAGATTTGATTTTTATTGGATCCCATGTATACTCTTCACCCGTTTGATACAAACTCCCCATCACCGACCAACAACTTTTACTTCGTGATGGCTTATTTTTCCCACCCAAACAATGGCTTTCATTATTCAAATGGAAATATTATTTTTTGAAAGGCATGAACTCAAATGAGGGACCACTAATTATCCCTCAAAGTCAAATTATATCTTGGGTGGACCTTCAAAATTTTCAACTTCTAGTGTATGGTTAGTTAGAAATCAAAATATCAGGTTGTGCATGTTAGGTTACTTTTACTTTTTACTTATTTTCTAGTGTAATTAGTTATGTTTTGTAATTATTATGTTATAATTGGTGCTAATATATTTCGTAGAATCTTTGGACTTGTACTTTCTGAAGATCTCTCCTTTTGGGTAATACCACTTTCTTCCTCTTTTTTACATGGTTCTTGATTAACATTGAGGACACTTCAAGGTTTAAGTTGTGGGGGGGGGGGGGGGGGGTTCATGTTCTTTCCATTCATTAGTAGTTTTCATTGTTCAATTACATGTTCTCCCCAAGCATACTCTTGTTGGGAAAAAACAAAAAATTCAAAAATATATTCGCTTTTTTTCCACTTGGTTCGGCATTTTATCTTTGTTCTTGATGATAAATTTCAATAAAGACACAATCCAATTGACAATTCAATGATGTGTGTTCTCAGTTTTAGAAGTAATTAGACTTTAGTCCCCGAATCATTTATATTATGAAAAAATTCTTGAATTAAACTTTAAACCCATGAGCCCATGCGCTTTTCTTATTTAAATTATTTGGTTTAAGTCCTTTATAACTCGGTAATCTTGTATTGCATTGTATATGCTTAGACCAAGTGAGCTTTGTGATTTTCTTATTTTGTGAATGTTTTTACATTTCTCTTTCCTCCTTAAAAATGTGAAATTCATTGGTAATCTCACTGTGAGATCATTATGAAATGTATTACTTGATCATGGTTTTAATGTAGTTTTGAGTCGAAAATTGCGTAAAATTTAGTAAAGGATCATAGGCCCTCTTTGTTACTTAACTCATATTGACCTTGACCTCACCTTAAATGCTTCCCCTCGTCAATCCTTTTGAGCCTAAATATAGTCTTTCGTTTCAAAATCCAAAACTCCATATCCAACTCCACATTGGAGTTTTTAAATAATATATACACCTCCCATACATTTGTTCAAAAATATGCTTAGGATTTTATCATGATCATGTTATATGGTTGTAATAACGCATGGAAGAGTGAGAATAATAAAAAACATGCGAAGAAAAGGTGAAAAGGAAAGAGAAAGTGAAAAGAAAAATAAAAAGGAAAAAAGAAAAAAAATAGTATTTCCTTGATGTAAATAGTATTAAATAATCTATCAATTTCCAATTTCATATCAATAAATTATATTTTAATTTGAAATTGCTCACAATTTTTCATTATCCTAAGTGTTTCATCCCTTAACACCTTTGAATCAGTATATAATCCATTCATTTCATAATCTTAATCCCTAACCTATGTTATAACCCATATAAGTCCTATATGATCCTTGGATGAATATAATTCAAATGTCAAAATGATTGCGGTAATCCGTGAAAATACATTTCACCTCCCTTAATGAACGGTATCCTTTTATTGAGATTAAAATATCTCATTTTATATATAACATTATTTATTGATGACATATGCACGAACTTGGTAAAATTTCCATTTACTCATTATTCTCGGATGTCCCATAAGTGTTACAACCCATTCATAGTGATTCATTTTTTGAGTCTAAACAACGATGATGATTGAATACCACGCTGCTCTTTAATGCTTATCCTATTTATAAAAGTTTTGATTAATCAAACTAGTATCATGTGTTCGCTCTTCCTTCCACTCTTATGGTTTCAATTGTGATTGAATTTAATCTAATGTTAATAACTATGGACTTTTAAGTTAATTCATTCACTATGCTAATAACTTGTATGAAATGATTTTCATTATTTTTAAGCTTGTCTTTTTTATTTACTGGACATACTTTTTTAGGAAACTTGGTGTTTGTGGGTTTCATCCCTAAAACCCCCTCACGAGCAACACTCGTCCATTAAGGTAACCTAGGGGTTTAATGACTTATTTCATATGCTAAATGAAATCGTTTGCCCACAAAAGTGAAATTTGTATCTTTTATGCATATCTACTTTTAGTATCTCTCTATTGGAATTGTTTAGTTTTGTTTCATAACTAGATATTAGAAATGTCTAAGTTAGGGGGTGCGATACTTTACGAATATTATATATCAACGCCGATTAATCTTATGCATTCTAGAACAATTATCTCTGTTATTTCCTGCTTTTATGCTCATGTATATGTTAACCTTGATATTCAATATATATTTTATTCAAGGTTTATCTGAATTTTTATAGGTACTTGAATGCTAAGTAGAAAAATTGGTTGCATTTCAATAAATTTCGTCTTTTGATAAAATTTTAAGGGAATTCTTGTAATTTCATACTTCTTAGTCCGAATAGCAGAATCCATGGGAGCATAGCTCATTGAGTTAGCTTTGCGTGGTTGTAATGACATATCGCTTTGAGTTCAAATTAACAAGTTATAGTTGTTTCCATTAAGCAACTATTATCCTTTTTGAAGAACAAATAGACCAAAAAAATAGAGCACCGATCGAGTGCACAAAAAGGGTCAATGGATAGTTCATTTGGGCTTTTCCTTAACTCGACACTATAGGAATTTTTTAAAATCATCGATCGATCAACTGATCGAATCAATAACAATTTTTTGGCAAATCAGCTTGTTTATTTTTTTCCCTTTTCTTTTATTCCACTTAGTATAAATAGTAGGTGGATTATTTTTTGTAGAGAATCTATTAATTTAGTTTAGCTACGATTTTATTTGCGAGATATTTCCTTAATCCCCCTGTTGGTTCCATCTCATTTCTGTATGTAGGTACTTTTCATTTTCTTCCTCCACTTAATTGAGTATTCCATTGTTTTTTAATTATTTGATAACTTAGTTTCCTTTCTATAATTACTTGGTTTATTTATTGGTTTCATTCAATACATGCTCTAAAATGCTTTCTAGCTAAATTAGTTTAGGTTGAGATGATTGAATTCACCTTGGATTAAATGGTTGCTTTGCTTTGGTGATGGATTATGGTAGTTTAAATGGGTTAGGTTGTTCTTGATTTTACGCCTAGAAGATTTAACAATGTATATCACGTATGCACCATATTTATAAAATTGTGTACGTAATTTCTAGGAACATTGTCTGCATAATTTATGGGATATTTGTTGATGCCAAAATCATAGTTGGCTTTGAGAAGAATTTTAAGGGGTCATAACTCTATATTTGATTCATTAATGAAATGAGATTTAATCTTGATAAATTTTTCTTCCCATGTAACCATGGATATTAATTAATTTTCTTTGTTCAATTAATTTGTTTATATATTGTTTTCATTCAATACATGCTTTAATATACTTTGTAGTGAAATTTGTTTATATCGAGATGATTGAAATCACCTTGGACTAAATATTTTTTTTCTTTGGTGTTGTATTAAGCTAGTTTAAATTTGTTAGGTTGTTCTTTATTGTATGCCTAGGATATTTAATGGCGCATATCATGTATGCGTTTTATTTACGACCTTGGGTGTATATTTTTTGGGATATTTGTAAATTCCAAAATCATAGAAGGATTTTATGAGAATTTAGGGCGTGACAACTCTATATTTGATTCATTGATGAAATGAGATTTCATCTTGATAAACTTGTCTTCCCATATAAACTTTTATACTAATTAACCTGAGGTGAGAGATATTATTCTCAATCTATAGTTTTTACTCTTTTTTATTAATCCTAGTTTCAATAGATTCCAAGATTAATGTTTTGTGTAGTCTGTCATATTTTATGCTTTTATTTGAGAAATAATAAATCAATTAATGGTTAGCACTCGTTCTTTATGGATTTGATACCTAGACTAGACATTATACTCCTGTAAAGAGTGTAGTCATGATTTAGTTTTTTTTATTGTTGTGGGTGCAGAAAATAACGATGGACATAGTAACACGAGCGCCCGGTTTTCCCCAGCTATAACGTGACTAAGGCCATCATCTCAGACAATGACAAGCAATTTTATAACCCATTATTGAGGGATTTATGATCAATCTATGGCATAAGTAATCACTACCCACCCCTAGGTCACCCACATGCCAATGGAAAAGTTGGAAGTTGCCAACAAGATGATCTTCCACAATCTTGAAGAAGAGGCATTGAGAAAGACAAGGGGCTATTGGCCGAAGAACCACTAAGCATTTTGTGAGCCTATAGGACCATATTCAGAGGGACAGCGGGAGAGACTCCTTTCTCCTTGACCTTTGGCACTAAGGCTATAAACCCAAATGAGTTTCAAATACCCATACAAAGGGCATCTGCATTTGAACCGAGGGATAATGAAGAAAGTCTAAATATGTCTCTAGATGATTTAGAGGAGAAAAGAGATTCTGCATTGGTCCATATAAAATCCTATAAGAAGAAAATAACTTCCTACTTCAATAAGAAATTCCATCACATGGGATTCAAGGTGGGAGACCTAGTCCTAAGGAAGGTGACTCTCATAACTAGAAACCCGACTGAGGGGAAGCTAGGCCCCAAATGGTAAGGAGCATATGTGGTGACGAAGATTACAAGGGTAAGGACCAGATGTGGTGACGAAGATTACAAGACCTGGATGAACTTACCTTAAAGGTATATAGGGATACGAACCACCTCATCCCTGAAATGTAGATCATCTCAAAACATGCAACAGTCATGTATTCAATTCCCAAGTGGAATGAAATAAATATTTTTTTCCATGATGTATTCAATATAAGTATTCTTGGAGAGTTGCAAGGTCTTCAGCCTTGGGTTAAAGATTAAACCCAGGTCTAAGGACCCAATATTATATTTTCAAGGATTTCATCCTTAGCTCCAGGCCCAAGTGAATGTCTGAGGACCCAGCTTTAAAGTTATAAGGATCTCAACCTTGGCTTAAGACCAATAGTAAAAGTCTAAGGACTTAAAAAACACTACCTTCCTTAGGTTTAAACAACCTAAAAAGCATAATCAAAGATCTCATTACCAATAAAAGACTAATACAATTATTGATATTTTCATCCATAATTCCAAGAGGATCAGGTCAAAAGATCGACAAACTATCTATTTCTTCACACCAAAATCTTTTTGTCACTATGGAGTTATACAAAAAATGAACAAACCTGATACCCCGCATACATAATTTTGAAAATATTTAAAAGAAAATATCTTGTTTTTGAAACTTTAAAGGGGGATAAGTACTTGAATACAAAAAATTGTCCTAAACTCCAATTTAAAAAAAAAACGATAGTGTAAGACTCCAAGTCTAGCTCTCTTAGACCCTTGTCAGGACTTAAAAATTTCAAAATTTCCAAGTTTAGAGGTCTTAGGACTCTTTGCGGGACTTTGGATTAAAGTTAACTTAAGCTCATAGGTCTTATGACCCTTTGTGGGACTTCAGGTTACAATTTTTTTCAGGTTTTCAAAATTTCCATTTTTTCAAAATTCGAAGGTCTTAGGAACCTTATAAGGATTTTAAAATTTAGAGTTACCTAAGTTTGAAGGTCTTATAACCCTTTGTGGTATTTTATGTTAAATTATTTCCTATGTCTAGAGGTCTCGTACCCTGAAAAGGACTTCAAAATTTAAAAAAATTCAAGTATAGAGGTCTTAGGACCCTTTGTAGAACTTCGGATTAATGTTTACCTGAGTTCAAAGGTCGTAGGACCCTTTGTGGGACTTCATGTCAAAATAATTCTAAGTCTGGAGGTCTTAGGACCCTTATAAAGACTTCCTCTTTCAAAAATTCAAATTCAAATTTTAATCCTTATGTCATACGATCCCTTAGAAGTTTGATTTTTGAACATTCACACCTAAATTTTTTGGGGGCTAAGCACCGGTACAAAAATTATAGGCTTTTAGTCCTAAAAAGGTACAAATATCAAGTGTTCCAAGGTTCTAATATCTAAGGACCAACCACAGAACCTCTGTTTGAACTTTAAAAACTCCAAAAAGTGCATGGCTTCAGGTTTTAGGATCCTCAAGGCTTCTCTAACAATTTTCATTTACCAAGAAATCTTGGGGACTAAAGGTGTATTACATGTTGTGCAAACCTTAGAAATATGAAGAAAACACAAAATTCCTTGACAAATAAAAAAGCGTAGAAAATATGAAGTAAACATTGAAGAATAAGACATTTCAATTCAAATTACTATTGGCCTTAGAAGCAACAGATTGGAAAATACATCAATGATCTACGGTTAATTAACATCTAAAACAAAGAGGTTACACAAAATCCAATCAAGTCTTGATATCATGGGGTTCCATAAGGGCTCAGTGGTGGAGACAGATGCGTAGGCATAGGCATATTTATTCTTCTTCTTCCTTCTAATAGCTAGGGTCACCCTCATCAGCTGAACTATCTCCACCAGATTCAAGGGCCTCAGCAAATAGTCCTGAAACATTCACTTCATGGAACAACGTTTTAACCTTCAATTTACAAGCATCAAATCTAGATTTATAATTCGAGAAAACTTACTTTTTAAATTGCTTAAACCTGAGATAGGCATCCATATTTATCTTAACACTAGAGTGGGTCTCCCCTTGATGAGTCGAATAAAGAAAGAAGACCCTAGCATGCTTTTTCAAAATCTCCTGATCCCTGGAGGTCAGATCCCCCTTCACACTAGTGAGATCTCTAACCAACTATTTTAGTAGTTCCACCTTATTATAATCATATAGGAATTTATCCTACAAACTTTGTACCTCATATTTTGAACCTCGAAGAGTCTATTCCATCTTAAAAAGTTTAATCTGGCCAAGTGCGTTAAGTTTCTCAACCTTTTGCCAAAGAGTCCCTTGCAACATCCATTAATGAAGCACTATCCTTCAAGTTCTTAGAATCCAAAAGTTTATCTTACTCTAGAACAATGACTCGAGACCTGTGGGAATCTTTTTCCTTCCTAATTAATTTTCTCTCCACCCTTATATCATTTATTATTTGATCTAATTAATCCAAGTAAGGGTCCATTCCTCCTCCATTCAATATACTTATTCCATCCTGTGCTACCATCAAGGGTGTCAGCTAGAAGAGCCTTAGTCATGTTCTAAGCTTATAAAAAGAATGATTAGATGTAAGGATAAAGAACATAAGATAAAAGGTATCTGGGAGAAAATCAGAGTAACTTTGAAGGTACCTTACCTAATAAGTGGACTAACTCCTCAGCATTGACAGAGGTCTCCCAGGTCTTTCATTTGGTCACATCATTAGAAAATTATCTTGGACATTGAATGGAGGGTGTCCACTAGAGAAGCATAAGAGTTAATATCCTAGACATATGGAGGTTGATAATAAGCCCTTCAGAATAGATATGGGTGCTAACACCCCTCTCCAGGCTCTCCCCATTTAAAAAAAAAACACCTTCTCCTTTCCTTTACCTTTTGATGCTAGGAGCTGTAAGTCCCATAGAATAGAAAAATGGAACTAGAATCCACCAAGGGTTCTAGATTCCCCCAATGACTCTTACAGCAAGGGACGGGTTTTAATCTTGGGCTTTCCTCCATCCTTATTCGATAGTTCAGTCTCAGGAGAAAGAGAACCCACCGGCGTATTAAGTTTCAACTTTTTAGGGGACAAAAGGGTCTCTTCCCCTTCACGACAACATCCCCATTTGAGGTGTCCTTAACAAATCACCTCATTATCCCTCTTTTTTATCATTTATTTGTAGCATCAAGTAATCAGGGAAAAGTTACCTATCATAATGGTTGAAATGAATGAAGAAATCTAAGACAGAAGGTTATCCACTTACTCGGTCGATCTTCTTCATCATCAGGATCTAGTAGAATGGCCCCTTCAATCACTGGAAGAGTCTTAACCTCACTTTTATTTTGGTTTTCTCCATCATCATAGTCCTCAGGGACCTTAGACACCACCTAAGTAATAACCTTCCTATTACAAGGCACCATAGCAAGGGGATCAGTCCTCAATAACTCATCCACCATGAGCTTGGGGGAAGAAGAGCCGCTATCGAAGTCACAAGATTAGGTTGAGTACCTAACCCGCTGTCAAAGAGGAACTTTACAATAACAAATGCCTTAAAAGGGTTAGAATCCATCTTTAAATCCTTCTTCATCTCCTCCTTCTCCTACTCAGATGGAACATTAACCACTACATAATAATGTGAGAGGATTGGTAAGAATTAAACAAAGGTTAGACCCAATGATCAAATCCAAAGCATAAAGGGGAATTGATGTTAACCCAAAGATAAGGGAGTACACCAGAAAGAAGGGAAACCCACTAGCTCTTTAGGTCAGAGGTAGCCCAGGAATAACTGAAGAAGAAGAACTTATCTCTCCAATTCTTATGAAAAATATGCCCATCTCTATTAAAGACCAAAATATCTTTTGGGGATAGATATTTTAACCCTTTGTCCTTTGGCTTGCTATGTTCTTTAACTCGATGTAGCTCGAAGAATTTGGCTAGTGTTACATCTCATTTCCCACCACTAGCCTCCCCTAAGGCCATGATTTGACCATTAGTAATCTCCAAGAATCGGCCACGAACTAGGAAGGAGATATTTTAATGTCTCTTAGAATTATTGTAACAGGTAGAGGTAGAGGAATCTAGACCCGTATTGAATGAATCATTCATTAAAGTAGACATGATGATGGGATAATGAGTAGGACCACTCGTTAGGTTTGGCAACCATTAAAATAATAGAGTCAAGTATCTGGTAAGACTTCCTGATGGTCATCAGATCCTGATCAGTAATTTGAGAAGCATAGTGGGCATGACCTATAAATTTGGGGTCATTCATCCTTAAGTACACCTTTTTGAGGATCCCGGTCTTCTTTGGTCTAGAAAAGGGAAACAAGAGGGCCTAAGGAAATAAGGGGCTTTGTGTTAGATATTTCAAAAGGGGAAGCACTTGTAGGAGACATATTTAAGAGAGAGAAAAGGAAAGGCAATAGGTTTTTCTTCATGGGACAGAAGGAAGGCTGTGTGAATAGTGAAAAGCCCAGGGTCTCTCAAGGTTCTTTTTTATAGACCCTAAAACCTGATGCGTCAGTCTGTCTAGCCTCCAAAAAATGTTTTGTTAATGTTCTCAACATCTTGAATCCTCCTTAACAATGCAAGGTGGACATAACAGGCATTTCAGCAACAAGTTACGGCATTAAACCAAGCTTAAGTAAAATGGATAAGTGTTGCCCCTTGCATTTTTTAAAAATAGTAACAAGGGGCTAAATATGATAACCTATTAAACCCTTAACCTTCCAAAGTAACTTAAACCTCTTTAAGATCTCTAAAATAAGAGAATAGGCCCATTGATCGATCTTAGACCTCATACAGAGTGATACTTAGTACCACAAACCTATATCACTCTCAAATATAACCTATCGTACTACATTAGGTCTTAATCATGCATTCTTTTTTAAGAAAAGTTCACTCACTCTAACATACCTCTCATAGCAAGCTCTGATACCGTAGAACCAAAGTTCTGCAAAGTCTGACACCTGAAATAGGCCTCAGTCTAAAGGATAATGGCCTCCCTAGGCTGCTTAGCCCTATGCGCCATGGCATTCCACTATGCAACTTAAATAAGATTTTCCTATCCTTTTTGTTTGATAGATATGATTGTTTCCCATTAAAATAACTCCATATTCTAGATCCTTAAGCCCAAAAAACCACATCCTATTGAGACAAATTTATTCTTGAGAACTGGATCCAAATGGTGAAATAGACAAAGCAAGTTTAGAATCTTCATCATCACTGCATGCAATGTGTGTGATGGGGTTCTTGGTGTCTTTGTTTAACTTAGGAAAACCTTTCTTCAAATACTCTTTTTGGTGACAAAAGGCACATTTATCTTTGGAAGGAATTCTACTTTTTCCCTTTCATTTTTTCTATCATAATGCTTGAAATGTTGAGTCTCTGTAAATATCCTTATCCTTTCTATAAACCTCAATATTCATTAAGGTATTTGAGATGTCAACATGTTTGATTTCCTCTTTTCCTCATAAAAGTATGGTAATGAGATGTTCATACGAATCAGGTAGAAAATTTAGCAATAAGAGTAACATCAATTTTAACATCAAAATTTTTGCAAATCAGCAATAATTTTATTTAAGTTGCCTAAATGTTCAGACATAGAATTGTGTTTTGCATACTGCAACCGAAAGATTTCTTCTTCAACTAGAGATGATTTTCAATGCTCTTTTCCATGTACTTATCCTCCAGCTGTTTTCATAATTTTTATGTCGAGGTCTCGTGCATATAACGATACCCTATGGTTGATTTTGTTCCAGTCACCCTCCTTCTTATCTTCTGGCATATCTTCAACAGAAATTTCAAGCTCTTATCGAACTAAGACAACTATAACTTCACATTGTCACATGTTGAAGCTTCTTTGCACGTCAAATATTTTTACATCAAATTTTGTGGTTGCCATTAAAAAAAATAGTCACAGTTGTCAAAAAAATGCAAATGAGAAAATTTCAAATTTTAAAATTTTCGAGTTGTGAATAGTAACCGCAGGAATAATACATAGTGAATAGAACTATACATAGAGTTATTTCTCCGCTAAAAAATCCAAATGCCTAGATCGGAGGACTTAAGATCTGATACAAATTTATTGTGTTGAAGCGTGTCAAAAAATGATATTGACTATAATGCCAAATAATAATATGGTACACACAAAATAAAAGTAGAATGAGTAGAAAGACACACACATAGAGGAAGACACAATACCGAAGTGGTTCATCAATTTGGTTTCATCCATTAATAACTAATGTCAATTAATAAATGGTTTATAAAAGAGTACTCTCATATATACACACCAAATGTTGTATTTTTCTATACAAATCTATATAACAAAATAAGCTCTCTACACTCAACTATGTTGGTAATGTTGGTTTTGTTTTGGTTCACTAATCTGAACTTCCTTATATAGGCATGAAGGAGCAGACAAATTGTAGCAAAATGGAACAAATTTGGGCAAATTGTGGACCTCCCCACCAAAAGTAGTTGAATGACAATCATCATTCATCGAAAGGAGTTTATGCCCTAGTTTTCACCTTTTTGAAATTTTATTGAGCCCATAACCAATAATAATATGTGAATGTGCAACTAGACTTGTTTGTAACACTTTTCTTATATCTATTCAAGACAAATGGTGGCATATGAAAAAACATCTTCCTAAACTTTGTTCTTGTCATCCTTATTTAACTCCCTCATAGTCCTTATATCTTCAATAACATTTCGAGTTATCCTTCGGGTAATCTTATTCTCGTGATCTACTTTTCTTGTAACAACCTTTATTTTCTCAGATTAATAAAGAGTCTCCATATTCTTATTTATCATGGGAGATTCTGATTCATCAGTAGAAGTCTTCACCCGGGATACATAAACCTTTTCATGATAAAATAATTATCTACTCGAGTTCATTTAGGCTCTCTTGGGCCTTATCAAGTGCATGAACATTCTTAAAGCCTTTAATATTAAGATTAACATTCCCATATATGTGTTTGAAGTAATCTTTCTAGAATATTCATAGATAAATAAAAAAACATAATCTAAAATCAACTAGAGGAGCCCCGCTTCCCCAGATCCAACCCATAATCCACCGAGCACTGTCAGTACCGAACCATTCCAATGACCTCCACCCCGACCTTTGTCAATGACACCATAAATTATGAACCCACTATTCCTCCCGAGTTCAAGTTCATAACCTCTTCTATCCCCACAACTCCCCGGCCTCCCAAACCTACAACGAGACTTCATCAAAAACACTCAGTTCGAACACCATATAAGATAGCCCCTATTTAATGAGGGGAAAATGGACATCTTCTACAACCCCATTGGACAATGCCACAACTCCTACATTACCAACTACTAAATCACAATGTGCATTTAGAAGTCTCCCAGGATCATGATCGCTTCCATAGGGAGGGGGAATCATGTTACACTTACCACGACCATTAAGTCCCAAACTAGGGATAAATCATGATGAGTCCCCTTCAATAAAATGATTATGTCTACCTAGTTCTACACTACAGTCTAAAGAGGTCTAATATCACACTTCATCTCATGAGAATCCTATTGTAGAATGCTAGAGTAGTAGGGCGACCTACATTCTATCGTGAGGTCATACATTTTATTCAGAAACATCATCCTCATGTGTTGGTTATCTTGGACACCTTCATGGATGCACTCTGGTCTATTTCTGAGATTAGGAGACTTCCTTTCCAAAATAATATAGTATCTCCAGCACTGGGTCAGTCGATAGGCATTTGCATCCTTTGGTTGGATATAGTAATCACCGTGCATGAGTTGGCGGTCTCGCCTAGGTTTATTCATTTGTTAGTGGATCATGATCCTATAGTTGGACTCAATGAGTTCATGTTGGTATACATGCCTCCTCATTCATGAAACAAAATGTAGGTATGGGAATCGCTTCAGAAACTCTCTATTATAATTCATCACCCTTGGTTACTGCTAGGAGATTTGAATACTATTTTAGGCTCCCGTGAGAAGCTAGATGGCCTCCTATTTCGTACGGGTCGAGGTCACGCTCCTAGTACTTTTATGCATGACTGTAATATTTTTGACTTAGGGTTTTGTGGTCCTTCATTCTCTGGAAAAACCAATACCTCCTTTAGACATTATGTTCAGGAACATCTTGAAAGAGGTCATGGTAAAGACAAGAGGATGGATGCTTACCCGCACACACTTGTCACTCACCTACTGAATGAGGGGACGGATCGCTGCCCATTACTATTGGATACCTTTCCCCTATCTTTAAACCCACCTAATTATTTATTTACTGTAAGGAATGGGCAAAGTGTCCATCATTTCATAATATGCTTCACTTACAATGCCAAAGACTTGTAAGCGGTTCATCGGCCTATGTTTTTACGCGTAAAACCTGCTACTTTGGAGAGATAATTATTGCATGGAAACATAATCAATTTGGCAACATGGATCAAGCCATAGTAAATCTACAAAACCAGCTCCAAAGTATTCGCTGCCATATTAAGAAACAGTCGTACTAAGCCTCCATTTATAAGGATAACCTTCTACCGGATGAACTAACTCTGCAAGGACACAAATTTCCGATTGAGTCCTTTGTAATGTTGGCTCAATTCCGAAAAAAAACATTTGAGTCATAGGATAGAGTTGTTGACCATTCATCACGCCAATATCTCTTAAGGTATGAATGCATTACATATATATATAGGACCTTGGAACATTTTTTATTGGGTGTAATTTTATTTTAAAATAAATTTTATTTTCAGAAGGTTACTTTAGAACTTTTAAATAAAGTTTTTGGACTTAAATCGAATTTTGACCATTCTGTCACTTCGTTCGAACGAATTTTTTGTTTGAACGAGAATATCGTTCGAACGAGTTTTCCAGCGACTTTTCCCTTTTGGACTCTGGAACATCATTAGAAGGGTCATTTGAACAAAAATCTCGTTCGAACGAGATTTCTCTATGTTCCCACTTCTTTTGTCCCACTAAATTTTGCCAAATTTAATATGTG
The DNA here is from genome assembly GCA_949130495.1 of Sambucus nigra. Taxonomy (NCBI): domain Eukaryota; kingdom Viridiplantae; phylum Streptophyta; class Magnoliopsida; order Dipsacales; family Adoxaceae; genus Sambucus; species Sambucus nigra. The sequence goes on from OX422207.1 coordinate 615,100,122, forward strand.
AGGGAACCAACTTGGAAAAACTAACTTTTTCATCTTCTTTAATCTCTAGAGAGAGTTTTTGAGAGTTTAATTCATCTACGAAGAAGTTCATGTTTTGAGTGTTTGTTCTTCAAGAAATCATTCTTAAACACTTCTGTTTACACCCATACTAGTTTATTCCAAGTACCACACACACATACACACACACACACACACACACACACACACACACACACATATATATATATATATTTTCTTGGAGTGTTTGGAACCGGGTTTCTCTCTACACCTCAAAGAAGAGAAGTTTGGGTTTACTTCTACATCCCTAAAAGAAGAAACTTGTGTTTTGTTGCGGCATTCTCACATGGTGAAAGGCACTATGTGTGGTTGATGGTAGCTTAGTCTCAATTGGTGGAATCCAAGATTCTGGTGGACTCCGAGATTATTCACTAGGTGTAGGTTGAAGTTTGAAGGAGCGCGTCAAAGCTTGGAGGGACTCGAGTCAGTTGAGTAAGTCCTCTAGTCGAGTCTTTGAAAATTAATACTATACTTAGTGAATTTTTTAGGCCAGGGTTGTCCGAGGTATTTTCTCGTACATCGCAGCATATTGGTTGTGAATTTATTTTATCTTTTGCAAAAATCACCTATAACGCATGCTTAGGGTAAAAAGATAATATATGGTTTAATTCAAAATCTTGATTAAAATGGTGCATGTTTAATATTTGGTTAACATTTAAATTAATTTAATTCAAGTCTAAATAATGTAATTTGATAAAATTTGGTTTGGCCTAATTTGCAAATTGAATTAATTAATGTTAGGCAAATTTCTAGGACTTGGGTTAGATTAATTTGATTTAATTGAATTTCAAGTCATTGTGTGTGTGTGTTCATCATTATTCACTTATTTAGGTTTAATTTTAATTTTTCTTTTAGAAATTAAAATTTGTGTTTAATTTAATTTTTCATCTTTTTAAGAAAAGAAAATCAAATAAAATTTGAAAAATTCAATTGTTGTGTTTAACCATCTCTATTCCGCATCCGTAGGAAATTAAAGTAAAATATTTTTAAAATTGGGGGTCCTTACGGTCCAACAAGTGGTATCAGAGCCGGAGCGCTAATTTATTGCGTTAAGGGCCTTTTAAAAAATTTTGACTAAAAATGGAATTTTCCCCATTTTCAAAATTTCCTATTTTCGATGGTTCCATCTACACATATTGGAAAGCGCGTATGAAATCAGAACTTAGGTCTATCGATGAGAGGGTTTAGTTGTCAGTTGTTAACGGGTAGTCCCCACCCACATATTTAGTATAAAATGAGCGTGTTCCCAAACTCATAGATAGATGGAGTGAGAATGAATTTAAACTTAAAATTTTTAATTCCCAAGGTTTAAATGCCTTGTTTTGCACAGTCACACCGGATGAATTCTGACGCATTATGACGTGTGAAACCGCTTAAGAAGCTTGGGATATTTTGAAACTCACTCACGAGGAAACTAGTGTCGTAAAATCTTCTAAACTCCAAAACCTCACCACTCAATTTGAAACCATCAAAATGAATGAAAAAGAAACATTTGATGAATGCTATGCTAGACTTTCCGATATAGTTAATTCATCTTCTAATTTGGGAGATAAAATACCGAACGACCTAGTAGTAAAGAAAATTTTAAGGTCCCTACCCAATAGATTTATTCCTAAGGTGACTGTATTAAATTGTGTACTCACTTTGGCCTCTATGAAATTAGAAGAACTCGTAGGTGATTTGCAAACCTATGAAATAGACATGTTTCCCTCTAAAACAAAAAATAAAATAGGTAAGGGTATTTCTTTGAAATCCCGAAAGGAGGAAAAACAAGTAGTAGAGAGTGAAAGTGATAGTGACTCGGAGGACGTGGCTATGTTTTCTAGGAAGTTTCATAAATTTCTTAAATTTAAAAATGATTTTAAAAAATTTAAAAATTCCAAGCATGACAAAGCCGAAAAGATCTCTAAAACTTTTAATGAAAATTTAAATAGGGACGAGTCAAATAGGTGTTACGGTTGTGAGGGTTATGGACATAGGGCTTTTGAGTGACCAACTAAATTAATGGGAGAGGGTAAAAAACCAATTTCTTATAATCCCACCCTTAGTCATAGTGATAAGGAAGAGGGATCAAATTCGCCCATTGAGTGCAATTTTGTCGCGTACATGGCTAGTCATGTGAGCACCGATAATGAATCTTCCCATGAAGATAGACAAATACATGACACTTATGAAGACTTTTTTAGTGAAGCTCCAAAAAATGATGGTTGTGAGAGTGAAGAAGAGAGAGGGTGAAAATGAAGAAGAGGTTGATGTGAGTGAACTTCAATTTGCATTTCAAGAATTGTATGAAGAATCTATTAAATTAAAAAGAGAAAATTTGAAGTTAGAAGCTTGTTTAAGAGAGTGTGTCAAGGTCGTTGAGGATTGTGAGTTGGTTGAAGACCTTAGGACACGAGAGAGAGCTCTACGAGAGAAGCTTGAGTATGTAGAAGGCAAGAGAGATAACCTTAAAGGTTTGATGGAATCCTTCAAAAAGGATCTTCTCGAGTTTGAAGAGAGAAATGGTTTGCTTGGGTCTAGGATTATATAGCTTGAGAAGAAATTTAGAGACTCAACTAGATTCAAATTTGATTTTGAGAGTCGTTCAGAGAAATTGGATAAAATCTTAGAAATGGTCCAAATTAAAAATGACACTTATGGTTTAGGCTTCGATTCTTGTAATGATTCCACTATTAAAGCCAAAACCAATGATTTAGGAGAATCCTCTAGGAACAATGTTATAGATCATTCCTTAGGTAAGTCTTTTTTCTGAGTCTTTAGGTGCTCACATTGTGGTCAAAAAGGTCATCTTAGGAAGTTTTATTTTGATCTTAAACGAGGTCCTAGAAAATTCCAACGTAAGGCAACCGAGGTAGTCAAGATTCCTACACCCCAAGATCCTCATTCATCATTAGTTTGAGTTAGGAGATCCGACTTAGTATCTTCACAAGATAGGATTTTTTATTCTCATTTACTTTCACACGATACCTCCCTTGCTATATCCAAAGGTTAAATGTGTTAGTTAGTTGCATACTTTAGCTTTTATGCTTCATGCTATATTATCATGCTAATTGAATGCTTGTTTATCATTTTCTAGTCATTTCTATATCTTATATCTCATACTAGAATTATGATTTTTGTTTATCTTTTGTGTTTTACCTTTTAGTAATTTAAGCTTAATGACAAATACAAATATCTTTTTGTTTTTTTTGAGTAAATTTTTTGTTTGGTTGGTTAAAAATTTTCAAAAACTCAAAAAGATTTTTGTTGTGTGTATATTAGTTTGACACACTTTATGTGGCATATACTTTTGTTTGAATCCTTCTTTTTCGCTTCCATGTGGCTACAACTTTTGGTTAAGATTGTCGATCCTTAAAATGTTCTTTACCATGCTTACATGGAGTAGTTGGATTTTGTGTTGCTATAATGAATTCTATTTTTATATTCCCCAATTCACACATGCATGAGCTCACTTGAAATTTTAACTTCACATGTATATTTGAGCTTTGTGAGGTGTTCTCCTACCAGTCTATTCATTTACATTTTATGTGACTTAGGAGGACTAGTGCATGTTAAAATCCGTTGCACGAGAGATTTGCGTGATATATATATATATATATATATATATATATATATATATAAATGTGCATGGGAAAGGGCTCCGAAAGGAAATATCATCCTTTGCGAGTAAGCCACCATATGCTCGGACCTAAAAGAAATACGTGGTCCAAAGGCCTAAAAGAATAATGGCATTAAAAGAAAATATTCGTCATGGCCTATTTTTTTTAGTTGATTTATTCATTGAAAAGATTAAAATATATATGCTTATTATGAGGGAGATTGGATAGTATATCAACGATTTGCACAATGTTCATTTATCCAAGTTGTACTTTTAATGTCATGACTCTATTGGTTTGTAGAATCATCAAAATTCTAGGATTGTATGCATTGTGTTTGCTTGTTCAATGAGTTCAATTTATATTATCACATGAGGCTATATCTAAATGTGATAAAATTTTACAATCAAATGAGAACTCCGTGAATATGTTTTAAGTGATTGGGTTTTAATTCATTGGTATCTTGTTCACACCCCTTCACTTCCGTTTCCATATGACACATTTATGCTATAAGAGTGTGGAAAACTCATGTTAATATATTTTGTGTCATTTGTGAGTTTATATCTATATATGTGTGCTTGTATATATTTTATATCTATTGTGTATACATATATATGATATTATGTTTCATTTTGAGTCCTTTTCATTTTAGCTAGTCCACCTATGCATTAATTCATAATTGGTACCTAACTTGTTGCAAAATTTTGTTTGATATCACATGCCTAGTTTCTTATGTTTCAAATTGATATAATTTTTGTTTTCTTCATAGTTAGCATCCATTATTCCTTCTTTGATTAGTTATGATCTTGTTGCCCATATGCTTTCATGCTATTATCACTTTATGCTCAATCTTGTTTAACAGTTTTCCCATTCTTTATCCCTTATGTAGTTGTTAGGGGGATAAATAGTACTTAGTTAGATTGGGGCAGAATGTGTAATTAATTAATTCATAATCCTTTGTCTATTCCTGGGAAAAAAAGGGGGGGAGAAGTGGTTTCTAAATCTTTAGTTTAGGATATTTAACTTAGGGGGAGTCGCGACCTTCTTAGGTTGATCATAGTTGATAAAGGAATAATTAATTTAAGGGGAGTATTTCTTCTAATTTGATATTCCCCATGCATTTAATGTTTACTTAAGTGTGCAAGAATTCTATTTAGCGGAAACCTTTCATTGGCAAAGATATCCATCCTTGGGTTTTGAGTCAAGCTATGTAATTTTTTATTTTGGGTGGGATATTTTTGAGTCTAGTAGAGCTTGACGGCCCTTTAGGATTTTGTTTTGGTTTTTGTCCCGGAATAGCCAAAGGGGGAGATTTGTAAGGACACAATTTCCAATTGAGTCCTTTGTAGTGTGGCTCAATTCCGAATAAAAATGTTTTGTAATAGGATAGAGTTCTTGACCATCCATCCAACCTATGACATGTTAAAGTTGAAGACATTGTGGCCTACTTATCAAAATAACATCATTGTCGATCTACATGTGTCTCATTTCACATCATCAACTTAGTGCTAATATCTCCTAAGGTATGAATGCATTACATATATATATATATATATATATATATATATATATATATATATATATATATATATATATATATATATATAGGAGCTTGGAAATTTCTTTATTGGGTGTAATTTTATTTTAAAATAAATTTTATTTTCAGAAGGTTACTTTAGAACTTTAAAATAAAGTTTTTGGGCTTAAATCGAATTTTGACCTTTCTCTCACTTCGTTCGATATTGTCGCTCGAACAAGTTTTTCGTTCGAACGAGAATATAGTTCAAATGCGAATATCGTTCGAATGAGTTTGCCAATGACTTTTCCCTTTTGTCCTCTAGAACTTCATTAGAAGGGTCGTTCGTACAAGACTTCGTTCGAACGAAAATCTCGTTCGAACGAGATTTTCGGGGGAAAATATTTTGGCAGTTTTCTCCATGTTCCCACTTCTTTTGTCCGACTAACTTTTGCTAGATTTAATATGTGCGAGAACCAGCTTTGAAAAACTAGCTTTTTCAACTTCTACAATATCTAAAGAGAATTTTGGAGAGTTTAATTCCTCTATGAAAAACTTCATGTTTCGAGTATTTGTTCTTTAAGAAAATCATTCTTAAATACTTTTGTTTACACCCATACTAGTTTATTCCAAGTACCACACATACACACACACACATAAATATATATATATATATTTACTTGGAGTGTTTGGCATCGGGTTTCTCTCTACACCTTAAAAAAGAGAAGTTTGGGTTTACTTCTACATACCTAAAAGAAGAAGCTTGTGTTTTGCTGAGGCATTCTCACATGGTGAAAGGCACCATGTGTGGTTGATGGTAGCTTGGTCTCGATTGGTGGACTCCAAGGTTCTGGTGGACTCCGGAATTATTCGCTAGGTGTAGGTTGAAGTTCGAAGGAGCGTGTCAAGGCCTGAAGGGAGTGGAGTCAGTTGAGTAAGTCCTCTTGTCGAGTCTTTGTAAAGTTCATACTATACTTAGTGAATTTGTTAGGCCAGGACCGTTCGAGGTTTTTTCTCGTTGTGGGTTTTTCCTCGTACATCACGGCGTAATGGTTGTGAATTTATTTTATCTTTTTGCAAAAATCACCTAGAACGCATGCTTAGGGTAAAAAGATAAATTATGGTTTAATTTGTAATCTTGACTAAAATGGTGCATGTTTAATATTTGGGTAACGTTTAACTTAATTTAATTCAAGTCTAAATAATGTAATTTGATAAAATTTGGTTTGGCCTAATTTGCAAATTGAATTAATTAATGTTAGGAAAATTTCTAGGACTTGGGTTAGTTTAATTTGATTTAATTGAATTTCAAGTGATTGTGTGTGTGTGTGTGTGTGTGTGTGTGTGTGTGTGTGTGTGTGTGTGTGTTCATCATTATTCAATTAAAATTTGTGTTTAATTTAATTTTTCATCTTTTTAAGAAAAGAAAATCAAATAAAATTTGAAAAATTAAATTGATGTGTTGAACCATCTCTATTCCGCATCTTTAGGAAATTAAAGTAAAAGATTTTTAAAATTGGGGATCCTTGCGATCCAATAAACTCGTTTCCTTATTCTTGAGTGGACTCATTGGCAGAATAAAAGTAAAATACAGTGGTCCCTCAACGGATACTGTAATACTAAATATTTCCATGCTACTATCACTCATCGCCATCGAGAAAATATTATTAATGCAATATTTTATCAGGAAATAGGGTGGCATATCACCATGCCTACCATCCAATCATTATTCCACCAATTTTATATGTAGCACCTCACCAGTTCCAACCCACATCCAGTTGATGAGGACGCTCATTTTGTAACCCTTCATCCATCAGATCATTCTCTACTCTTAGAGAGTGTGGCAGATGAGGAAGTTCATACCACTTTGCGTCAAATGGGGAAAATTAAAATTCCGGGGATGGGAAGCATCACTGCTGAGTCTTTTCATAATTACTAGTAGGGCAGTGGATCGTCTGTTTGCAAGTTAGTCCATAATTTCTTCAATACGAGACGCATGCCCTCTGAGCTTAATCGTACATTACTTATATTTATTCCAAAAATAAATAATCCTACATAAGTGACTCATTTCAGACCGGTTAGCCTGTGTAATGTTATCTATAAGCTTATCTAATTTATCTTCATTGCCATGATACAACCTATTCTTTAATACATTGTCTCCCCCTACGAAACAGATTTAATTGCAAATAGGCACATTCAGGACAATATCCTTATCACACATAAGATCGTACACTCAATGAGAAAATCTAAGACCAAAAAAGACACTTGTGCAATCAAAGTTGATTTAAACAAAGCCTATAATCATCTGAAATGGCCCTTTATTCAATGAGTCCTCCAAAAGCATGGTTTCCCTGACTTATGGATCCATTGCATTAACGGATGCATATCCACTCCATCGTATCAAACTTTAATTAATGGTCAGGTGGGAGAAGGATTCTAGCCCACTCAAGGCATTCGATAAGGAGATCCACTATCACCGTACTTGTTTATCCTCTCTCTGGATGTTCTGATTCGTACTATTAAGAGGGAGTGCACTGCCCTTAGGGTCTTTTTGATGGGGCAAAAAATACCTACCCTAGTCTTTGTAGATGGTTGTATCTCTTTCCTTCAGCCTTTATCACCTACTATTATGAGATTTATGTACATTCTCTCTAAATTCCAGATCTTCTCTTGTCAATCCATTAATTTTGCTAAATCTTCTATGACCTTCGGTCCTTCTACTCTATATAAAGTGCATCATCGGACTATCTGTCAACTAGGGGTTTCTCGATACTAAATCCAAGACAAAGACATGGGCCTCCCATTGATTACCAGACGGGTTATGAGACAATTGTTCCTCGAGTCCAATTTGACACTCGATAACAGACTTTATGTGTGTTATAATAATTTTTTATCATATATGGGCCGCATCACCCTGATTAATGTTTCCTGCACTGCTATGCTATTGTACTTTATGCCCACTTATATGCTTCCTACGTCTATTATTAAAATGATGATATGGAAAATTAAGGCTTTCTTCGGGAATGCCTTGCCGTTATCCCGAAACATTCCTAATGTATCGTGGTCGACAATTAAATTGCCCCGTAATTTGGGAGGTTTGGGAATAAAAAATTATACACTTTGTGTAAGATGTGGGTTCTTGGAATACGATTAGTATCACACGAGGCATAACCTCGTATCAAGACCTTGATTAATGCTCAAGACTATATTTAATAATGACAATAAATAAGAGTGAAAGGGACAATAATATCCAATAGTCAAGATGGTATTAAATGAGGTCTTTACTCCATAAATGCACTATGAATGCAATAAATAAGTGGAACAAGACAGAAACTTAGATGGAGGGAGAAAAAGTAATCACTCTTATAACAATAAAGGTAAGGCAGGAACTTCTGACTCAGTTAAAGCTCAATGGCAGTGGTATCAATGAAAGCAAAGGGAATATTCAGATAATAAATGTTTTCAGACAAGATTTTGTGTATGAGGAAAATCTAGTAGCAATTCTAAGTTCAAATTTTCGTCCTCTTAAATTATTTAGTTGATCTATTTATATAAAGTCAAGGTCACTTGAGTGACCTTGTTCTAATTCAATGTATTTAACTAGAATTAAGTTCTAAATTACTCTTGCATTAATGCCAAAGATATTGTACTAAAGGCATGAGTTGTTGTGTCTTGGCGGGAAACTGACTGACACTTATAAAGAATGGTCGCATTATTAGGGATGTGATGTGATAGCACACATGTTTATATTATAACATTTAGGAGGTATAAATTCATCCAATGCACTATCTATCCTAAGGATAAACCCACTTGATCTCTACTACTTTGAGCTCTTAAATTCCAGATTCCACGACGTCACGAAGTGGGTAAATAGTGACCTACATCATATGTGTGGAAACATCAATCAAAAGGATGATTTTTCAAGTTGATGTTGCTCGACTGGAAGTAGCTTAATCACTAAGTGTATTGTTTGTTTGTTAGGAAATATGTCTAGATAATCATCTGGGATTGCGGTCGAGGAGGTTCTCCATCGACTATGGTGGTTCGAGCAACTGTTTGTTGAAGAAGAAGTTTTACCTATGTGTTCCAAGATGAATGGGTATTGTTTTCCCAAAGTTTCCTTGCTCTTAATCCTCCAAACCAAATCCCTATGAGGTTCCCAATAGGAGTTCGTTCGATAGAATATGTAATCCATCCCATGCCCTTCCAGGCATGGTCCCTCGAGGGTACCGAATGACCTCGCCCATATCAGAAAGTGAACTTTTACAAGTGTAAATTAAATGATAAGTACATCATACTTATTTTTATAAATATTATCCTTCGAATATCCTTGATCTGTATGGGAGGTTCCTCAAGGAGTCTCTATCTTTATTCTCTTGTTAGTCTTTCGCTAAGTACAAAGTAATCTCAGCTAATCAACCCTCGGTGAGGACTCCCCCCTATATTTTTCTCTTCATAGAGATATTTATTTATTACATGAAAAAATATTTGTACGAAATATTTGAATGACCCTCGAACCATCCCGGAAAGAAAGACTAATTTCCATAGGAAATAACACATCATAATAGGTATTAAATCATTTAGTCAACATATAGAAGTGTGAGCGAGGGACTAATTTAGTCCTCCTTTCGAGTTAATTCATCTTTGACTACCTTGTAACCTTATCTGATGGGACTATTCCTTTATGGGACTTTATGATTGCATGTGACATATTCCTTGGGAGTGAACAGATTTTTTAAAATTTCCCCTAAAATGCTTCATCTCCAAAGGTTCATAACTCTTAGTGTGCACTATTATTCCTCTGGTCGTATCGCATTTAATGGGATTGACGTTTGCTTCCCTACCTTTTACATGTGGCAGCTTTGGGTTAGTACATTTTCTAAGGTGGGTATTTTCAAGCGTCGCCTCTTGGGTTGTCATAATTATAGCTTTTGAATTAGTTCCCCCTACGTTCATGTGTAGGCCACGCGAGGTATTTCAACCTTCGTCATGTTTCCCGAGATATCATTTATCTACCATGCTTTGTATCTTTTTATTGTCCCTATAAAAGGCTTACTTGGCACTTACAAACTCTTACCTTTGGGTCAATTGTTATTTCCATTCTCTTGAGTGAGAGGGCGTACAGTGTTTGTTCTTGTCTTATTTCTATAACTAAACTTTTGGTTCTTTTCTCCTTTTTTTCATCTTCACTTATGGCACCTGTAGTAAAAAGGACTCCTTCTACCAGGGGTGTTTCTCCTCATACCCATTCCCGTTAGAACTAATGGTACCGCTACCTCTATTTACCTTACTTCGGTGATCCCAACCATTTTTAGGCTATGGCTAAGTATTTTCCTGGGGAGCTCATTTCGGCTTAGCCAGTGAACCTACTAATGGATGAAAGAGATGATGTAGATGACTTTTCTTACATACCCACTGCGATTGTGATCCATTTTAGGACTGAGTAAGGTGACTATCCTTTATCTAATGTATAATTTTTGTCCACCTCTGGTGCTTGCGAGGGTCTGGGCCCATGGACTGATTACATTCATGCCAAGTTCTCTATACAGCTGGCCTTGGTATGGTTTGTCCTCCACTTGTTGGATGGGTGATCTTACTCTGGCTAAGAACAATAACACTCTCCAACTTCTTGATTCCCAATGGTGTCACTAAACTCATACATTTGTGGTTTCTTAAGGTGAGTTTACCATTACTCATGAAGATATTTACAAGCTCCGGGTCCTGGAGGCATCTGGTTTTGACACTTTCTTTGAGGACGCCACTTCTAATGCTGAGAAGGTGACATGAGCGGAGTTGGATGGAGTGATGAAGAAATACATTATGTCTTACAGAAATGTACATGTCTAGATTTAATCCCTTATTTTTACTTCATTGCGGACATAGAGGTTATTAAGGCCCATGAGGCGCTAAAGAAAAACCCAAATGGAAAAAAGTGTTCGAGACCCCCTACTGGCAAGGGTTATGGTTCAAAAATTGAATTGGCAGGTTATATATGGGTCATACTTTCTAAGATAGTTCCTCCTAATAAGCCCTGTGATTGTCCCAAGAAGGACTTGATAAATATAGTTGTTCGCATAGCCCATATCCTTAAGCTACTGTTAGCTTTGATTACCTTGGGCTCCTTGTATATGTGGCTGGATCATCTTTAGGCGGACTTTTTTAGAAGCATTTTTAGGTTTGATGTTTCGAATTATTTCAACCATGTTATGTTGACAACTTTCCTGTATGCTCATTTTCTTGAGTATGCTCCACTTAGTAGTTACCCCCATTCTCAAGTCATTAAGGTTCCTCGGATCTCTTATTGGAACCACAAGATATCAAATAAACCCTTTATCTCTTTGATCGACAAAGTTAACAAGTTTGTCTGTCACCCCTATATGGGTGATAATCAATTCTTCACTAACAACTTCTTAGTGGAGGAAGAGCATCTAATTGCTTTGATTGAGGAGTCAGTGGCTAGGAAATTCCTCGCAAACAATGTCCATTTCCTCTTGCTTCCCTCGTACCTTCCCTTATATATTGAGTGGATATATCATTACTCCATCTATTATCCCAACCATGTGCCCATGCAGTTCGAGTATGATTAAGGTAATCCAATGAACAGTCACTTTACGCGCGAGAAGCCCACCAATTTTTCCTTTACCTGTAAAAATTTTCTAACCTCAATTGTTGTCAACCTTTTCTCCAGCTATACTTCTAACCCCATCATCACAATAAGAAAGCTCAAGGAGTTTGGTCAATCATGTATTTGTCTGTATTTTAGCAGAATCAGCTGGGCAGATTTCAGAGAACATTCTCAAAGGACCCTGTTATCCTAACGTTGAGAGGTTCCCCATATAGAGCTAGGGCTAAGAAGTTGTTCTACCTCCAGTTCCTTATTCCCTTTAAGTACTATTAATGATTACACTCCTTAGGAATTTCCTCTTTTGTCTACTTTGGATCATGCCACAGTGAAGAAGAAGAAGAAGCAGTGTACTCAAACTTCAAGTTTGAGCGAGGGGGCTGTTTCTACCCCTGGTACCTCGATATCAATTGAAGAGGGGGATACTCCTCATGTTACCTCAATTGGGGTAGCTATTAGGGCTATCAGAAAGGCTCATTCGAAGAGGCTTAAGATTATGAAGTAGTTTCTCCCGTGATGGCCTAGAATATTTCTCCGGATTTTGCCAAGAATGTTGACCAGATGTGGGATAGCCTACGATAAACTTGGGATGCTTTTTCACCGACGGATGGGGCTTCTATGTCTGCTCACATGGCTATTCGTGGCTTTATTTACACTTCTACAGCTGCTAAGGGAACAAGGAAATGCAGTAGGTTTGTCATTGGGTTAATTAGTCCAGTCAAGGTATCTTTCGAAGAAATGATTGAGGAGGCAAGTGTATATAAATAGTTTGAAGAAGAGGAAGAAGAAGAAGAAGAAGAAAAAGTTAAAGAGGGAGAAGAAGGGTGTGGTTCATATGTCCACCAAAAATTTGTTGATCAGTCACATCACTTGACTTTTCATGTTACTCCCCCTCTTTCTGCTCCTACTGTACCCCTTATTGAGGATGTATGACATCACCATCTCTTGGATAACAAATCATTCATTAAACATCATTAGAATTGGCAAGTAGTATAGGAATTTAAATCTCCCGTAAACGAGGGTCAGGAGTGCCTAGTAGTATATGACTTTAAATCTCCCGCAGGCGAGGGTCGGGCGCACCTAGTAGTATAGGACTTTAAATCTTTCATAAATGAGAGTCGGGCATACCTATTACTATAGGAATTTAAATCTCCCATAAGCGAGGGCCTAGTAGTATAGGACTTTAAATCTTTCATAAGCGAGGATTAGGCACACCTAGTAGTATATGACTTTAAATCTCCCAAAAGTGAGGGTCAAGTGCGCCTAGTAGTATAGAGCTTTAAATCTTTCATAAGCGAGGGTCAAGCACACCTAGTAGTATAGGACTTTTCATCCACCTTTTCTCCTAGCAGCATTATCCACTACCTATAATGATGTATTTTATATTGCTCGGCCTTGCGACTTTGTTGGGAGAGGTCCTCAATACTCCTTTGGAATGCCTAAGTTCTGATGTCATTAAGGCTTTGTTGGGAAATGTTAATCTCCTCATTACTGACGAGTTCTCTTTATCTTGACGAGTCAATCTCCTACGTGACTTTAAGAAGGCTTATTTACACACTCTGTATGCTCATCTCCAAGCCTCTTATCATTCACAGATGGCCATTTTGGAGGAGCTGGTAAGATTAGAAAATGAACTTGTTAGGTCCAAGAATGAACTAGAGGCTTCTCGTATGGCTGTGATTAAAGAAGAAGATAAAATGGAAGATATTAATAAAATAAAAGAGCATCATGAGAAGGATCTAGTTGACTTGGCAAATGACCAGAGCCTTATAGATAAAATACATCCCCAACACGATCATCGTCTACTTAGTTCGGCCAACTTATGGTTTATTATTGATGTCCCCATCGCTTAGATATTTTTATGATGTCCCCCTTATTTGTAATTCAGCATTTCTATGTATTTGAGCACCTGGATATGTATTTGATTTGTTCCCTTGTTTTTTTTCGTTTTGACTCGCAATGCATGAGATGACAAATTTATACAACATATCTTACACGGTGCAAATAAATAAAAAATTGGGCCATAACTTTCAAAACAAAGTGTCTTTATACCACCATGTAAACATGTAGCCTAACACTGTGGGGAACATTCTCCCGAGAAGGTGCAAACAAAAATTTAACCAAACAAAGTGGTTTTTTAAGGGTAAACTAACAAATGTTGTTAAACATAATAAATTTTCAGCCATTTGTTATTTAATTTAAAAGTTACATTGTCCTCCAACTTTGATATCTCATAGTAGCCTGAATCACGAGTTGTTTGAACAATATATGGACCCTCCCAATTTGCTTCAAAATTGGCTAATGAAATTCCCCTAATGTGCCTCATGCAAACTTTTAGGACTAAGTCTCCCTTTTTGAACTTCCTCGGCCACACCATCTGATAATAGGATCTGGACAACTCTTCTTTGTACATTTCAAAGTGCCTCCCCGTATTGTCTTTATGTACTTCCAGTGCCTCAAGTTTCACCTGACTGCTATGGGCGATCATGGAACTTCCTAAATTATAACGAGAATAAGGTACCTCGAGTTCTACTGGTAAAATTACCTCAGCGCCAAAAATGAGAAGACTGTTTTTGGAACACTTTTGGGTAACTTTGTGTACACAGTCATGCCTTTCGGTATGAAAAATGCAGGAGCCACCTATTAGAGGACCACAATGGACATATTCCACGACCTCTTCCACAAGATTGTGGAATTTAATGTTAATGACCTGGTGATTAATCCAAGAAGTAGGCTACTCAATTAAACGATTTGAGGAGAGTGTTCACCCGATGTAGAAAGTACAAGATGAAAATAAACCCCCTCAAATGTGGATTTAGGGTGACAAGTGGGAAGTTCCTCGAGTTTGTGGTGAATCGACAAGGAGTTCATATTTATCTTGACAAATAGTGGGTCATTCTTGACATGCCAAGGGCAAAAGAAAGGGAGTTGAAGAGCTTACTGGGAAAAGTCTCCTACTTGAGGTGATTTGTGCCCATTCTTATCGAGGTAACCCAACCACTGATGGAGATGTTGCGAAAAGAGTCTAGGTTTGCATGGGAGCAGAAGCATCAAGAAGCCATAGATAAGATGAAAACGCTGCTCGCAGCTCATCAAATGATGATCCCACCAAAGGTAGGTATTCCTTTATTGAGGTGAATTATACATGGGCCAGTGGCCAAATATACTAGCATTGAGAGGAATTTTTGTCCCTTCTACTTGTAGCATAAAAACTTAGGCACTATATGTTGTCATTTATAGTACACATTGTAACTAGATGTGATCTTATAAAATTATTGCTTGCTAGAACTTTACTAATAGGCAGGGTAGCCGGATGATTTTTAATCATTTTAAAAATATGACCTCAAATGCATAGTCCCTCGAGATATCAAAAGTCAAGCTTATGCATATCTCATGGCCATTTTTCCTTCTGGGACGTTCGAGCCATCTGTGCAAGAACTTTCAGGCGATGATCTCAAGGCTAATTTTTTAGCGGCCAGCTTATACGAACAAGGCATTGAATATAATGTCTCTTCGACCGAAAATAAGGGAGGATCGGGTGTGTTTTGAGAAGGAAGAGAGAAGAATTTTGACTATCCTTTAAGTTAGACTTTAGTTTCTCGAACAACGAAGCTGAGTATGAGGCACTTGTTCTAGGGCTTCTTGAAGCCCTTAGAAGGGGCATCTATATTCTTACAATAAAGGGGGACTCAAAACTGGTGGTTAAATAAGTGACTGATAAATTTTCTCTGAATCACGTGAGTTTATCACCCTACTGGACAATCATACAAAGGTTGCTTGGGTAATTCGAAGAGGTAAAGATCAAAAGGCATCCACAAATGATGAACTAAAATACTGGCGCTTATGCTATAATTGCCTAAAAGATTGATTTTAAAGGAGAATCAATGATGGTTCACATTACCAAGAGGATGGTTCCCTCAAAAATACTCAAAACGTTACCCACCGATGACAACAATGATTGAAGAGGAGAAATAAGGAAATAGCTGGAAACAGGGGTAGGCTGGCTGAGTTTGGTTGACCTCGGGAAGTATTTCATGGATGGGAGTAACTTGTAATATAAGAAAAAAGGTGGTTGGCTATCCAGATGTGTGGATCCTGAAGAGGCTAAGAAAAGACTGAGATAATTCCATTAAGTTAACTGCAAGACCATAAAGACCCCTTATATAGAAGGATCCAGCGAGAAGGTTACTTTTTGTCTTCGATAACGAAGGATACTACAATGTTACAGAGAAATTGCGTAAAATGTCAGTTATTTTACTAAGCGACAGAGTTCAATTTCATTGATCAACCTCAAGATTGGACGCAACCATATATGGACATGTTGGTTGATGGAGTAAACTCAATATAAAAAGATGATTCCAGAAGACTAAAGAAATGAGTGAATAGATATTACATCCAAGAAGGGAAGTTGTACAAAAGAGGCTAATCATGACAAGCCTCTGAGGTGTATCAGGGGAGAAGAAGCCGAAGATGTACTAAAGCAGGTCCACGAGTCGGGTCACATTAGAGGGTCTAAACATTATGACCAAATTATGAATTTGGGATACTTTTGGACTATAATAGAAAAGGACTATACAGAGTACGTTCGTAAGTGCAAGGCTTTCCAGTTGCATGGGAATATGATTCATGCCCCTTCGGTGGACCTATATTCTCTCCCCACTCCCTTCTCATTACACACATGGGCATTCGACCAGGTTAGGGCAATAAATCCCTCCTCGCGAGGAAATATTTTAATACTTGTTAACACTGAATGTTTTACCGAACGGGCAGAGGCCATACTGCTAAAAAGAGCCACATCGGGGGTAATTATTCGATCCATGAAGGATTACATCATTTGATATTTTGGTAAATTGAAGTTCTTCCTCTTTGATAATGGCACTCCTTTTGTAAATAATGAAGTAAGTTTACTCATGAACAAGTATTCCATTATTAACCACAAATCAACCGTGTCATACCCAAAGTGCAATGGGAAATCAGAAGCTAGTAACAAGACTTTGGTGAACATACTATCAAAAATTTTGAGAAATTTCCCAAGAACGTGGGATGAAAATAATACCTGAGGTATTGTGGGTCTACTGAACGATTAAGAGAAAACCTAGAGGATATAACCCCTTCTCCTTAGCGTCGGTCGGATCCATCTTGATCTGGTTATACCCCACATAACCATCCATGAAGTTATACATCTCATGCCCTATAGTTGCATCTATCAATCTATCTATAAAGGGAAACAAAAAGTCATCTTTTATGCATGCACGATTCAGGTCCCAAAAGTCCACACAGATCCTGATCTAGGTCTTATCTTTCTTTCCTACTGGCACAATGCTAGACATCCAAATGGGATGCATAATAGGGATAATGAAACTGACTGTGAGCAGCCTTTGAACGTTTTTCTTGATATTTAAATCTAACTCTACTTTATATGTTCGAGTAGCATGCTTCACTGAGATGGTTGAGGGAAAAGCATTTAGCTTGTGGCAGCTCACGGCTTTCTCAACCCCTGGTGTAGACGTCTTTAAAATCTTATAGCAGCTCGATCAAACCCTGTCGCGATACTCCTTAAAGGTCCCTCGAGAAAAAAATAGGGCTAGGTCATCACCCTACTTAGCAATATCTATTTTTCTAACTCTTGGATTTGTGGACTGGCTCTGTTTTTCATGCATTCGGGATCTTCCTCTACTTCTTCCACAAACTCTTAGATGCTCGAGTTATTAATCACTTAACATTTTCCTTTGTTGTCCACCAAGAAACATTCGTAGACCGAGTCATCTTCATCATCCAAACCTTCAGCTTCCCGCTCACACCTTCACAATCTGTAAATAATTCTACCGCTAGGTAAAATTACTCTCCTATAGTGCCTGGGGTTTTCCTCCCTATGAGACCTTTTACGAGAATTTTCCTCTAATTCCCTCCGAAAGTGTCTCCTGAGCACACTTTGGCACTAGACCTAGTGTTTTATAGGATCAATGCTTGGTGTCATCCGGTCACACATCTGCCTTAATAAACATGGAGGCTCCACTGCCTCCTACTCGCATTCTTCCTTGTAAGCTACCACTGGTCGAGCTAGTGCGCGCACTTTTTGTCAACTAATTATGATCCTAGTGCCTCTAGTCTATCTTGTAACTACCTTATCCTCTTCTATAAGCTCAGTATAGAAGGCATCATCTACCAAGTGATATTCCTCTTTTGTGAACAGCTTCTTGGATGCTCGAATCACCACATCCTTTCCCTTTACATTGCTTTGGCACATTGGTGATAAGTATTATAAACCAAACTGTAGTTGTACATCCACACTCTTCCCAATAATATTTGATACACTGGCTCATAATCCACAATGTGGAATTTTATAGGAGAAGTAATATTCCCCATTGTAATGCACACGTTAACATATCCCATGGATTCGGATGACTAGTTGTCATACCTCGAGATTGATAAATAAAGTTGTACTAGCCTTATCTCAAATAGTCCAGTAGCATTAAAAAAATCCAATGGGCATTATATTAATGGATGCCCCCCATCACCATCTAACAAAACACTAGTAAAAACACAATTATTTATAGTGGTCGTAACATAAATAGGCCTATTGTGGGGGTACCTCATTGATACATCAGTCTCCAAAATGTAACCTTAGAGAAGTACCTCCTTACATTGTTGGTCATGGTTACCTTACATTTTAACTGCGGAGCCATATTCTTCTTTGCAATCTCTAAGATGGCTCGTGTGACTTCCAATCGTGAGTGCTCGGGGAGCCCAACTTGGTTAAAGAACCAGCCAAACTTCTATGAGGATGCTACTATTGCACATTCAATCCAAGGATCAGTTTGATCTTCCTCGGGTTCATATACTTCTTCCACTTTTCTATAGGCGACCTCATCAAAGGCTATCATAACATCCACTGCCCCTAGAGAGCAGGCCTCTATCTGCCTGGTCAAGATCTCGATAGGGTTTTCTTCATCTTCTTCTTATGTCTCATCTTCAAACTACAACTAAGACAGCATAAAGGTACATTCCTCTAGATATTCTTCAAAGTCTTCCTCAAGGAGCAATTGTTCCCTCAATAGTTGCTCGACTTCTTCATCAAAGGCACTAGCCATGTGTGCCCCGTGAGCTGGTAGATGGTTATAATTCACATTGCCTTGGGGCAATTCAATATCTCATTTCTTCACGCGATAGTCAATCAACTTTCTCAATGAAAACATACCTTAGTTGGGTGGTTCACTTTATTATGCATCACACAAAAGTTTGGCTTTTCTCTGTCCTTTCGAGACACGTGTGTCATACTGCCATTAATTGGTCTGAAAAGTTTATTATGAACCATGAGGTCATAGATGTCTAATGCTTAGTCCTATGTGCATGGTAGCTCAGGAGGGTCCTCTTCACCTTCGAACCTCCTTTTGTTGCCCCGTCTCTTCTTCCTCGGTCACCACCTCTCTGCCCTCTTCCTCCATCATCGGTGTAGTTTACCCTCGGGGATACTTCCCATCCTTAGCTAGCTTATGGCCTTAGCAACAAACTTACCAAGGCAAGTGGAGGTGGTGTAGGTTTTACTACTAGAGCAATATTCCTTGATACCTTTAAAAATGCATCGAATGTGCCTTCACGTGTCTCATTGATAAGGTGGCGGATATACTCAGGCAGTAGCCCTTCATCACAAAGTTGCAAAATTTTATCATCTCGTGTTTACTTTCTCACATCTAGAAAGAGTTTGCAAAATCTTCTAATGTAAGCCATAACATCCTCCCCCGACTTTTATTTCTCGTGAGCCAGTTGCATGAATGTAAACTCGTCTTCATCCAAATAGAACTTTTGCACAAATAACATGTGCAATTCCTCCCAAGAGGCCGCGCTGCCTGGCGCTAAGTGGGAGTACTAAGTGTAAGCCTTTTGGCCAGGGATTTTGAGAACTCCCTCGGTCTTAATTTTTTATCATTATAGTAAGCCCTCAAGCACTCGATAAACCTTTTCACATGTTCCTTGGGATTGTCACCCTTTTCCATTTATTTCTCAAAGACGGGTAGAATATACCCTACTGGAGAGGGCTCATTATTATACTCCTCTGGGTATGGAGTATGAAAATCATCTTAAACTAACGAACAATCTCCTCTAGCCTTGGACACCTCTATTAACTTTAAAATATCTTTCTTCGTATCCTCCATGCTAGAGGATGGAGAACTGGTTAGTAGTGGTACCACTGTAGAAAGAATTATTGGTGCTTCTAGAGAATGAAGCTTAATGCGAGCAAGTGTTCATTCGGTGTCTAGTCAGGAAAATTTCTTGGATACTTGGTCAGTAAGAGAGGCATAGAAGCTAATCCAGACCAGATCGATGCAATCAACAGGGTACAACCCCCTCGAACAATCCGGGACGTGCAAAAGCTCACTGGAATGCTCGCCGCCTTAAATCGCTTCATTTCCAAATCCTCCGAGAAGTGCAAGCCTTTTTTCCAGCTTCTAAAAGGGAGTAAATCGATAGAATGGAGTCTATATTGCTCGCGAGCATTGAACGAGCTTAAATCCTACCTAAGCACTCCACCATTGCTGGTCATACCACAGCAAATGGATTCTTTGTACCTGTACCTCTCTATATCCAATCACACTGTCAGCTCCGCGTTAATATGCGAGGTTGCAGGGATCCAACACCCCGTTTATTACGCGAGAAAGATCTTATTAGATGCCGAGCAAAGGTACCTGCCATTGGAGAAGCTCGCCTTTGCCCTAGTAATAGCCTCGAGGAAGCTGAAGCATTATTTCGAAGCTCATACTATCATCGTCCTTACATCGCACCCCTTTAAGGCGGTCCTAAGGAAAGCGGATTTATCGAGCAGATTGTCTAAGTGTTCAGTCGAGCTCGGTTGGTTTGACATCCAATTTCAACTAAGGACAGCTATCAAGGGTCAGATCCTTGTTGATTTCATAGCCGAATTCACAGACGAAGAACTCCCCGACCAACCTCAACCAACAAAGCAAAAGGGGAACCAAGCAATAGTGGAAACCTGGAAACTATTCGTTGATGGAGCCTCCAACTCAAAGGGGGAAGGCGTGGGCATTGTTCTCATCACCCCAGAAAACACCATCCTTGAGCAAGGAATCAGGCTTGGATTTGTCGCCTCCAACAACGAAGCAGAGTACGAAGCCCTAATAGCGGGTCTCCAAAAGGCGCAAACTCTGGGAGCAAAATGTTTACAGGTGTTCAGCAATTCTAAACTAGTCTCTAATCAGATAAGTGGAGATTACAACGCGAACGATGAAAGAATGGCAGACTACCTCTCCCTGGTGAGAAAACTAATGACGAGCTTTGAGAAGATCAACACCCAGCAGTTTCCCAGAGGGCAAAACAGTCACACTGATGCCTTAGTAGCCTTGAGTTCGGAAGTTAACTCTGACCTTAAGAGGGTCATCCCCATTGATTTCCTCATTTGTTCGAGCATTAACCACAATAGCAAGCTTCCAAACGTGGAACAAATACTCCAGGTGGGATCAGCCCCCAGCTGGATGGACCTCTTAAAGGACTATTTAAAGGAGGGCACGCTCCCAGAGGATCAGAAAACTGCCCACCTGATAAGAGTCAAAGTTGCTCGCTTTCACTTATCCATAGGAGGTGACTTGTATAAGAAGTCCTTCTCCGGTCCCTACCTTAGATGCGTCCACCCAGGCGATGTCGAGCAAGTGTTGCGCGAGCTTCACAAAGGAATATGTGGAGGTCATATCGGAGGTAGGTCTCTAGCTTTTCGAGCAATGAAAGAAGGCTATTGGTGGCCATATATGCAAAAGGACTCCACAGTATATGTACGCAAATGCCTGAAATGCCAACTTCACGCTCCTATGGTCCACCAACCCGCCAGCGACCTAAAATCCCTCACCAGCCCATGGCCCTTCGCCCAATGGGGAATGGACATCGTGGGACCACTGCCCACTGCTGCAGGCAATCGCAAATACCTATTAGTTGCAACTGACTACACCAAATGGATCGAGACAGAACCATTGGCAAACATCCGAGACGCTAATATGATAAGGTTCATATGGAGGAATATAATCACTCGATTCGGAATCCCCAGAACCATCATCACTGATAATGAGACACAATTCGAGAGTGGCCCCTTTCAAGACTTCTGTAACGAACATGGGATCAGGCACAACTTTAGTTCGGTGGCCTACCCTCAGAGCAATGGGCAAGAAGAAGCTTCCAACAAAACTATGATCGATGGATTGAAGAAGCGATTAGAGCGAGACAAAGGCGCATGGACAACCGAGCTACCCCATATCCTATGGGCATATCGAATAACTCCTCGGCGAGCAACAGGAGAAACCCCATTTTTGCTAACATATGGCATGGAAGCAGTCATCCCACTAGAAGCGGGTTTTCCAATAATGAGATCCGACCTTGTCGAGCAAGGCCATAATGATGAGGCATTGCTCGCTGAACTCTACCTCTCCGACGAGTGTAGAGAACTTGCCCTAGTGAAGCTTGCAGGCTATCAGCAACAGCTCGCAAGGCACTACCACAAAAGGGTTAACCCGAGAAGATTCCATGTTGGGGACTATGTACTAAGAAAAGTCCTGGGCAACACGGTGAAGTCATCAGATGGAAAGCTAGGCCCAAACTGGGAAGGACCCTTTAAAGTAACTAAATACGACTTGCAAGGTGCCTATCATTTGGAAATGATGGAGGGCAGAGAGATACCACGAGCATGGAACGCAGCTAATCTCAAGAAATTCTATTTTTAGATTCTCAAGGAATTCTATTGTTGAATCTTTTTCTTGTATTTGTTATGTAAAAGGACAGTTCATTTCCCTTATTACTAATGAAATCAGTAATAGTTGCATTTTATCACACATCTTTTCCAAATCACAAGCACGATGGTCGATATAGCAGGGGAATACCTCTCCTCAGGTCATCGTCATAAAACACGAAAGACCTCATAGCATTGCCCCTGGCAATATATAAATCCCTACAGAGGATTCTTAGGCAATGCGACCAGATTTTATACTGGCCATTAAACCTACTTTGGTTGAGCAAAATCCTGATCGGATGAAGAAATCCAATACCAGGTGTGTCCTCGCTAATTACCCTACTTAGGCCTAAGGGAGTGTGACGACACAACCTAAAAGGTAAAATGGGGCATACTGGTATTTTGGTATTATACTGGACTGGGGGGACACTTGCATGACAAAATAAAAAGGATTATGAAGCAGCAAGAATATAAAAAGATTGGATGAACACGTTTAGTCAGAAAAATTGCCCAAAACATGAACTTTTCATTAATCTCTTATATTTACAACAATGATAATACATGTTTAGTCGGCGAAGCTAGCCCAAAGCATTTACATTATCATAAAAGATAAAAGAATAACAACTTGCAAAATCTCAAGGAGGTGGAAGCCTCCTAACAAGATAATCTGCCACTCTAGCTCTTCGTCCGTCATCAGGAGCGGGGACTAGCTCTTACACAACCTCATTTGCGTCCAACTCCAATAGTTGTCGAGGAATAGCATCAATGGGGATCCATCGATCATCCCTCCTAAATGGGTTGGGCATCAGAGTGGAGGAGGACATCTCGTGACGATACCATAACACCGAGTTCCTCGGGACCTGAAGATCTTTCAAGGCACTTAACCATCCTCTGATAAAAGAAAGTTACTCGAAATCAGATAGTCTTGTTGGAGCATCTAGCCAGCCTTGATCATAACCGTCAGCCCACGCTTGCCGAGGACCTTTCTTAAATAAATGCCGCAATCGGGTAACGTCCCTTTGAAGCCCAGCAGCAATTACATATGCTCGCTAGACATCATCTCGGAGCTCTTCCATCTCCTTATCACGCTGTTCTTCTGCTTCCCTGTTCCTTCCCCTGGTGCTCCTACCAGCTCGCGGGAGGGGAGGACGATTGGAACCTCGTGGCATAGGAGGAGTATATCCAGCTCACGACGACGAGGAGCCTTGCAGAACCGCTGAAACAGTGCTCGGCGCATGCTCTCTAAGTTGTAGGACTTCCATCCTCAGGTTTTCATTCTCCTGCTGTAGGAACTCCCCAACTTGGTTGATCTCGGTGGCCTCTAGTAACCTTGCTCTCAGTACATTGACTTCCTCTTGCACCGAGGCACTAATGCCTTCCATCTCCTGGAGCCTGTCCTTCAGCTTAGCCACTAGCTCGGACTGCTCCTTATACTTTTGATTCCTTGACCTGAGAGATTTGCAAAGCCTAACAAAGGCCTGACGAACCTGAGAACTGGCATTGGGACCAAGAGTCCTGCTCAATTGAGATGTGGAAGGAATATACTCTTCTACATCAGTCAACTATAAGACATAAAAGGGCAATGGAAAGAAAAATCAATCAATGCACTGGAAAAAGAAGCCTTTTCATTTCATTGATAAAATTCAAGTACATCAAGCAAACATTGGAAAAATTACAAGCAGAAGTACAAAAATAGTCCTAACAGAAGATTAACTAGCAACCTCAGGCTGCCCAGAGGTGGCTGTCTGCTTCCCCTTGTCAGCAGCAGCAGAGGCATCCCCCTATACAGGGATGCCCTCATTCTCCTGGGCAGGACCAGCATCGGCAGGAATCGTCTGAGAGGCAATATCAACACCCTCGATGGCCGGGGAAGGGGCTTCTTCGTCCACAGTTAGCCTCGGACCCGGGTCATGCTCGTCGAACAGAGGAGATTCAGCATCAACACCAGCAGCTAAGAGGGCCTTGTTCCAGCCCTTCTTGAAGTTCAAACGGGTGATGTAGCCTATCTGAACTTTAGCGTCTTCATAAGCAGCAGTCCACCCGGAGTTGTATGAATCCTCCTTGATGGTGGACACCTGGGACTCTTTCTCCTTTAACTGCTCGCTCAGAGCCTTGTTCTCCTCCACGACACCCAGCTTGCTCGAGCAGACTAGGTCATAGGCCTGCCTCAGCTTGCTCAGCTCCTTAACCGCCGCATCCCTCTCTCGATTAGAATTGATGAGGGCCAGATCAGAGGAAGCTCGGGCGGCGTCAGCAGTCTTTAAATCAGCCTCTAGCTGAGAACCCCTGACTTCCAAAGCGGACTTGTGCTGCTCCAGCTCGCCATTCCTTCTCACCAACTCGTCGCGAGAACGGTAGAGCACGGCGAAGTCAGTCACAAACTGATAAAAATGAAGAAGAGATCAAGAAGGAGAAACAACTAAAACTTGTTAAAGGGTTGAATAATGGAGAGGATCTTACCAAGGCTAGCCTCTGGCTAGCTTGAAGGGATAATTGATCAGACCCCAGCGCCCTCTGGCGATCTACAGGAAGAACTGCCCTCTCGAGCAGTGCAAGTGCCAGCTGAGGAGAAATGGCAACTGAGGCCCCCTCGGGCAAAGCAGACACCGGGACCAAGTCTTGCCTAGCCTTCGTCCTTGACTTCGTCTTTTTCCTTTCTTCCTCTTTCTCCTTCTCCATTCTCTTCCTCTCCTCCATCCTCTTCTTTTCCTCCACCTTATTTCTCTCCTCCTCCTTTTTTCTCTCCCTCTCTCTCACCTGCTCTTCCTATCTCCTCTTCCTCTCTTGCTCCTGAGTAGAAGACCGAGAACCAGTAGTCACGGCCCCAGAAGTAAACTTTTGTTTTTTCGACCTCTGTACAAGAAGCACGTGGTCCTCATCATCATTATCATCTCTAATCAAGTTCTTCCTTGGAGGCATCTCTTCACCTGAAGTGCTGGAAGTGCTCGACGATCCTCGAGCTTCAGAATCCTCCTCATAGTCAGAAGAACTGCTACTGTTAGAGCTCCCTTCACCCAAATTACTCGCAGCTCCTGCAGGCTCACTTTCAGAGCTGCTCTCCTCTTCGTCCAACTAGATAGGCTCAGCGGTAGTCTCTTCGAAGGAATCGAACTCTGGTACACTATCCATAGGCCATGATATGAAGCTGGAGCCTACGTTCTTATACTCGAGAAAAATGGAAGCAGACCTGGGATGCTCGCCGTCACCCAGAGGCTCCCTGATATTCCAAGCTTTCACCAACTCCGAGATCCGAACCTCGCTGAGAGCAGGCTCTAAATTCTTTGACTTCGCTTTGGAAGAAAAAACAAAGAGGGGTTAGAAAAGTCACAAATCAGCAAAGGTTGGAACAAATGTCTACCTATATATTCTTCCCCGTAAAAAGTAACAATGAACCTCTCAGACCTCGACCCTTCAAACTGGGGAGGGAACTTCCAATTCCTAACGAGGAAACCCTCTTGCCAGTAGTCCTTATGGGAATCAGGTAGGTTTACTACCAATACCCTATCAGGGCTCCTAGCTTTGAGGTATAAGACACCTGGACTAGTTCGAGAAAAGGAATAACAGAAACAGATCTCGGCAAGTCCTAACCTAGTACCATACAACTGATTTATTCTATGGACACCATTCACTATTTTCCACACATTGGGCAAGCATTGTGCGGGAACAATATTGAAATAGCCAAAGAAATGCAGAAACAAATCATTGGGAGGGAAAGTGAGTCCCCCCTGGGAAAGTAGCAGAACATGGATCCAGTGGGCATCCTCTATATCCCTAATGTTCCTAGGAGGGGAGGCACAACATTCAATATCTACCCACTCAGGAATGTTGTAGAACTTCCTGAATTCAGATATTGACCTATTTCCAATCTTCGCCATTGAAAAACTCAAGAAAATCTACAAACCAAAGAGAAAGTGAAAAGAAAGGGCAGGAGAAACTTAAAAAACAGAAGATCGGTTCAAGTGATGAAGAAGCACGAGCTCAAGACGACTAAGAAGCAATGGGAATGGGGATTAAGAGAAGAAGGTGCGAGGCGCTAGAGTTCTCAGAAGAAGGAAGAGTACTAGAAGGGCTAAAGCGACGGAAGAAAAAGTGGCTATCCCAACAAGCCTTCAATTCTAATCATAGCGCACAAATAGCGAAGCGGGTGCCGCCAAAGCAACTTCACAGTTTTCGAAGAATCGCAAATCAGTCATAATGGTTGATCATTTAAATCCATTGAACCCATGAACATGGCCCAACAAATTTAAGGGCAATTGTGGGTACCCGAAATTTAGAACCATGGGCCCAGACGAGTAGCCCAGTCCTGACGGCCCAAAGTTTCGGCCCCTCATCTCTTATTTATCCGGTCTCCCCCACGTTCCCACAATCGGAAGTTACACGGGAGATGAACAACGTGGAGAAACCCATCACCTCCACTTACCTGCATGTACATATATATATTAAACCCTAGGTCCGGGGCAAAATGACAGGTTGTATTCTCTGTAATCACTCTCTGGAGTATATAGAAATAATATCGACTGCACCACCGTGGACGTAGGCACATCTTTGCCGAACCACGTACATCCTTTGTTGTGTGATTGGCATCTTGTATTCCTTGTTCTTTTCTTGATAATCGTTTCTCTCGTATTTATTTGTGTTGTATAATAATTGCATCTACAAGTATCATGTAACTATTGATAATATCAATTAACATATGGATCTTAGTATATTATACGTAATTTTGTGTACATGTACATATATATTTTTTATTTATAAAAATTACACACATATTAATGTTTTATGTATGTATTTTATATATTAAGGTATAGATGCATTAAAATATTAAGAATGAATAATTTTGAGTTGAAAAATAAAAAACAGAAGTTATAAAACACCCTTTTGCTATTTTCTAAAAAACTGGATTATAACATAGAAATATTATAATTCAGTATTTAAAAACAGGTTGTCAAACGCAAATTTTTATCTTAATTGTATTTAAATACAAAAAATAGAATTATAGTTGCAAACCAAATAGGCTCATAGTTGCTTAAATATTCTTCCTTCACAACTTGAAGTGGAGGAAAACTAAAGCATTTGTTTAAATCTTCACTCGTATCAAGAAAGGATTACAGGTAGACAGAGTGTGGCAATAAATAATTTGTTTCCCAAACGACTCATGTCTTATCCATTGTTAAGTCCTAAATTCTCCTCAAACACCCAATCAACAAGTTTAGGATGAGGATCTATAATTTTTTGTTCATTTGCAAAAATGTCCAACATTAATAATAAATTTATAAAAAAAAAACAAATACTAAGACCTTAAATGATATGAGAAGTTAAAAGGATATGATAACCTATAACTTTAACCGACTTAGGGACCTTGGGATCCAAAGTATTTAGTCTCATTTTAAAAAAAATCATTTGTAGTTACTCTCATATATTTATTTTTTAGTTGTTAGTCCTACTGTAACAACTACGGGACATGTGTCATTCTTTGTGAAAAGGAAGAGGAACGGTTAAAGGCGGTTACAAAACGGTTAGGAAGGACTTTGAGTGATTATGGGATTAAATAAAATTTTAAAAATACATGGGATGAGAACCTAACAAAACTTTGAAAATGGGACTAAACTCAAAAAAAAAATTATGTATCAAAACTTTGGACTAGTTTCCAACCAGAATTTAGAAGTGAGAGTGATGCCATTCTCTGTGAAAAGGAAGAGGAACAGTTAAAGGCGGTTACAAAACGATTAGAACAAATTTTGAGTGATTATGGGATTAAATACAATTTACAAAATACATGGGATGGGAACCTAACAAAACTTTGAAAATGAGACTAAACTCAAAAAAAAAATCATATATCAAAACTTTGGACTAGTTTCCAATCAGAATTTAGAAGTGGTGAGAGTGAGTGTACTCTGAAAATAATTAAGACTACCCTAACGTGTAAAGAAGGCGTTTAATCCAAGTTATGGCGTCAAAGTTAATCTAAAATTTTCCTTTTGAATAATCTCTTTTTATTATAACTAGAAACAAAGATAAATAGTGCATAAGATGTGTTAATCAGATAACCAATAACCTATGTCAAATTTTAAATTGAAAATTCTTGATTTTCAGTTTAGAACTTAATCAACTATTAGTTATTTACCTAACTCGGATAGTACAGAAATTGCTAAATAGAATCAAACCACAATACACAAATTTTACGTGGGAAACCCCTAGAATCCTAGGGAAACATCCACGGTCCTTTCTACGAGTTACTTAAGGAACACTCTTTTAGGGAGCTATTTCCTATAAGATAAGATAAACCAAATACTATCAAATCTCTTAGTGCACCCCCCTAATCTACGAAAACTGTAACCTTAAGATGATAAATAAAGGACTGAGCAGTTCTTTAGGAACACAAATTATTAGATCAGCGTTACTCTATCAAATTGTACTATGCGGATTTAATTCATAAAAGAAAAAATCACGCTGAAAGACGTAGGTATGTTGCCAAACCAAATAAAAAAAACTTTGGTCATATTTTCTAGTTTCGGTTTGTTTTATTCTTCTTATTTGAATTGATACGAGGATTTTTTCACATACACATACCTTTTTTTATATTTTTTATCACACTAGTGAAAAAAGGTATTGCAGAAATTTAAAATATATCAAGCATTACTGATTCAGTCAAGGTATTTCTCAATTATATTGTACTATAAACATTGTAAAAATATATATAATTAGCGACAAAACATTCTTATAAAAGTTAACAATAAAAGCATGATTCACGATGATATTTTGCTTCATCCCTTATTACATTAAATTCGTTCAGTATTACTATTGAATATATTGTGTTGTTATTGATAGTAAATTAAACATAACTTACAATTTGATATAAGGATATACTCAGCTTGTCCTAGCATGTAATAAAAATTACTCTCAACCATGACTTTTTGTAAAAAAACAAGGCAAGTTTAACTTTTGTAGAGGCACTCCCTTATTGTTTAATATATATTTGGTGCATGATGGGTCTATGGAAAGGTCCGTTTTGGCTAGGGCTTACAGATGTTTGAATTCTATTCTCTGTTGTTGGTTATAATATGTAAAGTTGCATTATTGGGGTTATAATGAATTAAATGTGGGTTAAGATGATATAATATACCCAAGCTCAATAATTCTTTAACCACTGATTTCTTATCGCAACCACTATTTGTCATGTTATAGTGCTGGCTGTGTTTGATTAAACATAACATTAAACGCTCTCTCTCTTTTTTGTTGTTAAGGATAGAGTCGTGCTTGGCTTTGGGTACGGGGCAAGCTGTAAGATTCTCAATAGCTCTTTGTTTTTTCTGGAATGATGATATGTTTACTTGAAGCATGATTTGCATGTGGGCATGAAACCATATATTTTTTCTGTGTGCTGTATAAAACCATTGCATGATTTGAACTGAAATATCGGAATTGATTGGTGGGGTCGTTTAGGTAAAAAGTACGTCTAGAATTGTGAATCCGAAACTTATCATGATACTGCCCTTCCAATACATAAATTTAATCTTGAGTTGATTCATTAAAAACATATTAAATAATTCTATAAAGATCTTGGATACATCTACCTAAATCAGCAACTCATTTCAATTTAATTTTTTTATACCACCCTTCTAATTTTAATCAAATATATTCAATTCACTCACTTGATGTGGTGAGTCTCTCTATTGACTTTCCAACCAATTTTGATTCAAGTATTTTCAATTTTGTCGATTCCTCATTCATTCCAACAAAAATGTAAAACATCTAATTGGTTCCATGTTAAATTATATATTATTTCCCGATCACATTCATGTTCAAAAATTGATATTACCGTGTTCATACACAATTGAACACACATATCTAATTAAAAAAATGATATATTCAATTAAAAATTATCGATATAAATTTACGAAATCATATGAAAACTAACGGGCTAGAATTTTCTTTATATACTTAAGATACTTTATTAAATTTAAATATTAATTCTCTTAAAAAAGTATTTGTTTTAAACAAGAAACTTTCCTCCTTTTTCGTCCAATTTTTATGTATTAAAAATAATAAAAAAATGTTCTTTGTTCTCTTTTCATACCAATTTTTATTTATTAAAATAAAGTATTTTTTTCACTTTTACGTCATGTTTTATTAATTATTAAAAAAAACATAAAACTGTTTTTTTCTTCTTTTTCTTGTTCGAGTTTGTTTAACTATTTGTTCTTCTCCTTTTCCTCACAATTTTTATTTAGTAAAAAAAAAAGTTTTTTTCTTATTTTCCCCAACTTTTATATATTAAAGAAAATAAAAACAGTCTTTTTTTGGTCCCAGTTTTTATTTATTGAAAAACTAAAACATATTTTTTTTCGGTTTTTCATCTCAATTTTTATTTATTAAATAAGACAAGTAATTATTTTTTCTCTTTTTCCTTTTATTTTTTATTTATTTAGAATAACAAAATTAATTTTGTACTACATGGACAAAAGAGTGAGAAATAGGATGTTGGGTTTCCATGGGGTGAGAACAATATTTTTAAATTTGATATAAAGTTAGTTGTTAATTACACATTGGTGTGGTAAATTAACGAAATAAGTGATTACAAATAAAAACTCCCTAATTATATATTCAAGTCAGTAATGTCATTTAGAATAAAGGATGGTCTTGACCTTGGGCATTAAAAGAACACAATTTTATTTCAAATGATACATAAAATAGTTATATTTTCATATCATTTGAAGGAAATGGAACTATTTTGGGCACCTATAACTACATAGTCCTACTTTTCTTCAAACAAGAATATTAATCAGATTACTGCTATTATGTTGTTGGGTTGTTGCATAAATTTTCTCTGTATTCAATTGCACTGATATGTAATATGTTATGCTAATTACGTTTGATTATTAGATTTTATATAAAATAATATGAGAGTATAGAAAAACATTACTCAGGTTTGATTGTTACACAAAAAATATGATCCCTCCATTATTATAAGAAGGTGCTAAAGTCACCCCAAAATATTATTCTCCACCACACAATTTTCATATAAAGTATTGTACATCATATTTGGAAAATAGTACAACGGTGCTAAAGAGAAATTTGTAAGGTGACTTTCGCATTACCCTTATTTTAATGGTTAATTTGAGATTAAAGTTGGTGTCTAAATTTAATACCTACAACATTTTCGACCTTGTTAAAATACTAGGAATGCATTTTGTATGATGGTTCACGGAAATCAAAAATGAAAAAGTAAATAAAAAAATCATAGCAATAATGTGCAATGACAATATTTTCATATTATGCAAATGGCTTACCATTTTATACAAACATTTCTCACCTAAGGAAACACTTTTCTTTTCTTAACTTTTTTTCTTTTTTGGAGTTTTGTGTTGACAATGTGTTTCACGTGTCGCAACTAGAATATTTTTTCTCTCGCGGTAAAGTCTAAGCTACCTTACGAGGAGAGTTGTTGTTCCGGATATTTATCTAAGAAAATAA
The DNA here is from genome assembly GCA_949130495.1 of Sambucus nigra. NCBI lineage: Eukaryota > Viridiplantae > Streptophyta > Magnoliopsida > Dipsacales > Adoxaceae > Sambucus > Sambucus nigra. Next base: position 615,132,116 of record OX422207.1, read on the forward strand.
AATAAACTGTTTTTGATAATTTAAAACAAAATAAAACAAATAAATATACAATATAAAATATTTATTATAGCAAGAAAAGAAACTTACAAGTAATCTGTTAAACGAAACTAACGATACTAACTTGAATGTTGATAACAGAATTCGAACCCAATGAATTCATGTTGTGTCCTTAAGAGGATTTTTTCCCTCAATAGGTGCTCAAGGTTGTAATCAATCATCTCCCTGAACAGAACGAATTTTTCGTCCTTAATGGTAGGAGCACTTCAACTATGAAGGCTCTAGTGAACTCAACAAATGTTTGTACTTCGAAAACTGAATTCTACTTTGAACAGGAGCAAAAATACGAATACAGGATACAAGAGGTAGAGAGAATGGTCAGGAAATTTTTTGGTGTGAAAAAAACTGGGTGTGGAGAACTCCTTTTGTAGTATTGTTCTGGCCATTTAAAAAGGCACCGTGCCTTTTCACAAACAGTCACACTTTTTCACTAAACAGTTAACTGTTTAGTGTTAATTAAAGAGGATGTAACTTATTGTAATTGATTAAAACATTTTTTTAATTAATTAAACTTTTCACCAGAAAGATCTGACTATTTCATGAATTAATTAAAGCCCCCAAACAGTTTGGGTAATTAAAACATGACACAAAAATTTTAAAAATATTATACTCCCCAGACCCGAGCACGGGACAAGCCGAGCCAAACTTATGGACGACAGCGGCAGCAAGCGCGCATGTGTGGGCTTTTGGCTCAATGTCCACCTATGCATAACATATGTCTTTTCTCCTTTAAAGAGTTGAGATATCTCCAGGACATCCAAGCCTTAGTCCCAAACAAGGAGTGTATTAACTCTTCCCTTTTTCCACATTCTTTCAATGTGGAACAAAAGTCCTACACCACGTTTGCTACATACTTCTCATCTCAAGTGGATGAATTTGGAGACAATTTTCTCATTAAATACTTAATGAGTTTAGATATGTAAATATACAACGTTATACTCTTTTCAAAGTTTTACATGATTATGATAGGTCCCGCTAAAATCGACATGCGGATCCCACTCCAATTTAAGCTCAAAGTAACTTAATTGTGACTTATTTAAACCCATTTTCAACAATCCCCCACATTAATGAAAATTTGACTTTGTATAGCATTTAACAGAAGAAATGTATTCATATTCGAGCACTGTAGAAGAAAACTTCATCGGGATAAGTAGCTAGAGACTTTAAAATTTTCCTAGTGAATATATATCACATTTACTTGGCTAATCAATGGGTAAGATGCCTTGAGCAGTCAACATTTTTTGTAAATCAAGACAACAGAAGTCACACAATTCCCTTAGAGCACTATTGGTTCTCACGTTTGTGTTCGTATCGGCCTTGAACACCACTTGGTTCATGAGTGTTTTAGAGAATTTTGCCTTCTCAAATTCTCATAGAAGCGACACCTTCATACTCACATAGGTGACGTCTATGAAGAGTATCCTGCAATACCCCACTTGAACATATCAAGATATAGAAGTCATTAAAATAATAACTTCTCACGAATCTCGTGACAGCTATGCAATGTTTCATCGTAAGAATGGGTTAGAGTATATATATCTCTCAAGTACGTTATAAGTCATACATAGTTCAGTTGTCCCTTTGAACCTAGATCTTGTGATCTACAATTAACGATGTTAGGTTGCCACCCCAACAACTCTTGGTTACTTCATAGGCTTTAATACCATTCCCTGCGATAATATTTCTATTATATCTCTAGTTAATACTTTAATAAGCGGATCCGCAATGTTATCTCTTGACTTAACATAGTCAATTGATATAATTCCACTAGAGATTAGTTGCCTAATCGTATTTTGTTTACGATGAATATGACTGGATTTACGGTTATACATGGTATTATATGCCCTTCCAATTTCTTATTGCCTACCACAGTTTATATATATACCAGACACAGGATTAACCCAATTTGGAATATCCTCTAAGAATTTTGTTAGTCATTCAGCTTCTTCTCCATCTTTATCCAAAATAATAAATTCAGATTCTATAGTAGATCTGGCTATACATGTTTATTTTGAGGATTTTCTAGACACGGCTACATCACAAAGAGTAAATACATATCCACTAGTGGACTTAGAGTCCTTAGAATCAAATATCCGATTAGCATCATTGTGCCTTTCAAATACAGCTGGATATATGGTGAAGTGCAGTTCGATGTTTTTGGTATGTTTAAATACCCTAAAACCCTAACAATGGAGTAGGATATATCCGATCTAGTGTAATTCATGCATACATGAGACTTCCTATTATACGAGAATACTCTAGTTGTAAAATCTGTTTCACCATTGTTCATGGTGAGGTTCAAGTTAACACCAATCGATGTTTTAGTTGGTATAATATTATACTTCTTGAATTTATCCAGTATTAACTCGATGTAATGTGCTTGAGATAATAATAAACCATCAGTTGTCTTGGAAATTTTAATTTCTAAAATAACATCAGCAACATCCATGTCCTTCACGTTGAACTTATTAGTTAATATTCTTTTGGTAGCTTTGATTATGTTATTATTGCTACCAATTATAACCACATCATCAATGTATAGACACACTATAATTTGCCCATTTTAAGTGCTCTTGACATATACATATTTGTCACACTCATTAATCTTGAATTCATTTGACATCATGACATTGTCAAAATTAGCATGCCATTATTTCAGAGATTTCTTCTACCTTTAAAAAGATTTGACCAATCGACAAACATTTTTCTCTTGTCCAGAAGCAATAAACTCTTCAGGTTGTTTCATAGATATCTCTTCGTCTAATTCACCATTTAAGAATGACATTTTTATATACATTCGATGTATTTCGATCCATTTAGTGATGTTATTACTATTAGCATTCGTATGGATGTATTTCTTGCAACTCGCGAATATGTATCGAAGTAATCCAGTCCTTCTCTTTTCTTGTAACCTTTTTCTACAAGTCTTTATTTATATTTTTCAATTGAACCATCTACATTTATCTTCCATTTGAAGATCCACTTCCAACCTAATTTCTTGTAACCGGGTGAAAGATCTACTAGTTCCCATGTGTGGTTTTGCAATATGGGTTCAATTTCACAATTAACAACTTATTTCCAATGAGAAGCCTCGGGATATGGCATTCCTTCCTTAAACATTTGTGGTTCATTTTCTAATAAATATGTTAGAAAATCTGGACCAAATGACATTGACATCCTTATACTTTTACTATGCTCGGGTTTATTCTCATTTAAAGAGATATAATGCTACGTACCAGAATTATATTATGGTAGTGTGAGCACCTTGTGGATATTGAATTATAGGTAGATGATAATGCCTATTTGATTTGATTGATAATTTACGTGTATGACATACCTAGCTTACCTACTATTGATGGGGAGGTTTGTGCGTTAGGGCAGTCATATCCTGATGAATCCATGGGATCTTTGATTTGTCGCTCAAGAACACAGGTCTATGAAAGGCTTATCGGGGAGTTGATAAGTCCGCTGACTACGGGAACGTAGGTATGTGCGTGGTCCGTGGGTATGAGAACTATGTTAGCCTCCAAATGTTTGTGTTTTTGTTTTTGGTTCGAGGAATACTTACCGAACCTTTTGTCCCCTATTCGGCGACCAGCGATATTGGGACATGACAGCAGAGTAATGCATTGTACCGCAGCTATGACTCGGGGTGCCGTATTATATATGTATATAAATATATATATTGAATTAAACGTGTGGCTTGATTAATCTATTCTGTGATAATTATAGATAACGGTGAATTCAGAAAAAAAATTAAACTAAGTTAATGAATGTTTATTCTTATATATTTGAAAAGCTTAATTCATATTAATGATAAACGATTCATGTTAATGAGAAACGTATATGAATAATGATTATATTACGTATGGTATGGGACATATGGGGTTATGATATGGGATGGAATCATATTATGGAAATTTGTGAAGAGGAACCATTAACTAGGAGGTTAATAGAAAACGTTACGTGTGAACTCTAGATGAGAGGTGATCATATCAAGTGAGAGTCTGGTTACTAACATGTACATAACAAATGCTTTATTACATTTGTTAAATACTTGTTGTTTTCAAAATTATTTTCACATCGGGCTCTGACCCGTTTCCTTGCATATTTTCTTTTATATTGTACCTTCTATATCACGTGTCCAGCAACAGGGACGCCAACCTTAGTTAATTTTGATGAGTTATGGAGCTATGGATTATTTCTTAGACGCTTATCTTAATTGTATTCACAGTATTCTCTTAGTTAGGGCATGTCACCTAAAGGAACTCAATTATCTATTTTCTATCTGAGTCATATACTCTTGTATTCATGTCGTTTTAATACATTTGATACTGTTGGGTTTATTGTATTGGATTATTATGTGGGAATGTTTATTACAATTGCATTTAAATTCTTTTGTGTTATCTATTCGGATCAGTGTTGTAGAATAATATTTGTAGTGTTACTCATAAACTAAAAATGGGTTTTTATTGAAATTAAAATTTGGAAATTTTTTTAACACCAGCTTAATTGGGTATTGGGTAAGTTGTAAATGTTTTCGAAAGTGATGCTAAGAATGATCCAACTGCATATTTTGTTTTAATTTGGTATGGGTCTGGCCACCTGGTATTTAATTAGGCGGGGTGTTACAGGTGGTATCAGAGCATCAGGTTCTAGTGTACTTTAGGGTCTGTACAGCTTACTGTGTTTTCAGCTTAGCGTTCTTTGATGTAGAGACCTATGTTTAGGGTTGTTGATTTCTTTGTTAAGATTCCGTATATATTAGTGAATCTTATTTGCTTTCGGACGGGTTCATACAAGAAGTATGGAAGATGAGGGCCAATAGACGGATAGCAGAGATCGTACTTAGAAGGTTATGAAGTGTGTTCGAGTATGATGGCCGTAGTCGAGGTCTCCCCTATTACGGAAAATTAAGGAGAGTCATCAGTAGAAGTTCTTGTAATGCGGGAATTGTGTGTGTTACCTAACGAAGGCAATATATTCAAAGGCTTGGGAATATAGTGGAGTGTGGTGAACTAGAACTGAAAATTTGGGGTAAAATTTTTCATGACACATTAGAGCAATGTTAAAATAGTGGGAGTTAACAACCACCACCCACGAATGAGGGTATGTTTTCTATCTAAGGAATTATGAGGCGTATATTCATATTTGTAGCTATTAATATTTTATGGGCAAAAAGGGTTATTAAACTTAGCCTATGGCACTTTATTTACGTAGACTCACCGAGGGGTTGTGGGACACCTATATTTTCATGTCATCACGTGAGTTTGATTTTTATCATGGAATTACTTACTTTAGGCATGTCCGAGGATGATGGGACTAGCGACGTGGATTGATTTGTGGTATATGAGAGCGTATAGCCTGCATCTTGTCTTTAATAAGAGAGTATATGAGTAGACTTTTATTTAAAATCGATAAAACCTGTAGAGAGGTTATAAACTATTGACTAAGGACCTGAGGAGTTTCCATGACCGACTACTTTAGGTAGTAGTGTATCGGGGGAGTTACTTGTTTGGATTTTGCTTGCGAGACACCCCACGCATGAAACTAATAACCGTTGGGAGTCGAAATAAGTTAGGTCTTTAGAATATGAGTTTATAATCTTTGTGATATAATAAAAGTGGTACGAAAGGGTGTATGGGCGCCCTGGATGGTTGAATGGTAATAGTTCTCATAATTGAGAAATAGTAAGTAGTAGTGACTTCAGGCATTATTTGTTTAAATACGTGAGGCTCATTTTTCCCAAACTTTTTCATTAGGATGGTATAGGGAAGATGTGGTAAAGTTTAAATTCGATTCAATTGAAAGTATGTACTACCCCGTATTTTTATAACTTTTAATTTTAGGGGATTTATTAAATTTAATTAAAGATATTAAATTAATATTAATCCAAAAAATCATTTAAATACTTACTAGCGTGATGAGAGTTAGTAATTATTTTGTTATAAGTTATTTTATGGGTAAAGTAAGTGGTGTAATTATGATTAGTAAAATTATCACGAGAATCTAATTTGATAATTTTGAAAATTTATCGGGACGCGCTTGTGTCGTGTCGGGATTAAATTTGGACTATTAAAAGTAAATAAATAATAAGTCACCCATGTGGTAATTTTGAGTGCGTCAATGTGTCCGTAAGGTTCGAGACAGTCAAAATAATGTACCCGAGGGTTTAGTTTGGGTCTCGGGGCATTTTTAGGCCTAATTAACACCCCGAGAGGGCGTTTTGGACATTTTATATTTTTGGGCATGAAAACCCACGAAAATTCTAAGGGTATATCAGATGGAAAGAGTCATATTCTAGGGTTAGAATCACCATAAACCAAAGACAGCTATAGGAGAGGAAGAGGAGAGGCTTTTCAAGGATTTCTAGGCTAAGAACTCCAATGTTTGCACCGTCATCGCCGCCAAACGATAGATCGTGCAACGAGGATCACAACCACACCAATCTCTCCACAAATTTGAACCAAGAATTCTCAGGAAAGTATCTATCTTGCTCTATTTCAGTTAATGCTCCAATAATATTATCCTATGATTGATTAGGACTAGTTTTTGTGAAAGAAAAACTTATTTGGAGATTTGAATTCGCATGTTGTCTGAGTAATAGATGTATTCAGGAAACCCAATTCCTATGTAGAGATTGAACCACAAAATTATAGTAAATAAAGAGATGAAATATGGTAAATGAATGGGAAGAAACTAAACAAAAGAAATATTAGGGTTCTTGATTTTTTTTTAAGGATTATGCCCTTTTAATTCGTTATTCATGATGAAAATTCGCATGCTTGATGTAGGAAATCACTTATTTGAGGTTCTAATACTTGTAGTACAAATGATTGGGAGTTTGGTAGTTAAATATATCGTTTTGGATGATTTTGGAATAGGAAAGCCGTAACTGGAAATTCTGCATATTTGCCATACCTACTTGATCGATCGATCGATCGACCATAGAGCCTCGATCGGTCGATGATTCGATCGATCGATCGACCCCTCCTGTATGACTCATATTCCCTTTTTAATAGGTCGTTCTAACTCAAATGATTAGACATTCTTGGATATTAATGTGAGAACATTTTGGGACATAAAGAAGACCAATAGGACGTTAGGAATATATGGACCTGTAATATGAGACGAGATTAACATTTCACCGGGGGGGGGGGAGGGGGGGGTTACATATAAGGGACAATGGGAATATGTGTTAAAAGGTGAGACTCGTAAAGAAGTTACGTTGTAAAATAAATGAGTACCTACTGAAATTACACTTGGAGAGATAGAAATCCACGAGTGTTACGTAGTAAATTGGAATAATCCCACAAATAAGAATAAGAGACAAACTGTTATACATGATAATCTAATAATGAGAAATAAGGATAAATATCGTAATTATGGGTCGTGAGAGTGTACCTAAATTTGATATGGGAATAGTGGTATACATATATGACTATGTTTATGCATATACTATATACGTGTAAAAATCATGCTCGCGCTACTTGCTATTCTGGAGGTTACCGCACTGGGATAGTATTATCTCGATGGAACCTTTATGGGGGATATTGACTCATACCCTAGAACATAGGAATCCTTGGTACACGCTATCAGATCGATAGTCAGACGGTCCTAAGAGACGTGAGGGTATGTGCTGACCTCTTAGTGACTTGGAACCATGCTTCACCTCAATCTGTATGTGTTTTGTGTTAATATTGTTCGAGAGTGATTCCGAACTTGTATTTCCCTTAGTACGAGTGATACAGGGATTGGATAGCAGAGTATGCCCGCACCATAAATTTTATATGGGGTGTTGTTAGAATATATATATTATATGAGCATTTAATATATATATTTAAACCTGGAATTTAGGAACTACCTACTGTGACTATGGTAAGTAAGAAATGAATAATTTTTTCAACTTGGGCACAAGTGTTTGAAAAGTATGATGCATTACTGAGAAACCTTATAATTAAATGAGTCTTATGTGAGAACTTTACTATTTAATAAAATTAACTTCCTTAACAATTTAAATTATCGGCATGAAATTTTATGAGTAACTTAAGATAAGATAAGTTAAACTGTTGGGAGTATTAGTGCAATAGGTGTGCACATTATAAGAGAGGTGAGAATTTCTCAAGGGAGTGCCGCACTAATATGTTGGTTGCATTAGCCGGTAAGCATTTTAAATACTTACTAAACTAATTTTAAATTGTTTTACAATCGGGCTCTGACCGGTTTCCTATTTTCTCTTCTCTCTTGTATATATGTATATATTACAAGTGCCTAGCCACAGGGGCGTCTTGCATAGGATCCTTTGGAAGGAACGCGCTGCAGCTTAGGTGGGAGTTGCAGGCCTCTTGCTTAGACAACCTCATTATTGATTCCACTTCTGGCACTATTTTATCCAGTTGGGCATGTGTAGCCCTTTTTCCGTTATTTAGTTATTTTATGAGATATTGTGATTCGTTTATTTCCAGTATTTACTCTTTGGGAATTATTACTGTCAGGATGTTTTCCTTTAAGTTTTAATGTTGGAATTAATTAGTTGGATGTTTAATTGTTTGGATTTTATGTTCCAGTATAGTTGTTGGGTGATTCCTAAACTATGAACTATGTTAAGTTTTAAATGTTGGGTTTTAAATAAAATTTGGAAATTTATGTCTAATAATGGTTTTGACACTTAGCTTAATTATTTAGGGTGTTTAATTGGAAAAGTTATTTTTTCGACAGTGATGCTAAGAATGAACCAACCATTCACCTTGATTATAATTTAATAAAGGACTGATCACGCGCGATTTAATTAGGCGGGGTGTCACAAGTGGTATCAGAGCATTAGGTTCTAGTGTCCTTTAGGATCTGTACGGCTTATTTCTCTTTCAGCTTGGCGTTCTTTCTATAGAGCCCTATTTTAGGATTGTTGTATTCTTTATTTTACGATTTCGTCTTCAGATATTTGAGATTTGATAATAATTGTAAACTTATAAATTTCTTTACATTTCAGATGCCTCCGAGACGCGCACCTAAGGATAGGCGTGACCAAGCCGAGCATCTAGTAGCTTCGGCTCAGGGAACGATGAACGCAACCGAGGTAGCCGCTATCGTTGTTCAGGCGGTGAATGTCACGCTAGCAGTAGTACAGCAGGCTCCACCCCAAGTTCAGGCAGTGGCTCCAGTACCGGTACAGCTTCCATCTGCATGGGAGCGAGTCAGGGATGCCTTTCAGAAGGCGCATCCCCCAGAGTTTTCGGGTAGTTCGGATATCATTGTGGCAAGCCAATGGAAGAAAGATATACAGAGGAATCGGCGCATGTATGAGTGCACGGATGTGCAGAAACAGCTGTTGGCTTCCTTTAAGCTAGTGGGGGCCGCATTGAAATGGTGGGAATCCACTACCACCCTAGAGGAGAGGGATACTATTACTATTCAGCCGTTTTGGGCGCGGTTTGACAGAAGATACTTTCCATCCGCCATACAGACTGAGATGAGGAGGAAGTTGCTGAACCTGAAGCAGAAGAAGTCGACTGTTGCTGAGTATGAAGAGGAGTTCACAAGACTTCTCACTATAGTGATAGATGAGGCACCCACTGAGGGAAAGAAAATTATATTATTTGTGGACGAGTTGGCTTAGAGGATCCGTCAGCACCTCATAGGCAACCTGTCACTGAGTACCTACACGGACGTACTAAATACTGCTTTGTTACACTTCCAGGATCAACTCTTCCATCTGGAGGGAAGCAAGCGAGCAGGAGAGTCCGTCCAGTAGGGCAGGACAGGGGGTAGTGGTTCTAGTGGATCACCGACATCTCAGGGGAAGACTCGTCAGCATGAGCAGAGTTCCCATCAGGGGGACCCTACCAAACGGTTCTGATCAGGTGATTCCATGTAGGGATTTGGGGGATTTAGGCAGAGTTAGTAGGGCCAACCTAATCAGTAGGGATGGCATGGAGAACATCGTCAACAACAGGACCATCAAGGCCAATAATATTTTTAGCAGGGCCAATGGTGCGGTGGTAATGGCTATCAAGGCCGTAATGAGCAGGGACAAAGCAGAGAAAATTTTAGGGGTCGATGCTTCGGGTATGGTAAAAATGTCCACAGGCTCTAGGATTGTCGAGAGGGTGATAGGGCCCTACAGCAGCAGGGTGCCCATAATGAGCCATAGAGGCCACTTTTTCCAGTCGCCCACACAGCACCATCTCATGTACCAGCCCTACCAGCCATTCCAGCCGCTCCAATGCAATAGGGCAGTTACAGTACGGACATGTCTACAACGTCCACCAGGCAGCAGCTCCACAGGTGTCACCCGCGATTGAGGGTATGTTTCCTATCCATGGTACTATGGGTCAGGTTTTATTTTATACTAGGGCGACACACTGTTTTATAGCTACCCATTTTGTGAAGGCCTTAGGGTTATTATCCACAACAGAGAGCACTGTAACGTGTGTAGACTCACCACTGGGAAATGGATCGTTAATTTTCTTTATATGCCGGGGTGTGGGAGTAGAGATTGGTAGCTTCGTATTACCAACAGACATGTTAGTCTTAGATATGCATGAGCACGATGTCATTATTGGTATGGATTGGCTCGCAGCATATAGAGCCATGATAGATTATTTCAGTGGAAGTATTATCTTTTCCATTCCGGGGAAAGAGATGTTTGTAGTGGCGATGCCTCGCCCAGAGGGAGGCTCGACCGCTCATTTTTATTACGTGGAGGAGGATACCTCTAAAGAGGTCGTGATTCCCTTAGATTTGATCCCAGTTGTTTATGAGCATTCTGATGTATTTCAGGAGATACCAGGCCTACCCCCCAGTCGAGAGATAGATTTTTTCATAGATTTATTATTGAATACTCGATCTATAACACACGCTCCATACCGTATGGCTCCGACGGAGATGCGGGAGTTACGAGATCAGATAGAGCAGCTGTTAGGTCAGGGCTTCATTCATAGAAGTACCTCACCTTGGGGCGCTCTAGTTTTATTTGTGAAAAAAAGAGATGGTTCACTGAGGTTATGTGTGGACTACCGGGAGCTGAACAAGGTCACAATATGCCACGAATCGATGATCTGTTCGACCACCTTAGGGGAGCAACTTTCTTTTCGAAGATAGATCTGAGGTCAGGATACCATGAGCTACGTATTAGGGAGCAGGATTCTTCGAAGACTGCTTTCTTGACAAGATATGGATCCTATGAGTTCAGAGTAATGCCATTTGGACTCACAAATGCTCCAGTCGTATTCATGGACTTGATGAACCGAGTGTTCTGAGAATTCTTATATCAGTTTGTCATCGTCTTCATAGATGACATCCCGACATATTCACACTCTGAGGAAGAGCATGCCGAGCACTTGAGGCAGGTTCTTCAGACTCTACGAGATCATCAGTTATATACTAAGGACGAGAAGTGCGGGTTCTGGTTACGGGAAGTACAGTTCTTAGGATATGTTATTTCTGAACAGGGGATAGCAGTTGACCCGAGTAAAGTGTCAACGGTGAGGGAGTGGGGACAGGCCATGACACCGACGGAAGTACGTCGTTTCTTGGGATTAGCCGGATACTACAGGAGATTCGTTCGAGGGTTATCCAAAATAGCGGGTCCATTGACAAACCTGACTCGCAAGGGGGTACCATACGTTTGGGATGATGCTTGTCAATTGGATTTCGACGAGCTGAAAGACAAGCTTACTTCAGCACTGGTCCTTGCTTTACCTAAGCCGGGCGTGGATTATCTTGTTTACACTGATGCCTCTTTAAGGGGACTTGTGGGAGTACTTCAGCAGGAGGAGAAGGCTATAGCTTTTGCCTCCCACAAGCTTAAGCCGCACGAGAAGAACTACCCCACACATGACCTAGAGTTAGCAACGATCGTCTTTGCATTGAGGATATGGAAACACTACATATTGGAGGAGAAATTTTGCTTGTTCATAGACCACAAGTCACTGCAGTACCTGTTCACTCAGCGAGAGCTGAATATGCGTCAGCGCAGGTGGTTAGAGTTTATGAAGGACTATCAGTTCGACATACAGTACCATCCGAGGAAGGCCAATGTAGTTGCTGATGCATTGAGTCGTAGACCGGTAGACGATGTAGCGGACGTCTGAAAAGAAAAGCGGAAAGAGTTGGGTCACCAGGAGCAGTAGCCCGTTCCTTCATATCTGTCATAACAGTGACACCCGAGATTGTTACGAGGGTAATACCGGCACAGACAGTAGACTCATTTTGCCAGGAGAAGATTGTATGACTTTTAGATTAGGGTGCTGAGTCCTATTCTGTTAGTTCCGATGGAGGTTTGAGGTTTAATGGGAGATTAGTGGTTCCCAAAGGAGCAGACTTACGTCATGCAGTGATGACCCAGTCTCACGGGTCCCGATTTACGGTGCATCCTGGGGGAGATAAGATGTACCAGGATATGAGGAGGCAATACTGGTGGAGTGGGTTGAAGAAGGACATTGATGAGTTTGTGTCCAAGTGTTCTACATGCCAGCTGGTAAAGGTGGACCACCAGAAGCCATCGGGGTTGCTTCATCCATTGGAAATACCCGTGTGGAAGTGGGAGAGTATTTCCATGGATTTTATTACTGGGTTGCCTACATCACAGCGAGGCCACGACTCCATCTGGGTGATTGTGGACCGTTTGACCAAGGTGGCTCATTTTCTGCCAGTGCGGACAGATTATACCATGGGCCAGTATGCTCAGTTGTTCATTGCTGAGATTATCAGTTTACATGGGGTGCCCCTGAATATTGTGTCAGATAGAGACAAGATTTTCGTGTCGCGTATCTGGGAGAGCTTTCAGGAGGTCATGGGTACGGAGTTGAGGTTGAGTTCAGCATATCACCCACCGACAAATGGACAAATAAAGCGTACTAATCATATGTTGGAGGATATGCTATGCATGTGTGTCCTTGATTTTGGAGGAGGTTAGGATCCACATCTTCCACTGGTAGAGTTTGCTTATAATAACTCTTATCAGTTCACGATTGGCATGGCCCCATTTGAGGCTTTATATGGCAGGCCTTGTCGTTCCCCCAATGTTTTGGCTAGAGGTGGGTGATAATAAGTTGCTCGGACCAGAGATAATTCAGGAAACCTCCACTAGGATTGAGATTATTAGGAGTCGCATTCAGGTAGCCTAGGATAGCCAAAAAAGCTACGCCGATGAAAAATGGTTCTTTCGAGAGTTTAATGTGGGGGACCAAGTATTAATACGTGTATATCCTATGAAAAGAGTGATGAGGTTCAGGAATGAAGGGAAATTGGACCCGAGGTACGTGGGACCATTTCCCATTATCGAGAGGATTAGGCCGGTAGCATTCAGATTGGTCTGCCAGAGGACTTACATCGCATTCATGATGTATTCCACATCTCGTCGTTCAGACGATACCTTCGGAATGACATTGCCCATACCCATATCGCGATTGAGGATATTGACTTACATCCCGACAACTCTTACGAAGAGAGACCAGTGGCTATCCTAGACCATAGCGAAAGAAGATTGAGGTCAAAGGTAGTCCCACTTGTCCGGGACCAGTGGGAGAATCATAATGCGGAGGAATCCACTTGGGAGCGTAAGGCGGACATGCGAGAGAAGTACCCAAAATTATTCTTATCAGGTACACCTTATTTTTTGAATTTCAGGATGAAATTTCGTTATTAGGGGGGAAGTATGTAATACCTCGTATTTTTATAACTTTTAATTTTGGGGGATTTATTAAATTTAATTAGAGATATTAAATTAATATTAATCCAAAAAATCATTTAAATACTTACAAGAGTGATGAGAGTTATTAATTATTTTGCTATAAGTTACTTTATGGTTAAAGTACGTGGTGTAATTATGATTAGTAAAATCATCACGAGAATCTAATTTGATAATTTTGGAAATTTATCGGGGCACGCTTGTATCGTATCGAGATTAAATTTGGACTATTAAAAGTAAATAAATTATAAGTCACCCGTATGGTCATTTTGAGTGCATCAATGTGTCCGAAATGGTCGAGATAGTCAAAATAATGTACCCGGGGGTTTAGTTTGGGTCTCGGGGTGCTTTTAGGCCTAATTAACACCTCGGGAGGGCGTTTTGGACATTTTATATTTTTGGGCATGAAAACCCATGAAAAATATAAGGGTATATCAGATGGAAAGAGTCACATTCTAGGGTTAGAATCACCATAAACCAAAGATGGCTATAGAATAGGAAGAGGAGAGGCTTTTCAAGGAGTTTTAGGCCAAGAACTCCACTGTTTGCACCGCCGTCGCCGCTAAACGATAGATCGTGCAACGCGGATGACAACCACACCAATATCTCCACAAATCTGAACCAAGAATTCTCAGGCAAGTATCTATCTTGCTCTATTTCAGTTAATGCTCCAATAATATTAGCCTAGGATTGATTAGGACTAGTTTTTGTGAAAGAAAAACCTATTTGGAGATTTCAATTCGCATGTTATATGAGTAATAGATGTATTCTGGAAACCCAATTCATATGTAGAGATTGAACCATGAAATTACAGTAAATAAAGAGTATGAAATCTGGTAAAAGAATGGGAAGAAACTAAACAAAAGAAATATTAGGGTTCTTGATATTTTTTTAAGGATTATGCCCTTTTAATTCGTTATTCATGATAAAATTCGCATGCTTGCTGTAGGAAATCACTTACTTGAGGTTATAATACTTGCAGTATAAATGATTGGGAGTTTGGTAGTTAAATATATCGGTTTGTATGATTTTGGAAGAGGAAACCCGTAACTGGAAATTCTGCAGATTTGTCATACCTACTTGATCGATCGATCGACCCTAGAGCATCGATCGGTCGATGATTCGATCGATCAATCGACCCCTCCTGTATGACTCATATTCCCTTTTTAATAGGTCATTCTAACTTAAATGATTAGACATTCTTGGATATTAATGTGAGAAATTTTTGGGACATAAAGAAGACCAGTAGGACTTTAGGAATATATGGACCCGTTAATATGAGACGATATTAACATTTCACGGGGGGGTGTTTTACATATAAGGGACAATGGGAATATATTTTAAAGGGTGAGACTCATAAAGAAGTTACGTTGTAAAATAAATGAGTACCTACTGAAATTACACTTGGAGAGATAGGAATCCACGAGTGTTACGTAGTAAATTGGAATAATCTCACAAATAAGAATAAGAGACAAACCGTTATACGTGATAATCTAATAATGAGTGATAAGGATAAATATCATAATTATGGGTCGTGAGAGTGTACCTAAATTTGATATGGGAATTGTGGTATACATATATGACTGTGTTTATGCATATATTATATACGTGTAAAAATCATGCCCGCGCTACTTGCTATCCCGGAGGTTATCACGCTGGGACAGTCTTATCTCGATGGGACCTTTATGAGGGATATTGACTCGTACCCTAGAACATAGGAATCCTTGGTACAGCTATCAGATCGATATTCAGATGGTCCTAAGAGACGTGAAGGTATGTGCTGACCTCTTAGTGACTTGGAACTATATTTCACCTCAATTTGTATGTGTTTTTTGTTAATACTATTCGAGAGTGATTTCGAACTTGTATTTACCATAGTTCGAGTGATACGGGGATTGGATAGCAGAGTATGCCCGCACCATAAGTTTTATATGGGGTGACGTTAGAATATATATATATATTATATGAGAATTTAATATATATATATTTAAACCTGAAATTTGGGAACTACCTACTGTGACTATGGTAAGTAAGAAATGAATAATTATTTCAACTTGGGAACAAGTGTTAGAAAAGTATGATGCATTACTAAGAATGCTTATAATTAAATGAGGATTATGTGAGAACTTTACTGTTTAATAAAATTAACTTCCTTAACAGTTGAAATTATCGACATGAAATCGTATGAGTAACTTAAGATAAGGCAAGTTAAACTGTTGGGAGTATTAGTGCGATAGGTGTGCACATTACTAGAGAGGTGAGAATTTCTCAAGGGAGTGCCGCACTAATATGTTGGTTGCATTAGCCGGTAAGCATTTTAAATACTTGCTAAACTAATTTTAAACTATTTTACAATCGGACTCTGACCCATTTCTTATATTATCTTTTCTCTTGTATATATGTATCTATTACAGTTGCTCAGCCATAGCCATAAGATCCTTTGGAAGGAACGCATTGCAGCTTAGGTGGGAGTTGTAAGCCTCTTGCTTAGACGACCTCATTATTGATTCCACTTCTAGAACTATTTTATCCAGTTGGGCATGTGTTTCCCTTTTTCCATTATTCAGTTGTTTTATCAGAGATTATGATTCGTTTATTTCCAGTATTTACACTTTGGGAATTATTACTGTCAGGATGTTTTCCTTTAAGTTTTAAAGTTTGAATTAATTTGTTGGATGTTTAATTGTTTGGATTTTATGTTCCAGTATAGTTGTTGGGTGATTCCTAAACTATGAATTATGAAAAGTTTTAAATGTTGGTTTTTAGATAAAATTTGGAAATTTATGTCTAAAAATGGTTTTGACAGTTAGCTTAATTATTTAGGGTGTTTAATTAGAAAAGTTATTTTTGCGACAGTGATGCTAAGAATGAACCAACTGTTCACCTTGATTATAATTTAATAAAGGACTGATCACCCGGTATTTAATTAGGCGGGGTGTCACAACTATATGGTGAGGCTTGGCGTATAACATCAATGGGGATTTTCGTTAATGTACTGTATGGGCGGTACGACATGGATTACTTGTGATGTGAGATTTATAATCGGAGTTGACCTTACCATTATGATTTATCTTTGCGAATTTCAGGACGAAATTCTGTTATAAGGGGGGAAGTATGTAATACCCCGTGATTTTAATTACTTTTAAAATGGGTTATATTTTAAATTAATGAATTAATTGGATTTTAATATTAATTAATTCATTCGGGTTTTATCCGAATTGTGGATATTAAAATGAATGATTATGAATATTATTTAAAGCTATTTAGGTAATATATGAATGTGATGTTATTGATATTGTTGTGAATTGTTAATTCAGTAATTTGAATTTTTAGTCGGACGTGGTATGGGACGTGTCGGGACTATTTGTTATATTAAAAAGGAAACTTATTTTGTATCAACCTTGTAGTCATTTTGACTATGTCGTTGCGTCCGAAAGGTTTGAAATAGTCAGAAAAGTCTATTGTTATGTTAGATTTGGGTCTCGGGTCATTTAGAAATGAGAAGACAACCCAAAAGGGCATTTTAGTCATTTTTACAAGGGGGGTGAATAGTGGTTTCTAATTTTGTCTTATTAAAATTATTTGGAGATTAGTTGAACGTGGGTTCATTCATCTCTTCTACAAAAAATTGAAAGGTCATCTTCTTAGAGAGAGTGAAAGGTTGTTTGGGAAGAGAGAAGCTTGCTTGGAAAGGAGGAGAACTAAAGACCAAAGCTCACCACCACCAACCACCATCGGAAGTTGGCCGAAGAAAGGGAGAACCACCTGTGTTATTCAACTCCAAAGGATCAGATCTTCATTAGAGGCAAGTGTTTGATAATTGCAATCTAAGTTTGTATATTATCCATGTTAGAATAGTTATAAAAACTGAGATTTTACATGTTTGGAAGATGAAAAGATAGACTTGTTAATGGATTTATGGAATCTGAAAATATATAGGAATCAAACTCATGTTGTAGGTAGATAGTAATCCACGAAATAATCATAAATCTGTTGAAGAAATGCTGAGAATTAATGGTGTGCTCTTGAATCATGTATATAATTTCCTGAAAAAAGAGGTTAAACATATGCTTTTAATTCAATCTTTTGATGATTCTAGGATGTTTAAACCATTATATATCATTTATATATGTTTATAAATCATGTAGTAAGGATTATAAGTCATTTTGGGTGTTAATATGATGGTTTAATTGATAAAAAATGGTTAAACCCGTAGTAGAAAAAATGCAGAAAAACTGAGCTGTTACCTAGGCGATCGATCGATCGACCTCCCCATAATTGTTAAAGTTGTTTCTGTTTAATGTTGGTTATTAACCCAAAACATTTGTAGATCATTGGTGATTATTCATTGGACATTATGGGACTTAGCAAAGATCGGTAAGCTCTAGTTAAGATTCGAATTAATTTGATTGGGATTTAATTGATTAGAATAATGATAATCAAATTAAAGGAAATTTCGGTTGCTAGATTCATGTGTTGGATTCTAATTTGTATGCATGAGGATTAAGGATAGGTCCAGTAGGGGAGATTTAATATAATACTTGGGTAGCCTAAGGGTTACAATTTGAACATCAAGGACTGAGTTTAAGCTCATTATTGATTGCGCAAGGACTGAGTGTAGTACAAGCGCTTAATGGTATGGCTCCTGGATAGAGATCGGAGTTCATACCACATTTGGTTGAAAGAGGGTATGTGGTTATCCCGGTTACGTATTTGAAGTTGACGGACCTTCACATCCAACAAATTTAAGTAGTAGTGTATGGGAGGGGTTCCTTGTTTGGATTTCGCTTTGCGAGACGCTCCACGCATGAACCTTAATAACGTCGGGAGTGGAGAGGTATTATAGGATGCAATGATGTTGATTTTATTTATCAGTCATATAGTGTGAATGAAACACTATAGAATATGAGCCATGTGATGATGGTATTTAATCCTAGTTCATAGAAAATATGTTTATAAGAGATTAGAAACAATCGGTTTTAACCCTAATTAAAGGAGAGTTTAATTCGTGGTAATTCGGGAGATAAGATGATATGTACCACTAAGGATATTAGTGATTTCTTACTGAATAAAATGTTGAGGAAAAACCTAATTGAACCTTGAGTAATGAGTGAGACTCGGGGATGATTAAATTTAAAGAGATATAATGCTACGTACGGGAATTATCTTATGGTAGTGTGAGTACCTTGTTGATATTGTATTATAGGTAGATGATAATGCCTATTTGATTTAATTGATACTTTACGTGTATGACATACCTAGCTTACTAACTATTGATGGGGAGGTTTGCGCGTGAGGGAAGTCATATCCTGATGAATCCATGGGATCTTTGATTTGTCGCTCAAGAACATAGGTCTATGAAAGACTTATCGGGGAGTTTATAAGTCCGCTGACTATGGGAGCGTAGGTATGTGCGTGGTCCTTGGGTATGAGAACTATGTTTGCCTCCAAATATTTGTGTTGTTGTTTGTGGTTTGAGGAATACTTACCGAACCTTTTGTCCCCTATTCGGCGACCAACGATATTGGGACATGATAGCAGAGTAATGCATTGCACCGCAGTTGTTACTCGGGGTGCCATATTATATATATATATATATATATATATATATATATATAATGAATTAAATGTGTGGTATGATTAATCTATTGTGTGATAATTGTAGATAACGGTGAATTCAGAAAAATATTTAAACTAAGTTAATGAATGTTTATTCTTATTGATTTGAAAAGCTTAATTCATATTAATGAGAAACGATTCATGTTAATGAGAAACGTATATGAATAATAATTATATTACGTATGGTATGGGACATACAGGGTTATAGTATGGGATGGAATCATATTATGGAAATTTGTGAAGAGGAACCATTAACTAGGAGGTTAATAGGAAACTTTAAGTGTGCACTCTAGATGAGAGGTAAGAATATCAAATGAGAGTCTGGTTACTAACATATACATAATAAATGCTTTATTGCACTTGTTAAGTACTTGTTGTTTTCAAAATCATTTTCACATCGGGCTCTGACCCGTTTCCTTGCATATTTTCTTTTCTATTGTACCTTCTATACCAGGTGTCCAGCAACAGGGACGCCAACCTTAGTTAATTTTTATGAGTTATGGAGCTATGGATTATTTCTTAGACGCTTATCTTAATTTTATTCACAGTATTCTCTTAGTTAGGGCATGCCACCCAAAGGAACTCAATTATCTATTTTCTATCTGAGTCATATACTCTTGTATTCATGTTGTTTTAATACATTTGATATTGTTGGGTTTATTGTATTGGATTATTATGTGGGAATGTTTATTCCAATTGGATTTAAATTCTTTTGTGTTATCTGTTCGGATCAGTGTTGTAGAATAATATGTGTACTGTTACTCATAAACTAAAAATGGGTTTTTATTGAAATTAAAATTTGGAAATTTTTTTAACACCAGCTTAATTGGGTATTGGATAAGATGTAAATGTTTTTGAAAGTGATGCTAAGAATGATCCAACTGTATATTTTGTTTCAATTTGGTATGGGTCTGGCCACCCGGTATTTAATTAGACGGGGTGTTACAGGTGGTATCAGAGCATCAGGTTCTAGTGTACTTTAGGGTCTGTAGAGCTTAGCGTTCTTTGATGTAGAGACCTATGTTAGGATTGTTGATTTCTTTGTTAAGATTCCGTATATATTAGTGAATCTTATTTGCTTTCGGACGGGTTCATATAAGAAGTATGGAAGATGAGGGCCAATGGACGGATAGCGGAGATCATACTTAGGAGGTTATGAAGTGTGTTCGAGTATGATGACCGTAGTCGAGGTCTCCCCTATTACGGAAAATTAAGGAGAGTCATCAGTAGAAGTTCTTGAAATGCGGGAATTGTGTGCGTTACCTAACGAAGGCAATATATTCAAAGGCTTGGGAATATAGTGGAGTGTGGTGAACAAGAACTGAAAATTTGGGGTAAAATTTTTCTTGACTCATTAGAGAAAAGTTAAAATAGTGGGAGTTAACAACCACCACCCACGAATGAGGGTATGCTTTCTATCTAAGGAATTATGAGGCGTATATTCATATTTGTAGCGATTAATATTTTTTGGGCAAAAAGGGTTATTAAACTTAGCCTATGGCACTTTATTTACGTAGACTCACCGAGGGGTTGTGGGACACCTATATTTTCATGTCATCACGTGAGTTTGATTTTTATCATGGAATTACTTACTTTAGGCATGTCCGATGATGTTGGGACTAGCGACGTGGATTGATTTGTGGTATATGAGAGCGTATGGCCTGCATCTTGTCTTTAATAAGAGAGTATATGAGTAGACTTTTATTTGAAATCGATAAAACCTGTAGAGAGGTTATAAACTATTGACTAAGGACCTGAGGAGTTTCCATGACCGACTACTTTAGGTAGTAGTGTATAGGGGGAGTTACTTGTTTGGATTTCGCTTGCGAGACACCCCACGCATGAAACTAATAACCGTTGGGAGTCGAAATAAGTTAGGTCTTTAGGATATGAGTTTATAATCTTTGTGATATAATAAAAGTGGTACGAAAGGGTGTATAGGCGCCCAGGATGGTTGAATGGTAATAGTTCTCATAATTAAGCAACAGTAAGTAGTGGTGACTTCAGGCATTATTTGTTAAAATACGTGAGGCTCATTTTTCCCAAACTTTGTCATCAGGATGGTATAGGGAAGATGGGGTAAAGTTTAAATTCGATTCAATTGAAAGTATGTACTACCCCGTATTTTTATAACTTTTAATTTTTGGCGATTTATTAAATTTAATTAAAGATATTAAATTAATATTAATCCAAAAAATCATTTAAATACATACTAGTGTGATGAGAGTTAGTAATTATTTTGTTATAAGTTATTTTATGGGTAAAGTAAGTGGTGTAATTATGATTAGTAAAATTATAACGAGAATCTAATTTGATAATTTTGAAAATTTATCGGGATGCGATTGTGTCATGTCGGGATTAAATTTGGACTATTAAAAGTAAATAAATAATAAGTCACCCATATGGTAATTTTGAGTGCGTCAATGTGTCCGTAAGGGTCGAGAATAATGTACCCGAGGGTTTAGTTTGGGTCTCGGGGCATTTTTAGGCCTAATTAACACCCCGGGAGGGCGTTTTGGACATTTTATATTTTTGGGCATGAAAACGCACGAAAATTCTAAGGGTATATCTGATTGAAAGAGTCATATTCTAGGGTTAGAATCACCATAAACCAAAGACAGCCATAGGAGAGGAAGAGGAGAGGCTTTTCAAGGATTTCTAGGCCAAGAACTCCATCGTTTGCACCGTCGTCGCCGCCAAACGATAGATCGTGCAACGAGGATCACAACCACACCAATCTCTCCACAAATTTGAACCAAGAATTCTCAGGCAAGTATCTATCTTGCTCTATTTCAGTTAATGCTCCAATAATATTATCCTAGGATTGATTAGGACTAGTTTTTGTGAAAGAAAAACCTATTTGGAGATTTGAATTCGCATGTTGTCTGAGTAATAGATGTATTCAGGAAACCCAATTGATATGTAGAGATTGAACCACAAAATTACAGTAAATAAAGAGATGAAATCTGGTAAATGAATGGGAAGAAACTAAAAAAAGAAATATTAGGGTTCTTGATTTTTTTAAGGATTATGCCCTTTTAATTCGTTATTCATGATGAAAATTCGCATGCTTGATGTAGGAAATCACTTATTTGAGGTTCTAATACTTGTAGTATAAATGATTTGGAGTTTGGTAGTTAAATACATCGTTTTGGATGATTTTGGAATAGGAAACCCATAACTGGAAATTCTGCAGATTTGCCATACCTACTTGATCGATCGATCGACTATAGAGCATCGATCGGTCGATGATTCGATCGATCGATCGACCCCTCCTGTATGACTCATATTCCCTTTTTAATAGGTCGTTCTAACTCAAATGATTAGACATTCTTGGATATTAATGTGAGAACATTTTGGGACATAAAGAAGACCAGTAGGACATTAGGAATATATGGACCTGTAATATGAGAGAGATTAACATTTCACGGGGGGGGGGGGGGGTGTTTACATATAAGGGACAATGCAAATATGTGTTAAAAGGTGAGACTCGTAAAGAAGTTACGTTGTACAATAAATGAGTGCCTACTGAAATTACACTTGGAGAGATAGAAATCCACGAGTGTTACATAGTAAATTGGAATAATCCCACAAATAAGAATAAGAGACAAACTGTTATACGTGATAATCTAATAATGAGAAATAAGGATAAATATCGTAATTATGGGTCGTGAGAGTGTACCTAAATTTGATATGGGAATTGTGGTATACATATATGAGTGTGTTTATGCATATATTATAAACGTGTAAAAATCATGCCCGCGCTACATGCTATCCCGGAGATATCACGCTGGGACAGTCTTATCTCGATGGGACCTTTATGAGGGATATTGACTCGTACCCTAGAACATAGGAATCCTTGGTACAACTATCAGATCGATATTCAGACGGTCCTAAGAGACGTGAGGGTATGTGCTGACCTCTTAGTGACTTGGAACTATGCTTCACCTCAATTTGTATGTGTTTTGTGTTAATACTATTCGAGAGTGATTCCGAACTTGTATTTCCCTTAGTACGAGTGATACGGGGATTGGATAGCAGAGTATGCCCGCACCATAAATTTTATATGGGGTGTTGTTAGAATATATATATTATATGAGCATTTAATATATATATTTAAACCTGGAATTTAGGAACTACCTAATGTGGCTATGGCAAGTAAGAAATGAATAATTATTTCAACTTCGGAACAAGTGTTTGAAAATTATGATGCATTATTGAGAAACCTTGTAATTAAATGAGGCTTATGTGAGAACTTTACTATTTAATAAAATTAACTTCCTTAATAATTTAAATTATCGGCATGAAATTTTATGAGTAACTTAAGATAAGATAAGTTAAACTGTTGGGAGTATTAGTGCAATAGGTGTGCACATTATAAGACAGGTGAGAATTTCTCAAGGGAGTGCCGCACTAATATGTTGGTTGCATTAGCCGGTAAGCATTTTAAATACTTGCTAAACTAATTTTAAATTGTTTTACAATAGGGCTCTGACGGGTTTCCTATTTTCTCTTCTCTCTTGTATATATGTATATATTACAAGTGCCTAGCCACAGGGGCGTCTTGCATAGGATCCTTTGGAAGGAACGCGCTGCAGCTTAGGTGGGAGTTGCAGGCCTCTTGCTTAGACAACCTCATTATTGATTCCACTTCTGGCACTATTTTATCCAGTTGGGCATGTGTAGCCCTTTTTCCGTTATTTAGTTATTTTATGAGATATTGTGATTCGTTTATTTCCAGTATTTACTCTTTGGGAATTATTACTGTCAGGATGTTTTCCTTTAAGTTTTAATGTTGGAATTAATTAGTTGGATGTTTAATTGTTTGGATTTTATGTTCCAGTATAGTTGTTGGGTGATTCCTAAACTATGAACTATGTTAAGTTTTAAATGTTGGTTTTTAAATAAAATTTGGAAATTTATGTCTAATAATGGTTTTGACACTTAGCTTAATTATTTACGGTGTTTAATTGGAAAGTTATTTTTTCGACAGTGATGCTAAGAATGAACCAACCATTCACCTTGATTATAATTTAATAAAGGACTGATCACACGGTATTTAATTAGGTGGGGTGTCATAGGTGGTATCAGAGCATTAGGTTCTAGTGTCCTTTAGGATCTGTACGGCTTATTTCTCTTTCAGCTTGGCGTTCTTTCTATAGAGCCCTATTTTAGGATTTTTGTATTCTTTATTTTACGATTTCGTCTTCAGATATTTCAGATTTGATAATAATTGTAAACTAATAAATTTCTTTACGTTTCAGATGCCTCCGAGACGCGCACCTAAGGATAGGCGTGCCCAAGCCGAGCATCTAGTAGCTCCGGTTCAGGGAACGATGAACGCAACCGTGGTAGCCGCTATCGTTGTTCAGGCGGTGAATGTCACGCTAGCGGTAGTACAGCAGGCTCCACCCCAAGTTCGGGCAGTGGCTCTAGTGCCGGTACAGCTTCCATCTGCATGGGGGCGAGTCAGGGATTCCTTTCAGAAGGCGCATCCCCCAGAGTTTACGGGTAGTTCGGATATCATTGTGGCAAGCCAATGGAAGAAAGATATCCAAAGGAATCTGCGCATGTATGAGTGCACGGATGTGCAGAAACAGCTGTTGGCTTCCTTTAAGCTAGTGGGGGCAGCATTGCAATGGTGGAAATCCACTACCACCCTAGAGGAGAGGGATACTATTACTATTCAGCCATTTTGGGCGCAGTTTGATAGAAAATACTTTCCATCCGCCGTACAGACTGAGATGAGGAGGAAGTTACTGAATCTGAAGCAGAAGAATTCGACTGTTGCTGAGTATGAAGAGGAGTTCACAAGACTTCTCACTATAGTGACAGATGAGGCACCCACTGAGGGAAAGAAAATTATATTATTTATGGACGAGTTGGCTTGGAGGATCCGTCAGCACCTCATAGGCAACCTGTCTCTGAGTACCTACACGGACGTACTAAATACTGCTTTGTTACACTTCCAGGATCACCGCTTCCATCTGGAGGGAAGCAAGCGAGCAGGAGAGTCCATCCAGTAGGGCAGGACAGGGGTAGTGGTGCTAGTGGAGCACCCACATCTCAGGGGAAGACTCGTCAGTATGAGCAAATTTCCCATCAGGGGGAACCTACCAAGCGGTTCTGATCAGGTGATTCCAGGCAGGGATTTGGGGGATTTAGGCAGGGTTAACAGGGCCAGCCTAATCAGCAGGGATGGCAGGGCCAACATCGTTAGCAGCAGGACCATCAAGGCCAACAATATTTTTAGCAGGGACAATGGTGAGGTGGTAACGGCTAGCAAGGCAGTAATGAGCAGAGACAAAGGGGAGAAAATTTTAGGGGTCGATGCTTCGGGTATGGTAAAAATGTCCACATGCGCTAGGATTGTCGAGAGGGTGATAGGGCCCTACAGCAGCAGGGTGCACTTAATGAGCCATAGAGGCCACTTTTTCCAGCCGCGCTCCCAGCACCAGCTCATGTACCATCCCTACCAGCCATTTCAGCTGCTCCAATGCAATAGGGCAGTTACAGTACGTACATGTCTATAACGTCCACCAGGCAGCAGCTCCACAGGTGTCACCCGCGATTGAGGGTTTGATTCCTATCCATGGTACTGTGGGTCAGGTTTTATTTGATACTAGGGAAACACACTGTTTTATAGCTACCCATTTTGTGAAGGCCTTAGGGTTATTATCCACAACAGAGAGCACTGTAACGTGTGTAGACTCACCACTGGGAAATGGATCGTTAATTTTCTTTATATGCCGGGGTATGGGAGTAGAGATTGGTAGCTTCGTATTACCAGTAGACATGTTAGTCTTAGATATGCATGAGCACGATGTCATTATTGGTATGGATTGGCTCGCAGCATACAGAGCCATGATAGATTATTTCAGTGGATGTATTATCTTTGCCATTCCGAGGCAAGAGATGTTTGTAGTGGCGATGCCTCGCCCAGAGGGAGGCTCGACCGCTCATTTTTATTACATAGAGGAGGATACCTCTAAAGAGGTCGTGATTCCCTTAGATTTGATCCCAGTTGTTCATGAGCATTCTGATGTATTTCAGGAGATACCAGGCCTACCCCCCAGTCGAGAGATAGATTTTGTCATAGATTTAGGGTATTTAATTAGAAAAGTTATTTTTGCGACAGTGATGCTAAGAATGAACCAACTGTTCACCTTGATTATAATTTAACAAAGGACTGACCACCCGGTATTTAATTAGGCGGGGTGTCACAACTATATGGTGAGGCTTGGCGTATAACATCAATGGGGATTTTCGTTAATGTACTGTATGAGCGGTACGACATAGATTATTTGCGATGTGAGATTTATACTCGGAGTTGACCTTACCATTATGATTTATCTTTGCGAATTTCAGGACGAAATTTTGTTATAAGGGGGGAAGTATGTAATACCCCGTGATTTTAATGACTTTTAAAATGGGTTATATTTTAAATTAATGGATTAATTGGATTTTAATATTAATTCATTCATTCGGGTTTTATCCGAATTGTGGATATTAAAATGAATGATTATGAATATTACTTAAAGCTATTTAGGTAATATATGAATGTGATGTTATTGATATTGTTGTGAATTGTTAATTCAGTAATTTGAATTTTTAGTCGGACGTGGTATGGGATGTGTCGGGACTATTTGTTATATTAAAAAGGAAACTTATTTTGTATCGACCTTGTAGTCATTTTGACTATGTCGTTGCGTCCGAAAGGTTTGAAATAGTCAGAAAAGTCTATTGTTATGTTAGATTTGGGTCTCGGGTCATTTAGAAATGAAAAGACAACCCAAAAGGGCATTTTAGTCATTTTTACAAGGGGGTGAATAGTGGTTTTTAATTTTTTCTTATTAAAATTATTTGGAGATTAGTTGAACGTGGGTTCATTCATCTCTTCTACAAAAAATTGAAAGGTCATCTTCTTAGAGAGAGTGAAAGGTTGCTTGGGAAGAGAGAAGCTTGCTTGGAAAGGAGGAGAACTAAAGACCAAAGCTCACCACCACCAACCACCATCGGAAGTTGGCCGGAGAAAGGGAGAACCACCTGTGTTATTCAACTCCAAAGGATCAGATCTTCATTAGAGGCAAGTGTTTGATAATTGTAATCTAAGTTTGTATATTATCCATGTTAGAATAGTTATAAAAACTGAGATTTTACATGTTTGGAAGATGAAAAGATAGACTTGTTAATGTATTTATTGAATCTATTAATATATAGGAATCAAACTCATGTTGTAGGTAGATAGTAATCCAAGAAATAATCATAAATCTGTTGAAGAAATGCTGAGAATTAATGGTGTGCTTTTGAATCATGTATATAATTTTCTGAAAAAAGAGGTTAAACATATGCTTTTAATTCAATCTTTTGATGATTCTAGGATGTTTAAACCATTATATATCATTTATATATGTTTATATATCATGTAGTAAGTATTATAAGTCATTTGGGGTGTTAATATGATGGTTTAATTGACAAAAAATGGTTAAACCTGTAGTAGAAAAAATGCAGAAAAACTGAGCTGTTACCTAGGCGATCGATCGATCGACCTCCCCATAATTGTTAAAGTTGTTTCTGTTTAATGTTGGTTCTTATCCCAAAACTTTTGTAGATCATTGGTGATTATTCATTGGATATTATGGGACTTAGCAAAGATCAGTAAGCCCTAGTTAAGATTCGAATTAATTTGATTGGGATTTAATTGATTAGAATAATGATAATCAAATTAAAGGAAATTTCGGTTGCTAGATTCATGTGTTGGATTCTAATTTGTATGCATGAGGATTAAGGATAGGTCTAGTAGGGGGGATTTAATATAACACTTGGGTAGCCTAAGGGTTACAATTTGAACATCAAGGACTGAGTTTAAGCTCATTATTGATTGCGCAAGGACTGAGTGTAGTACAAGCGCTTAATGGTATGGCTCCTGGATAGAGATCGGAGTTCATACCACATTTGGTTGAAAGAGGGTATGAGGTTATCCTGGTTACATATTTGAAGTTGACGAACCTCCACATCCGACAAATTTAAGTAGTAGTGTATGGGAGGGTTCCTTGTTTGGATTTCGCTTTGCGAGACGCTCCACGCATGAACCTTAACGACGTCGGGAGTGGAGAGATGTTATAGGATGTGATGATGTTGATTTTATTTATAAGTCATATAGTGTGAATGAAACACTATAGACTATGAGCCATGTGATGATGGTATTTAATCCTAGTTCATAGAAAATATGTTTATAAGAGATTAGAAACAATCGGTTTTAACCCTAATTAAAGGAGAGTTTAATTCGTGGTAATTCGGGAGATAAGATGATATGGACCACTAAGGATATTAGTGATTTCTTACTGAATAAAATGTTGAGGAAAAACCTAATTGAACCTTGAGTAATGAGTGAGACTCGGGGATGATTAAATTTAAAGAGATATAATGCTGCGTACGGGGATTATCTTAGGGTAGTGTGAGTACCTTGTTGATATTGTATTATAGGTAGATGATAATGCCTATTTGATTTGATTGATACTTTACGTGTATGACATACCTAGCTTACTAACTATTGATGGGGAGGTTTGCGCGTGAGGGAAGTCATATCCTGATGAATCCATGGGATCTTTGATTTGTCGCTCAAGAACATAGGTCTATGAAAGACTTATCGGGGAGTTTATAAGTCCGCTGACTATGGGAGCGTAGGTATGTGCGTGGTCCTTGGGTATGAGAACTATGTTCGCCTCCAAATATTTGTGTTGTTGTTTGTGGTTCGAGGAATACTTACCGAACCTTTTGTCCCCTATTCGGCGACCAACGATATTGGGACATGATAGCAGAGTAATGCATTACACCGCAGCTGTGACTCGGGGTGCCATATTATATATATATATATATATATATATATATATATATATATAATGAATTAAATGTGTGGTATGATTAATCAATTGTGTGATAATTGTAGATAACGGTGAATTCAGAAAAATAATTAAACTAAGTTAATGAATGTTTATTCTTATTGATTTGAAAAGATTAATTCATATTAATGAGAAACGATTCATGTTAATGAGAAACGTATATGAATAATAATTATATTACGTATGGTATGGGACATACAGGGTTATAGTATGGGATGGAATCATATTATGGAAATTTGTGAAGAGGAACCATTAACTAGGAGGTTAATAGGAAACTTTAAGTTTGCACTCTAGATGAGAGGTGAGAATATCAAATGAGAGTCTGGTTACTAACATATACATAATAAATGCTTTATTGCACTTATTAAGTACTTGTTGTTTTCCAAATCATTTTCACATCGGGCTCTGACCCGTTTCTTTGCATATTTTCTTTTCTATTGTACCTTCTATATCAGGTGTCAGCAACAGGGACGCCAACCTTAGTTAATTTTTACGAGTTATGGAGATATGGAGCTATGGATTATTTCTTAGACGCTTATCTTAATTTTATTCACAATATTCTCTTAGTTAGGGCATGTCGCCCAAAGAAACTCAATTATCTATTTTCTATCTGAGTCATATACTCTTGTATTCGTGTCGTTTTAATACATTTGATATTGATGGGTTTATTGTATTGGATTATTATGTGGGAATGTTTATTCCAATTGCATTTAAATTCTTTTGTGTTATCTGTTCGGATCAGTGTTGTAGAATAATATGTGTACTGTTACTCATAAACTAAAAATGGGTTTTTGTTGAAATTAAAATTTGAAAAGTTTTTAACTCCAGCTTAATTGGGTATTGGGTGAGTGTGACACCCCGATTAATTAAATATCGATTAACTACTCCTTTATTCAAATTAATTCAAAATGTCAAGTTGGCTCAGTTCGTAGCATCACTGTCGACACGTTTTAACAATAACTACCCACCTAATATTTAAAAAGTGAGTTGTCAATTTTAATTGAATATGATTTACATAGAAACAAATTAATTTATGATTACTGATGCCACAACCACATTATAGTCACAATAAAATAATGATGTAATAAACTGAATCTGGAGGAATACACCTCGCAACAATCCGAATGCTGAAATGAACAAATACAAGCCTGAATCATTAATTTAATTACAATTCAAAATATAAAATAAAAACTGAGAAAATAAGATGTCTCTGAAAGGAAAGGGGCGACATGCCCTAAAGATAAGTAAGATAGAGTCAAGGTAGACCTTGGAGGCGTCTGCTATCTAGGTCCTGTAACTTCCATATCAGCTACAGCACGTCATCGAAATGGAACTCCTACGCTTGGTGTCCTTGTGGCTGGGCACCTAAAATGTTTTTACAAGAAAATGGATTTGAAAGCAAACGGGTCAGAGCCCGATTGTGAAAACAGTTTAAAATATAACAAGTGTCTAATATCTTTAAGCAATGAATATAAACTACATGATAGTGAGTGCACTCACATGAGTTCCTCACCTCTCAACTAATTGTGCACTCCTATCGTACCCGTACCCATTCTAGTGATTCCCATATCTAAATAGTCCAATACACAATCAAACATTTCTATACGATTCACGATTTAAGTCCTGACATATTAATTTAAACATAGAGTTTTACTTTTCTTCTTAGTTCCCCATATTAGTCATGCTAAGCACTAGATATTTTCCATTTTTAACTTTATTAACATGTTGTTATTATTCACACTTACATTTGCACATGACAGTTCATTTAAATTAACAGTATATTTGTAAGGACACAAATTTTCAGTTGAGCCCATATATAGTTTTGGCTCAATTTCGGACAAAAACATTTATACATAGGATTGTATTTATTTGTAATATACTCAAGCCTATGAAAAGTTTGTTTGAAGATGTAGCGGCAAAGACTATAAAGCTTCATCATCATGCCGGTTTCGTGCCTCGTTTATACGTCATCAACCATGGTTCCATGATCCCAAGGTATGAATGCAATCATATATATATATAGGAGTTTGGAACATGGTTATTGGGTGTTAGGTTTTCAAAATTGCATTTTTTTTTCAGAATGGTATATATTAAAACTTATATATAAAGTATATAAATGTTTTTGGGCTTAAAAATAATTTTTGAACAATCTGTGAGTTCGTTCGAAGTGTCATTCGAACGAGATTGTTGTTCGAACCACAAGTCGTTCGAACGAGATTGACAAAGACTTCCCATCATGTCATACTGGAACTTCGTTTGAAATGTCGTTCGAACGAGATGGTCGTTCTAACGAGCTTTTGACGAGTTCATACTAGAACTTCGTTAGAAGACTCGTTCGAACGAGAATGTCGTTCGAACAAAATGTCGTTCGAACGAGATTTGGTGGGAACAGGGTTTTGGCAGTTTTTAAGCAGTTTTGCCCACTTTCCCACTTGGTTTTACCCCACTACTTTTTGCTGAATATCAATGTATGGGAAACCATTTTTCTAAAACATCTTTTTCATATCTTACTAACTCCTAGAGAGTGTTTTGAGATAAAAATCAAAGAGGATAAAAGATCATGTTTTGAGTGAGTTTTTATCAAAGAGAAAAATATACACCACTATAGTTTACACCCAAATTAGTTTCTTCCAAGTTCCCATATTCATATATATTGCTTGGAGTTTGGCACCGAGTTCATCTCTTCCGTTAAAAGAGAAGTTTCGGGTTTTCTTCTATATCCCATAAAGAAAGAAGAAGAGTTTGTTGCGGCATTACCCACTTGGAGAAAGGCTCCTTGCTCGGGTGACAGTGACCATATAAAGTCCGATCGGTGGATTCCGATATCGCAGTGGAGATCCAAGGTTATCCGCTAGGAAAAGATATCTACAAGAAGAAGCATCGGGTATTGAGAGGATCGGGTCGTGTGTTGTAAGCCTTTTTGTCTTGTATTTGTAAATTCCGTACTTAGTGGATTTGTGGCTAGGGTCGTCCGAGGTTGTTTCCCATTGTGGGTTTTTCCTCGTACATCTCGGCGTAGTGTGATTGATTTTCTTTTATCTTGCATAATAACTTAGAACTCATGCTTATTCTAATTCAAGATAAAATTGGTTTTAATTATCACACTACATAATTAAAGATTGGGTAAACTTTATTTAATTCAAGTATATTAATTAAAACTGGTTTGGCCTAATTTGGTAATATTGATAAATATGACTTAGGCAAATTTTAGGACTCGGATTAATTAATTGGTTTAAGTGAAATTAATATTTGCGTGTGTTTAATTAATTTTCATTTGGGTTTAATTTGAATTTGAAATAGAAAATAAAATTTGGTATTTAAGTTGAACCATCACCTTTTACGCTTCCGCATAGTAAACAAGAAAAGGAAATATAATTTTAAAGAGTTTAAAATCCGGGCATCCGCATCCTTTACAAATTGGTATCAGAGCCAAAGCGATAAATTATTTCGTTAAGATCTTTTAAATATTTTTGGCTAAAATGGAATTTTCCCCATTTTCTAAATTTCCTATTTTCGATGGTTCTAACTACGGGTATTGGAAAGCACGAATGAAATCAACACTAAAATATATTGACGAGAGAGTTTGGATATCTGTAGTTAACGGGTGGTCCCCATCAACTCACTTTTTTTAAAATGAACGTGTTCCCAAACCGGCCGATAGATGGACTGAGAATGAGTTTAAACTTTCTAATTTTAATTCCCGTGGTTTTAATGCCTTGATTACTGTTGTCACACCGGATGAATTCCGATGTGTTATGACGTGTGAAACCGCTAAAGAAGCTTGGGATATTTTACAACTAACTCATGAAGGAACTAGTGTCGTTAAGGCTTCGGAACTCCAAAACATCACCACTCAATTTGAAACTATCAAAATGCACGATAATGAAACTTTTGATGAATTTTATTCTAAACTTTTTGATATTGTCAATTCATCTTTTAATTTGGGAGAGAAAATACCCGATAACCGAGTTGTAAAAAAAATTTTAAGGTCCCTACCCGATAGATTTGTTCCAAAAGTGACCGTTTTAAATTCTTTACCAACTTTAGCGTCTATGAAATTAGAAGAGCTTGTAGGTGATTTACAAACCTTTGAGCTAGACATGTTTCCCACTAAAACTGAAAATAAAATTGAAAAGGGTGTTCTTTAAAAGCCCAAAAAGAGGTCAAGCAACTAATAGAGAGCGAGACTGATAGTGACTCGGAAGACATGACTTTGTTTGCTCGTAAATTTAGAATATTTCTTAAATTTAACAAAGATAAATTTAAAAATGATTTTAAAAAATTTGAAACTCCTAAGTATGACAAAATCGAGAAGATCCCTAAACCTATTAATGAAATTTTAAATAGGGACAAGTCTAATAGGTGTTTTGGTTGTGAGGGTTATGGCCATAGGGCTTCTGAGTGCCCCAGTAAACTAAGGAAAGGGGGTAAACGACCCATTTCATATAATGCGACCCTTAGTGACAGTGATAAGGAAGAGGGACTTGATTCCCCCACTAAGCCTAATTTTGTGGCTTTTATGGCTAGTCATGTGAGTGATAGTGAGAACTCATCGATTGATGAAACTTTAACACATGACACTTCCAAGGTCATTGTTTATGATTCTCTTGTTTTTGATGATAGTGAGAGTCGAGAAGAAAGAGAGAGTGAAAATGAAGAAGAGGTTAATGTGAGTTAACTTCAAAATTCTTTTCAAGAATTATATAAAGAATCTATTAAATTGAAAAGAGCTCATTTGAAGTTAGAAGCTAGTTTGAAAGAATGTGTCAAGGTCGTTGATAATAGTATGTTGGTTGAAGACCTTAGGACACGAGAGAAAGCTCTTCTAGAGAAGCTTGAATATATAGAAGGGGAGAGAGATAGCCTTAGGGGTTTAATGGAATCCTTGAAAAAGAAGCTTCTTGCTATTTAAGAGTGAAATGTTTTATTAGAGTCTAACATTTTAGAATTACAAAATAAATTAAAAGACTCTAGTAATGTCAAATTTGATTTGGAGTGTCGTTCGGAAAAATTAGATAAAATATTAGGAACGGTCCAAATTAAAAATGACACTTGTGGTTTAGGCTTCAATACTTTTAATGAATCTACTAATAAAACCAAGACCAACGTTTTAGGTGAATCTACTAGGAAAGAATTTAGAGATCACTCCTTAGGTAAATCTTTTCGATATGTTTTTACTTGTACACATTCTGGTCGAAAAGGTCATCTTAAGAAATTTTATTTTGATCTTAAACGAATTCCTAGAAAATCCCAATGTAAAGCAACCAATGTATTTAAAATTCCTACACCCCAAGATAGTCATTCTTCATTAATTTGGGTTAGGAAATCTGACTTGGTTGCCTTGCAAAATAGGGTTTTTGATTCTCATTTACTTTCACATGCTTCCTCCCTTGCTAAATCTAAAGGATGAATGTGTTAGTGCTTGCATACTTTAGCTTTTGTACTTAATGCTATATTCACATGCTAAATGTATACTTGTTTAATCAGTTTCTAGTCCTTAATTTATATCATATCACATGCTAGAATAATGATTTTTGTTTATCATTTGAAGTTTTTATCTCTTGTTAATTTAAGCTTAAAAAAAAATTCAAATGATTTTGGTTTATCTTTTGAGTATATATTTTTCTTTTTGGTTATAAATGTGAAAAACTCAAAAAGATTTTATTTTGTGTGTATTTTTTTGTTTGACACACTTTAAGTGGCATATACTTATGTTTGAATCCCTCCTTTAACGCTCCCTTGTGGCTAGAACTTTTGGTTTAGATTGTCAATCCTTAAAATGTTCTTTACCATATTTTTATGGAGTAGTTGGATTTTGTGTTGGTTAAATGGATTCTATTTTTATATGCCTATATTCACACATGCACGAGCTCTTTTGAAATTTTAACTTCATATGTATATTTGAGCTATGTGAGGTGTTCTCCTACCAATCTTGTCATCTACATATTTGTGACCTAGGAGGACTAGTGCATGTCAAAATCCGTTGCACGTGAGATTTGTGTGAAAATGAAAACATGATAAATATAAATGTGCACAGGGAAGGGCTCCGAAAGGTCTTTGTGATCATTTGCGATTGTAAGCCACAGTTTTGAATGGACCTAAAAGAAATACATGGTCCAAAGGCCTAAAAACAGAAAATATGGCTTTAAAAGAAAAATAATTTCCAAGGCCTATGTTTGATTGATATAGTCATTCAAATTTAATATAAATGCTTATTGAGGGAGATTGGATGGTATATCAACGGTTTGCATAATGTCCATTTATCCTAGTTGTGTATTTCATGTCATGACTATATTGGTTTTTAGAATCATCAATATGCTTGGCTTGTATGCATTGTGTATATTTGTTCATTAAGTTCAATTTATATTGTCACATGAGGTTATATTCAAATTTGATGAAGTTTGCAATCAATTGAGAACTCTGTGAACATGTTTTAAGTGATTGGGTCTAAATTTAATCGTTACTAGTTCACATCCCAACACTTCCGTTTCCATATGACACATTTTTTCCATACGAGTGTGCAAACTTATTGTATTTTGTGTCATGTGTGTGTTTATATCTATATATATGTGCGTGTGCATTATTGATATATTTCTAGTACATATATATATATATATATATATATATATATATATATATATATATATATATATATATATATATATATATATATATATGATATTTTGTTTTGCCTTTGTCTTGCTTTCTAGTCCTTCTATGCTTATACTTTGGTTTTGGTATCTATCTTGGATTAATTATGCTTTTGTTGCCTATATGCTTTCATGTCCTATCACTTTAAAGCTTCAACATGCTTTTATATTTGTTCTTTATCCTTTGCCCATTCCTGAACAAAAAGGGGTAGAATGATAGGGGGATAAATGGTATCTTATCCTATTATAATCTTATCTAAGTTTAGGAGATTTAACTTAGGGGGAGTAGCTAACTTCTTGGGTTGTTAATTTTGATAAAGGGGAGAATTAATTTTGGGGGAGTATTTATTTTAATTTCTTAAAATACTTTGATATTCCCTATGCATTTGATGAGTTTGCTTAAGTGTGCAGGAATTCTTATAAAGCGACATCTTTCAATGGCAAAGCGTTTGATCCTTGGGTTGAGTCAAGTTTGGGTGGGTTATGTTTTGAGTCTAGTGATCTTGACGACCCTTTAGGATTTTTGTTTGTTTTTTGTCCCGGAATACCCAAAGGGGGAGATTTGTAAGGACACAAATTTCCAATTGAGTCCATATATAGTTTTGGCTCAATTCCGAACAAAAACATTTATACATAGGATTGTATTTAATTATAATATTCTCAAGCCTATGAAAAGTTTGTTTGAAGATGTAGCGGCAAAGAGTATAAAGCTTCATTATGATGCCGGTTTCGTGCCTCGTCTATACGTCATCAACCATAGTTCCATAATACCAAGTTATGAATGCAATCATATATATATAGGAGCTTGGAACTTGTTTATTGGGTGTTAGGTTTTCAAAACTGCGTTTTGTTTTCAGAATGGTTTATATTAGAACTTATATATAAAGTATATAAATATTTCTGGGCTTAAAAAGAATTTTTGAACATTCTGTGAGTTCGTTCAAACGAGATTGTCGTTCGAACCACAAGTCGTTCGAACGAGATTGCCAAAGACTTCCCATTGTGGCATACTGGAACTTCGTTCAAAATGTCGTTCGAACGAGATGGTCTTTCTATCAAGATTTCTAATGAGTTTCTAATGAGTTCATACTGGAACTTCGTTAGAAGACTCGAACGAGTCTTCGTGAGAATATCATTCGAACGAAATGTCGTTCGAACGAGATTTGGCGGGAACAAGTTTTTGGCAGTTTTTAAACAGTTTTGCCCACTTTCCCACTTGGTTTTACCCCACTACTTTTTGCTGAATATCAATGTGCGGGAAACCATTTTTCTAAACCATCTTTTTCATATCTTACTAAATCCTAGAGAGTGTTTTGAGAGAAAAATCAAAGAAGGAAAAAGATCATGTTTTGAGTGAGTTTTTATCAAAGAGAAAAATATACACTATTCTAGTTTACACCCAAATTAGTTTCTTCCAATTTCCCATATTCATATATCTTACTTGGAGTTTGGCACCGGGTTCAACCCTTCCGTTCAAAGAGAAGTTTCAAGTTTTCTTCTACATCCCATAAATAAAGAAGAAGAGTTTGTTGCGGCATTACCCACTTGGAGAAATGCTCCTTGCTCGGGTGACGGTGACCATATAAAGTCCGATCGGTGGATTCCGAGACCGCGATGGATCTCCAAGGTTATCCGCTAGGAAGAGGTATCTACAAGAAGAAGCATCAGGGCTTGAGAGGGATCGAGTCGTGTGTTGTAAGCCTTTCTGTCTTGTATTTGTAAATTCCGTACTTAGTGGATTTGTGGCTAGGGCCGTCCGAGATTGTTTCCCATTGTGGGTTTTTTCTCGTACATCTCGGCGTTGTGTGATTGATTTACTTTTATCTTGCATAATAACTTAGAACTCATGCTTAGTCTAATTCAAGATAAAATTGGTTTTAATTATCACACTGCATAATTAAATGTTGGGTAAAGTTTATTTAATTCAAGTCTATTGATTAAAACTGGTTTGAACTAATTTGGAAATATCGATAGATATGACTTAGGCAAATTCTAGGACTCGAATTAATTAATTGGTTTAAGTGAAATTAATATTTGCGTGTGTTTAATTAATTTTCACTTGGTTTTAATTTGAATTTGAAATAGAAAATAAAATTTGGTATTTAAGTTGAACCTTCACCTTTTATGCTTCCGCATTGTAAACAAGAAAAGGAAATATAAATTTAAAGAGTTTAAAATCTGGGGATCCGCATCCTTTACAATATTATTCTCCTCATAGATATACAATACTAGCACCCTGAGACTAAGTTGCGGTACACACATACTCTGCTATCCAATCCCGGTACAACACGTATATAAGGACCACGTATTTCGAATCTCTCAGGAATCATTTTCAATAAACAACAATCACACATGATGGAGGCGAACATAGTTCACATCACATGGGTCACGCACATACGTATGCTCCTATAATCAGCAGAATTATTAACTACTCAATAAGTCCTTCTCTGACCTATGTCCTCGAGGTACCAATCTAAATCCCCCCGTAAGCACACAAAGATTAGATAGCCCTGATCGAACGCTGACCTCCCTTGATAGCAAGTATGGTAGGTATGCTATACACAAATAACTATATATACCAAGCATTCAAACATCTTTGGTATCCCATAATATTAATAGAGGTATATTTACCGTTGTTATACCATCATTTAATGTTACACGTTTATAAGTCCTCACGTCGAAGTTTTAGATACTTATATCCTCACCCATAAACATCATCCGGTTTACTACAAAACTCCAAGTTTTAATCCTCAATGTACTTCCAATCTCACAAATATATCCACTAGTCAACAAGGGAAGGTTAACACTCAACTATATAAGTTTACTAGAAGTTTTAAATAAAATCAGGCCTAAAAAGGCATTCTGTCAACTCGTTAGAAACCTCGTTCGAACGAGTGTCGTTCGAACAAGAATGAACTACCAACTCGTTAGAAGGGGTACTGTCATCTCGTTAGAAGTCTCATTCGAACGAGTTCGTTCGAACGACCTGGGCAGGTCTTCTAACGAGATGGCAGAATACGCCGAGAAAATTCCCAATTCGTTTTTCTCAATTTTTCTCTTTTCTAAATTCATCCTAAGATCATCCCAATCGCATTTTAATGTTCTTAAACTTCACTAAATCCTCTTAGGTCGTTTCTTAACATATTTTTGGCGTCAAATCCTCTTAATCAACATGTAATTATTATTAATCCCCAAATATCACCCCAAACCCTATGAACATGAACCCATAATTTTATTATGCCTAATTACTCATCATAAATACATTTTTAAATCATCAAAGTTAAGTCTTCGAATACCAAATTCGTCCATAACCATTCTACATGCAATTCCTAACCCAACTTTAGAGTTTCTACAACAATTTCATTATGTTTTCCTCTAAACTTTCAAGACAAAACAATTCCTACACTAAACATGGAAGAAATATTCAATGTACTTAAAAATATCAAATCACTTGCCTTAGATTCGTTCTTCAGATTTGTTGTCGGTGTTTCAAGGTTGATTCTCTCCTCTTTTCAGTCACAAATCCTTTCCAGAATGGTGGTGATGGGTGATGGCTTTGGTTTGGCTCTTGTAACCTCTCTCCAACTTCTATCAAATTCTCGTAGCTCACTCTCTTATCTTTTGTTGGTAATGGACTTAGTGGTCTTCCAAATGATATATAATTAACCTCTAAAATTCGTGGGTTTTAATTTCTCAATTTTTAAAATTACCAAAATACCCCTCTAGGTTGCCGGTTTGGTCTAAAAGTGCCCAGGTACCCAAACTAAACCCCCGGCTAGTGTTTTCTAACTATTTCGACCCTTTCGAACACGTTGGTGCACTCAAAATGACCATTCGGTTGATAAAAATATAATTCACTTTTTAATCTAATTAAATTCATTCCTGACGCGATGGACACGCGCGTCCCAACTAAATTTTCCAAATTATCGTATTTCAGCCTCGTGACAACTGTAATATTTTCAATACTCATGAAATATTCAATTTTAACATCATAATCAAATACCAACTCACATCTCGCTAGTATTTACATCCGTATTAATTCCCGATTAATTCTCATTTATTTAATTAATCCCTTAAATAAAAATCAATAAAATTACGAGGTATTACATACTTCCCCCCTAATAATTGAATTTCATCACGAAATTAGGAACTAAAGAGTACCTGGTAAATATAACTCTGGATGACGTTCGCGCATATCATCCTCACGCTCCTTGTGGACTCCTCGACATTATGGTGCCGCTACTGTACACATACTAATGGTATTATCTTTGACCTCAGTTTCCGCTCGCTTTGGTCCAAAATAGCAATCGGCCCTTCCTCGTAGGAACTATCAGGCTGAAGATCAATGTCCTCTAAGGAAATGTGAGTATGGGATAAATCGTCTCTAAGATATTTCCTTAGTGAGGAAATATGGAACACATCATGAATCCTATGCAAGTGCTCCGGTAACCCGAGTCTATACGTAACTGGCCTAATCCTCTCGATGATAGGAAATGGCCCCACGTATCTTGGTGCCAGTTTCCACTTCTTACCAAAACGCATAATCCCCTTCATGGGAGATACTCTGAGTAACACCTAGTCCCCCACCTTGAATTCTCTGAAGAACCTCTCGGCATCAGCATAGCTATTCTGCCGGTCCTGAGCTACCCGAATACGGCTCCGTATAATCTCTATCCTTGTCGAAGTACCCTGAATCACTTTCGGCCAAAGGAGTTTATTATCACCCACCTCTAACCATCATGATGGGGAACGACAAGGTCTACCATACTGATACGACACAAATATTGCGTATTTCACCCGTTAACCTACGCATTATTAGCCCCCTCGGGTATCTTAATCCCTATATTTATGATCGTTAACTAGACAACCTCGGATATCTATGTTAACATGTTTTGCAGGGGTTAATTGAGCTTTTGTAGGTATTTGGATGCTTAGTATGAAGTTCGGATGCATTCTGGTGAAGTTCCATACACAATCACACTCGCAAGGGCATTTTAGTCTTTTCACAGCTTGGGTACCTGGCCCGACATCTCACGAAAGTTGTAGCCCTCTTCGCTAGCTTCGCGTGGCCATGAACGGTGCGCGATTCCGATTCATAATGAAAAAGTTACGGCGATTTCAGCGGAGGAAAAACAAGGAAGCAAAAGAGGAGAATGAGAAGAAGGAGACGAAGGAAGAGAAGAATGCAGTAGGCTGCTGCAATCTGCCCTGCTTGATCGATCAATCGACCAATTTGGTCGATCGATTGACCATTCTGATTTGTCGAATTTTTTCCTAGGTCGATCGACCGACCAAAGGGGTCGATCGATCGATGCTCTGTTTTCTGCAGATATTTTCCTTTCTTTTCTTTCTTCTTTATTTTTATTCCAACTTACTATAAATACAAATTTTGTTGTAATAAGGCCATTTATCAGTACATACACGATTTTTGGTTAGAATAGTGAGGCTTTTCGTTTGGAGATCTCATTTTCTCTTCCTCTTGGATTGACAACCCATGTTGTTTTGTAAGATTGAACTATTCTCTTCCATTTCCTTTAATATAGCTTGTTTTCCATTAATTCTTGCTTTCTAGTGTAATTTTCATGCTTTCATAATTACGTTTTCTTTCTTTAATTCTCGCTTTCTTAATTTAATTAGTTTAATTTAGTTTAATTCATTATGTACCCTTAGATAAATAGGTTCGGGATTGTGTTCCGCCATTTACGGGTTTGGACCTCGAAAGTTAGGGTTTCGTGTAAAATTGCATTTAATTGAAACCTCGCGTATTAAAGTCGGATTATTATGTGTTTAACTTTCTTTGTCACGCAACGTTAGTGTTTATAGCGATTATCCGAACTTAATCCGCGTGTGACCATTTTTGATTAAATGTTTAATCTCGCAACTTTGGCTTAAATTCCTTATTGCGTGTTGTTTATGCTTAATTGAAAATGATCGATTAAATGTTTTCGAATCGAAATTCTAATTAGTAGTTGTTTAGCCCTTGAATGCGTGTATGCGATCCCGATCCTCGCTTTCCTTTTGTTTAGGGTTAACTTCTCTTTTTGTTTATTCACGATAACCAACCATCACCTTTTCTTATTTCTTATACACCATTTTTATTCCTGAAGTTTTAAAACAATTAACATCTAAAATTTAATCACTCCCTGTGGATTTCTTACGATACCCGACTTACCGCTGTGCTTGCTTGTCAAGTGTAGTTGTAGTTTAGGTTCTTTTGTATCGCGGCGGTGAAACACACAACGATTGTTTCCTCACACGAACACACTTTTTCCGCCCGGTCACAAAATGGCGCCGTTGCCGAGGAGTGTGTTTTAGATAGTAATTGTTTTATTATTTCGTAGTATTTTTCCTTTTGTATTTGTATTCTTTGTTTTAACCTTTTTTGCAGGATAACATACTTGAGCGCTAAGAAACTTTGATTCGTGGTTGCTCACTTTCTTGCTCGGATTCTCCATCTGCAAACAATGAGGTAATTATGTCCTATTATTATAGTTATTACGGTTATTCTAATGATTCATACTTTGGGGATAGTTTTCAAGTTTTCCATTTTCAATATTTTCTTTAAAATGAAAGACTTGAAAACATTTATCGGAATGAAAATCATTATTGGGAGCTTGAGTTGGATTCATTATTTGAATCCAATGACGATTCTTATTTTATAACTTTCGAAGACGAGTTTCAACCAAATGAGGAGTCCGAGGCTCTTGAGCCGAGGAAGCCTACTTTGGAAGAAACTTTGCTTCTTTACTCCCAAGGTTTTTAAAGCCTAAATGATGCTGGAATGAGACTTGGTGCACTTTGTGATGAGATGAATTCTTATGCACAAAACAACGAGGAGGTGGAAACTTGTGTTTCACCTAAATTTTTCAAAGAATTTCTCATCGAGTGTGCATCTTTCTCCCCTGAAATTCAATCTCCTTCTGACGATGAGTCGATTGAGATTGAATTTGTTTCATCACCATATTCATTTTTCATGATCGAACCATTAGAATTACCGGTTGATTCCTATGAGTCGGTAGAAATTAAAACTTCTACACTTTTTGCCGATGAGGACTCTTTACCGGACTTGTTTTCGATGGATGTTATCCTCATGTGTGCACCATCTCCCATTCCATTTGAAAAACCTTTGGGAGATGAATCAATTTTTCTTGGACCTCTAGTGTACCTTTCCCCCTTATTATCCAAATCCCCCATCGTCCTTTCAAATTGGCGATGGTTCACTTTTTTCACCACCCACATGCCTTCCGTTGTTCAAACGGAATTCTTATTTTTCGGGAGTCATGTTCCTTTTGGAGGGTCCACCGTTGAGATTTCAAAGTCAAATCCCTTTTTGGGTGGACCCTCAACTATTTAGACTTCTAGTGTATAGTTAGTGTGAAGCCTAAATAGTAGGTTGTAAATAGTTAGCTTTTTAATTTTCTTTCTTTCTTATTTTTCTTTCCTTTTAATTTAGTCTAGTGTAATTAGTTAACTTTTTGTTATTTGTTTTTTGCTATGGTCGGTACTAACTTGTTTTGTAGATTCCTTTGGACTCGCGCTTATGGAGATCGCTCCAATTTTGGGTAATAACGTTCTTTTCCTCTCTTTATGTTGTGTTCTTAATGTGCATTGAGGACAATGCAACATTTAAGTTAGGGGGTGTAGGATATTCTATCCATTTCATGTGTAGTCCATGGATTTTCTCACATTTAGTTACTAAGTATCCCTTTTTGTGAAAAATTTGAAAATTTTCAAAAATATTTTCTTTCTTTTTTCTCCTTTGTTGGGCATTTTGCCTTGTTTCCAGTGATAAATTTCAATAATTTCCCGAT
Organism: Sambucus nigra; assembly: GCA_949130495.1. Taxonomy (NCBI): domain Eukaryota; kingdom Viridiplantae; phylum Streptophyta; class Magnoliopsida; order Dipsacales; family Adoxaceae; genus Sambucus; species Sambucus nigra. The sequence continues at coordinate 615,175,845 of OX422207.1, forward strand.
CCAATAGACAACTCAATGATGCATGTTCTCGATTTTAGAAGTTATTGGACTTTAGTCCTCAAATCATTGATATTGTGAATAACTTCATGAATTAAACTTTATCCCATGAGCATATGCACTTTCCTTGTTATATTGATTTGGTTTAAGATTTTTATAACTCGATAATCTTTTATTGCATTGTATATACTTACACCGAGTAAGCTTTGTACCTTTCGTCATTTGTGAGTGTTATACACTATTCTTTTCTCATTGAAAATGTTGAATTCGTTGGTAATATCACTATTCTTTCATTTGATCGTTCATTAATTGAGTTCATGCTTGAAATGTATTACTTGATCATGATTTTCATATATTATTTTGACTTCAGAATTGCATAAACTTTTTGAAATGATCATAGGCCCTCTTTGATATATCACCCATATTAGCCTTGACCTCACCCTTATAAGTTTACCCTCGTTACCCCCCTTTGAGCCTAAATATAGCCTTTCATTTCATAACCCCATTCCCATAACCAATTCCAAATTGGAGTTTTAAGCCATACATACACCTTACATACCTTTGTTTGGAATGTTACTTGGGATTGAATGTTGTTGTTGTATTGCGGTTGCAATTTTAGGCATATGAGACTTTGATAAGCAAAGAAAAGAAAGTAGTGAAAAAAGTGAAGAAAAAGAGAAAGAGAAAAGTAATAGAAAATAAAAGAGAAAAATGAGAAAAAGAAGAAAAGAAAAAGAAAGAGAAGTTTGTATATGTTGTGTATAGTGTTCAATAAGCTTTGATTACTCTCCCCGATGATATATTTAATGCTCGTTTGGAAGTTACTTTCCATTTTTGATATTGCCCGCATTCTTCCCATTATCCCGAGTTTTCATCCCGAACACTTTGAATCCGTATATACATTCCTTCATTTCGTACCCTAGCCTAACCTACATTATAACCCTATTAAAGTCCTATGTGATCTTAGGGTGCATTTAATTTTAAAGTCATAATAGTTTTGATAATCTGTGAAAATGCATTTCGCCTCTTTTAGTGTGCGGTATCTTTTCATTGAGATTACAAGTTTTTATTTCCTATATAGCGTTCTTCATCTGTGACATGTGTGCTGCCTAGTTTCCATTTACATTTACTCTTTATGCCCGCATGTCCCGTGTGTTACCTCCCTGTTTTGAGTGAATTCGCTTGATGAGTATAATGCCCGTGAGGATTGAATATATGCTTGCTTTATGTTTATCCGGTTTATTTATGTTTTTACCAAATCATATTGTGCATTTGCTCTCCCCCCCTCCCACTTTTAAAGTTTCAATTCTATGAGGTGCATTCAACCTGTTAATAACAACGGACTCTAGCTTGAATTCATTCAATATGCTAATAACATGTTTGAAATCTTTTTCGTTATTGTTGAGTTTATCGCATGTTGGGTTGGGCATATTTTGAGGAAACTGTATGATGTTTGTGGGTTTCATCCCCGAAAACCCTCACGAGATGACACTCGTCCACTAGGGTAACCTAGGGGTTTAACGGCTTATTGCATACGCTAAATGCAATCGAATCGCCCGTGAAGTGGCCTTATGCTTTTATAACATACTTTTGTACTTCTCCTGCTTTTGGTTTTCTTGTAGTTCTTGTTTTTTCCTATTTCATTGCTAGGGACTAGTAATGTGTAAGTTAGGGGGTGTGATACGACGCAAATATTGCGTATTTCACCCGTTAACCTACGCGTTATTAGTCCCCTCGGGTATCTTAATCCCTATATTTATGCTCGTTAACCAGACAACCTCGGATTTCTATGTTAACACGTTTCGCAGGGGTTAATTGAGCTTTTGTAGGTATTTGGATGCTTAGTATGAAGTTCGGATGCATTCCGGTGAAGTTCCGTACACAATGGCACGCGCAAGGGAATTTTAGTCTTTTCACAGCTTGGGTACCTGGCCCGACATCTCACGGAAGTTTTATCCTCCTCGCTAGCTTGGCGTGGACGCGAACGGTGTGAGATTCCGATTCATAACGAAGAAGTTACGGCGATTTCAGCGGAGGAAAAACAAGGAAGCAAAAGAGGAGAAGTAGAAGAAGGAAGAGAGGAATGCAGTAGGCTGCTGCAATCTGCCCTGCTTGATCGATCGATCGACCAATTTGGTATATCGATCGACCATTCTGATTTGTTGAATTTTTTCCTAGGTTGATCGATCGACCAAAGGGGTCGATCGATCGATGCTCTATTTTCTGCAGATATTTTCCTTTCTTTTATATCTTCTTTATTTTTATTCCAACTTACTATAAATACAAATTTTGTTGTAATAAGGCCATATATCAGTACATACACGATTTTAGGTTAGAATAGTGAGGGTTTTGGTTTGGAGAGCTCATTTTCTCTTCCTCTTGGATTGACAACCCATGTGGTTTTGTAAGATTGAACTATTCTCTTCCATTTCCTTTAATATAGCTTGTTTTCCATTAACTCTTGCTTTCTAGTGTAATTTTTATGCTTTCATAATTAGGTTTTCTTGCTTTAATTCTTGCTTTCTTAGTTTAATTAGTTTAATTCATTATGTACCCTTAGATATATAGGTTCGGGATTGTGTTCCGCCATTTACGGGTTTGGACCTCGAAAGTTAGGGTTTCGTGTAAAATTGCATTTAATTGAAACATCGCATATTAAAGTCGGATTATTATGCGTTTAACTTTCTTTGTCACGCAACGTTAGTGTTTATAGCGATTATCCGAATTTAATCCGCGTGTGACCATTTTTGATTAAATGTTTAATCTCGCAACTTTAGCTTAAATTCCTTATTACGTGATTTTTATGCTTAATTGAAAATGATCGATTAAATGTTTTCGAATCAAAATTCTAATTAGTAGTTGTTTAGCCCGTGAATGCATGTATGCGATCCCGATCCTCGCTTTCCTTTTGTTTAGCGTTAACTTCTCTTTTTGTTTATTCACGATAACCAACCATCACCTTTTCTTATTTCTTTTACACCATTTTTATTCCTGAAGTTTTAAAACAATTAACATCTAAAATTTAATCACTCCCTGTGGATTTCTTACGATACCCGACTTACCGCTGTGCTTGCTTGTCAAGTGTAGTTGTAGTTTAGGTTCTTTTGTATCGCGGCAAAGAAACACACAACGATTGTGTCCTTACACGAACACACTTTTTTCGCCCGGTCACATACAATGCCTCAAATGGAGCCATTTCAATGGTGAACTGGTAGGAGTTATTATAAAAAAACTCCACCAGTGGAAGGTACTACTCCCAACCACCTCCAAAATCTAAGATGCACATACGCAATATGTGCTCCAACATTTGATTTGTCCGCTCTGTTTTCCCATCAATCTGTGGGTGATAAGCCGTACTCAGCCGCAACTCCGTTCCCATGGCCTCCTAGAAACTCTCCCAAAATCGTCAAACAAATATCTTGTCTCGAACAGACACGATATTTAGAGGCACCCCGTGAAGTCTCAGTATTTTCACAATGAAAATTTGAGTAAATTGTCCCGTAGTGTAGTCTGTCCTCAAGGGTAGAAAATGAGCAACTTTGGTCAACCGGTCCATAAGTACCCATATGGAGTCGTGACCCCTCTGTGACGTAGGTAACCCCGTGATAAAGTCCATGGATATTCTTTCCCATATCCACATCGAAACCTCTAACTGCTGTAGAAGTCCTGCCGGTTTCCGATGGTCCACCTTTACTAGCTAATAAGTGGCGCATTTAGAAATGAAGATTGCGATATATCTCTTCATCCCGTTCCACCAGTACTGTCGTCTCATGTCTTGGTACATTTTATCCCCACTAGGGTGTACTGCGAAACGTGAGCCGTGCGACTCTATCATTACCTCGTGTCGTAAGTCTTCCCCTTTTGAAACGACCAGTCTCCCATTGAAGCGTAATCCCCCGCCTGAGCTAACGGTATAGGAATCGGCTCCCTCTGCTAATAATCGAACTATCTGCTCTTGAAAGAACGAGTCATTTTCCTGGGCCTTTAGCACTCTCATAACAATCTGAGGTGTAATAGTCATCACAAACATGAACGATCGGGCCACTGCATCCTGGTGTCCCAACTCCTTCCACTTAGCTTTCCACACCTCGGCCACCTCATCTACTGGCCTACGACTCAACGCGCTTGCTACTACATTAGCCTTCCCTGGGTGATATTGGATATCAAACTGACAATCCTTCATAAACTCAAGCCACCGACGTTGACGCATATTCAGTTTCTTCTGCGTGAAGAGGTATTGTAAAGGCTTATGGTCTGTGAAAAATCAAAATTTCTCCCCCAGGAGATAGTGTCTCCAAATTCGAAGAGCGAATACGACTGTCGCCAATTCCAAGTCATGGGTGGGGTAATTTTTCTCGTGAGGCTTAAGCTTACGAGAAGAATAAGCTATGACCCGACTCTCCTGTTGCAGCACACCTCCAAGTCCTTATAAGGACGCATCGGTGTAGACTAGATACTCAACTCCCGGTCTAGGCAATGCTAACACAGGCGCTGAGGTCAACTTGTCCTTCAACTCATGAAATGCTAACTGACCGACATCGCTCCAGATGAATGGCACACCTTTCAGAGTCAGATGTGTCAAAGGACCCGCTATCTTTGAGAAACCCCGAATAAACCTTTTGTAGTGTCCTGCTAGGCCCAAAAAACTATGGATCTTAGTCAGAGTCATGGGTTGTCCCCACTCCCTCACCGCGGATACCTTCCCCCGATCAACAGATATTCCCCGGTCTGAATTGATATGCCCCAAAAATTGCACCTCCTTCAGCCAAAATCCACATTTCTCATACTTTGCATATAGCTCGTTCTGACGTAGCATCTGCAAAACCTACCTCAAATGATCGGCGTGATCCTCTTCTGTCTGGGAGTAAACCAGGATGTCATTAATAAAGACGATGACAAACTGGTTTAGGAACTCTGTGAACACCCTATTCATCAAGTCCATAAACACGGATGGAGCATTGGTCAAGCCAAAAGGCATAACTCAAAACTCATAGGATCCATATTTCGTTAAGAAAGCAGTCTTTGAGACGTCCTGTTCCGTGATACACAACTGATGGTATACCGATCGCAAATCAATATTTGAGAAGAAGATAGGTCCTCTCAACTGGTCAAATAAGTCATCGATTTGGGGCAACGGATACTTATTTCGTCCGTGACTTTATTCAACTCTCGATAATCTACACATAATCTCAACGATCCATTCCTCTTCTTTACGAACAACACAGGGGCACGCTATGACGAAGTACTCCTTCGAATGAACCCCTGACCCAACAACTTCTCTATTTGATACCTTAGCTCTCTCATCTCCGCTGGAGCCATACGGTAAGGTGCACGTGCAATTTTTCGAGTGCTCGACGTCAAATCGATAACAAAATATATCTCTCTACTAGGAGGTAATCCAGGTATATCCCGAAACACATCAGCAAATTCCCTAAAAACTAGAATCGAATCAAGTGGTATCACCACTTCCTTAGAGGTGTCCTCCTCTATATAATATAAGTGAGTGGACGATCCTCCCTCGGGGCGAGGCATCGCCACTAAAAACATCTCCTGCTCGGGAATGGCAAAAATAATACTCCTACTGAAATAATCAATCATGGCTCGGTACGCAACTAGCGAATCCATACTAACAATCGCATCGTACTCAGTCATCTCTAATACTAGCATATCAGCTGGAAAATTAAATCTCCCTATCTATATACCCACACCACTACAAATAAGGGAAATCACGGAACCCCTACTCAACGGTGAATTTACGTAAGTAATCGTGCTCTCTGCAGTGTCTAACAACCCCAAAGTGCATTCAAATCTCGTGGCAATGAAACAATGTGTGTCCCCCATATCAAATCAAATAGGCCCCATAGTCCCCTGAATAGAGAACATACCCTCAATAGCAGGTGGATCCTGTGGGACTGCTGCATGCTGGAGTTGATAAACTCGCCCATATTGAAGTTGCCCTTGCTGGACTGGGACTACTGGGATGGGTGGAAAACTTGGCATCTATGGTGCTGCTGGGAGGGCGGCGAGAAACATAGGTCTCTGGGGCTCATGTCGAGCACCCTGCTGCTGCTGCTATGGGGCACGACCCTTATCAGGACACTCCTGGATCTTGTGGCCAATCTTGCTACGAATGAAGCATTTCCCCTAAAAGTTCCCCCCTCTCTGAACCTGCTTCCCACGGCCCTGGTGGCCGTTGCCATTCCTCCCCTGGCCGTTCTGGCCCTGATGAAACTACTGCTGTTGGCCCTGCTGGCCGTGTTGTCCCTATGGGCCATGCTGACCCTGATGAAAACCTCCCTGAACATTTTTGAAACCCCCAGATCTGAACCTCTTAAAATCCCCCTACTAGTAATCCTGATCTCCTCGCCTATGCTGACCCTGAGCAGATTATGCCCTGCTGGCAGCATTTCCCCCTATCCTGCCCTGATGGCTGGACTCTCCTGACCGCTTACTCTCAAACATGTGAAAGCGGTGGTCCTAGAAGGGAAGCAGTGTTGCGTTAACCACATCAGAATAAGTGGCCAATGAGAGATTACCCAACAAGTGCTGACAGATCCTCCACGTCAACCCATCCATGAACTTCTGAATCTTCTTCTCCTCGGTTAGAATCTCATCAGGAACGATGTTCAAGAGATTAGTGAATTCGGCCTCATACTCGGCCACGGTCCTCCCCTCCTGGTTAAGGTTCATTAACTTCCTCCTCATTTCAGTGTGAACGGATGATGGAAAATACTTGCAATCGAACCGCACCCAGAACTCCTGTATAGAAAGGGCATCTCTCTCCTTCGGGGTTGTAATGGACTCCCACCACTGCAACGCTGATCCTACTATCTTAAAAGTAGACAGTATCTATTTTTGTACCTCCGTGCACTCATACATCCTCAAATGTCTTTGAATGTCCTTCTTCCACTGACTGGACACAACAACATCGGAGTTACCTGCAAACTCTAAAGGGTGTGGTTCTGAAAAGCATCACAAACACATTCCCAAGCAGACGGGAATGCATGAGCCTGAACTGTCGCTGCTACTAGAGCCTGGGGTGGTGCCTGCTGCACAACTGGGAGGGCGGCATTTACCGCTTGGGCTATAATAGAGGCAACCTCTACGGCATTCATGGTGCCCTGGACTGGTGCAGGCGGTGGCTCGGGCTGAGCATCTCTCGTAACTCACTGTGTACGTCGTGGAGGCATTTGAAATGAGAGTAAAGTCTTATAAGTTCGCAGTTATTATCTCAAAATACCTGAAGAGCGAAACATACACAATAGAGTACAACAATCCTAAAATATAGGGCTCTATATCAAAGAAAGCTCAGTGGAAACATAACAAGTCGTACAGATCCTAGGGACACTAGAACCTGATGCTCTAATACCACCTGTGACACCCCGACTAATTAAATACCAGTTAGCTACTCCTTTATTTAAATTAATTCAAAATGTCAAGTTGGTTGAGTTCATAGTATCACTGTCGAAAACATTTTAACAATTACTAGCCACCTAATATTTAAAAAGTGAGTTGTCAATTTTAATTGAATACGATTTACATACAACCAAATTAATTTATGAATTACTGATACCACAACCACATCACAGTCACAATAAAATAACAATGTAATTAACTGAATCTGGAGGAATACACCTCGCAACAATTCGAATACTGAAATGAACAAATATAAGCCTGAATCATTGATTTAATTACAACCCAAAATATAAAATAAAAACTGAGTAAATAAGATGTCTCTGAAAGGAAAGGGGCGACATGCCCTACAGATAAGTAAGATAGAGTCAAGGTAAAGAGTGGAGGCATCTACTATCGAGATCATCTAACTTCCACAGCAGCTACAGCACGTCATCGAAATGGAACTCCTACACTTGGTGTCCTTATGGCTGGGCACCTAAAATGTTTTTACAAGAAAATGGATTAGAAAGCAAACGGGTCAGAGCCCGATTGTGAAAACAGTTTAAAATATAGCAAGTGTCTAATATCTTTAAACAATGAATATAAATTACATGATAGTGAGTGCATTCACATGAGTTCCTCACCTCTCAACTAATTGTGCACTCATATCGTACCCGTACCCATTCTAGTGATTCCCATATCTAACTAGTCCAATACACAATCTAACATTTCTATACGATTCATGATTTAAGTCCCGACATCTTATTTTAAATAGAGAGTTTTACTTTTCCTCTTAGTTCCCCATATTAGTCATGATAATCACTAGAGATTTTTCGTTTTTAACTTTACTAACATGTTGTTATTATTCACACTTACATTTGTACATGACAGTTCATTTAAATTAATAGTATATTATTCTCCTCATTGATATACAATACTGTCACCCCAAGACTAAGCTGCGGTACACACATACTCTGCTATCCAATCCCAAGACATCACGTACATAAGGACCACGTATTCCGAATCTCTCAGGAATCGTTTTCAATAAACAACAATCACACATAATGGAGGCGAACATAGTTCACATCACATGGGTCACGCACTTACCTATGCTCCCATGATCAACAGACTTATTAACTTCTCAATAAGTCCTTCTCTAACCTATGTCCTCGAGGTACCAATCTAAATCCCCCCGTAGGCACACAAAGATTAGATGGCCCTGATCGAACGCCGACCTCCCTTGATAGCAAGTATGGTAGGTATGTTATACACAAATAACTACATATACCAAGAATTCACACATCTTTGGTATCCCATAATATCAATAGAGGTATATTTCTTCTTCCTATACCATCATTTAATGTTACACGTTTACAAGTCCCCGATTTATATTCATTAAAGTTATCAACTCTCCTCACGTCGAAGTTTTAGATACTTATATCCTAACCCATAAACATCTTTCGGTTTACTACAAAACTCTAAGTTTTAATCCTCAATGTACTTCCAATCTCGCAAATATATCCACTAGTCAACAAGGGAAGGTTAACACTCAACTATATAAGTTTACTAGAAGTTTTAAATAAAATCAGGCCTAAAAAAGCATTCTGTCAACTCGTTAGAAACCTCGTTCGAACGAGGTCGTTCGAACAAGTGTCGTTCGAACGAAAGTCTTCGAATGAACTATCAACTCATTAGAAGGGGTACTGTCATCTTATTAGAAGTCTCATTCGAACGAGGTCGTTCGAACGACCTGGGCAGGTCTTCTAACGAGATGGCAAAATACGCCCAGAAAATTCCCAATTCATTTTTCTCAATTTTTCCCTTTTCTAAATTCATCCTAAGATCATCTTAGTTGCATTTTAATGTTCTTAAACTTCACTAAATCCTCTTAGGTGGTTTCTTAACATATTTTTGGGGTCAAATCCTCCTAATCAACATGTAATTATCATTAATCCCCAAATATCACCCCAAACCCTATGAACATGAACCTAGAATTTTATTATGCCTAATTACTCATCATAAATCCGTTTTTAAATCATCAAAGTTAAGTCTTCGAATATCAAATTCATCCATAACCATTCTACATGAAATTCCTAACCCAACTTTAGAGTTTCTACAACAATTTCATTATGTTTTCCTCTAAACTTTCAAGACAAAACAATTCCTACACTAAACATGGAATAAATATTCAATGCACTTAAATATATCAAATCACTTGCCTTAGATTCGTTCTTTAGATTTTTTGTCGGTGTTTTAAGGTTGATTCTCTCCTCTTTCCTGTTACAAATCCTTTCCAGAATGGTGGTGATGGGTGATGGCTTTGGTTTGGCTCTTGTAACCTCTCTCTAACTTCTCTCCAAACTCCCGTAGCCCACTCTCTTATCTTTTGCTGGTAATGGCCTTAGTGGTCTTCCAAATGATATATAATTAACCTCTAAAATTCGTGGGTTTTAATTTCTCAATTTTTAAAATTACCAAAATACCCCTCTAGGTTGCCGGTTTGGTCTAAAAGTGCCCCGGGACCCAAACGAAACCACCGGCTAGTGTTTTCTGACTATTTCGACCCTTCCGGACACGTTGGCGCACTCAAAATGATGATTCGGTTGATAAAAATATAATTCACTTTTTAATATAATTAAATTCATTCCTGACGCGATTGACACGCGCGTCCCAACTAAATTTTCCAAATTGTCTTATTTCAGCCTCGCGACAACTTAAATATTTTCAATAATCATGAAATATTCAATTTTAACATCATAATCAAATACCAACTCACATCTCGCTAGTATTTACATTCGAATTAATTCCCGATTAATTCTCATTTATTTAATTAATCCCTTAAATAAAAATCAATAAAATTACGGGGTTTTACAGTGAGTTGTAAATGCTTTCGACAGTGATGCTAAGAATGAGCTAATTGTATATTCTGTTTTAATTTGGTATGGGACTGGCCACCCAATATTTAATTAGGCGGGGTGTTACAACAGTTTTCTAGAAGTTGTGGTACCTGGAGTAAGGTTTGTTAAACTATCAATAAAGGGAAATGAGAGGAACATATATTCGATTTATGAATATAGAAATTTTTTGGATTCTTGCTAATGAGAATAAGGATATAAAGAAGGAAAAAAAAGAGCAAGAACTATGCATATTTTTCAAGAAGACCCCTTGAACTGTATATAATAAAGAAAAATTCCTCAAACCTGAACTTATGTGAAAATATGGACCGATAATAAGCCAAGAACATGATCTATCATAGAAAAAGTGCACACATGAAGTCAAGAACATGAATGGTGGGGCTTTTTGTCAAACTTGATCTAAATTTATTCATTGCCAGAGTAATGGCAACGCATTATATCGATTTCTCATTACTATTCAAATTTTCTCCGTCTCATCTAGAATCACATACATGTCCAATTACTTAGTCCCAAGCCATTTATTCAGAGCTTCATTCCACATATTTACAACATATGATAACTGCATTTTGGATCTTAAATGATAGGCCTTGCTTCGATTAGGAACGCTCCTTTCCCGTGATTCATTGTAAATAATAACAGAATCGAAATGGACAGAGTAGAATTCAAAGTATTAAGTACTCATATTCAAAATAAAAAAGAATCTCACTAATTATGATATAATTATGATATGAAAAAATGGGCAGCCCCATTAATATGGTGCTTTACACAGTCAACCCAAATTTTGAATCAAATTTATCAATAAATCGATCAACCCCATTAATCAACAACGTGTCCATGTACTTGTCTTTGGGGTTTTCAAGTTTCCATTAGCTAAGAGGATCAGTAATTAAATCCAGTTGAATCTACTATCGAGTTGAAAATCAAGTTTGACAAACAAATATATTCATATATGCATAAAATTCCAATATAATAATGCAAAATTCCACTTCGGATACCTATAAATATCATATATATTCACAAAATTCCAATATAATAATGCAAAAATTGACTTATATTGACTGCAGTACAACCTAAAGGCTGGAAAATGGCGACCTGTATTAGATCCTATAAAGTTGTATGACTCTACAAAAGTATATCCTAAAAGTTTAATGACTCTACAAAATACAACTTGTCTTAGATCCTACAGTTAACACCTTTAGTTTACCTAGCTTGAATTATAACTTTTACCTTTCTGTGCACTAAATAATAGGGGATATTATTCAGGACAGTAAAACAAATCAAATTTAAGAAACTAAAAGAAAAAAGTCTTAGGTGACATACACGAAATATAAAGAGCAACTAAGAGCAGAGGTTGTATATTTGATACCTGATTCAAATGTAATATAATCATGAACAACCATTATATAAGAATATTATTAGGTGACATACACGAAATATAAATTTCACTGCTTGCAATGGCATTTTCATGATCGTGTAATAACTTGAAACAAAGATATATTCAAAGAAGAAATTGAGAACCATTCAAGAATTAGCTATCATTAAAACTTACTGATAGTCTCCCAAATAACTCTTTCCATTCAAGCCCATCATCATCATAACAATCATTCTAAGCAAATAAATACCACAATGTTAGATCGGTACAAAGAGTGAAATTCAGTTTAAAAAGAAGTTAAAAATTCAATAACTAATATGTACCGTTCAATTGCAATACGAATAAGTATATTAAAAAAGAGTCATAAACTCAGTCAACACAGTTTAATCCACCATTCTATCCACTAATAACAGAGTTTTGATAACTTTAGTTATTGTCCAACAAAAGTGAGTTTATAACATACATTGTATGAACATTCTAGTTCATATAAGCACCGCCAAGAAAACTAAAAACACAGGTACTTATGTTCATATAACAATGTTCACTACAAATATGGAAATTTGAAAATTTTATAGTATCAGTGCTTCAAAATTTATAGTATCAGTGCAAGACTCCAAATTTGGAAATCCATAGTTGTAGAGTCTTCGGATCAAAAGAAGTCAGTGTTAGTGACTCTCTCTATGAGGAAAAAATGCAGCATTTGGAAGAGATCCATTGGAGTAGTCATCTAGAGTAAGCACATGATCATTTACACAACTCACCATGCATTCCAGGTGGTAGTTTAGGGCAGTAGATAATGATATGGGTGCCTAGGGGATTCCATGTAAAGCATGGCAGATCTCAAGGAGAGAGTGGGATGCGAGGAGAGCTAGCATTTTTGTTTGATATCAACTGAAAAAATCAGTTTAAATATTAAAAACTTGATTACCAATAAAAAAACAACTAACACTTCAAATCAAAGCATGTAATGTTATAATTGTGGAAAATCAATTTTTAAACATGTCTACATATTAGCAGAACTATATAAGCTACTTTCAAACTCTAAACCACTAAAGCATCCTAGCAAAAACGCCCAGACCTTAGGGACAGAATTACAACATACAAAAGTATATTGCTCGCAAATGTTTAAACAAATATACAAAAATAATTTGCGAGCATTGTATTGAAATCAGATAGAGGAAGAAAGGAATCACCTTAGGTTTATCAAACTTCTTTTCGAGAAGATCTTAAACAAAATATTGGCACACTTTGTCTTGTCACCTTGGGTTTATCAAGTAGCATACTCAAAATATCCATCTAGCATTAATTTTTAGCATCTACCTGTATAAGAAGTGGACAATTCAATCAACACGTATGTTCCAATAAACATCATAATTCCAAAAAATAATGGTTCGGCTCTCCTCAAATGCCAAAAAAGAAAATTAACATTTGATATGCATTCATACATGGTTGAAGATAGTTTTTTTTCAAATAGTATATATGCATAACTCATATAGTTTGGGGATTAACAAAATTCATTCTTAAAAAAGCAAAACAACTTGATTTCAACCCATACAGAAAATTGTATTAGCAGTTATTTAATTGAACTTGTATATATTTTTGGGTACAAAGTATTATATAATACATATTAAAACTTTCTACTTTCTATGAAACACAAACACTTTAGTCAAACTACAATGTTACTTTTACTTTTTATGCAAATGAAATATTAGAGACAAAATGTAAGCCCGTCTATCATCATGAAAATATTTTACATCTTCTACATCATTTAAAATGGGTTAAAGCGCATACAAATGACACCAATATACAACATCTTTCCACAGTAAACAACATCACAACAAACAACAGAATTAAAGTCTATAAAACCAAGTTCCCCGCTTAAAATATGTCAGGTAGCTTAATTTACATTTCACCTTGCCGAGTGCGCTTCTCAATTAAAAGACATTATTCCAAAATCGCAGCCTGAACTTCCTTTAAACAAGAAATACAATCGATCTTTGTATGCATGGAATCTGCAGTAAGGAAAAGAAAATTCATAATTGAAGTAATGAACAGGAAATGGAAATGGAATTTAAAATGCGTGGTTGTTAGTTATTACCATCGGCTAATAATAGAAAATGAGTGCATGTGGAAACACAAAAATAAAATAGTGCAAACAACAATGTGACCTCCCTATAGATTAACGCTAATAATAGAAAAATGAGAAACTAACATAAAAACAAACAAATTTTCTTCAACCATTTCTAAACTAAACTTCATTGATATCGTATACCTCTATTTCACTTTCTTGTCCGCTTAAATTATTTTTGTAGCTACATGGGAGGAAAAATCTTATACCCTCCTCCTAGTTCTTAAATTGGGTTCAATTATAAAATGCTTAATAAGGAAAAGAGGTTTATTTTCATACATCATGTGTATCATTCCAAATGCTGAATGAGGAAATTTATGAAACATAAATGGTAACCTTCAAGGATGAAATATACACGTAGATAAAGTTATCATCATGGATGAGTTGTGAGGTACAAACAAAATCAAAACAAATTATTCAAAACAAATGATTTAAATGATTCAAAACAAAATAAGCACAGTCTAAGCACATAATAAGACATTTACAAACTCATTAATATGAAATCACCCCATCTTTGAGGACAAATCTAATGAGTAATGAAACATTTAGAGACTCATTACTATGAGGACTATTCAAGAATAAAGAGAATCAAACTTTGAAAACTGCAATAGGGATATCTCGAACCTGAATTTGAAAACACCATATCCTGAGTCGTTCAAGAGATATTAATCAATAATCCATGCAACTTAGTGGGTAAATCATGGAAGAACTTGCATTTCATTGATCATACACCTAAATTTAATGAGAGTATTAATCCTAATAATGAAGATAACACAAATTAGGAGTAAATAAAATAGGAAAGAAAACATAATACAATAGTATAGTGTGCCAAAATTTGTGAAAATGATTTGAAAATATAGGTGAGGCTTTTTGGTAAGCACCTGGAATGCATACACATGAAAAAGATAACCTGAGGCTCAAATGCAGTATGGTTTTCACCAAAAGAAAGATAGAGATGGGATTAACATCATTTTGAACATTTCTTGCTAGATCACCAATGATACTTATGAAGCAACAAAAATTTGCAACATAAAAGTAAAAGGACACTAAATTAAAGTAGAACACAAAAAAAATCAAATTTGGATGACATTAACAAAAAGATACCCAATGGTTACCTGTTATATAAAAGCATCCACAAAGTCTCGCATATTGATGTAATTCAAATAATAGGAATGGAAAATACAAATTAAACACCAAATACCCTGTTAAGAAATCAAAACACCATTACATTGATAAAAGCTAAAACCCAATTGACATCATAGAGATTTAATATGAGTACATCAATACCGATCCCAAATAATGTATCATTATAAATGAATAGAAAAAAAATTCACAAAACCTAAAGACTCGTATAAGATAGAAATCTAAAACTGAACATAACATCCATTATTTGAAAACAAAGATCAAAACCCCAAAATCTTACAAACTAAATTATAAGAGTTATGTCACTGCAATAAGATGTACGTGTGAACATGTGTAAGAGAGTGAGGAGATAACCTATAAGAGTGTGTGTGATAGAGATGCGGATGAGTGTGAGGGGGAGGATGAGGGAGAGGGAGAGTAGGGTTTGTGTGTTGTGACCAGATGGGGAGGGAGGGTTAAAATTGAGAGAGATGATATTGGGTGGAGGGTTTGAGTGTGTGGAAAGTATGAGAGAGAGTTTGGATTAGATGTTTTTACTAATTTACCCTCAATTTTGAATTTTGAAGAAAGGGGAAATAAATTAGAGTGTGTCAAAAGAGGGGTAAATCAAAGATTTGAAGGGAAAAATAGGAAGTCAATGAAAATTTTTAATAGATGACATCATCTTTTGATCTTATGACATACATAAGTTTTCTACTTTATTATTATTATTATTATTATTATTATTATTATTATTATTATCATCATTATTATTATTATTATTATTATTATTATTATTATTATTATTATTATTATTATTATTATTATTATTATTATTATTATTATTATTATTATTATTCTCATTACTATACCGTTGAAAATACATGTTCTAATGCATGAACCGTTTTACTTCCGAGGACCTTATTGTCCAGATTAATTTACCTTAATCTTATTCAAATCTTCCCTTATTCCTACTTAGCATTTCTTGCTATATTTAACACAGCCGGTTCAAAACTTGAAACCATTACATTTATTTTAACCAAATACATTCCTTTACCGGAATTGAACTATTTTATTCATTTCAATACACTTTAGCATTTTCATTAAAAAACATCATTTCAACACATGCATTCACCGTGTTAGAAAATACTCCTTTAGTCTTTGAAAACCTTTTTACAACTCATTCTTGTGTAAATTATGGTCTTAATCGCTTAGGTTGCTTAATCACCCACTTACCGACTTATTTTACCCTTTTTCGTCAGTTATGGACATTATTCAATTTTACATTCGCTCGTCCATTTTAACTATTACTGGAACATTTATTATATTCATTCAAGTTAGTTTGTATTAATATATTTTACCACACAACCTATTTCTTTACATTTTTCATATTTCCTTTATCTTTTCTTTCTCACAATGTCCCTATACCGCATACTTCCATGAGCTTCACGCCGCTGCCTATGCGCACCATATGCTCTGGCCAGTGTTTAGGGATTTTCACCCATGGTCTCCGGAACCTTCTTGCTTTTATCCCAATTTCATTCGAGTTTCTTTTAATATGTTTTAACCTTTTACAAATGTCCACATTTGTCCACTTATCCTTGTTACCCGACGGAAGCCAAACCCGGGACTTTACTCCCCCATTTGTGTTACACTTTGAAAATTTACCATTTCATATCCTTTATCCTTTATCCTTTAAACTTCATTTTATTCAAAAATATTATTCTTTTAGGACCACTTCGCGTGACACTATTTTGCAACATTTTTATTTCATAAAAAATTTCCACTTTAAGTAAAATCACAATTTTACTCACTTGTTTTCAAAATAATTTTTTACTCCATTTTCACAAGTGTTAATGACACACCCCAACCCAACTACTTATAATTAAGTTTGAAAGTCAAAGTGAGTCAAATCATAATTACCTTAACCAAATCATAAACACGAGTATCTTTTTTTTCCAGTTATTAACATGAATTAATAAAACTAAAACTTTTCACAATTTTTGAGGTAATTATTCTTATTCAAACTTACTCAAAAGATAAGTAGGCTTAGATTACCCGTTTTACATTTGACTAAAATCATGGTTTTATGCATCCCTTACTAATCCCACCAACCTCCTAGATTTGTCAGCGATATCACAATACCTGAAAAACATAAACATAGGAACCATGAGCAAAATAGCTCAGCATATGCATCACTACTACACTATTGCATAAAATTAAATGCAATAAATCATATCCCTGTGATGATATATACATACTTATCCATCTCATTCATAAATAATAACAAATTATGTACTTATCTAGCTCAATCATAAAGAATGATGAATTATATACTTATCTAGCTCATTCATAAAGAATGACCAATTATATATTTATCCGGCTCATTCATAAAGAATGACCAATTATATATTTATCTAACTCATTCATAATTAATGACTAATTATATACTTATATGCATCATTCATAAAGAATTACCAACTTATCTCAATCATTATTCACATATCCTATCTGCAATAGACAATTCTCCCACATTCCAGGTTGGGGAGTAACCTCCTATTTTGGTAAACCGAAATGAACAGTTTCACATTCATAAAATTATGATCATTTCCATAACCATACATAAAAACATCTTAACAATGATTAATATTATGAGCTTATACATAGCCATGCATAAATTCATCTTACCAGTGAGTAAACTCACATTCACCACTTAATGGGTTTTCCCCATTGCCTTTGTCTGGAAGTTGTTCAATCGGTTATCCTTATCTTCCTATTATTCTTACAATATTAGTGTCATCATAAAAATATTACCAATCCAAATAATCATTTAAACGTATTTCAATTCGTGAGGATCATATGATCCTATTCAAATCATTTACATAAATGAAGTCTCATCTAATTTCATGTTAAGATATTTAACATCTCCAATTCATAGTCCAAACATACTTTAATTAATTCTTAGAAATCTAATTCTTGTCATATTAGGTTCCCAATACAAAAAGATGACATATCATTTCAAGTTTCCTAGAGCAAGATATGCCTATTTCTTTATTACAAAGCAAATCGTCCCCATATTTAATAATAAACAATGAAAGTTTCATAATTACACTTTCGGGGCAGATTCTATACCTACACTTCAAACTATCCCCCAACATTCAATTTTTGGTATTTTTACATAATTTTCGGAATAACAGGTATATATAAGTGTAGTTTCCTATCCAACTTGAATCAATCGATTCCATTGTGTATTCACAAAGATACACTAGTTTGATTAACATAATAGTTTCTCCCTTAGTTGTATGAATTCAACATGCTTCACACATACAACCTACACATACCCATATACATACAACAACACGTATGCCCTTGTCCCTAAATGTGATCTTTAATATCGTATAAAAAAACATATATCATTTAAAGAATGAAATTTACAAGTTAAATCTTACCTAAGCACCCTTGGATATATAAGTTTGTTTATTTCTCGATTATCTTCCATAATCCTTCACTAATTTACCCTAACCTCTCTTTCTTTCATGGAAACCTCAACCCACTTGAAATTCTGATGTAGATAAAGAATAAGGGATATTTTAAGGTTTTTAATTCGGCATAAGGCCATCTCCCCTTGGTCCAATCAAAATATAACATGTGGCTCCATATAAGGTAAAATATCATTTAAAGCTAAATGACTACTTTATCCCATGTTCGTAAAAAGACAATTTATTTTCACTCGAATGATCATTCGATACACCGTTTATAGTGTTACAAACCTAACTCACATATCTACAACTATCTAGTTTTCACCTAAAGTCAATTGTTATATTATAATGGTCAAAACTAGTCTCCAACTTGAACATTCCTACCGAAAACTTCAAATATTTGGGTTTGTAACTTATTTGATATCTCATGAGTTATGAAGGTGGGACTAGACTAAACATAATAACTTAACATTATGTACACCAATAACACATTATCCCCATGCCATCAGGTAAGCATGATTAAAACATGATTTATCATAATTATATCCGGGTTGTCACAGTTAACTTCCCACTAAAACATTATAAAGTTAATCATCCTAACTTCTTAACTGTTGTAACACCTTAACAACCTTGGAGTGATATTCTTCTTAATCTAAAACACATTTACACCTTTAATCCCTTCAATTCCATAAATGTTAATCCTTTACAACATTACTAACTTTTCCATGTTTACGCATTAACACTTAATGAATACCTTTATCAACACTTTTCCAAACACATATTTCTTTACTTTCTTCATTCAAGAAATAAATTCACACATAAGACTAATTTTATAAGAAAATTACCATTTCTTTTATTTTACACGTAGTATTTTAATCTCATATGCATCATATCTTTTAATCCCAATTTCACACACTTTGAAGACTAAATTTCTATTTTTTTTTATTTCCTGTTTAAACTTAACAAAACCTTCTCTAAACTTGTTTATGCATTTAATATCACAATACTACAAGTTTATATGCTTTAAGAAATATAATTTAAACCCAAAAATCCTACTACATGGTTTAAACATATTTTTCATCATGGAAAGTCATTATACTTGCAAAACTACATTTTTAGGGCACAAAGACATTTTGTATTTCTTCAACCTCAACAAATGTCTATTTTTCATATAACCTTCATTTTTTCAAGAACTTTTAAAAAATTTTGTTATTCCACCAATTTTTCCAACAAAATTAGTTCATTTACCAAACATTTTATTTCATAAAATAATTTTCATCAATATTTCTAGAAAATCCACCATTTTCATAAAACATCCACTTTGACTATTTCAAAACTTTGAAATAATTATTCATTCACCATTTTTGGCAAATTATCATTGCCAACATTTTTATTTCATAAAAATGTTTATTATTATTTCTACACATTTATTTTTATCATTCAACAAAATGCACCCTACTCAATAGTCTAACTACAAGACTACAAATGCAAAATAACCATTTACACTAAGAGTAACGTTTTCCCACCTCTAATGGCTTCAATGGTTGTGTTGGCGTAGGAGGAGAAATTTCCACCTCCAAAGGTGGCCTCATGGAGTTACGAAGTGCATCCTCAAAGCTCCAAAGTGTGCTCCAAGCTAAGAACTCCTTAAAAACCACTTCTCACTCAATGAAAGCTCCATCTTCGTCTCCAAAAACACCCAAAAACACCCCCCATAATTCGTAGCTCTCCTTTTTCAAAGGTGGAAGTAGGTATTTTTTGGTTTAACACACCATAAAAATGGTGAGAGAGTGGTGGGGTGGTGGTGAAATGGGGGTGAGTAGAGGTGGAAGACCACCCACCTCCCCCTTTATCTCTCACACTCTCTCTATGCTTCTTCCATTTTATCCCAACACACAAATAACCAAATACACCGAACAAACCCTTAATAAAACCTCCCTAAGTCTCCAAATACCCATTTTACCCTTCATGATATGATCTGGGGTTAACATCACACAAAATCAACGCTCCAAATTGTGACA
Organism: Sambucus nigra; assembly: GCA_949130495.1. Lineage (NCBI taxonomy): Eukaryota > Viridiplantae > Streptophyta > Magnoliopsida > Dipsacales > Adoxaceae > Sambucus > Sambucus nigra. Next base: position 615,196,274 of record OX422207.1, read on the forward strand.
CCACATAAGGGTAATCGGATTTAAAAGCTAGACTCGGTCGTTCAAATGACTTACCCTATGTCATTGGAACGACACCACATATGTCATTAGAATGACTTATAATTTCGTTCAATCTATGGATCGCATGACCCTTCGAGCGACTTTCTACTGTAAACAAGTATCATGTCGTTAGATGTCCTGCTACTCGCAACCCTTCCCCCAACCTTTACATTGTCATTCGAACGATAGCTTCATGTCGTTTGAACGAACCTGTTTCTATTTCTTTCTATGTTGCTTCATTTGCCATCCACAATTCTTACTTAATTATAATTAACTCCTCTTCAACTTATAATCCTCATATAATTTAATTAATTTAGTAGGGCAGGATATTATAGCTGATGAGGTGGAGCGGGTCAAGAAGGTTAGTCATGATGATAGGAAGTAGGAGATCTAATTTGGGCTAGGTGGGGGGCATATCCCCACTACTTTATACATTGATTTATTCTTGAATATATAATTTGTAGGTGCACATTTCGTACTTTACTTTTTCAGGAGTTGATTTCGTGTTTTCCATATTTTTTTCTAGTTATTTTATTTATCTTTATTTATCAACATGCTTTTCATATTTTTCACGAAATAAAATAAGATAGGTTATTGACAATGATGGATCAAAGTGGTATGTAATTTAGTTCAAAGGGTAAATAACATATTTTTAAAGACGCACATATACAAAACAAGCCTAATCTCTTTTATTATCGTAAAAATAGGGAAGAAGTATATGTGCCTATATATATAATAAAAGTGTTTCATCCTTGTGTGAGTTTCTTTCGGAGGAGTAGTCTTTATTTTTTTTCATCGTGTTGTCAGTTGATGTTGTAGATCTTTGGGAAAAAGGCTTCCTTTTGTCACTTGTGAATGGTTTGAAATTTTCTAAATGATCCCGACATTGCTTTGGAGTCAGATTGTTGCCCTTAGCCAAGATAATGGGTATGTTTGTGGTAAGTCCTTTGTGAGTCTGTCTTTTGGTGACTTTTGTTTTAAGAAGGAGGATATTTGGGGAGACATTTTTATGTTTTATGTTTAGGAAGAGGCTTGGGGTCTTGTGACATTGTTTCTAGGCTTATTTATATTATTTCTTTGGGGGATTCAACTTTTGTGTGTTATTTCTTTAAAAAAGGATAAGTGTGTGGATTTATAAAATGCCTTAGGCACCAATTTATTTTATTTTATTTTATTTAGGAACCATTTTATTACTTGGCATTTAGTTTTATTTAAACTGTATGAACTCCTCAGGAGGGAGGGCACAATGGCCATTAGTAGGGGTTCCCGTAGGTGGGGTGTTTGGTGTTTGTTTAGACTGGGAACAAAGGGATATCTCGGGTTGCCTATGTATCTCCAATTCAAAGACAACAGTGTATATTTTTGAATTTTTTGCAATAATACTTATATTGAAGAATCAATTCTTCATAGTTTAGTAAAATGAAAAAGTTGGGTCCCAAAGTTGTAGTTGACTTGAAACGAGAGGGTGGTGGCCAAAGTGTGCATTTTTATGTAAGGATAGGAAAATGTTTGGGTGTATGTGGTTTTCCCTTCTTATTACGACCGATTGTTTTTATTCAAAATCAGTTTCTTCCATTTTCCATAGGCAGGTCTAGGGAAAGAATTTCTTTGATCGGTTCAGATTGAAAGGATGGTCAAATGTAACTTGGTTGACATTATCTAATGTAGTTTCCCCGTCATAATTAATTTTGGTGATAGGGTAGGTCCCTCCCCGGTTAGGTGAAAAAATTTCTTCGAGCATTCGGTCAGGCTTGAGATTATCTTTCAAGACTACGTCTACCTATTGTATGTTTCATCTTTTAACCATTTTATTAAATGCCCAAGCGATCCACTGTTGGTAGACCAAGTTATGGTATTTAATTTTAGTATTCTCTTGTCAAGAAGGGCTAGTTCATCATATTGTACCCAATCGGCTTCTGTGACATGTCTTTCGAGCATAACCCTAAAGGAGGGTATCTCGAGTTCAATGGGTAGTACTCTCTCCATGATATAAACCAATGTGAAGGTGTGGACCTATTGATTTTCTTTCCATAGTGTGGTATCCCTAGAGCGCATAAAGGAGTTAGTCCGACCAATCGTAGTAAGCTTTTTTATCTGTCTGATAATGTTCTTAACATTTTATTAGCAACTTCCATCACTCTATTGGTCTGGGGTCTATATGGGGAAGACTTGTATCAAGTAATACCGTATTCGTGTAGAAGGTTAAAGAACTCTTTCTAAAAGTGGTAATCATTATCGAATACCAACTCATGGGGTATGCCAAACTGACAGATGATATCTTGACATTTTAATTTGGCCACTTTTTTGTGTTAAGAACCTAATAAGACTTGTCTTCAACCTATTATGTGAAGTAGTCGTGGCTACTAGAATTTATCCATGCCAAGTGGAGGCTTTATGACTTATAATGCATATGATATATATTCCCCAGGTGGAGAAAGGTCATGGGGAGGTCACGTAGTATATCTCTCAAGGGGTAAGTGGTGTTGAGGAGTGTATTATTGGAATTTAAGGAACATCCTTACATATTCCGTGAAATATTTTTTCATCCTTATCTAATAGTACGATTTTCAGAGACTCTTTTAAGAAAGTGCATGTCCGATCATGTGTGGTCCACACTCGCCGCTATGGATTTTCTCCATAATTTCAATGGTCTCCTCTCCTGTGATGCGTCTTAGGTGTAATTTAGTGAATCCACTTTTGTAGATTTAGCCCCCATAAATGATGAATTGCGTTGTTAGTCGCCTCAAGGTGAATCGTTCGGTTGGAGTATATTTTCATGGATAATTATTCTTGTTTAATAAGTTCCATATGTCGGAGTACCCTATTGTAGGATTTACAATCATTTCTTTGATGGAATTAGTCATAAAATTATTTCTAGACAGGGGGAGGAAGTTGAATTTGTGACTCTCACACCACACAACCACCTCTTCTAAGTAGGAACAGTTAAATCATATCATCTCTAGTCCTCCATTTCCCAAGTATTTATCTAATGACTAGTTTCGAGTTTCTACCAAATTTCAGCTTGGTTATTCCCATTTCCAAAGCAATTTTGATACTTATGATACATTCTTCATATTCATCCATGTTTTTGATGCACTCGTAGGTGATTTTGACAGTCATGGGGAATCGATGTGAAACTTAGGATATCAAGAGAATCCTGATGCCGAAGCCTCTCTTATTTACGACCTCATTTAAGTAGAGTTCCCATGTGCGATTTTTTTCTATTGCAAAGAGGTCATCATCTAGTAATTTTATCTCATTATCTTCATCCTCACCTGTAAGAGGTTATCTTGCAATGAGGTCTAATATGGCACGCTCTTTAGTGGAATTCTACGTGACGTGGATGATCTAAAATTTAACCAATACAAACAGACATTTGTACATCGGTTGGAGATAGAGGGTTTCTCAAACATATATTTTAAGGTTTCCATTTTAGAGATGAGTAGTATATTGAAAGATATCATGAAGTGGCGGATCTTACGGGTGATTCATACTTGAGAGGCACAAGACTTTTCCAAGGCGGTGTATTTTAACTTATAGGAAATCAATTTTTTGCTTAAATGGTATATGGTTCATTTCGTTTAGGAAATTTCTACATATTATGCGAACATAAAAATGGAAGTCGTGTTGTTGATGGTCATATGAGTGGGAAAGGTTATCTCGATTGAGGAGGTACTAGAATTGATAGGTGAGTGAGGTATTCGTGTATTTTCTCGAATTCTTCTTGGAATTGATCATTCCACTCTCTGAGTGATTCTTTCAAAATAAATTTAAATATGGGTTTTAATGTGGTGGTAAGATGATTGATGAAACGACTTATCAATTGGATCTAACATTGGATCCTTTTAACTTCTTTCTCCATTCTAGGGGTAGCATTTCTCATATGGCTGTGACCTTGGTCTTGCTTACCTAGATTCAATCCTTGTTGATGATGAACGTAATGACTTTACCATTGGTAAACAAGAAGATATATTTTTGAGTATTAAGCCTTATTTGGAAAAGGGGGAGCTTTTGGAATAATTTTTAGAGTTTCGGAATGTGTCCCTCCCAATATTTTAACTTGATGATGTGCACATAAATCTCTACTTTCGTATATATGAGGTCATGAAGAATGGTTATTACTTCTCTCTGGTAGGTTTCCCCGATATTTTTTATGACTAACGGAATAATTATATAGCACCATGTTCCATCTGGGGTAATGAACTTGGCATTTTCATGGTGGTTGGTTTGCATTTTTAGTTAAGTATATATGGCAAAACCATCCAGAAAGGTTTATTCATGTTTCTTGTTATATTGTCTTCCAATAGGTATACATGTGGCAAGAAAAAGTCATTTTTTGGGCAAAACCAATTGGTATCATTTTTGTCCATGAATATTCAGACCTTGACATTTGTCTTCGGTGTGGGTATAATGTTATCTCTTTATATTTGGTATTCTAATACCCGAATGAATCCAACACTACATTATTTTTCTACCACTTCCTTAACGTTCAAGGACCATTCGGGTATTATCTTACAAGGCCTTGGCTTTACTAGTTTTGAATTGCGGAGAGTAGGAATCTCATGTATAATGATGGTTGGTTTGATCCCAATCATGTCAATGTAAGATCATGCAAATACATTGAATAAGTTAGAGAGTAGGCCAGTGAATTCATTTTGTTCTTCATTGCTGAGGGATGAACCAATTTTCAAGTGTTTAGGGTTTTGGGGCGTGCCCAAGTTTATGGTTATTGTGTTATCCTTATTGGTAGATATGCATTTATTTTAACTTTGGTCGAGTTTTTATAAGTGTTTTAAGAATTTAGATCCATAAAGTCATCATTATTAGGTGTGAAATCTAATCTATTACTTGATTCATATACATCACATGCAATACATGCACACAAATAATCCAAACCATAATTTATTATGATATTTAAGGGGACATTTAGCTCGGTCTTTATATTCTCCGAAGATTTTGCATGAACTACAAGCTCGGGTAATCATATCTTTTTGTGATTAATTTCCTTTTCCATTAGGGTTTTAATAGTGACTTCGATCAACCACATTAGATGGTCAATATAGAAGATGTCTTAGGAGAGGACTTGAAGTATTACCTTGTGATTTTCCTCATTCCACTAATAATCCCACGATGACTGAGAGGTTATTTCTAATCCTTTTATCTAAATAGGTATCTTTGGTCGAGGTTTTTCAGTATGTAGTACACAAATGTAGAGATAAAGTTTAGGAATGTTAACCAATCATATTTTCTCGATTGTGTTACCATTAGGGACATATGTGGTGTACCAGGGGTGGAAATGTTATACCGATATCATGTTTAAAGATCCATGTATGGAGTCCAAGGAGGTTTTTTCATTGAAAATAAGTCTAGTCCCCATTCGGGTTCAACTTAAGTGTCTTTTTTATCTTCATTAGTAACCCATGAGACGTTGAGCATGTTGTAACTGATTTGGTTGATTTTTCCATAGTTCACGTATAGTCCTTCCTCATAAAGGTTCTCCATCCCGTGTTGTAAGAATTTACTTACTTCTTCCTACCAAGGCTCTGGGAGGTCGTGGTAAGGTATGTATTCCCCTTGGATATGGAAGTGACTATTCCACCCGTGATGGGGATCTTTGAGGTACGAGCCAGGACTTATCCGTTAAGGGGTGTAGCCAGACCAGATTTGACCTCATGATCTGTGGTTGTGATGAATTATAAAGATCCTTATTGAATTTTTCCAAGTCCAAACCCTGGTGTGTATCCCATCTTATGAATTATTTTCCATCCACATTATTGATAACTATTTCCACTTATATCTTATGTGCTAGAACATGACCTTGAATCCAGTGATTCATATGAAAATGTTATAGTGGTGGTGTTTAGGACAGGGATAGTACTATCATTCGAAAGTATGACCCACATGACTTCCCCTTGGATCATGATGACCTACGATGAAAAGTAACCTTACTTTTACATGAAGTGGTGAGGGTAATGCCCCCATGAAGTGTATCCATGTTCTTCTTAGCAGGAGGTTAAAGGTGGAGGGGAAATCGAGTAATTGAAACTCAACATCACACTTGATGGGTTTGATAACAAATGTGAGGTTGATGACTCCCAGACTTCTTAGTGAGTGTTGTCATAGGCACTGATGGTCATTAAAGAGGGTGTGAATTCAAAGGCGGTGTATCGAAGACCCTTGATGGTGTAGAGGGATCACACATTAGTGGTGGACTCATTCTCTATCAATACCAATGGTAAAATCTACCCACAAGCTTTAGTATAAATGTGTAGTACAAAATGGTAGTTGTGGGCCTACATAGGGAGGTGTTCATTAGAGATGCAGATGTACTAATACATGGTGATAGAGCAAATTGTGGCAGACATATTTTCAGGGGACAAGTATCGAGTTATTAAGGATGGAGATAATATATGCATGAGGAAAGATTGATGTTCTCGTGACATGGATAGTAGTTCCTAGATGGTAATATTGATTGAGTTTTGACAGAGTTTTTCCTGAACCTTACTATTCTCATGAGGAAGGGGTGTGATGACTCTTTTTGTTGGTTCCTTCATTTTTTCAGTAGTATTTTAAGGATCAAAGTGTGGTGTTAATCGGCTGAGAAAATCAACCTCTTTATTCGGAGAAAGAAGAGGTTCAACTTGTGCGTCTTGTTCTACTTTTTCCAGGCATAGTAAGAGATATTCTAAGAATATGGGACTAGGGATATGCAGTGTTGGATTAGGGACCATTAATTTTTTCCAGTCAAGGACTTGAGATTACTTTAGGCTAAATGGTGATTTGTCCTTAGTTTTGGGGAGAATCCTAGATGTTATGTCATCTATCCAATGCACTATTATATTGGGGTCAGAGGAAGGGGAAATGATTTATACCACAATCATGAGAACATGATCATCCTTCCAATCAAGAGTATCAGAGAGAGACCCAATAGAGGTAAATGACCTTGACCATATTTTATTATCAAAGACGGGTTCTTTTAGGACATTATCATTAGAAAAGGCTTTAAATTTTCCTACATTTTTCCCTCTAACTATATTTGTTGCTTCGCAGTAGATCCCATAATAGTACCATTACTCATCATATTTTGGTCCCGAGGGCGAGTGTCCTTTGATGAATTTAGCAATAACTAAGCCTGAAACTACGTAGTATGTATGACAATATTCCCATGTTCACTATTGTGGGGATAAAGGTTGACCATTTATGTCTTGAATTTGTATGGATACCTTTAAGTAGGGGTACCTTCTGATGGTTGATGTCCTCGACGAGCTATCTATTCCTAGAGTTTGACTATACCGATAAAGTGGGTTGTATCTTAGTATGTATTCCCAAAGATTTTTCCTATAACAGTATGATGATGGGTCCATGGGGAGATTTTGAGTAAAAATATGTTAAATGTTAGTTATAGGATTATAAGGTACAGTTCCCTATATGGATCTACATGGTTTTACATAGGATTGTACTCAAATAATGGGAAGACTTTGGGTGGTCGAGGATCATAGCTCCATAGATGGTGTCCTGTATTTCTTACGGTAGGTTATCATATCCAGTGGGTCGGATACCTTGGTGGAAGTTCACATTAGGTTATCGAATTTCCCCATCACTATTGAAGAATTATAGGGGTTTTCCCTCATATGAGAGACTCGATTATAAATTGTAGGGGTGTGCAAAAAAACTGACCGAATCGAAAACCGAACCGAACTGGCCTGAACTGAATCAAAACCGGCAGTTTTTTTAGCCCGGTTAGATCTGCGGTTCAAGGATTTAAAAAATCGACCATATCGGTTCGATTTACAGTTTAGAACTAAAAAAAATGATTTAAACCGAATCGAACCGACATTAATATTTATATTAAAAACCCTTAAATAATTTCTATTTTTATATCCAAAAACCATTATCCGATCTTAACAACCGACCAAAATCGACAATCGGCCTAAAAAATGCCCAAAACTAAAAATCGGTCAAAACCAAACTGAAACTGAATAGAACCAAAATAGAAGTGAACCGAAACCGACGATTTTTTCCATCATCGGTTCGGTTTTGGTTTGAATTTTTTCAAAACTGAACCGATGGGTTCGATTTGAATTACGGTCAAAAACCGAACCGAACTGACTCGTGCACACCCCTAGTAAATTGTTTACATTTTCACCTCATCTTTTCATTTAGATGGCCTAGTGTTCGCGATGTTAAAGGCGATTGATCTATTTAGTTGAGGCTTTGTATCCTAGTCTAAGCATGTAATCTTGAGTGATGGGAGTATCGAAGGAGGTAGGTCCTTATCCCTAAAGACCTATCCCTTTTACCTAGGATTAATCCCACTATGAATGCCATCATTTACAAGATTTGGGGGTTAAGGACAAATTATGCTCCTGGATTTGGAGGTGTGTTCCCTTGTGTCATCAAAAGTTGGTTAAAAAAATCCATGATTCCCTGTTCTGTGATGTGAGTGTAGTAGATATGTCCTAGTTTGGTGATGGAAGACTCTATAATTAGTTTTGTACTACAGGAGGTGGTGTTTATTCTTGTAAAAGAACTCTTTAGGATTATTCATATCATTAAAGAGATATAAACATAACTATCAATATTAGTTCGGATCTTGTGAATGATAGTACCAGGGGGATATCATTGTTCTTCTTCTCAAGGAGGATCCTAGAATTTGAGGAGACGTGAATCATTGAAATTCTCGGAGCCACCTTTATCTTTCATTTGATAGACTATAGTGAGGGACATATGTTATCAAGTTAGGGTTATGCCTTAATTTCGTTTCCCTGGTGCAATCCCCATTAGTATCATGGTATGTTACCCTCTGTTTCTATTTTTATATGAGCTTATGATTAGGTTGTAAGCTCCAGGTGATGTAGACTTCTTCTCTTAGTTGTCTATCCCATTCACTCATCTAGAATGGAGGACTAGGGTACCATAGTGTTCAAACTATATGATCTTCTAACTGATATCTAGTGGATGTGACACCTCCTTTGGTTTCTTAAATGTTGATTGAGAAGGTGTTTAAGGTAGTGGGAGACTAATCATCGCCACTTATATAAGAGTTGATGAGGGCATATAGGTGAAATTCGATAGGTTTTTCATTTCCCCCAGTGGATCGGATTTCTACTACGAAGGTGATGTGATTTGTTGCTAAGAGAGCTTTATTGTACATTTCTTTCCATTAGATCAAGTGATTGATTTCTTCCTTTTGTGGCATCACTAATCTAGGGAATTTCATGATGAGGATCAAGTCTGTGGGGTGTAGTGATTATCTTTTAGGAATTGCATGGATGTGATGTAGAAGGTTATTTTGTTAAGTATGTAATTACTCTTGAGAAAGATTTGTATGGACGGTGAGGGTGAAACTAATGGGATCATAATTCGTATGGGGGAGTGTATCATCATCCTCGATTACTAATGGCGGGGACTATCATAATGGAAGGGTTATTATTTAGGAGGGAAGTATCTGTTATGGCATTAGAATAAGGTTTAGGGTGAAGAGATAGTGGGTTGATTGTAACATTAGGTTTTGGCGGGATGAGGCTCCTATCATCTATGAGACCTTGAATGGCACACCTAAGTGACCAATTTTTATCAATAATGTGTCCAAACCCTTGATAGAACTCGCAATGTGAGTCCTCTTGCTAGTTTTTATAAGTATTAGTGGATGCTGGTTAGGATTTGAGTTGCTTAAGGCTACCATACATCTTTAGAGCCAAGAAGACTTGACTAAGAGGGGCTTGTAGGTCTGTTAGGTTCCTTTGTCTACTTCAAATTTTCCCAAGGGAGGAACTTTTGGTAGGATCTCAGAGGAGTTCCCAATTAGTAAAGTGCAGAGGTGGCAACTAGGGACTGGGAGGCGTTAGGTGCTTGGTATTATTAAGGATGCTAGCATACTAATGAAGTGTTGACGTGTGATACGAAATCATAAGGTCAACCCTTCTTGGAAAAGAACTGATTTGTTAGTTAACGAGATTCTTCACACGATTTGGTTGCTTTGGAGTCCAAATTCTCTTCGATTTTGCACCTTTTTTATTTGAGAGCTTTGGAGTAGGGTATCTACGTGAGGCATGATAATTATATAATTCCTATGGAGGTCCTTGATTGCGATTTTGACATGGGAATTTTTAGAGGACGGTTAACCATATGACTTGACTTTTCCCTTTAATGGGTATAAGATGCCCCGACTGATTCGCTTTCCTCTTGGTTCAGCATCTCTAGGTCCTTACGAGTGACCTCGAGTTCGTTGTGGTATTCATACTACTTGAGAAAGTCCCAATGAATGTCATCTTATGTTTTAGAGGTTCACTCGTGCTTCAAACACACTTCCTAGGTAAGGGCACCTTCGAATAGAGTGGAGGAGAACATTTTCTCTAATACCCCTAAGTCTACATTCTCGACTTACATTTAGAGGTGATAGTTAGATAGATGTACAGAAGGGGATCCTAGAAATTTATATGTCTTTAAGATACTAATTTTGAACATATTCATAAGTTGGGATTTGGGGTAAAGGGCCATTTTTTATAATAGTCCATTTATCAAAGGTTTGCATCCACTATTCCATATATCGAGAATAGTCACAACCAATTGGTCATGGTCCAAATACGTGACCACCTGACAAAAACCGTGATCGATCATGTGACCAAGATTAAGTATGAAATAAATAGGGAAATGGTCACGATTTTGGACCGTGACCAAACTGTTTAAGGATTTAGACCGTAACCAAACCGTAACCCTTTAAGCACCAAACATCCCACCAAATATGTGAGATGATGGTCATGATTTGAACTTTGACCAAGACATGACCAATCCCCACGAAAAATGTTCACAGTTTTGAACCGGGACCTTAACATATCACATGATTTTATTTTGAAATGGTTACGCTAATTGGTGACGGTTTGGGACGGTGACCAAATGAGCGGTCCATTAGGAGTCACGGTTTCCTACCGTGACAATGCCTGTTACCTGTTAAAATTTTTATTGGTCATGGGTATAAAAAAAACTATCCCCTCTAATTTTCTTCCATTTTACGATCTCTCTCTCTCTCTCTCTCTCTCTCTCTCTACTCTATGAGAACTCTCTCTCTCTCTCACTTCAGCGAATCTCACACCCACTTTGGAGATTCTCTCTCTGGCGATTCACACTCTCAGGTAATACTCTCTCTTTATCTATTTATGAATATATATTTGTGTGTATTTATGTGTGTTTTTGTGTGTTGTTGTGTGTGATTGAGTTTGTATGCTGGTGTATGTATTCATGTGTGTGTTGGTGTGTGTATGTATATGTTTGTGTGTACGTTGCATGGGGTTGTACCCAACTTAGGGTTTATGTGTGTGTGTGATTACACTATACCCAATTTGGATGAAAAATTCATATTTCTCATTTAAATTGGATGCTAAAGCTAAATTTAGACACTTTCACATGTTTCTTTTAAAAAAGAACATAAATTACCAAATGTTAAATTTATATTTAATAACATGAATTAATGAAATACTTTGATTGAATATGTTAGAATTTTAAGCATAGAATTATCCTGGTTTTATTTTAAGATTAAGTAGAACTTAATTAATAAAGAAAATAGGAATAAGGGAAAACATGTTGTTTAATTTTTTTCGTCACATGTTAAAATTACATATTCCATTGAAAAAATAAATCACCTGGATTGATAGTTGAGATTTGAGATATGTAGTATTGATGTAATATGCCATTTAAGGAATTTTAGTTATGCCATTCATTTAATTTAGTAGTTTGTTCCTAAATTTGATATTATGAGTATGATCTTCAAAGTATTTTAGTGTGTGTGTGTGTATAAACAAATAAAAATATAATAAATTTCAAGCAACAGAATAACAATAACCAATTAATTAACTAATTTTAAGCCCTAACCAACGACACAGAATGTAAATTAGTAATTAACAATATTAATTGATTTCAAGGCCTAACATAATAATACCCAATCAATATATATATAATTTATACTTAATATCAAGCTCTAAACCATTTCAAATATAAAATAAAAACACTTAAACCTAATTGCATGTAAACAAAGATAACTATTAAAAAATAAGGTAGAGAGAGAGAGAGAGAGAGAGAGAGAGAGAGAGGGCGAGAAATAAAAAAGGAGTTGGTCTAAATATGTAAACACAAATCTTCACAAGAGTTCAAAATAACATGTTATATTTTTTAACCTTGCAACTTCGAAACCCTTCACCCCGAATTTTTCTTTTCTCGGTAATTATTTTCCAAAATCTCATGGGGGCGAGCTCCCCCTTGGCCCAGAACAGGTCTTCCCCGGTATATACACACATACTCACACACACATACATATATATTCACATACTCACACGCGCCAATATATATACACATATACTAACACATGCAACAAATGAATTACTATATATATATATATATATATATATATATATATATATATATATATGAAATAATGCTCTTGTGCGTATTAGTCCGCATTTTAAGAATACGGACCAGGCATGTGTCACCTAATGGTGCGCTTAGAAATTATCGCCTAAATTGTAGGCACACTCTCTCTCTTTTCTGGGCTCACCGCCAGGTGACACATGACCGGTCATCATTCTTAAAATGCGGACTAGTCCGCACAAGAGCAGGACTATATACATATATATATATATATGTGTGTGTGTGTGTGTGTGTGAAGTCCCTCGTATACTAACACGCACTCACATACACATACATAGACACACATATACATATATTTTTGGTATCATTTTATATTGAATAATATGTTAACATGTTTTTTTCTTGTTCCATATGCATATGCAATTGGACAACAATTATTGAAACTTAACTAATTCTAGGTGCTTTCTTTATTCAGGTAATTTTGTTTATATTTTATTTTATGTAATAGTCTTATAACATATTGGTTAACTATTATGATCGTATTCACCCCTTCCTTAAGTGATTATTGTTTCGATGAATACAAATTAGTGGAAGGGCTTGCACATTTGGTGGACACATAGTAATTTTAGGGTTAATTTAATTTAAATGAACATAAATTATATTTATTGATAGTATCTGGTTGAATACTAATGCACAAGTATTCTCGGTCATTTGTTGTGTCCTTGTTCACCCCTTCCTCAAGTGGTTATTATTTGGGTGAATACAAATTGGAGGAAGGGCTTGAACATTTTGTGGAGACAGTAATTATAGTTCTAATTTAATTAAAATAAACTTAAATTGGACATGTTAATATTATGCGACAAAATTTTAATGCATATATTTATTTGGTTAACTGTTGTGGTCATGTTCACCCCTTAATTAGGTGGTTTTTTTTGGGTGAACACAAATTGGTCGAAGAGCTTGCACATTTGATGGACACATAGTAATTTAAAAATTAATTTAATTAAAATGAACTTAAATTTGAACTTATTAATATTGTGCGGTTGAATATTAATGCATATATCTATTTGGTTAACTGGTGCGGCTGTGTTCACCCTTCCTTAAGTGTTTGTTGTTTGGGTGAACAGAAATTGATGGAAGGGCTTACACATTTGGTGGACACGGTAATTTTATGATTAATTTAATTAAAATGAATTTAAATTTGACTTATTATGTATGATTGATTACTTGGAAAATAGTAATTAGTGTAGGACTAATTAGAGCCATTACCTCTAGGATTCATATTCACACCCTCCTTATATATATTATTTTCAGAAAAAATGAGTCAGGGTAATAATTACTTTCAACAAAAGTAGGAGATGGTGTATTTGGACCGCACTAAAACATCTTTATTAGTGCGCTCCATATATAGGGAACTCATATTTACAAGTATGGGAATATAAAAATTGCACAATTTAATTACCTTACAAGTCTTAGATTTTATCTCTCAAAAGCATACCTATTCGACCGTATTATGTTTTCCTTTCCAGAAAGTTGGGGTGAGGCAGTAGCAAATATATTTGACCTTCATAATCCCAATAGGTCACTATTGCTGGTGACACTATTATAAAAAGGTGAAAAAAATATTCATCCATTTTAGATACAACTGCTTAAAGAGAGCATTAACCCAGATTGTGATGGCTATCGACATATGCATGGTAAAAATGATCTTACAAATAAATTGAATAAAAGAGGATTTCGAGTTCCTATCATGGACCTTTATATGTCAACCATAGATATGCTTCTGCCCAATTGGTCGTGTGAAAATTTTAATAAATTTTTAAAAACTATTACTAATTGGTTAGAAATCGGACACATCGAGCATGTCTTAAATGTGTTTGAAATGGTATATACATACATATATAGTCATAAACATGATTGTCATATATTCATCACTAATTTTGTTTTGAACTATAGGCAATATCAAACCGGAACGAAAATGATCAACCAAATAATGCGACATCCCCAAATGGGTGCTCTTATACACCACAACCTCAGTTTTCATCACCTACAAGTTGAAAATACTATACTCCATAGAAAATACCATCTACCACTCCATCATTGAGTCATCAAACTCAACAAACCCCTATTAATACAACACCCTACGTCTCGTCAATGAGGAATCCCAAGACAATGATAAAATTACAATTGGGTTCTCCTTGATCAGGAATAATCCTATTGGTAAAAAAAAACCTGACGTTCATATTTTTAAATCTAGTTCCATGTCTCTAGAACAAATGGTTGTGTTAATTGGGGGATCAAACAACTAGAAGAAGATCTATCCTTACATAAAGGATGACGTGTGGGAAAAACTCTGTAAGGGTTTTACATTCCCATTCGATTTTAAGGAAATGGTTCTTTCCCAGGTATCTGAATAAAGGAACACCTATCGAAAGAATATTAGGAATATTTTTTTCTTAAATGGGGAATCAAGTTCTTATATTTTGTATTTTAAAGACATATTTTCCCCAAATGTTCAATGCCCACCAACCAATAGAACTACTTCTTTGAGAATGAGGCCAAGAAGGAAAAACTGACCGAGGGGGAGAAAAATAATCTGAACACGTCAAAGAAAGTTGATGTCTAAAAACTTAGAGAAAAATCATATGATGATCTGAAGGGTCAATGGGCGGACAAGACCAAGGGGACTCCGGAAAAAGGTAAAGATGTTGATCGGGTCAACTTGTACTTGCATGTCCGATAGGAAAAAAAGGGACCAATAAATTCCTAAATAATTTGAAACTGACTCCGGTGAGTTTGAATTTGGTTATCATATATATATATATATATATATATATATATATATGTTATAATAAAATAATTTTAAAATCATAGTCCTAAATATAATATTATCACACAGGAAATGATAGAAGCCATATCGAGCAGGGAACAACCCCTATGACATTGGAGTAGATGCCCTGACCAATGTACGTAGGAGGGACAAAAGGGGGAGGTCCCAAGAGGTGTGGGCTCACATATGCCAAGTAGAAAAATACATAACATTTCAACTCTATTGGACAAGATCTATTTAGTGAAGAGACACTTGTTAAGCAAGGAGGAAGAATAGGCCTGGACAAAAGGAGAGGTGCCATAGCTTAGAAGGGAGGTGAGGAATGTTAGCGAAAACATAGCAATGTTGACGAATGAAATTAAGGGGTTGGTTAAATTGTTTACTCAACAATATGGTTTACCCTCCTAGATGCCTCCTTAAACATTCTCCTATCCTATGCCTCAAGATTTTCACTCTGAGACGTCGCATTAAATATTTCCCTATTTTATGCGTCAAGGTTTCCACTCACAAGTGCCTCCTCCTGTAAAATTCCCCTCCTGAGTGGATTATCTCCATCCATTCACGGTCACTATGTCGAAGGAGTATTTATAATGGACTTTTCCAATAACAGGGTCATTGACACGTGCACGCTTGTTTTCATGAATTCCTAAGCACCTATTCGCAATCGCCCATTGGGGGTGAGGCTCAGATATTGGTTGATAAATTATATGATGGTTGCAGAGATGAGCCTGTGCATGTTGACCGCAATGAAGGGACTCTACTAAAATATTGTAAAAATTGTTATATTGCTCGGCCAATTCATCTATTACTCAAGATTAGGCGATGAACAATGTTTAAAGTTTGTAATCTTTTAATTATGTTTTGACATCATAAGTTATTTCAATTTTAATTTTTCAAAGTTTAATGAATGCTCAGGTTGAATGAATTTTTTTTGGGTTGGATGAATTTTCTTGAATTATAAACTGGGAGTTCTTGTATTTAACATAACCATTGTTTCAGCCTATTTATACAGGTGACTTGAATTTTGAAGATTATAAAATGAATTTCCCACAATACAAAGGGTGGATGGAAGAGGGTAATAGAGTTTATGATAATCATGTAATGGATGTTCATGAATTTTATAAATATAGAGATATGAATCTGAACAATGATAAGATTATGTGTCCACACACCCGTTGTATAAACGAAAAATATAAGTCTTTGGAAGACGTTGAGTTGCATTTACTAATGTGGGGAATTTCACAAGATAATAAAATGTGGATATATTATGAGGAAAGGAATGTACCATATGTTTTGAACGAATTATCGGTACTCGAGCACATAACGAAACTCCATTGGGTGGAAGTGGCGAATGATTTGTCATCATATCATACTTTGACTAACCTAATTGATGATGATTATTGAGTCCACAATCAAAATCACCAGCTTATGGATTTGGATAATGTGCAATATGACCAAATCAATAAACAAGTTGATGTTGAATTACCCGAAGATCGAGAATACATATGGCTAAAACTCGATGCAGCTAGACTTTTGTATAAAAATTGAGAAGAAGATCACTAGGTATTATAATCTAGGATTAGTTTCATAATTTGAAGACCAATTTGGTTTACTAGGAAATAGCATAATATAAATTCTTAAGTAGGTTAAAAACATTCTCCCTAAAGAGAACACATTTCCAGATTGTTATCTGAGCATGAAGAAGAGCCTTGAGGGTTTAGATTTGAAGTATACATTTATTTATGCATGAAAATATGATTTCATATTATACAACAATGAGCACGAACTAAAGTATGAGTGTATTATATGAAATGAGCTAAGATATATGGTTTGTGAAAGTAGAAACAATAAATCTGTAAAAAGTTTCAAGTTTCCACAGAAGGCATTGAAGTATTTTCCCCTCAGACCACAATTACAAAGATTTTTCACTATATCGTGGATAGTAGAGTCCATGATATGAAACGCTCGAGCCTAGGTGGGTTGGAATCTCATGCATCATCCGGTTAATTCAATCATCTGCCAGCTTTCAAATATACGACACCCTTAATTTGCAAAGGAACCACACAATGTTTGTCTTGCACTATTAACCAATGGGTTTAACCCTTTTGTTAATTTAAGAACAAATAAGAGTTAGTTGTATCTTTTTTATCCCTTAATAGTTAGTAAATTTGTAATGATTTTTTTATGGCTTAATAGTTTGTTAATTTGTATTGATGTCTTAATATTATGGAAATATATACAGGTTTGAAAACATGTACAAGCTTTTTTTTATGTAGAAAATTATTTTTTTATAAAAGGATCATGGTTATAAGTCGTGACCAAAATAAAAAAAAATCACTATATGGTCACGATTATGATTTTTTTTTCCATGGTTTAAAACTATGACCATTTCCAGAATCCTACTTTTGTGGTCATGGTTGGGGACCGTGGCCACCCAAACACTATGAAAAAATGGGTCACGGGTGGATTCACAGTTTCAAGCCAAAGCTGTGACCACTACCTCAATGTTGATGTCCATATTGGACCGTGACCCCTAAGATGGTCAGCATTAAAATGGTCATAATCGGAACTCGTGACCATGGATCAACGTCAAGGTAAAAAATTGTGACCATTTCCAGTTTATGGGATAGTGATCTTACTGATGGCCTTTTGTATGAGAAATAATTTCGTACCTGTGTTATCTCCTAATTTGGTGAAGATGGAGGGGAAATCTCATTAGCTAGAGGATGAGCTACTAATTATGTTTATCGAGGTCCCTTGTAGGTGGGGCGAGGGTACACAAGGTAATGATGGTATGAATCTAAGTAACCATGAGGATAAAACGGCACATGGAAGTGAGGGGTTCCAATATTAGCATGGGGATAGGGGTTGGTATGGGTGCAGGTAGATCCTGAATGTTTGTTGCTACTGTTTTAGCTATAGGGTCCCCAAATATTAGGGGAAGGAGAAGAAGTATGTTATGTATGATTTTTGGTGTAGCAGAAGACTCAAGGGTAAAGTTTGTACTTGACCTAGTGCCCGGATCTTAAATTTTATGGTGTTTTTGGAGGCAGTGATGTTCTATAACTACCGCAACCTGATGCAGTAGTGACATGGCTTGATCTTATTTGGTAGATATGGAGCATACCATAGTACAAACTTGACATTTATGGGTGGGAAATTAATTGATGAAGACTAATCAACCTCACAGAGCATGAACACGGGATTCCAAGGTAAATGTTTTTTGTGTATTCAACTAGTAAGGATAACTATATAAAAAAACCAGGGTGCCTTTACTTAGGATCTTGAGACAGAAGGACTTATAGAAGGATAATACATAGAGGGAGAAGTAATTACACATGCAAGGGTTCTTCGATGAAATTCATTTATCTTATTTTAATGATAAGAGGATGGTATTTTTTATTTTTGTATTTTTATTTTATTGTATTTTTTGTCGGTCAAAGCTTAATAGACTTCCAATTGATTTGAGTGGACGGGGAGGAGCTCTCGACTTGCGTACGAGGATTAGGTAAGTGACAAGCTACATCCCAAACATTAAAAAAATGGGTAGGGCAATCTATCGTAACGGAACTTTACCTTGGCCATAACTAATTGATTCATATTATTGCATCTCACATTAACAAATGGAAGACATTCGGGCTGGAATATAATGGGTTTGGACCATCCTCTGCCCATCTAACAATTTCAATTTTTTTCTTAAAGCAAGTGGCCCACAAGTATCTGTTCTTTTATGTAAAAGGGTGTTTACCTAGGATTTTTCTATATATGCAAAAGGTTATGCGACTCAGTTATTGATGGATTACTTTTCTTTCCCAAAAATACTATATATCGAGCCAATTAGAATGAACAACCTTTAAGGTACGTGTGAAACTACATTACCCTAATACTGAATAATTATGAAATTATATTCGATACACCCCATTATTGAACAAACTCTAAACATTCCCCGTCACAGAGACTTCGGGATAGAGAGAGAGTCGCCAGATATACCAGACATGTGGGCGAAAAGAGTAAGGATAGTAATTATTGACAACCCTTTCAATTGTCCTCTTTTGGAGTTATGGGTATAAGGTTTAAATAATCTGAAAATAACGACTATGCATTGTGTGATGCAAATGGTTAAACTTTATTTTAGCATACTTTGAAGTTTATTTTATTGCTAGGTCTTTTATGCATCCCTATATATTGGGATGAATGTACAATGTTGTATATGTGGACCTAAACACATATCAACATTTTGAGAGATTCTAAAACTAAGGTATATATACATTTTCTAAAATGTATGGAAATTATTCATGTAGTTATGTGGTACTAAGTATATAGAAAGTAATCATAAGTATAATTTAGTTCACTTAACGTAATGCCTAGTTGATTCGCCAATGTGATGTTATGGGCGGCCATACAGACTAGACTCGAGGGAGAGAGGGGGGATGCACTTAAGATGTGTGTCATCCTATTTTCTATGCGAGAGTTCATGCCTCTCGATTTCCTTTTCTACCAGATGTGAGGCTTATGATTATGCCCTGGGAAGTTGTTCGACACAATATTCAGTTTTGCTATGCGCCCCTATCTGGCCTAAGCCATTCTTCACGCGAGGGGTTTCAAGTTATTCAGATAATCAATTTGTTTATATTAAAAAAACAAAATGGGACATTTTTGCCCTTTTGGGCTTACCCTAAGGAGGGTTGAGACCTAAAATTGATCTAGATATTCTTGGCTTGAGTTCGAGAACTCAGTTACAAGTGGGAAAGGTAATATGTGCCCTATTTATTATTTATGCTTCCTTATCTATATACTTATTATCCAATTTTACATCAGTAATTACTTCAAATTTTTTTAGAACATGCCAAGATATCTTTGTTTGAAAATACCTTAAATGTATATATGTTCTTAGGTATAAAAATGGTATTAATTAGAAGTATATTAACATCACTAAATATGTGTGGGTACCCAAGAATGCATTTGTCCAGATACGTATATGGGAGGTTGTTCATATATATATATGGGGTGGGGGTGCATACACGAGGTCTCGTATTATGTTACGGTAGGCCCTTAATGGGAGCATGTATAATAATAGTCGGTTAGTGTCTAGATTTGTGGGAAAGGTTCCAACTCGATCTAGTTGGATATTTCATTTGTAGTGATTGTTAAAGGTGAGATATGGAAGCACGTTGATATGTAAAATACAACGAGAGACATATCGTGAAGGATTTTTCTCATGATAATGACTCGACATTATGCCTATGTACCTATGTAGACACAAAATCAAAGTCTATGAAGTTCATTTGTGCAGTTGGACAAATGGAAAGGGTTCCAACATGATATGTGAGGACTTCGATCTTGGTGGAAATGTAAATAATGTAATATTTTAGACATCTTTTACTATTTGTAGATTTTTGTTAAGTATGTCCTGTGTTAGAACGAGGAGGCAGATATTAACATGAGATTTTAGAATGGGAGTGGACCAAAAGTCATCGACATGGATCTATGTATCCTTTGTCGAATGACTAAATATCCTAAAAGTCTCATAAGGCCTCAATCTAGTCCGAAGTGGTGGAGATTATCACTTCATTATGAGAATGGGGTTTGAAGTAGGGATAGGGGCATCAGTAAACATAATATGCCAAAAGATGTACTATAAGGTTTGTCTCATGAGTGTAGCTCAGTATTGCGCCTACATACTCGGGATGTCCTAGGATGAAAGCTTATGTAGTTCTAGTAGTGGGGTTGTATTTACATGTATGGGATTTGGGATACCAGGGACAAACTATACAATATAATAGTATTTATGGAGCCTAGTCATTTTGTATAGAACTTCCCTTATCAGCCAGAACAGTATATTCATATGTTAGAAATATGTAATCAAAGATAGGTGCTTGACAAGTATTCTAGGAAAAGAAAGATTCATGTGTTGCATCATTGAGACGGGAATGTTTTCTCAGAGAAGTTTTGAAGAGTATTACGACTTTTGATATTGGTTTTAGTAAAGAGTCCAAATTAACTTTGATCACTAACACCTTTCTGAAAAGAGGTTTGTGAAAATTGTGTTTTCGTATCATAGTTACTTGTACCGATTTTGATTAGTGTCATTTATCATGTGAATATACTATACATCTCAACAAACACTAATGTTGGCAAATGGCTGGGCTTCAAAATATAAATACTATAAAAATGCATGTGTAGTCCCCTTGTTGGGTCGGATTAAGTTACTATGTAGATATGTACATTTCTATATACCTATATTTATATAATACATAGACCCAAGTTTTGTTCAGAATTCTTACCCTTGTAGCGTGAGCCAAGTTTTTTCTAGGGTATGTCACCTTTGAGGTAATACCACTAGATAGCTTCATTTGAGAAATATCATAATTGTAGGGTGCACGCAGAGGCATGACCCTTTTTGTCAGATGGAAGGATTTTTTTTAGAAAACCAAATTAATGTTGGGTTTTAAGGTTTTTCCAATGGGAGGGACCACCTTCTATAGCAACCAAAATTAAACATTTAATCACGCTCTTAAACGTTTATTTAACTGCGTGGTTAAACCTTTGGACAACTGGAGATATAGATATTTGTTTGGGACTTGTGTCTAGAAAATTTAACCATGCAATCAATTTTAAAAGATACACAATCATCATCAGTGGATATTTGACCACGCAGTTAATTAATTGATCGCATGGTCAAACAGTGATTTAACTACGCGGTTCAAAAACTAACCTTGGGAAGTTTTCCAACAGTTATGGGATTTGAACATAATTTTGAGTATTTTCGGTTTGCGCATGTATTTCAATGACATTTCAGGACATTTCCTATAGTTGGGATTTTTAGTTTTTGTCCCTTTTGTGATTTCGGAGGGCTAATGGTTAAAAATGTGGACTCTAATTAAATATCGAGTTGTCTACAAGGTCAAGTGACTATTAGATCTTGATAATTAACTAGTCTATACATAAGTGTATCGAGGTGTTACTTGGTTGGATTAATCTTCCCACGCATTTAGTCTCATCTTAGTATAAGTTAGGAGATGATGTGATGTTGTGCCTCTTAATTCTAGGATAGATATTAATAGAATTTGTAATGAGATATTTGTGTGGACATGCGTAGGTGGTTGGTGATTAGTGGTTAGTTTTATAGTATGAGGTAGACCATGGTAGTTCAAATATCTCAAGTGTGACAGTAGATCCTTTATGTTTCGAGATTACTCAGTGATCATTGTTATGGGTGGAACTTGCTAATGGTAGCTCGACTTATATGGTAGGACTATGATTACTTTCTATTTAGGTAATTGTGATTTATTATCTATAGGACAATACATATGTTATTTGGAGAGTAATATTTTATCTATTTTAAAGATTACAACTTATAGTATAATATATTCTTATCTCTTTATAGGTCAAGTAGTATATTTCTTGCAGTTGGTTTTGACATTTTTAAGTCCAGAGGTTATGTTAATAGTGTTGTCTCCTTAATATGGGCCACAACTGAGGATATTTGTACACTATAGTTCTTCATATTATAGTTGTACCATGTTAGAGTATTTTGTGCAATTAATTTTTGCAATACCCCGTATTTTTATGACTTTTAATTTTGGGGGTTTATTAAATTTAAATATAGATATTAATTTAATATTAATCCGAAAAATCATTTAAATACTTACTAGCATGATGATAGTTTGTAATTACTAGAATTTTTTGTAAGTTACATTATGGTTAAAGTAAGATGTGTAATTGAATTTAGTAAAAATGATCACGAGAATATAATTTGATAATTTCATAAATTTATCGGGACGCACCTGTGTCGTGTTGGGATTAAATTCAAATTATTAAAAGTCAATAAATTATAAGTCACCCATGTGGCCATTTTGAGTGCGTCAATGTTCCCGGAAGGGTCGAAATAGTCAAAATAATGTACTCGAGAGTTTAGTTTGGGTCTCGGGGCATTTTTGGGAGGGCGTTTTAGACATTTCGTATTTTCGGGCATGGAAACCCAAGAATTTTCTAATGTTATATCAGATTGTAGGAGTTGTCTTCTAGGGTTAGAATAATCAAAAACCAAAGACGGACATTGGAGATGAAGAGGAGAAGCTTTCCAAGGAGTTCTAGACCAAGAACTCCACCATTTGCACCGCCGTCGCCGCCAAATTATAGATCGCGCAATGAGGATCACAACCACACCAATCTTTTCCACAAATCCGAGCCAAGTATTTTCGCGCAAGTATCCATCTTTATCTATTTTAGTTAATGCTTCAATGATATTAGTCTAGGGTTGATTAGGACTAGTTTTTGTGAAAGAAATCATATGTTGGAGACTCGAATTCACATGTTGTAGAGGTAAAAGACATATTCTGGAAATCTAATTCATATGTAGAAGTTGAACCATGAAATTTCATTGAGTTAGGGGTAGAAAATCTGGGAAAAGAATGGGAAGAACTGTAACACTCCTCCCGCCCGGGGAGAGCGAACGGAGCGCTAATGCGATAAAATAAATCCAAATCCACAGGTGACAAGGTATAGAGCATCTAAAAGAATCCCACAATATAAACGAGACCACTAATCTCAATTCTTCAAATTAAAAACCAAATCTCTCGAATTACATACAACAACTAACTCGAAAATAAAATACAAATGTCTAAAGCTCTATACATCAATATAATACAAATCTTCCAAAAATATTTTTCCCAAATTATCCAAGCTAAAACCAATCTCCATAGCACCCCAAAATCCGCACTAACCTGCCACTAAAAGAAAATATGGGGAAGTACACAATACGACAGGAAAGATGCTCAACAAATATGGATTAGCAATGAATAAAGCGTAACAACACGAGTACGAATATTCAATTCAAAATGTAAATCTCAAAGTATTTATCAATATAATTTCTCAACAACGCATCAATGGATAACCAGGCCTCACCCCATTCGCATATGCTTTATCAAGCCATAGCCTGGGAATAGGTATTTTGGCGGGTACTCAACATCCATGCCATATTAAAATCTCATGACAACGTGCTCAACAACAATATAGTGATACCACATGAATCAAAATAATTTCAACAATTATTTTCCAGATTTCAATGAATTTAACAATTCAAATATGAGTTCAATTAATAAGAAAACAAAGAGAATGACACTCGCGAGATTTAAGGAGCATATTGTGTAAAACCCCATACCTCAAACCACGATGAGAAACCAATGATCACATCCTCAAGATCAACTCAAAAGATCTAAAAAATCTCCTCCAAGAACCTCCAACAAAATAGCCCCAAGAACACCTCTAATATAAGGTTGGAACTCACAAATCTCAAGGGCCAATGTGTATATTAAAAGAAGAGGAATATAATATATATTTTCAGCCAAAATTCATGCCAAAAGTATGTTAAAAGGGTTGCCGACGACTTCCTTTTATAATGCAAAGAAATGAAGAGTTAGAATCCAAATGAATCCTTTAAATAAGGCAAAGAAATGAAGAGTTGGAAGTCAAAATAAATCTAAGAGTTAAATTTAAAAATCATTTTAAAATCCGTTTTAACTCCGTTTTCAAAACCGTTTGAAATTCTCGCCTTTAAAAATAATATTCAACATATTTGAGCAATAAAATAACTTTATCTAAAACTTTATTTTTCCCCTTTATTTTGAAAATAGCCCAAAAATTATGTGGGTTGTTACACTTCCCCACTAACAATGGAATTGTGCCCTCGAAATTCGCCAAATGCCTAACTCTCAAAATCAGGCCACTACACTAACTCAAAAAATAAATCACGTCTCCCAAAAAAAATTCCTCACATCTAATCTCGAAACCTATCACGAATATCACATAAAATTTGCTATCTCCAAAAATTGCTAACCTCGCAATGAACCCAAAACCCAAGACCTGAGGGTTGCCGTATACCTAAGCTCTGATACCATTTGTAACACTCCGCCCACCCGGGGAGAGAGAATGGAGCGCTAATGCGAGAAAATAAATCCAAATCCACAAGTGACAAGGTATAGAGCATCTAAAAGAATCCCACAATATAAACGAGGCCACTAATCTCAATTCTTCAAATTAAATACCAAATCTCTCGAATTACATACAACAACTAACTCGAAAATAAAATACAAATGTCTAAAGCTCTATACATCAAAATAATACAAATCTTCCAAAAATATTTTTCCCAAATTATCCAAGCTAAAACCAATCTCCATAGCACCCCAAAATCCGCACTAACCTGCCACTAAAAGAAAATATGGGGAAGTACACAATACGACAGGAAAGATGCTCAACAAATATGGATTAGCAATGAATAAAGCGTAACAACACGAGTACGAATATTCAATTCAAAATGTAAATCTCAAAGTATTTATCAATATAATTTCTCAACAACGCATCAATGGATAACCAGGCCTCACCCCATTCGAATATGCTTTATCAAGCCATAGCCCGGGAATAGGTATTTTGGCGGGTACTCAACATCCGTGCCATATTAAAATCTCATGACAACGTGCTCAACAACAATATAGTGATACCACATGAATCAAAATAATTTCAACAATTATTTTCCAGATTTCAATGAATTTAACAATTCAAATATGAGTTCAATTAATAAGAAAACAAAGAGAATGACACTCGCGAGATTTAAGGAGCATATTGTGTAAAACCCCATACCTCAAACCACGATGAGAAACCAATGATCACATCCTCAAGATCAACTCAAAAGATATAAAAAATCTCCTCCAAGAACCTCCAAAAAAATAGCCCCAAGAACACCTCTAATATAAGGTTGGAACTCACAAATCTCAAGGGCCAATGTGTATATAAAAAGAAGAGGAATGTAAAATATATTTTTTGCCAAAATTTATGCCAAAAGTATGTTAAAATGGTTGCCCACGACTTCCTTTTATAATTCAAAGAAATGAAGAGTTGGAATCCAAAAGACTCCTTTAAATAAGGCAAAGAAATGAAGAGTTGGAAGTCAAAACAACTCCAAGAGTTAAAAATATTTAAAAATCATTTTAAAATCCGTTTGAACTCTGTTTTCAAAACCGTTTGAAATTCTCGCCTTTAAAAATAATATTCAACATATTTGGGGAATAAAAATAATTTTATCTAAAACTTTATTTTTCCTCTTTATTTTGAAAATAGCCCAAAAATTATGCGGGTTGTTACAAGAACTATGTTAAAGAAATTGTTAGGGTTCTTGTTATTTTTATGGATTTTGACCCTTTTAATTCGTTATAATTGATGAAAACTCGCATGCCTTATGTAGAATATTAATCATTTGGGGATATAACACTTGTGGTATAATTTGTTAGGAGTTTGGAAATCAAATATGATGATTTGGATGATTTTGGAATAGAATTTTCGTAACTGGTATTTCTGCAGTTTCGCCATAACTGCTTGATCGATCGATCGACCCAAGATCATCGATCGATCGATCGAGCCCCTGCCATCGATCGATTGACCCCTCCTAGAAAACTTTTATTCCCCTTTTTAAATAGTCCATTACAATTTAAATGAATAGTAATCCTTGTGCATTATTGTTATAACATTTTGGAATGTAAAGAAGACCAATAGGACTTTATAAAAATGGAACGTTTAATGTAAGACGAGATTAACATTAATGGAAGTATTTTACACTTAAGGAATAATGGGAATGTGGGTCTAAAGGGTGAAGCCCGTAAGGGAGTTACGTCGTAAAATAAAAGAATACCTACTGAAATTACACTTAGGGAGATAGGATATTATGAGTGATACCAAGTAAGTTTTGAATAATCCCATAAATAAGAATAAAAGAGACGGATCGTTATACGGGATAATCTAGTAATGTGTACTAAGAATAATAATCATAAGTATGGGTCGTGGGTGTACCTAATTTAGAAATGGGAATGGTAGTATGTATATATGTGACTGTGTTTGGGCATCTATTATATACGTGTGAAAATCATGCCTGCACTACTTGCTATCTTTGAGGTTACCGCGTCGAGACAAGCTTATCTCGATGGGACCTTTATGGGGGATATTGACTTGTACCCTAGAACATAGGAATCCTTTGTACAGGCTATCTGATCGATGGTCAGACGGTCCTAAGAGACGTGAGGGTATGTGCTGACCTCTTAGTGACTTGGAACTATGCTTCGCCTCAATTTGTATGTGTTTTGTGTTAATACAGTTCGATAGTGATTCCGAACTAGTATTTCCCTTAGTACGAGTGATACGGGGACTTGATAGCAGAGTATGCTAGCACCATAAATTTATGTGGGGTGCCGATAGTATATATATATATATAATTGAAATTGGAAAACTTTCTACTCTGATTGAAAGTAGTTGAGTAATGAATAAATACTCCAAATTTATAAGTGTTTGAAAAATTTGAGATAATATTGAAAGACTTTATAATAAAATGAGATTTATGTGAAAACTTTGCTTTTAGAAATTAATTATCTTAGCCCCATTAATTGTCGCCATGAAACCTTTAAGAAATTTAAGATAAGATAAATCGTCGGGATAAATAGCGTGGTAGGTGTGCACATTAGAAGAGAGGCGAGAATTTTTCAAGAGAGTTCCTCATACTAATATGATTGTTGTATTAGCCGGTAAGCATTTTAAATACTTGCTAAACTAATTTTTAAACTGTTTTACAATCGGGCTCTGTCCCGTTTCCTTTTATCTCTTCTCTCTTGTACATATATATGTATATTTTACAGGATCCCAACCACAAGGGCGCCATGCATAGGATCCTTTGGAAGGAACGTATTGCAGCTTAGGTTGGAGTTGTAGGCCTCTTGCTTAGACGACCTCATTATTGATTCCACTTCTAGTTCTATTTTATCTAGTTGGGCATGTGTCACCCTTTTTCCTTATTCAGTTGGTTTTATAAGATATTGTGATTCATTTACTCCCAGTATTTATACTTTGGATTGTTACTGTCAGGATGTTTTTCCTTTGAAGTTTTAAAGTTAAAATTAGTTATTTGCATGCTTCAATTGCTTGGAATATCTTTTCCTGTCTAGTTATTGTACAACTCTTAAACTACGAATTATGAAAGGTTTTTATTATTTCATTTAAATTAAATATGGAATTAATGTTTTTAAAAATGGTTTTGACACTTAGCTTAATTATTTAGGATGTTTAATTTGAAAAGTTATTTTGTGACAGTGATGCTAAGAATGAACCAACCGTTCACCTTGGTTATAATTTAATAACGGACTGATCATCCGATATTTAATTAGGTGGGGTGTCACAGGTCGTATAAGAGCATCAGGTTCTAGTGTCCTTTGGGATCTGTACGGCTTATTTACTTTCAACTTAACATTCTTGCTACATAGCCCTAAGTTTTAGGATTGTTGTATTATTGCTTTTACGTTTAAGTCTTCAGCTATTTGTGATTTGATAATAACTGTAGATTAATAAATTCCTTACGTTTCAGATGCCTCCGAGACGGGCACCCAAGGACAGATGTGCCCAGGCTAAGAAGCCAGTAGTTTCGGTTCAAGGAACGATGAACGCAATCGAGGTAGCCGCTATAGTTGATCACGCGGTGAATATCGCATTAGCAGTAGTGCAGCAGGCCCCACCCCAGGTTCAGGCAGTGGCGCCAGTACCAGCACAACTTCCATCTGCATGGGAGCGAGTAAGGAATGCCTTCTACAAGGCGCATCCCCCAGAGTTCGCGGGTAGTTCGGATATCATTGTATCCAGCCAGTGGAAAAAGATATATAGAGGCATTTGCGCATGTACGAGTGCATGGACGTGCAGAAATAGTTGTTGGCTTCCTTCAAGCAAGTGGGGGCCGCTTTGCAGTGGTGGGAATCCACCACCACCTTGGAGGAGAGGGACATTATCACTATTCAGCCATTTGGGGTGTGGTTTGATCGTAAATACTTTCCATCCTCCGTGCAGACTGAGATGAGGCAGAAATTACTGAATCTGAAACAGGAGAATGGGACTGTTGTTGAGTACGAGGAGAAGTTCACTAGACTTCTCACTATAGTGCCAGATGAGGCACCCACTGAGGGGAAGAAGATACTATTGTTTGTGGGAAGGTTGGTCTGGAGGATCCGTCAACACCTCATAGGAAATCTGTCACTGAATACCTGCATGGATGTACTCAATGTTGTTTTATTACACTGCCAGGATCAACGTTTCCATCTATAGGGAAGAAAACGAGCATGAGAGTCTAGCCAACAGGGCAGGACAGGGTGTAATAATACTAGTGGAGCACTGACATCTCAGGGGTAGACTCGTCATAATGAGCAGAGTTCCCATCAGGGGGACCCTGCCAAGAGATTCCGATCAGGTGACTCCAGGCAGGGATTCGGGGGATTTAGGCAGGGCCAACAGGGCCAGTCTAATCAGCAGGGCCAACACCGTCAGTCGTAGGGTCAGCAGCATGGCCATCAGGGCCAACAACGTTTTCAGCAGGGCCAATGGCGGGGTGGTAACGACCAGCAGGGGCGTAATCAACAGGGATAGAGGGGAGGAAATTTCAAGGGCCGATGCTTCGGATGTGGTAAAAATAGCCATAGGTGCCATGATTGTTCAGAGGAAGATAGGTCCCCACAGCAGCAGGGTGCCCATAATCAGCCTCAGAGGACACTTTTTCCAGCCTCCCTCCCAGCACCAGCTCAGGCAATAGCTCTACCAGCCATTCTGGCAGCTCCAGTGCAGCAGGGGCAGTTACAGTACGGACGTGTCTATAACGTCCACCAGGCAGCAGCTCCTCAGGCCCCACCTTTGATTGAGGGTACGTTTCCTATCCATAGTACTATGGGTCGGGTTTGATTTGATACTAGGGCGACACAATTTTTTATAGCTACTCATTTTACGAAGGCCTTAGGGTTATTAGCCACAGCAGAGAGCACTGTGACATGCGTAGACTGACCACTGGGAAATGGGTGGTTAATTTTCTTTGTATGTCGAGGTGTGGGAGTAGAGATTGGTAGCTTAATCTTACCAGTAGACATGTTGATCTTAGATATGCATGAGCATGATGTTATTCTTGGCATGGATTGGCTCGCAGCATATAGTTCCATGATAGATTGTTTCGGTGGGAGTATCGTCTTTGTCATTCCGAGGCAGGAGATGTTTCTAGTGGCGATGCCTCGCCCAGAGGGAGGCTCTTCTGCTCATTTGTATTACATAGAGGAGGATACCTCTAAGGAGGTCGTGATTCCCTTAGACTCGATCCCAGTTGTTTGTGAGTATTCTGATGTTTTTAAGGAGATACGAGGCCTACCCCCCAGTTGAGAGATAAATTTTGTCATAGATTTGTTACCGGATACTCGACCAATAGCACGCGCTCCATGTCGTATGGCTCTGGCAGAAATAAGAGAGTTACGAGATCAGATAGAGCAGCTGTTAGGTCAGGGCTTCATTCGTAGGAGTACCTCTCCTTGGGGTGCTCATATTTTGTTTGTGAAGAAGAGATATGGTTCACTTAGGCTATGCTTGAACTACCAGGAGCTGAACAAGGTCACAATACGGAACAAATATCCGTTGCCTCGAATCGATGATCTGTTCGACCAGCTGAGGGGAGCAACGTTCTTTTCGAAGATAGATTTGAGGTCAAGATACCATCAGCTATGGATTAGGGAGTAGGATGTTTTGAAGACTGCTTTCTTGACGAGATATGGGTCCTATGAGTTCAGAGTGATGCCATTTGTAATCACAAATGCTCCAACTGTATTCATGGACTTGATGAACCGAGTGTTCAGAGAGTTCTTGGATCATTTTGTCATCGTCTTTATAGATGACATCCTGATATATTCACATACCGAGGAAGAGCATGCTGAGCACTTGAAGCAGGTTCTTCAGATGCTATGAGAGCATCAGTTGTATTCTAAGTACGAGAAGTGCGGATTCTGGTTACGGGAAGTGCAGTTCTTGGGACATGTTGTTTCTGAGCTGGGGATAATGGTTGACCCGAATAAAGTGTCATCAGTGAGGGAGTGGGGACAGCCCACAACACCGACGGAAGTGCGTAGTTTCTTAGGGCTAGTCGGGTACTACAGGAGATTCATCTGAGGGTTCTCTAAGATGGAGGGTCCATTGACGAACCTGACCCGCAAGGGGGTACCATATGTTTGGGACGATGCTTGTAAATTGGCTTTCAATGAGCTAAAAGATAAGCTAAATTTGGCACCAGTTCTTGCTTTACCCAAGCCGGGCGTGGAGTATCTGGTTTACACCGACGCCTCCTTACAGGGACACGGGTGAGTACTTCAGCAGGAGAAGAATGCTATAGCTTTTGCCTCTCGCAAGCTTAAGCCACACGAGAGAAATTACCCCACTCACGGCCTAGAGTTAGGAGCGATCATCTTTGCATTGAGGATATGGAGACATTATTTATTGGGGGAGAAATTCTGCTTGTTCACAGACCATAAGTCACTGCAGTACCTGTTCACTCAGTGAGAGCTGAATATGCCTCAGCGCAGGTGGTTAGAATTTGTGAAAGACTATCAGTTCGACATATAGTACCATCTGGGGAAGGCCAACGTAGTTTCTGATGCGTTGAGCCGTAGACCGATAGACGACGTAGCGGACGTTTGGAGGGAAAAGTGGAAAGAGTTGGGTCACCAGGATGCGGTATCCCGTTCCTTCATATCTGTCATGACAGTGACACTCAAAATTGTTATGAGGGTAATACAGGCACAGGCAGCAGACTCATTGTTCCAGGAGAAAATTATACATCTTCTAGCTAACGGTTCTGAGTCCTATTCTGTTGGTTCCGATGGAGGGTTGAGGTTTAATGTAAGGTTGGTGGTACCAAAAGGAGAAGACTTACGTCATGCAATGATGACACAGTCTCACGGGTCCAAATTTGCAGTGCATCGTAGGGGAGATAATATGTATCAGGACATGAGGTGATAATACTAGTGGATTGGGATGAAGAAGGACATTGTTGAGTTCGTGTCCAAGACTGTTTGACCAAGGTGGCTCATTTTCTGCCAGTACGGACAGACTATACCATGGGCCAGTATGCTCAGTTGTTCATTACTAAGATTATTAGACTACATGGGGTGCCCCTAGATATTGTGTCAAATAGAGACAAAATTTTCATGTCGCGCTTCTAGGAGAGCTTTCAGGAGGCCATGGGTACAGAGTAGAGGTTGAGTTCGACTTATCACCCACAGATAGATGGACAAATTGAGCGTACCAATCATATTTTGGAAGATATGCTATGCATGTGTGTCCTTGATTTTGGAGGAGGTTGGGAACCACATCTTCCACTGGTGGAGTTTGCTTATAATAACTCTTATCAGTTCACGATTGGCATGGATCCATTTGAGGCATTGTATGATAGGCCTTGTCGTTCTTCAACTTGTTGGATAGAGGTGGGGGACAACAATTTTCTTGGACCAGAGGTGATTCAGGAAACCTCCGCTAGGATTGAGCTAATCAGGAGTCGCATTCATGTAGCCCAGGATAGGCGGAAAAGCTAAGCCGATGCAAAACGGTTCTTTCAAGAATTTAATGTGGGGGACCAAGTATTACTATGTGTATCTCCTATGAAAGGAGTGATGAGGTTTGGGAAGAAAGGGAAATTGGCCCCTAGGTACTTTGGACCATTTCCCATTATCGAGAGGATTGGACTAGTAGCATACAGATTGGGACTGCCAAAGCACTTACACTGCATTCATGATGTATTTCACATCTCGTCATTACGACGATACCTTCGGGATGATATGGCCAACACCCACATAGCGATTGAGGAGATTGATTTACAGCTCGATAGCTCTTACGAGGAGAGGCCGGTGGCTATTCTAGACCATAGCGAGAGGTGATTGAGGTTGAAAGTAATCCCACATGTATGGGTCCAGTGGGAGCATCATAATGTGGAGGAATCCACTTGGGAGCATGAGGTAGACATGCGTGAGAAGTACCCTGACTTAGTCTTACCAGGTATACCTTATTTTATTTTTCGAATTTCGGGACGAAATTCCATTATTATGGGGGAAGTATGTAATACCCCATATTTTTATGACTTTTAATTTTGGGGATTTATTAGATTTAATTAGAGATATTAATTTAATATTAATTCGGAAAATCATTTAAATACTTAGTAGCATGATGAGAGTTAGTAATTATTCGAATTTTGTTGTAAGTTACTTTATGGGTAAAGTAAGATGTGTAATTGAATTTAGTAAAAATGATCACGTGAATCCAATTTGATAATTTTGGAAATTTATTAGGACGTGCCTGTGTCGTGTCGGGATTAAATTCAAATTATTAGAATAGAATAAATTATAAGTCACCTGTATGGCCATTTTGAGTGCGTCAATGTGCCAGGAAGGGTCGAAATAGTAAAATAATGTACCTGAGGGGTTAGTTTGGGTCTCGGGGCATTTTTAGGCCTAATTAACACCCCAGGAGGGCATTTTAGACATTTCGGATTTTTGAGCATGGAAACCCACGAATTTTCTAAGGTTATATCATATGGTAGGAGTTGTCTTCTAGGGTTAGAATAACCAAAAAACAAAGACAACCATTGGAGAGGAAGAGGAAAACCTTTCCAAGGTCAAGAACTCCACCCTTTGCACTGTCGTCGCCCCCAAATTGTAGATCGCGCAACGAGGATCACAACCACACCAATCTTTTCCACAAATCTGATCCAAGTATCTCCAGTCAAGCATCTATCTTGCTCTATTTTAGTTAATACTTCAATGATATTAGTCTAGGGTTGATTATGACTAGTTTTTGTGAAAGAATGCATATGTTGGAGACTCGAATTCGCATGTTGTAGATGCAAAAGACATATTCTAGAATTCTAATTCTTCTGTAGAAGTTGAACCACGAAATTTCATTGAGTTAGGAGTAGAAAATCTGGGAAAAAATGGGAAGAACTAAGTTAAAGAAATTTTTAGGGTTCTTGTTATTTTTATGGATTTTGATCCTTTTAGTTCGTTATAATTGATGAAAACTCACATGCCTTACGTAGAATATTAATCATTTGGGGATATAACACTTGTGGTATCATTTTTTGGGAGTTTGGAAATCAAATATGATGGTTTGGATGATTATGGAATAGAATTCCTGTAACTGGTATTTCTGCAGTTTCGCCAGAACTGCTTGATCGATTGATCGACTCAAGATCATCGATCGATTGATGGATCGATCGATCGACCCCTGCCATCGATCGATCGACCTCTCCTGGAAAACTCTTATTCCCCTTTTTAAATAGTCCATTACAATTTAAATGAATAGTAATCCTTGGGAATTATTGTTAAAACATTTTGGGATGTAAAGAAGACCAGTAGGACTTTATAAAAATGGAACCTTTAATGTAAGATGAGATTAACATTAATGGAAGTATTTTACACTTAAGGAATAATGGGAATGTGTATCTAAAGAGTGAAGCCCGTAATGGAGTTACGTCGTAAAATAAAATATTACCTACTAAAATTACACTTAGGGAGATAGGATATTATGAGTGATACGAAGTAAGTTTGGAATAATCCCATAAATAAGAATAAAAGAGACGGGTCGTTATACGGGATAATCTAGTAATGTGTACTAAGAATCAATATCATAAGTATGGGTCATGGGTGTACGTAATTTAGAAATGGGAATGGTAGTATGTATATATGTGACTGTGTTTGTGCATCTATTATATACGTGTGAAAATCATGCCCGCGCTACTTACTATCTCCGAGGTTATCGCGCCGGGACAGTCTTATCTCGATGGGACCTTTATGGGGGATATTGACTTGTACCCTAGAACAAAGTAATCCATTATACAGGCTATCTGATCGATAATCAGACGGTCCTAAGAGACGTGAGGGTATGTACTGACCTCTTAGTGACTTGGAACTATGCTTCACCTCAATTTGTATGTGTTTTGTGTTAATACAGTTCGAGAGTGATTCCGAACTAGTATTTCCCTTAGTACGAGTGATACGGGGACTTGATAGCAGAGTATGCTAGCACCATAAATATATGTGGGGTGCCGATAGTGTATATATATATATATATATATATTATGAGAGTGGTTGATATATATATAAAGAATTGAAATTGGAAAAATTTATGTTGTGATTAAAAGTAGTTGAATAATGAATAAATACTCCGAATTTATAAGTGTTTGAAAAATTTGAGATAATATTGAAAGACTTTATAATAAAATGACATTTATGTGAATACTTTGCTTTCAGAAATTAATTAACTTAGCCCCATTAATTGTTGTCGTGAAACCTTATGAGAAATTTATGATAAGCTAAACCGTTGGGATTAATAGCGCGGTAGGTGTGCACATTAGAAGAGAGGCGAGAATTTCTCAAGAGAGTGTCGCATACTAATATGATTGTTGCATTAGCGGGTAAGCATTTTAAATACTTGCTAAACTAATTTTTAAACTGTTTTACAATCGGGCTCTGACCCGTTTCCTTTTATCTCTTCTCTCTTGTATATATATATATATATATATATATATATATACATGTATGTATATATTACAGGTGCTCAACCACAAGGGTGTCATGCATAGGATCCTTTGGAAGGAACGTGCTGCAACTTAGGTGGGAGTTGCAGGGCTCTTGCTTAGAAGACCTCATTATTGATTCCACTTCTAGTTCTATTTTATCCAGTTTGGCATGTGTCGCCCTTTTTCCTTATTCAGTTTGTTTTATCAGAGATTGTGATTCGTTTAATCTCAATATTTATACTTTGAATTGTTATTGTCAGGATGATTTTCCTTTGAAGTTTTAAAGTTTAAATTAGTTATTTGTATGCTTAAATTGCTTTGATTATCTATTCCAGTCTAGTTATTGTATGACTCTTAAACTTTGAATTATGAAAGGTTTTTATTATTGCATTTAAATTAAATATGGAATTAAGTTTTTTAAAATGGTTTTGACACTTAACTTAATTATTTAGGGTGTTTAATTTGAAAAGTTATTTTGCGACAGTGATGCTAAGAATGAACCAACCATTCACCTTGGTTGTAATTTAATAAAGGACTGATCACCCGGTATTTAACTAGGTGGGGTGTCAAAATTTTCAAGTTGTAACTCAGTTAGACAATGTATTTATCATTCAATCAACAAGTTTGAATATAAAGGAATTATAATGATAGTTGGATTGTATCGGTCGATTCATATAAAATTTCATATTTTAGATGTGTGGATATTGAAGCTTTTATTTATTAGCATATTTGTATGGTGTGAGATTTTCTGTATCCAATTGTACTCTTATTTTATGCCACATGCTAAATATGTTATTAATTGTTGGCTCTCGTAAATTAGGCATTTAGGATTGATAAACCTAAATTTGGAATTTATTGGGTGTCACATTCTGTTTATGGAAACAAGAAATAAATAAACAACGAATTTCAAATCAATTATGCATGAAAAATAAACTCACAATGACTGAGGATGTTGTTAACTAAGTTGACTAACAATAAAGGCTAGCGTTTGACATTATAGCATCAAGATAGAATCGTCCAATAATGGTGATTCGTGATGTTGACGTTAGCCTTAAAAATTACAATGATCTTCTTCATCTTCTAAATGTACATACGACTTTGAAATGGCCAGTTGAGAATTTGGATGAAATTATGCTTCATCATGAATCTAGGTATAAGTAATGTACCTCGGGGATTCTTTATTTTCATAGAAGAAATCAACAACGATTTTGAAGTCACTTTCTCAAATAATTAAAGAAATATGAATGAACTTTGCACTTCATTTCTAGCTATTGCGGGTTGGAATTATTGTTTGCTTTTAGTTGAGCGCTTTCCATGCTTGGCACTTTCCTGACTAGTCAATACATTCCTTCATAAAGACTAGATTGAATGGGTCATAAATTTTTTCTTTTATTCCATCAAGATAGGGAAGTAAGGTTTTGAAGTCCCCCTTAATCCCCATGTGGGGGTAAGGGAAGGGGGTAAATGTAGTATTGGATAAAGATGCTTTAATTACTCATAATATTACTCTGAAACGAATCTCCTTTTCGAGGCCATAAATGTATGGGAAACATATAGTCTCAAAATTAATCTGATAATTATTACTTCTAAAAAATATTCCTCTATTAGTTGCACTCCAAATAAAAAGAATCAAGCGAACTAAATCTAAAAATTGTATGTTATACTCTATTTTAGACCTACACTTATGAATGCAAAAGTTTGTATAAACAAGAAGAAATCGCTAGGTGTCCAAAAAATTCAAACTCATATTTTTATTTATAGATTGGAAAATATGTTTGGAAGACTCAAAATTCGAAAGAGATGCCTTTTAGATCTTTTGTGACACTTCAGCAAGCATTCCCATTGCATATTTTAGGAACACGTCAATTCACGTTACGATTTGAGACACTTTGAATTCGCTTCAACTTTCTTACAAGACTGATTAAATGATAGAAATTAGCCCGCGATTTTAGGCCAGAACTTTTATCACAAATTTTGCACAAAAAGGAATATCTTTCACCATTACACCAAAAGGCCAAAAAAATCTCACTTTTTTTCAAGATCCTTATCGCGTTCCATGACCATGGAAAAAATATCACGATTTAAGTCACAATTATGGATCATGACAAAGTTTTGTTATCATTGCCTTATCATAATCATTGGCAGTGGCATTTTTTGTCAAAACCTTGTCACCGTCACTCACCGTGACAAATATGTTTCCCAAAATCATGTCTTTTTTTATCCCTTTTTAAATAAAAATTATACGAATCTCCCTGCTTTCCCCTTCATAATATTGCAGCCGACTCTCTTTTTCCTATATAGGTAAAAAAAAGGATTCTCTCTCCAAGGTAATATATATATATATATATATATATATATAGGGAGAGGTTCACAAGTGGACGAAAAGAATGGATTTTTTAATGGACTTAATAAAAAAGACTAATAAGTCTCGGTTATTGGGTGCCGCTGGCGCGGACCCATTACACCAATGAATTAAAATTAGTGGGTTATTAGTCTTTTTTGTTAAGTCCATTAAAAAGTCCATTCTTTTGGTCCACTTGTGATCCTTCTCCTATATATATATATATATATATATATATATATACCATTTTATTACAGATGCAGTGTGTGTGTGTGCATGAAGTAGTTTAACATAATTACATGTTTAGATTAGGGCTTTTAAATTTGTCTTAAACATGTTTGACGGATTATTAATGTTTAACTTATTAGGTTTTTTATTGTAAGCATAGTGACCATTAGGATTTGATTGTAACCATTTGGTGTGTATGTGTGTATATATATATATATATATATATATTATCAATGTGTGAATTTGTGAAATAAAATCATTAGAAGACAATCCCTATCAATTAAAAAATGTGAATATGAATGGATAAGATCTGACATTAATTATCTCAAAATCATAATATTTTAACAAAAACACATATCACTTATTTTTCAAGTCCATGACTCTTTCATTCTTTGTTTTGAGATTAGACAAAAACTTATAGGAGTGCAACATTTCTTAATGATGACATTTGCTTGAATCTATTTTGTTGAGCATTCATCTTGAGTCTTGATAATTATATATTTGTAGTTGTTTCATTAAACTTTATTTTAAAAGTACGATTATAATTTATATTAAATATGCATTTATTAGGTTGCTTTTGTTAGGTTGTCGTTGTGAATAATTTAATTAATGATTTAACTACCCCATTTGTTTCACATGATAGGTAACGATTCCTAAAAGATGTGATGAAGTATCCTTTATAGAAAGAATGGATAGGTGAGATAAATAGGTTGGGGATGTGTATTGTATAAGTGCTAACGAGTTTGTGAAATTCGCAAAGAGGTCTATCAATAGTGCAGAGTTAGATGTCCTTGCAAACTTTGTAGAAATGGTAAATTATTTGAGTGAAAAATAGTTGAATTACATTTGCTATGTCCAACGATTATCGAGGTTGGTTTTTTCATAAGGAAATACATTGTTCCTTTGTACTCAAACAACCTCCGAAACAAACTTCAAGTTAGGAAGAAGTGGAACTAAAGGAGGATACCATAGATCATAATATGTTAGATGACCTAATACATGATTGTTACATAGTTCTTGCGTTCCAAGACAATGAGGATAAAGATATTCCTTATGATACAAAACCAATGGAATTTGTGGAGGAGGTTGTAGTGATCATAACTATGTGGACTTAATGATGACCACCTAACTTCGAAAGATAAATTGACACAACCATTACAAATATCTAGCAACATCGTATGCCACGGTTGGTTTGCATAGTTTTATTCATGGCTTGTCCAACAATAGTGTGACTGGATTTAGAAGTGGGTGAAGGATTTGATCAAAAAATAGAACACACTATCCAATAACTATCTCAATATGAATTAAAGTTTCAAAATACTATGGATAGTGAAGGCAGTGACTTGGAACTCTAGAGTAGAAGTAGGGGATAATCTCTTGCATCATCGAATATATTCAATTGTTTGGAAGATCATAAATTCTAATTACATAGACTTCACCAATGAAAAATGTAATGTTTATTTGGAAATATCAATATATGAGTTCAATCCATTTGGTAACCTAAGCACTAATAAAAGTCTAATGTCAATGATTTTAGCGAACATTAATCTCCATCCTTCATTGTGCATGAGACCAAAATTTTTGATGTCATCTGTGCTGATACCTGGGAAAAAGGCACCAAGTAATAACATTCATAGAAGAAGTGAATGACTTATAAGTAACGGTCGTGAAAGTATTTAACCCAGCAAACAGGAAGAGTTCACCTGAAAAGTTATGTTCATCGGGAAAGTCCATGATTTTCCACCATATGGGAATTTATCGGATTATAATGTTCACGGTTACTTTGGTTTTCCTATTCGTCGAGAGGAAACGGGATCTTAATTTATCAAGGACAATAACAAGATTATTTATCATTCTCATAGGATATTATTATCTGGCGATCACAAGGTCAAGCTTAATAAAGTCCTAACTTTTTGTCGGGTGGTGTCGAACATAAGACACTCAAAGAAATTTACACGTTCTGAAATTAAGAGGAGAGATTCCACATGCGCACATAACTTGTGGGAGAAAATCATATATTCAAAAAGTTCAAGAATAAAATAGTCATGTTAGTAATGTTGACGACAAAAAGGAAGGCATGGTTTTGCAGGTAAATTTTATTTACTTGTTGTATTGGAAGGGTAACCTCATGCGCCATGTACTATATATCTTGCATGCTGAGAAGAAGATCATTTTAAGTCTTCTAAATAGATGCCTAAGTGTAACTAATTTATAAGATGTGGAAAAGTTATGGCGTGATCTTAGAAGGTTGAAAGTTAAGCCACAATTATGGTTAAAAAAATATAGTAATGGGAGGAATATAATGCCCCCCAAGGCATATAGTTTAATGAGTGAATAACTATAAAGTCCCCTTAATTTTTTTTTATCAAATTTGCAGGATATTATGAACTATACCACACGTGATCTACAAAAGTGTAACCCTAATGATTATCATATGATCATCTAACTTGTCCCTTTAAGCATTATTTCTCTAAGCATAAGGATTTACGGAGGGCAATTATAAAAATAAGACTTTGATTCACACTACTATGTGCAAAACAGTTAACATCAAGCACATCTTTACTAAAAAAATAACTATGGCTGAAATAAATTGTGTATTGGAGAAGTACTCCCCCCTAATTCTTTCACATCATTATTCACTTGGTGCATTTATACGATCAAACACTTTTTTTTCGCCCCGTAAGATATCCATGGATGTTACCATTTAAAATGTATAATTGTTGATTACTTTGATACATGGGTTGATGAGATTCAATTACTTTAATATATAGGTTGACAAAAGCTTTTAAAGAGTATGTTAAGAGTACGAGTTACATTGAAGGATCTATTGCAAAAGAATGCATTACTGTAGGGACGTCGGTGCTCATTAGGGAATATATGTTCAACCCTAGAATTATAAGTTATAATTCAAACCACGAGAAAAGAGGGGGGTTTAGTCATGAGCAAACGAGCTATTCTAATAAGTTTGTAATATTAGAAAGTGTCTCATTATATATTTAAAACCCATGAAGATGTCTTAGAATGGAGAGACTAAGATCATGTTGTAATTTTACTTCATGTTGTTATCTAATATACTTGACCACATTGTTGATAAATTTACTAATTCAACATAAGATAAACACAACAACAACCAAAAGACAGTTTCATATTTAGACTCTAAATTTAGACTTTGAGTGTCACGTGAGGTAATTATTACATATAATGTCCATTACAAAATGATAAATGATCTCACGCTTTATAAAATATTCACTTGACTTATGTAATCTATGATATTATTTATTAAAGATAGGTCATGCCACATCCAGGCTTGATCTTCTCGCTAATGGATGCAATTTCATGGCACAAGAGTTTTAAAAGTATCGACTGAATCGTTTTGTATTATCATCGAGCTTGCATGAGAAAAATATGACTAGGATACAAAAAATGGAATTTCAATGAAGTCTCGTACATTTTTCAAGGAGGGTATTAAAGAAAAAAATCTTATTGAATCATCAATGACTTACGATGGTGTTATTCAAATCATTTTAGAATTAAACTATATAAATGTGAAGGTTTACTTTGGTTGGGTAAGAGTTATGGACAAGAATTCCTGCAAGGCTGAATTGGCTACAAATATGATAATGGTAGACTTGTCCAAGATGTATAGCAAAGAAAATATGAATAATGAACAATTTATTCATGCATCTAAAAATATCAAGCAAGTGTTCTACTCAGACTATATCAATAAAGAACCCTTGTCAGTCATCTTTCACGTGCCAAAACGTCTAACAACTAGCATGGATGACCTGAAATCTCCTACCTACTCTAAATCTATTTTGGATGACAAACCGGACTTACGATTATTTTTATATTCTTTAGATGATTAGATTTACTTTGGTTGTTAAATTTAATACGGGTTTACTTTGGTATTTTTGTTGGGTGGACGGTAAGGATGTGATGCTTGTTGTGAGTAGATATACTTGGGTTCTTAATATAATATGGATTTAATTTGGTGGTTTTTCTTAGGTTGTTAAGTGAAACATGGATTTTAATTAGTAATTTGAAGTTTTCGAAATCTAATTTGCATTGTTATATTCTAATGTTGAAAATTCTAAGGTTTAAGTTTAAAAATAGTTCGTTAGAGGGTGAAAACATAATTTAAAAACAAAACAACTCAAATAGGGGCAAGAACACACCACAGAGACCAAAAAAACTTTTAAACACAACATGTGAAGTCATATAATTCACTTGTTAAGAATTAGGAAAAAACATAAGATTCTACGGTTTAAACTTAAGTATAGAACATTAGACGATGAAAACATAATTTCACAACCAAACTTCCTGAGAACGAACACGTCACACGGGACCAAACTAACTCGTAGAAACAACCAGTGTGTTCATGTGACTCGCATGTTCAGACTTGGGTTAAAACTTGAAAATTATAAGGTTTAAGCTTGAACATAGGGCGTTAGAAAGTGAAAACCTAATTTAATGTGAAATAACCCGAAAAGAGGCATGAACATGTCCCACACAATAAACTAAATTTTAGAAATAACTCATGCAGTCATGTGAGTCACGGGTTAAGACTTGGGTCAGAACTCAAAAATTCAAAGGTTTATGCTAAAAACTAGGTCATTAAAGTGTGAAAAAGAAAATTAAACGTTAAACGGACCAAAAATAGGCACCAGCATGTCACGCATGACCAAACTAACGTATAGAAATAATCCATGCACTTATGCAACTCATGGGTTGATACTTGGGTCAAAACATGAAAATTCTAAGGTTTAAGCTTCAAAACATGGTGTTGTAAGGTGATATTGTAATTTAATGTTGGAACTCTCCGAATATTGGCACATAGACATCACACGGAACCAAAGTAATTTATAGAAACAAACCATGTAGTCATGTAACTCATGGGTTGAGACTTGGGTCAACACTTAAAAATTCTAAGGTTTAATTTT
Organism: Sambucus nigra; assembly: GCA_949130495.1. Taxonomy (NCBI): domain Eukaryota; kingdom Viridiplantae; phylum Streptophyta; class Magnoliopsida; order Dipsacales; family Adoxaceae; genus Sambucus; species Sambucus nigra. Next base: position 615,239,404 of record OX422207.1, read on the forward strand.
GAAAATAAGGCATTCGAGAGTGAAAGAATAATTTAACAACCTAACTTCCTGAAAAGAGGCACGACATGTCACATCGATGATTTCATTGTTAAATTAATTTTTTACCTCTAACATCTTATTTCAAACTTAAGCCTTATAATTTTCAAATTTTGATCCAAGTCTCAACCTTTGTTCGTTAATATACGTTGAAAACGTCGTGTAATACTGATTTATATTTAAATTTCGCAAGTTTTCAAGTAACCCTTATTTAATTAGAGTCTACTTTTAAATCAAATAAATTCAGCCCCTAAACATCCATCTACGGTGCGTGTGTCAACCCATAAACAAATAAAGTATGCGAAACAAGTTTAAGGAAAAATTCCTGCAGGGCAAAACCTTTTATTTCACTATAATAAGTAAATTGCAACTTACACGGATTACAATGAAATACAGTGACACACGAATACCCGCAGGCGTCGGTCGGTGTCATCAGCAATGAATCCACACGCAGCGAACCCACATGAACCTCAGTCCAATCAACAAAGGAAGAACCGCAGCACTCCTCAATGACACGCAGCCATAAAACTTTGTAGAGACTCCCTCAGCAATGGCACGCATCCCTCAGTTGCAAATATCTCTCCACAAAGGTTTGAACAGACTAAAAAGTTGTGTTCTTGGGTTACCAAAAAGATTCACAAAGGTTTGGCAATTGTGTGAATCAAAACATGAGTCTTGGGACTAAAAAATATGAAGACTAGAGGTATTTGGACTCTCAAAAACGTTTTCTAAAGTCTTGCAAAACAACTCTCCCGAAGTTGGTATTTATAGGAAAAAACATGAAGAGTCCCACGTTCTTAAAACTCTAAATTTCTATCCAGCGTACAAAAAAAATAGCATTCTTTAAAGAATTTTCTCCATCTTCAAAAAGTCATAACTCCTTCACCGTAGCTCGGATTGAGGTGCCATTTTTTCCAGTATCTTCGTTGCGGCGAGATATTCAACTTTCCAGTTGAACAGACCTCCTAACTATGGTTGTAAAATTATGAAAATGCCCTTGAACACTCCTATCGTGCCTTTTTTCACTGTTTTGACTTCCCTTGCGTACCACTTGCATTAAGTCCCTAAAATCGTGGACCGTGAAGTCGTTGAGGCAGATGTGGGACATATTAATGGAGATGTTGAATGCTTGATTCCCGAAATTCGGATTGAGGCCGTCGAGTGACATCTTGAGGTGACGTGCCAAATGTAGCGGCGTACGACATACACAAATGAAACATGTTGGACATGAGAAAAATGTCCTTACAAATCTCCCCCTATGTCTATGCCGGTACATATATAAAAAATCCGAATTATCAAATACGAAATTGCCTATACAAATCTACCCTCCCATGAACCCAAAACTGGAAAAGGTACAAATGAATAGTCTTCATCATTTGTTCTTCAAATCTTCAGGAATCTCAAATATTTTCTCATCAGGGTGTGCAATTCAGAGATCATCAATGTAGTACCTATACACATGAGATAAAGAAAAAAATACCAAGTGACGTATCGAGTTTGAAATGAGATAAACATAGATACCAATATATGATAAGCATACGTCAAATCTCAAAACTCCCCCATAAAATGATAATTCTTTCTCCCCCTTTTTATGATGTCCCCAAATAGACAAATAAGAAGAATGAATCAAACAAGCAAAATCGGGGTGTCACGGTATACAAAAAATACACAAACTATTTTTGATTTTTTTCAATTTTATTTTTATACAAAAAATAGATACCATTTTGAAAAAAAATGTAAAACATGATACAAAAATCACACAATGGATTTAAACTCAAACAACCAAGTCATGGAAACAGAATGAATGGGTGTGAACACAATCGATAGGTAAATCAACTCAATCAATCATATGTGCACGATGCATATGTGTACCCCTAACGAATGAGCATCAAACGTATCCTTAGGTGTAAAAGATTGTTGAATTTAAATGACATCGTCTTATGAAAATCAACAAATCAAAGTCAAATGATTTCCACACCAATAACGTCCAAAACTATAAAGCGCATTTTCAAGCATTTCAAGGACGTGCAAACCCGTTTTAAATTCTCCAACCAAACTCCCTCATATATATATATTCTTTTAGAGGTAATCTAAATTCTCAAACTTTGGAGAATTGGTGCAAAAACCTAAATGGTCCATAATTTGCATGAATTTCTTTTTATTGCCTTTCAATTTTTTCGGGCTCTTTTAAACCTCTTTGGACCCCGGATAATAAAATTCCTCCATTTTTTAGGTCCTTTTTAACGGTGGCTTTTGCGCAAAGGATAGATATGTACCTTTCGCAGCCCCTCCCCGTTTTTAAACAAAGCACACAATCTCACAAAACGGTTTTTATATGCACAGTTTCCTTATCAAAAATATATCGCGCTTGGTTCGTTTTAAGGACAGGATTGAAGTGAAAACACCCAACCAACATGTGATAAGACAAGCACAATAATCAAAAAAATTTGTGCATGTGTGCAATAAAGGAAATTATGAGTCAAACATGTAGGAAGTAACACTTAAATGCATTTTAATGACTCCAAACATTATAAAGCACATGGATGAATTGACCTATTGTATCAAAACACTATCAAATAGTCACATGAAAATAATGGAATGAAGTTGTGACTCGGTCATCCAAAGTGTTCATCCATAAACGGTGCAAACAAAATACAAAAATCTTTTTGGATTTTCTCAAAATTTTATCAAAATAAAATCTTTTTGTATTTTTCAAAATATTTCCAAAAATAAAAAAATCTATACGAAAACTACATGTCACAACGCTAGCAAACATATATCAAAAAGCATAACTAGCGTATGACACACATGCGAACACAGTCATCTATATGATATGGCAAGAGAAGAATCATGTGCAAGCAAACGAGAATCAACTTGTCTAAAATCTAGTGTATCCAAAAGTGATTTCCTAACCCAAATTGATGTGAAACAATGTGTGGGGGATTTGGGAACCACAGGAACACTAGACATAAATTTCCTAGGACATTTTCCAAGATCAAAACAAAAACGCCTAAGGTGACCTTTCCGACCACAATATGAACATGTGTAAACGGGTGGAACGGAACCTATGGGCTGACCTTTTCTAACATCCTGAAAATTGGTTGACCCTCTAAAACAAATAATGGCTTTGGCTTTAGCATTAGAAGCATGAGAACAAGATGAGCCATTACAATCACTATCAAACCTACTTGAGTCTGTCAAATCATTTTTTAATTTCAAAATTTTTTACTCAAGCAAAGAATTAGACTCTTCCAAATTAAGGGACGCCTTTTTCAAGTTTTCAATAATTTCTAAAAGGGTATCCCTCTCCCCCTCAATTAAAGCAAACTTTTTCCTAAGAGTCTCTTCACGTGCCACAAATTCATTGATTAAATTTTTTTTTCATCTTTGGCACAAACACAAACCGTTGAATTTTTAAGGTCCTCCAATTCTTTTTCTAAAAATAGGACCCTTTCATCACTCTCCTTCTTGGACAATTTTAAAGAAACAAAGTCATGGTCCAAGGAAACAACTTTTTCACGATAAAAATCTCTTTGATTTTGAACCGTTTGCAAAAGATCCATCGCGGATTTAAAACGAGAATTTTCTTTTTCCAAAACTTTAATTCTTTTGCAAAGTTTCAAATTCAGACTTTTTAAATTTTCAGCATGGTCGTGAACTTTTTCAAAAATAGGTTCCTCATTAAACGGACTTTCCATTGAAAAAATTGCGATTTTTCACAAAATTGTTTTTAAAAAAAAATCAATATCACACAAATTTTGCGGAAAATAGGAATACGCGATAAATTAGCGTAACCCGCTCTGATACCAATTTGACGACGTGAGAAGTCAAATTGTATAAAAAAAAAAAAATCCTTGAAAAATCAAGATCACGCGATAAATTAGCGTAACCCGCTCTGATACCAATTTGAAAACGTCGTGTAATACTGATTTATATTTAAATTTCGCAAGTTTTCAAGTAACCCTTATTTAATTAGAGTCTACTTTTAAATCAAATAAATTCAGCCCATAAACAGCCATCTACGGTGCGTGTGTCAACCCATAAACAAATAAAGTATGCGAAACAAGTTTAAGGAAAAATCCCTACAGGGCAAAACCTTTTATTTCACTATAATAAGTAAATTGCAACTTACACGGATTACAATGAAATACAGTGACACACGAATACCCGCAGGCATCGGTCGGTGTCGTCAGCAATGAATCCACACGCAACGAACCCACATGAACCTCAGTCCAATCAACAAAGGAAGAACCGCAGCACTCCTCAATGACACGCAGCCATAAAACTTTGTAGAGACTCCCTCAGCAATGGCACGCAGCCCTCGGTTGCAAAGATCTCTCCACAAAGGTTTGAACAGACTAAAAAGTTGTGTTCTTGGGTTACCAAAAAAGATTCACAAAGGTTTGGCAATTGAGTGAATCAAAACATGAGTCTTGGGACTCAAAAATATGAAGACTAGAGGTATTTGGACTCTCAAAAACGTTTTCTAAAGTCTTGCAAAACAACTCTCCCGAAGTTGGTATTTATAGGAAAAAAGATGAAGAGTCCCACGTTCTTAAAACTCTAAATTCTATCCAGCGTACAAAAAAAAACAGCATTCTTTAAGGAATTTTCTCCATCTTCAAAAAGTCATAACTCCTTCACCGTAGCTCGGATTGAGGTGCCGTTTTTTCCAGTATCTTCGTTGCGGCGAGATATTAAACTTTCCAGTTGACCATACCTCCTAACTATGGATGTAAAATTATGAAAATGCCCTTTGAACACTCCTATCGAGCCTTTTTTCACTGTTTTGACTTCCCTTGCGTACCACTTGCATTAAGTCCCTAAAATCGTGGACCGTGAAGTCGTTGAGGAAGATGTGGGACATATTAATGGAGATGTTGAATGCTTGATTCCCGGAATTCGGATTGAGGCCGTCGAGTGACATCTTGAGGTGACATGCCAAATGTAGCGGCGTACGACATACACAAATGAAACATGTTGGACATGAGAAAAATGTCCTTACATACGTTTTAACCCTACATATGACATGTGTTATATTCAACGTTATTCAAAGAAATATGTTTTGTGTTATTTAATTTCTAATATCACAAATGAGGTTTTCCATCTTACTTGTGTTATATTTATGTCAATGAATCTTATTTTTTGACAAATATGTCTACTTGAGTTGCTAGTGTCCATTGTACCTCGGGTGAGAGCATTGAAGATGTAACTTCTTTAAATAAAACACCCATTGTTTTTAGCGCGGTTGGGTTCTTTATTAAAAAAATACAGCATTTATGATTATGCCGACATAGCTGATGAAATGCATGATTGGACTTGGGTATGAGAATTGGAAGAGTGTGCCAAAATAATTAAATTAGAAATATGGGGAGCGCTTTGGGTATAAAATCTCATTATTTATGTAAAATATATAATATCTTGATTTTAAATGGGTCAATTATTAAATAGTCCCTACTATAAATATATATTTTTTTAAAAAGGACACATATTTGTAGTTTAACCCATTTAGTCCCTCAAGCACTCAATATCATCTTATTTTTAGAGGTCCGCGCCAGCGACACTCCCTCTCCAAAATATGTGGCAACGGACTTTTTGAGGCAAAATAAAAAAGTTTGGAGTAAATGGGTATTAAAAAATGTCCGATGGACTATTTGGTATATGTCCCATTTTAAATTTAAGGATATGTTTGTTCAATGTTGATATACCAAACTTCTTGCTATATTTTTTCAGGACATAAGCAATTTGACTTATCCCATGAACAAAGAAAATGTTTTAAAAGGAGAAATGATGCATGCCTCGAAGCACCACCTTGAGGCGAGGCATTGGAAAAAAATCCTTGAGACATACATATCTTTGTGGGTTTGGTGAGGCGCATGCATCTGATGGCCAAGGATTATGCTTTAGTGAAGTTTGCCTTAAGGCGCAAAAAGCGTATACCTCACGGTTGTCTCTTAGTTTTTTGTTCAGAGGGAGGAAAATATAAAAAAAAAAGTAAATTTTATTTCCTAAGTATGAAAGTTGGTAAATAACATTTACGAACACAGTAAAGAAAAGGTACAAAAACTCTATACAAAGAGAGATCCCAAACTGGAGTCATCGAAGGAAGGGAAAACTGAATGGTCAATGCTAAACCCTCACTCAACATCACATATCGCAACCCTATGTTCAAATCGAAGACTTTATTCTAATGTTTTACTTCATTATTTCTACAAATTTTACTATATGTATTTGATTTTATACGATATTATTAGATAGTGTTGTTTTTGTTGATTTTGTTATATATAAGTTCAATCATATATGCAAGTGTTAAATAATGTTATATTTTTATGATTTTTTTATTGTTAGTTTTATCCTAAAATATATATTTATTTAGATATTGTATAAATATTTTGTGATAATACATTTATCTGTTTAGAAACTAATTATATGAATATGAGATATATATTAAAATTTATAATGTGTGTGTGTGTGTGTGTATGTTACTAACGCATAAAAAATGTGTCATTATAGAAAATTACAATGACATGATGATATTATGATGTTATTATATACCTTACGCGGTAGCATTGACTTTAGCCTATTTTTTAAAATGATAGATACGATACATATATTATGATTTAGTTATTATTTTTTAAAATATATTTTTAGTGACATTTATAGTAAAAAATCGAGGCTTACCCCTCACCTCAACCCAATCTATCACCTTTTAAAAAATTGAACAAAAAGACAAAGTTGTGTCCATTATAAGAGAGGAACAGAAAATATGGAAGAAAAATCTATGTGACTGCTATTTCAGGAAGGAAAAGAGTCAATAATGGTCCGGAAACACAATGTCGAGAGAAAGGAGCAAGTGACTATTGCCTATTGGAACAAATTCTGAATAAGAATAATATAATACCCAGTTGCACACTGGAGAGCAACTGATGACTAATAGGGCCAAGAAAGTTAATGTCCATTATTCTTGCCAAAAATCTTATGCCAAAGTAGAGCATGGAATTGTATGTTATGTGGGTTAAATTCTTTAAAATTTTATATAATGAATGCATAAGCCCATAATGATTGTAATATGTGTAATAGGGAGGGAGTGTCCCGGGGGTAAGGTGCATAGGCTCAATTACCATGTACAGGTTCGCATCAAGCATGGCGTTATTTATAAGCATGCAGTCGCTAGGACTCTAGTGGGTGTTAATTTAAATTACGTGTTGATTTAATAATGTTCATTATTAAAGATAATGACATATTATATACTATTTTGGGACAGATTAAATGTGGTGCATAACAACCAAAGTGATGCTGATAAGGCATATTTTAGTACGAATGCATTGAGTCAAGTTTTGGTCCAGATAGAAAAAGTCGTATTCGGGGTGTTAGCTCACGCGTGCCCAAGTCAAAGTTAATGGTCTTAGTTAGCAAGTATAGTATGGTATCCTCATTTTCCAAACGTCTCGATAAAGATCAATCATAAATAAATTCAAAGATTGATAATCTACAATAATCATTAAATTTTATGTTTGAGTACATAAAATGCGTAGTGGGGGAGGAGATGGAAGTAGTAGGAGCAAAGATAAGGGGAAGGGAAGGGGAAGATGAAGGGAAAGGATAAGGGAAAGGAAAAGGTTGGTAATGAGATAGTTACACCATCTCCCTCCTCGATGGTTGATTCATCATCAACCTTTTATATTTATTATACTCTGAGCCCTACTCTTCCGATGACATTTGACAACGAGTCAAGGGTCTATCTCCTAGGCGTACGTGTAGGGGGTAAGATCGTAATGTGGATCAAACATTTGAGTTCAGGTCCAAGGACTATTGTGCATAATCATTGTCTGGAGCATTACGAGTTCTGGGATAGTGTCATTTTGATCTATGAGGGGAAAGAGGAGGAAGTACTTTGGCTGAACAAACAAGGGTGTTTTCGGCATATCAACGACATATTTAGTTCATATGTCGTTTGGCCGATGAATCTCCTCGAGAAGATTTAATTCTTGTATTTTTATAAGTAATGGTAAAAAAAATTATGAATGTAAATGTATTTGATTTAAATATTGAATTTGATTATATTGTTTGTGGTGGTTCTTATTTTTATTATTTTTTATCATTGATATTATTATTGTGGTTATGATTAAAAATGCAATTGTTGGGCAGATTTATTTGACAGGTAATGAAGAAGGTTATTCAGCTGGGCAGTAACTATTTCCTAAAAAAAATTATCCCATTTTTGTCACAGTCATAGATGACAAGCTATTTTGATCATTTTCATGGTCAGTGATAGTGATAAGGACGTGATAATATGTCTTGTGCTTTGTCATCAGCCATAACTGTGACAAAGGCTATGACATTGGTCAAGACTTTTCATGGTCCATGACCGTGATAAAACTGGACAACCTTTAATCCATGTCACAATTCATGACCGTGATATATCCCTTGGTCACCCTAAATTTATGACATATTTTAAAGAACAAAAAAAAAATTGACAAGAAGGGGTTGTCACGATCATGGACCATGACATATTATGTTGTCACCCCCAGTCGTGTCATGGTCATGGATCGTGACAAATCTTATTTATTAGGATCAATTATGGTGATAATGCTCCAGATGCACAACACAACTCCGACCTATAGACAAGGGTTGGGCTAAATGGACGACATGTGTGGGTTTTGGTCCAAACCCTAAACCATGTTTCATGTACATCCTCTCTTTTTCAAAGACTTGGAATAAACCAAGGGGCTCCAAGCCCATATGAATTATTTGGGTTAGATATAACACTCACATTTGGGTATACTTTTTGTATAGGACAAATTATTTCCACCATCACTTAACTAAATTTCACCACTTTAAGTGGGTCACGTACTAATTTCTCATTTAATCCTTAATGGTTTTAAGCTAGTGAACAAACTACGTTCATCTCCTCGTGAAGAAGAACACATTTTAATGCAAATCCATCCCAACGAATGAGTGGGTCTCATTTTTATTTGGACTAAGGTTGACCATAACTTATTTGCCAACAATATTTAATTTAAGAAAAAAATATGAAAATAACCCTAAAGTTTGAGGAGAATTTGACTTCTACCCCATACTTGCAAAAGTTTTAGATCTAACTAAGGTACATTTAATGATGCCATTTTAACCATCCTCCAGTCTTTGGGAGGAACTAACGCAGAGACACATGACTAGTGTTTAATTGATATCCCTTGGTTATATAAATCGAGGACTAATAGAGTCTTAGAATCGACTCACTAAATATACCTAAGGGTTAAGTTTACATATTTTGAAAGGATGGGGTATAAATCAAATTCTCCATAATTTTGGAGTTAAATTTGTATTTTTTAATAGTTTAAATTATTTTTGTTTTTGTTCACACAATCCAACATGAGGCATGTAATAAGTCAATACATTAGTTATTGTTATATTAACATGGACCAATGGTATTATGACACTTGTCATCAGAAGAAGATTATCTCACCACTTTAATGTAGTCAACTCAATATTATTATAAGAGTGCATAAAATCTTAGTGGATTAACTTATTTAATTAAACACCTTAAAACACACAAATCCAAATTTATGTTATTATCCTAAGACATGCGTCTAAGCGATAAGACAGATAAATAAAATATACAATCACACGACAACTTAGGAAAAATCCCTTTTTAGGGAAAACCCTTTAATATTAGCACTTTAAAAATTTATAAGGTAGTTGACTTACAATACTACTTGATACAACCACAAGTATAATGCGTAGTCTTCCGAGAATATCTAAAGAATACCACTCCTTCTTGAGCAGTCCACAGGTGGTAGTCCACCCTTGGTATCGACTGATCAACCTTCATCCTCCAGTCTTCAGCTGTGATCCCTCTGTGTTCACAAGGTTAGTAGTATATATCTCTATCCACAAGTATAACTCAACTAAGGTTCAGAAAGATTCACAAAAATATATTTCAGCATGTGTATGTAAATCAAAAGATATTTTGTAAACAAAAATGTTAAAAACGTTTGGAACAGATATGCATAAATTGTTTTGGAAAAAGTCCCCCAAAATTTGGAGATGAAACAAATATTTATAGGTTGCGCATAAAATTCGAGGTGGTGGATCATTCGAATGAAATTGAAGCTCGTTTGATCCAGCTTCTAATTAGCTTCAAAGAAATTCAAACAGAATGCCCTTGTTGGATGTTTATTCAATATAAGATCTAATGACCCTTTTAACGAAAAGCTATCTTCATTCGAACGAGATAGAATTCTCGTTTGAATGAGGTTAAAAAAATTATTTATAAATTAAAAATCCAACCTCGGTTTAGATTAAAATATACATCCCAAATAAATCTTATTAGCAGTTTTGAACACTAATTGTTTTATACCTTAGTGGGATGTGGGGAAGTCTTCAATCTTGGAGTCGATTTGTCGTGACGTTATGTGATGATTTGTAATAAGATACGCCAAATGTTCCATAGAGCAAATAAATCGAATAATAAGACTAAGACAAACTATTTTCCCTTATAAATATCCCTCTTTGTCTATTCAGGTACAAAACTATACAAACCTAACGAAATCGAAATTAAATAAAATATCCCTACAAATGAAAACAAAATCTAATACCCTTACCAATCCTAGAAATGAAATATCATAATACTCTGTCTTTATTCTCTTATTATGCTTCCTGATCTTCTCATAAATACCCAAGGGAACTTACACACATGAAGTAAAGAGTATACCCCGTGATGCATCGAGTTTGAAATTGAAACTAAAGCTCATAAAGTAATAAATCAATCTCCCCCATAAATAAAACTCAACATCAAATAAAATTTCCCCCTTAATTTGTTCTCCCCCTTTTGTCCAAAATAAACAAAGGAGTAAAAAATAATCATTAAATCAAAGTATCACGTATAAAAGAAGGTACCATCACAAAATACATAAATAATGCACACGCAATGATAATCTCAAAGGCTTACATTCACCAACTATTTTTGAATTTTTTCACGATTTTTCAAGTATAAAATTTTACAAATACAACACACCATAAATTAGCACAAAACTACCCGAGTCATGGAAATGGAATGTAAGGGTGTGAACATATTCCATAGGTTAATCAACGTAAACAAAAATAACACATGTGTATGAAAAATTGAGATACCACTAACGAATGATCTCAAAGTCTACCCTAGGTGTAAAATATTATGAACTCATATGAAATTAACTTAACCCGATCAACAAATCAAGACCATAAGTGAATTTCACACCAACAATGGCAAAAACTATGTGATGGTTTTTCGAGATTTTTATATTTTTTGCAAACCCATTGATTTTCATCTTAACTCCATCAAAATCTCACATATAGCAATAATACTCTCAATTATTTTGAAGAAATTAATTCTCATTTGTAGCAAATCATCAATGCTCAAATAAAATGGCTTCGCACTTCTGCTTATATGTGTTTTTAATCTATTTAGGCTATTTTCATTACAAATGGAGGATTTTAATGCAAAGGCTTTGTTTTTCGTAGCCCCTTTCCATTGCTTAATATTTAATAATAAAAAAATTAGAAAAAATATTTAAATCAGGGCAATGTTTCTTACATGCACGACTTTTTATCATGTTTTTCTCATTTGGTTCATCTTTAATTAAAATTAAGATGAAAACACTATGATCAACATGTGACAGGTAAGTACAATACTTAAATAAGATAATGCTCATGTTCAATAAAGGAGATAAGGAATAAAACATGTAGCAAGTTATCATCAATTCACATCTAATTAACTTTACACATTATAAAGCACATATATGATATGATGTCACGTCTCAAAACACTACAAAACGGTTATGTGGATATGGAAGGAATGGGTGACATGGACATCTTCAATGTTCATCCATATAATGTGTAACAAATAAAAATATCTCTTTGTTGTATTCAAAAGAAAATCTTTTTTTCCTTTTTCAACTTTTTCCTGAAAACCGAAAATCTTTTTGTATTTTTCAATTTTTTTCAAAAATGCAAAACTCTTTTTAGATTTTTCAAAAAAATGTATTAAAATGAAAAATATATATACACAATGTGTAGACAACCCATTATGTTACCCCCTAATTCTCCTAAGGTCCCCAATACCTCCCTTCGTCACTACAAACCCAGGTCATGTCTCCAGTACTGACCTAGAAGCCATCGGGCACACACAGACTCCGTTTAACCAAAAAATCAAACTCTTCATCTCGACTGAGGCTGAATGAATCTTCTAAGGGCACTGAAACCCCTTTCCAATGATCTGCTCTGTGCACGATTCTAACTTACCATGCGGACGAACAATTCGTTTGACTCCAAGAGGTTACCGAATGCTTCCAGGACCCGATTGACCAAAGTCAACTCCCCAAGATGGGTCAAAATCTTTGGAATGTCTAAGTACATCTCCTAACCTTTCCAACGGTCCATCCCGTGCACAATTCGGACTTACCATGCGGTCGAACGATCCGTTTGCGTCCGAACAATTCCCCGTCCAATGGACCGACAAAGGCTTTCGAGCCATATTTGACCCAAAGTCAACTCCCGAACCCGGGAGCGGTCCAAAGGACTTTCAAAGGTCTCTGTATTACCTTTCCAACGGTCTTCACCGTGCATGATTCTGACCAACGGTTTTCCCTCGCCAGCCAATTTTCTGAAAAGGCCTAAAACACACTGCCAAACGGCAGGTTCCAGACCCTGCCTATCGGCAGGTGCTAATAGGCAGGACTAGGTCTATGTTGATCAGAAATGACCTGGGCCTATAAAAGGGGAGCCCAGATTTGATACAAATCGCCCACAGCAAATCCCAAAAACCTCTCTCGAAGATAACGCGATTTCAACACCCAAATCCCTTTTTAACTTCAACTTTTCATCATCCTTTTCATCAAACTTGGTAAATTAGCCACTCTCCATCATCATCCAAATGCAAGGGATGCTCTGCAACATTCATAATCAAGCTCAAGATCTTTAATCAGGTCCAACTTTCTCAACCTTCTCTTCAAATTCTCTTAAATTCGCAATAACTTGTTTTATTACTTAGCACTTTTATTATCTCATCTCACACATCCTAATATACTTTTTATTTAGTATTATTGCGCATCTCTTATTTTCATATAAATAAAAACCCCAATAAATAAGAAATAGAGGGTTTGTACATAAATTCCAAATAGGGATTCTCATACTTTTCTCACACTTTTCCCACAACTAAAACACTTTTTTCTACACACACACACGCACACACACTCTCACAAATAAGAGATCCCGCATTTGGATTTATGGGATAAACCTCACCCCTCGTTTTGTATGCGAACTACGTGTACTTTGATGCCTTTATAGGTTACGTAGGCGTCTTGGGGTAAAACCCGAGACTCGAGTACTTTTTCTCACTTTTCTCTCATTTTCTATCTTTTCTAAATCCAATTTTCTTATATTCTATATACTTGGTCTTAGTGACGTATTACTCCGTATAAATTATCGTTCCATTATAACGATCAATGGAGGGGTAATCGCGTAAATCTTATTTTTCTAATATTATTTTTATACCTTCCTACGGATGACTCGCTTTATCTCTTCCATGATATAAGTCGAGGATTCCTATCTCCACTATATATATACACATGCACACATATCACGAAGAAAAATAAAGAAAAATAGCAAATATCCATGAGAGACCGAAAGGGCGGAATGGGTGCCTAACACCTTCCCATTCCGTAACTTAGCCTCCAAACCCTTCTCGAATCATTTTGGTTTCTCATGCACCAGTATGTCTTTGGATGCCATCCTTCGGGATGGATTCCCCTTTTTCTTTTGTCTATTTTGAGTAAAATAGACTGGAGACTCTGAATCTCTCTACATTTTTACACCTCATCTCAATTGACGCCGGTCGAAGCGCTCCTGAGAGGGATGCGCGGGACCCGAGGATCCTTTTCCTCGCGCGCCTGCCCGTAGGCGAGGAGCAGGGATGGCCACACAATGATAGTATAATCTAGAAATAGGTATGTTATATATGAAAATGAAAAGCACCCTATCCTAGAAACAAGGATCAACCTCAATCATTAGGCCCGGAGGAGTTCTCTAAAGCACATGACATCCTATTAAATACCTAAATAAAATTTTGTCAAGTCTTGACCAAATACTCTACTAGCTCTCGAACAATCTCAAAATAAGTGATTTGCAAGAGCATGCGGAGTAACATGTGTGGGAATGCATGCGGGAACCCGCATGGGAACTCGTGTGAGAGAATACTAGGGAACATACCCATAAGACACTCTCCCAAGCTCAAAATATTACTCTCTAAGGTGACCTCTTTGTTTGCAATGTGAACAAACATACACGGGCATGGATCCAACATACACTTCACACCATGTGCACCTAGGTTCACATATATTCACATGTTGAATGCATCACCCATCCATACTTGGTGTACCTTTGGTACTTGTACTTTGCTCCCTGTTTGGCATAATCATGAAAGGCATTCTCATCATAAGATACTAATAAGATAATCATGCATGATTCACATGACATCACCAAAGAGCATTGTTATTGACCAAATTTTACCCAGTAACTGGAGGGTAACTTCGTGATGGGCGCTGGTCCGGTAGGTCGCAGTTAGCCTAAGCGATATGACTCTTACCTTCCATTGGCCAAGTACCTTCGACGTATATCGAAGGATTCCCTCGAATCATACCATTTGACCGAATTCATGATGGGAGTTATATCGTAGGGAATTCATTAACGTACACCGAGTATATCGAATTCTCTCTCACACGTACCATCCCCACGAGGTAATAGTGAGGTAATTCACCTACTCTCAAGTATATGAAATGGCTTGTCCACAAGTACCGATTGCCCGCAAGAGCAAGACGTATATCGTGGAAGTCACGCCAATGGGGGGAACCCATGACGATTCACCCAACCAACTGCATACCCGCATATAGGTGTCAAACCTAGGACACTCACTTTAGATTGACGGTTTCGACCCGAAACTCTGCCGAAATTCCGAGTCGGCATGCCGCCCAAATTTTTGTGTATTTTTAAAACGGGACCCTGTCCATGAGCCTGGTTATAAGTCCAACTGTAGATTTGCATATATTAAAAACCCCCTTTTCCAGGCTCGGATCCCGTTCAACATTGCAATTAGGAGAATTAAATACAAGTGATAACATAATAATCATAATAATCATGCTGAGTTCCGTCTCCAAAAACATTTATCCCTTCTTTATCAAAAATCCAAAAATAGTTTCTTCCCTTTTTCTCAACAATAAATTCCATTCTACGCATTCTCAGATCAATCGCAAGCCCTTGGTCTGGCTCCCTAATGGCTTCGATCTTCAATCAAATCACCCCGGAGTTTTATCCGTTCCTCTACTAATTCTTACGAGTCCGAAATCCATCCACTTTCCATGGAGAATACAGATCAAGTACTAATTATACAGCCAGATCAGATGGAAGTCCTAGCTCAGCTCATGTCCAAGATTGACAACCTCCAAGCTGAGGTCCGAGAGATGCAACAAAACCAGATACATATTCCTCAAGAGCCCGAGGCCCTATTCCCTCGTGCTATAGGTCCACCCGAGCCTATTTGGGTTCCTGAAGAATATCAGCACGCTCCACGTGCCCCTCTTATCAATGGGCCATCGCATGCCCATCTTCCGATGCTAGACATTGCCCAGCCTGTGGCTAACTTGCCTATGGTCGTTGATCAAAAAGAGGAAGAGTTGAATAAAGTCAAAGAGAATCTCAAGATGATCACCAAGAAGTTTTACCAAGTCAGAATCTCTGGGAATTACACGGACTACACCCACATGTCCCCTTATCTTAAAGCGAGGTTACCCGAGAAGTTCAAGATTCCAAATATCGAGATGTTTGGAGGGAGTGGACCCCCGATTGTTCACCTTCGCAGTTATCATCATTCCATGACTCTACTAGGGGCTTCTGAAGAAGTGATGGCCCAATTGCTTCAGAAAACTTTAAAGGATAGTGCCCTCCGATGGTTTTTGTCTCTCGAGGAATCCAGAATTCGTAGCTGGAAGGATGTAGCCCAAGAATTCATGTTGAAGTACAAATATAACGAAGAGCTTGAGGTCACCCGTCGTGATTTAAAGCTGCTCAAATAGAACCCTGGGGAATCAGTCAGTTATTTCATAACCTGGTGGAGGGAACAAGCAGCTACCATGGCTAATCGGCCATCTGAGGAAGAACAGGTCAACATAGTGAAGAAGAACTTCTTGCCCCATATTCGAGAGACGATGGGAGGACAATATTATCCCCACTTTTGAGCTCTCAGTGAAGCAGGAGTAGAAATCGAAGAGAGCCTTGTTAAAACAGAGGTTGAACCAAAGAAGGTGTTCGGACAGTTCACCCATAGAAAGTATGACAAGCTTGCCAGTGCTCAGTCTCAACCATCAACAACATCTCTCAACCAACCACATTATGGGCACCAGAAAGTTATCCCGTCCCCATCCGAAGGGAATATACTGAGCTCCATGCTCCCCTCTCTAAAGTTTACCAAGCCTTGTTAAGTCGAAAACTCATCAAACCCTTGGATCCCCGCCCATTTCCAAATCCACTCCCAAGAAACTTCAAGACCGATGCTCATTGTGCCTTTCACCAAACTGCTAGCCATACCACTGACCAATGCTTTCAACTCCGAAACATAATCCAAGCTCTCATTGACTGGGGTACCATCGCCCCACCAGCCAAATACTACTCGTAACCCACTCCTAAGTCATACCGATGCCATCTTCTTATAAGAAAACTCATATTTCGATCCCTCAGCTCAAATCACACCCTTATACTCTCCTAAACCTCTTTAAAGTTGCCCATATTTCCTCTGACACCCTACTAGCATCGCTGATCAGGAACTTTCACTCCTTACCATAGCATGCATCACTGTCCGTACCCATTCTGAAAATGGAAGTATGGAATTGTTAGAGGTGTTAAACCAACTCCTAGAGTTCGAGCTGAAATTGCCCTCACCGATGGTCACCGATTGCCAATGGTTCAGTACATTATTCTTGGAAGAATGAAAATGGGCCCGGGATTCAAAAAAGTGAGTGGTACCAACCGATGAAGTCAACCTAGATGATGTTGTCCAGATTATGGCAGAATTATTCGGGCAAAACAACAGCATTTATATTATCACTAGTTTACTTAACATTTTAAAGCTACAAGGTCGCTTGGTCCCTTCAACCATACATATCCCCACAAAATGGGAAGACCTGTATGAGGAAGACGTTGAAGTTGTGGAATGCATTAACATTACATGTAAAGAAAAAATTGTTTCCACCAGATGGGGGGAATATTCGAAGATTCGAATGAAGAACAAGGTTCATGAAGAACTGGCTCAGTAGCCTACATATGTGGGATGATATCATTTGAAGAACTCCTCGGAGAAATAAACAGGGTGACAGAATAACCTGAGATTGATGAGGAAACGGGATTCATGTTCTTCCCTTCTTCAGTAAATCACATGACCAGATCAGGGAGACATTACTAGGTTCCAAGCTCACTACCATCAAATGATAAGGGGAAGGGCGTTGAAAACCTTCCTATGCCAGAGATGACCATCGAGGAAAGTAAGATCCTCAATCAACCAAAGAAAATTGAATATAACATCACTCTATGGGGCTTTTCATGTCTTCCCAACTGCACATAAATGCTTTAATCAAGGTGCTCACTGGACCCACAGTCCCTCCTTCTACCACACCAGAAGAAGTGGTAAATATGGTCGGATCCTTGATTTCTACCCGAATGCTATCATTTTCTGAAGAAGAAATCCCCAGAATTGGTCTGAATCACAATCATGCACTCAACATCTCCGTTGAAATTATGGGGAAGGTCATGCCACTCTCTCTTGGTTATAACGGATCTGCCTTGAATGTCTGCCCACTGAGAACCTTCAAGTGTTTAGGCCTGAAAGAAATCGACCTCGTTCCAACCTCTGCCGTTGTATGTGCCTAAGATAATAATCATCGAGAGGTGATAGTATCCATAAAACTTGTAATAGGGGTTGGCCCTATAAATCCTGTCGTTGAATTCCATGTCATAGACATCCCATCTTGTTTCAACCTGTTGCTCGGACAACCCTAGCTCCACAGTATCAAGGGTGTGTCTTTCGCACTCCATCAGAAATTGAAGTTCTTCGCCTATGGGCGAGTCATCACCATTTTGGGAAACGCTAAAAATGTCGAGCGTGCAAGCACCAGCAGTCCAATCTTTGAGATACAACACGGGTCAAATGATATGCACCTATCAGGATTCTGAGTTGAGCCACTCCTACTCTCGGTAGGGGATGATTTCAAAGAAAGGGTTTGTCCAGAATATGACCCTCATGGAAATGTCAATGTGATTCATATGTTCAGAAACATGCACTTCATGCCCGGACTGGGGCTAAGTCAAAGGCAGCAAGGGATACTTGAGCCCATCGAACTGAAGAAATCTTTTCCTCCTTGTGGCTCGGTGTATTAACCATCAGAATAAGAGCTCAGAATGATCCACCAGTCTCGACCAAAGAGAAGATTAGACTGCATCCAAACTATCCCAGGAGACTCCTTGAATGGACGATTCATCAAAGAAGGCGAAGACTTACCCTTTTGCAATTTTCTTGAACTATGGTTTGACCACACAAACAAGAAGATGAAGCCTGGAATGGAGATCTTTTCCCAAGATAGCTACCCATGGGTCGAAAGTTTCCTGTACTGAGTACAACCACTCATCAAAGATACCGAAGGGACTGAGGAAAATGATTCGGAAGATTCCTTCAACTTAGAGACACTAGGGCTAACACTCTGCATGGTTCATTCAGGCACTATATCAATAGATCCATCCTACTTGATTGAAGCTGATGATACACCCCTCCTCAACTAGCATGTTGTGTCAGTTCTACATCTTGAAATCTCCCCTAACCCCAATGTTTACCCTATTTCTTCTGCTATTGTCTATCCTTGTTCAAATGTAATCAAGACCTTTTTTGACGAGGTTCTCAATGTTGTTTTTCCTATCAATGAAATAAATGAATATTTTGAGTATCTTATTGTGCCTTACATTTACTGCTTGGATTCTAGTCAAACTTTTGATGATGATGATTTTGTAAATGAACAATTCTTAACTGATCTAAATAAGGTTAATAATAAACAACATAACCGAATTCAAGTTAATAAAGAAGAGACTGTTGTTATTAATCTCGGTTCTAGTAGCCAATTGTGCGAGATTAGGATAGGGGCCACCCTTGACGAGCATGAGCGTGCACAACTCGAAGAATTGATAAGGGAATTCGTGGATGTCTTCGCATGGTCCTATGACGATATGCCAGACATTGATCCTGAAATAGCTCAGCACGAGATCCCCACTCTCCCAGATTATAAGTTGGTTAAATAAAAATTGAGAATGCTCTGCACCGAAAGGTCACTCAAGGTCAAAGACGAGGTGGTCAAACAGTTAAGAGTGGGCTTCATTCGTGTGATCGAATATCCCACATAGCTATCCAACATAGTACCTGTGCCGAAATCAGGAGGGAAAGTTCGAAGGTGTTTGGACTACCGAGATTTAAACAAAGCTTCTCCAAAGGATGATTATCCGTTACCCAATATCGATATGATCATGGAAAACATAGCCAGTCATGCTCTCAAGTCATTTATCGACGAGTTTGTTAGATATAATCAAATCAAGATGCACCCAGACCATCAAGAAAAAACTGCATTCATCACCCCATGATGAACCTTTTGCTACACTGTTATGGCATTTTGTCTCAAGAATGCTGGGGCTACCTACCAAAGGGCTGCCACAACCATCCTACATAATGTGATTCACAAAGAAGTCGAGGTTTATGTGGATGATATGATTATCACTTCCAAAACTAGATAAGGTTATATTCCCTCTCTCCGGAAGTTTTTCGAATGACTGCGACGGTATCAGATGAGACTCAATCCACAGAAATGTGTCTTTGGCGTTACAAAGGGAAAACTCTTGGGATTCATAGTCAGTGAGAAGTGGATGGAAGCAGATCCTATAAAGCTTAAGGCCATACTTGAGATGCCACCACCCCGAACAGAGAAAGAAGTCTAAGGTTTTCTTAGGAAATTACAACATATTAGCCGGTTCATCATCCAGCTAATCTCCATCTATGAACCGATCTTCAAGCTCCTCTAAAAGGATTCAACCAAGGTTGGGAATGAGGCCTGCCAAGAAGCTTTTGACCGAATCAAACAATATCTGACCCAACCTCTAGTGCTCATGCCACCACAGCCTGGTCTCCCTTTGCTCTTATACCTAACCATAACCGACACTGCTGCTAGGGCTTTGCTAGCCCAATACCTTGAGGACTCCTGCAAGGAAAGAGCCATCTATTAAACTAGTCGCAAATTGGATGGGTACGAGGTCAACTACACTGCTTTGGAAAAGGCGTGTGTCGCACTTGTCTGGGTGACCCAAAAGTTGCGACACTACCTGCTCGCCTTCCCCATCAAACTTGTATCCCGAATGGATCCCAATAAATACCTTCTTGAGAAACCCGCCTTATCCAATCAAATGGCCCGATGGTTGATGCTCCTAACCAAGTTCGATATCGTGTACGTTACGCAAAAAGCCATTAAAGGAAGAGCCAACTATGACTACCTCGTTGATTACCCCATAGAAGAAGCAGATGTCTGGATCTCCGAATTCCCAAATGAGAATATCCTCTGCACCACCCAAGACCACCTTCGATGGAAAATGTTATTTGACGGTGCTACCAACAAAAAGGGATATAGCGTTGGGATACTCCTGATCGGCCCCGATGACTCCCACACTCCCATCGCCATTATTGGATTTCCCCTGCACCAACACCATGGTGGAATACGAGGCATGCACAATAGGCCTCAATATTTCTCTCAAGAAAGGTATTCAATACCTTGATGTCCATGGGGATTCTGTGCTCATCATCGGTCAAGTGCTCAGAAAGTGGTAGGTCAAGGACGAAAAGCTCCAACCCATCCATGCCCACTTAGAAGAGTTAGCCTCCCGATTCCAAGATATCACCTTCCATTACCTACCGCGAGCAAAAAATTACCTAGCCAATGCTCTAGCTACCTTTGCCTCCATGGTCGACATGCCCGAAGGAATAACAATGACACCCTTCCTAGTTCAAAAGCAAGACAAACCAACCCATTGCTACCATATAGAGTTTGTCTCCACAGAAGATCCCAAACTAGCCGATTGTTGGTACTATGATATTTGGTGCCTCCTAAAACATGATAGGTATCCCGAGGGTTCCAACAAGAAAGACCGAACGACCCACCAAAGACTGGACACCCAGTACATCATCTGTCATAAAGCTCCACTAAAGAGGAACTTCGATGGAACTCATTTGCACTATATCGCAGGGACTGAGATTGAGAAAATAATGCAGAAGATCCATAGTAAGGAATGGGGGCCCCATATGAACGGTCAAATGATTGACAAGAAGATCATCCTACAGGGTTACTACTGGACCACCATGGCCCAAGATTACATCGCCTATGTCGGAGATGCCTCAAACGCCAACAGTTCTCCAATCTTCAACACCTGCCTCCGCGAGAATTATAAAACATGATCTGTCCCTGGCCGTTCTCCACCTGGGGTGTCGACATCATAGGGAAAGTTACACAAAAGGTTTCAAACGGACATGAGTTCATCCTAGTTTCCATTGATTACTTCACCAAGTGGGTTGAAGCTGAGTCATAATCAGTACTGAATGCCAAGAACATGGCCAAATTCCTCAAGAAAAATATCATTTTCCGATATGGGGTCCCGCACGAGTTAGTGTCAGATAACGGGTTGCACTTCGAAGAAGAAGTCATAGAAGTAGTCAACGAGTATGGGATTCAGAGACACAAATCTTCTCCCTACCGACCTCAAACCAATGGTGCAGTTGAGGCCACCAACAAGAAACTAAAAGCCATTATTAGCAAAATGACCGAAAGCTATAGGGATTGGGCCGACCAGATCCCGTACGCCCTCTGGGGCTATCGAACCTCAATTCGAACCTCTAATGGGGCTACACCTTACTCTTTGGTCTACGGTATGGAAGCATTCCTACCTGTGGAGCTGGAAGTACCCTCGCTACGCGTCATGCTCGAAAGCAAAGTTAGTGAAGAAGACTAGTGCCAAAGCCTTCTCAAGGAGATGACCCTCCTAGATGAAAGGAGATTTAAAGATCTTTACCACATACATGGGTACCATCGTCGAATAGCGCGATCATTCAACAAGAGAATCAAGGACCGCGGTGTCCGGGAAGGGGATTTATCCCTCAAGTAGATAATAGAACCCATCGGGGACCTTAGAGGGAAATCCAAGCCCGATTGGATCGACCCCTACATTGTCAAAAACATCCTATCCGGTGGTGCCTCCATGCTCACTGATCTAGATGGGGAAGATATGGCTCGTCCAATCAACCTGGACCATCTCAAGAAATTCTACCCCTAGCCCGAAATCTCGACGCGCTACGACTCTTCTCATCTCCCTTCTATTCTTAAAAAAAATTCTCTTCATTTCCCTCTACCCAGAACTACGTGGGCCTGATCCTCTACAAAAAAAAACATTTTTCAAGAAAAACAAAAAAAATTAAAAAACCCCAGAGGTACATAGGCAGCTCATACATCTTACAGGAGCACAACCCTCTTTTTTTCACAAAATGCTATTCTTTTCTTATCTCTGAGAACGGAAGTTCATTCTAACATATACTTGAACAAAAGGATTATATATGCCTTAGTGATCAGTATAGATAATTCAAAATTACAAAATTCATCGAAAGGCACAGCTGGATGATCAGAAACTTGCTTATTTCATTAATAAGAAATTACAGAACGGATTACATAAGAAATGGAACGGATAACTCCCTTCCCCCTAGTGCCATAAAAAGCCAAATAATATCCCCACATCTATTCCCTATTACATAAATAAACTCTCCAAGAGTCTTACCCACAGCTACCAGAGGGGCCTGCACCCTCATCATCTACATCTTGGGGTTCCCAAACTTCCCCTGCCTAAATAGAATGTTGTAAACACTCCATGGATCGATGAGCCCGAACCATCTTCGAAAATACCACAACGCCCCCTTCCATGGTGTTAAATGAAACAAACCACCTTTGTCCAGTCTCCACAACCAACATCTTGATGACTACTTTCCTCCACAACCACCTCATATAATCTTTAGGGACATGCCAAACTTTCTCGACAGACTGAGAGGGATGGGTCGACGGACGCCGATTTTCCCATAAGGATCTAAGCAACAGACGCAGGCGCTCAGTCAAATATTCTACCGAAAAGAAATTCGAAGTTCGTGGTGGCCCGACCTGTGCCCAGCCAAATTGGCGCAGAAGCCACCAAATAAAAAGAGGTTTTCCTGAGACCAACCAGACGCACATACAAGTATTCCCCTAGCTCCAGAACAGGTTGCAACTGCCCCCACCAAGGCACTAACCAACATAGATTTCGATCCCCATGCTCCACAAACCAATTCTCCCATCTCGCAATATCCAGGCCAACGCGGATGAAATAACGCGAAAAGAAGTTGGGCACAACCGACAAAGGATACTCTAGAGGGACCACCAAGTGAAGTCTTTCAGACAACCACATGAACAGCATCACGGGGCTACCCCTCAGAAAGTCAGAACGACCTTCTCTCCAGGCATCTAGACCATTCAGTGTCTCCGCCAGTATCACCAACACAGGATTGTAACGGTATGACATCCACGAAGTAATGGCTGCAAGTTGCGGGTCCACCAGCAGTTCCCCAGACACCAGTAGTAATTTTGAAACCAGGCCCAGAGCAACGGCTCCAGCATAGCCAGCATCACCCACTTCCCACAAATACATGGACGGCAGCACCGCCAGGAGGGAGATCATTCCTCCAGCAACTAGTGATCTGGCCGTAGAAGGTGAAATATGAAGACGCCAGGCTAACAAATCCCTGGGAGAACGAGAAAATTTAGGCAAAGCTGCAGCAACATTGGGATTTATCCCCAACATGGAAGAAAATTCCTTGTAGGTAGGACAAACTTCGTCCAACCCAAAGAGGAATACATGGTCTTCGGGGTACCAAAATTATGTTCCACTAAATAGGCCGATTGCGGCACAAGGAGACTCGATGCATGTTAAAAGAATCATAGTCAATATTATAAGAGCACATTGCCTCCAAGGCTTCGAGGTAGTTATCAAACTCAATGCTACCACGGAGAGCCATCTTGCAAGACTAAGAGATAATGGGAAAGTAGGTAAGATTGCAAAGGTGTGATGAAAACACTCCACTCTTACTCCTTTTTATACTTGAGAACCCTCACAAGAGACATAATCCCTGCAAAAATCGGAGGGAATCCTACCCCACAAAACACAAAAGGCTGAAGAGGGTACCATTAAAAGCTTTGAAACTATGGGACTAGACGAACTGCTGATAGGCAATACAGGGTGCTTGCCGATCGGCAACCCCCCATTTTTACAAATTTCCCTTTTTTCCTCTTTTGTCAAATCAAAAAACTCTATAAAAATAAATTGACATTCTCAATAGAATTTCAAAATCCCTTTTCCTCCTTATAAAATTTCCCATTTTAAATAAAAAATTTCCTTCAAAAATTCCAAAAATACTCATTTTTACGGTCTCAACTGCAAAGTAAAAAGCGCATGTTCATGCATTCATTCATCATTAATAAAAGATCATAAAAAAATTCCATTGCATTGCATCTATCTATTTTCTGTGTTACATAATTTTTACAGGAAATAAAAAGAAAAAGCAAAAACAACGGGACTCGGCCCGAACCCACATTCTCTCTCCCTCTCTCTCACTAAGAGCTTCCACCCCTGCGACGTGCTCTCTTTCCTCTATGGCGAGATGACGCACCACCACTACCCGAGCCAGAGACCTCTCCAGATGAAGTAGATGGCACCAAGCAAGAAGGAACAGGAACCGCATCCCGAATATGGGCAGTCGCTGAGGATATCCAGTCTCTTATGTCTCTTAGCCAAGTGGTCGACACTCAGACTTGCTCCAAGGAAAAGAAAAATTAGTATCAAAGAAAAAATGACCAAAATAGAAAAGAAAGAAAGAGAAGAAGAGAAAGGTATACTACAGGTAGAAGGACCTCCTCTGTCAAACCCAACTCCTCCTGATCCATCACATATGGACGATGCAGTATAGGCACCATCCCTCCATCAGCCCGTTGAATGTTGTATGAAGGGGTATACAACCGCACAGAAGGAACCTCTGAGGTCGCAGCCACAGCAGATGTGGACGGACCGCCGCTATTGTGGGAAGATCCCACCGTACGACTCGAACCCGCATGAGGGAAAGGCAGGGCATCATATACGTTGGGCGCCATCAACCAGCTCATCACAAAATCCATATAGTCATACGGCGCAGCCGTATCAGTGTACAATAAATAGGAATCTTCGATCATCACCGTAATCCTCGCATCCTCCGACAGTAGTCGCTCCTACCTCATAGACGTAGGAGGCTGCGCAAGTGGTACCACCACCTCCTCCTCAGCAATTTGGTGAACCACCCTCTCCCCGAGATACGAGGAATGGCCGAACTCATGCGCCAGCAAATGCCTTATCTACGCGTTCACCCCGGTCGTCCCCACATCCTGAATGGCTATCCCCCGGGGATAAAAGGTCACCTGAAAATATCCAAGCAGGCATAAATCAATACAAGATCATAAGGTGCAAAACCAAGACAGAAAATGGAAAGAGTCTTGCCCTACCACTGGTTTGGTCATTCAAGACCTGACGCACCGCCTCTAGGGATAGATATCCCTTCGACTGCTGATTGGCCTTATCCCATCGATACCATCGGTAGAAGTCCCCAACAGTGTCATTCTTCAGAGCAATCAATGGGGTATTGCACCCAATCACCTCATAGAACCACGTCTGAATTCATAAACAAAAAGAGACGCATAAGGAAAATGCAAACGCAGGAAAGGAAAATGCGAATGCATGGAAGGAAAATGCGAATGCATGCAAGGAAGATACGAATGCGTGAAAAGAAATGCGCAAAATGAAAAATACCTCAAGATGGTACGTGGATCCCGTAAAGGTCTACCGGCAGCACCGGCTGAATGCATCCAGAGAAGAGTAAAGGATCTCCAAAGTCAAACTCCCCCAATCAGAGAAAGGGATGTTCGAAAACATCCTCAAGTACGGTAAGAACCACAAATGGACGACGTCTGCGCTCGACGCCACCATGAAACCTCCCTAAACCAGCAAAAAAAATAACCGGGCCATGTTCCTCACTTACAGCCCGTCCTCTACATAAATCACTCTTCCCAACAGAACATCCTTCAGCAGGGACAGCCGGATAGAGTCCCCAGAGACTATCCTCCCTACATCCCCAAGTGCTGCCCGCACTTCCTATGGTCTAACCCGCAAAGAGCGATCCACCTCTATCTGCTCTCCATCACAATCCAGCCCCAACAGCTACTGCACATCTATAGGAGTCACAGTCATCTCCTCGAAGCCGAAATGGAAGGTGTGGGTAGTATCCCACCACCTCTCTCCCAAAGTGCACAGGACCACTGTCGAACGAGGCGTCTCATCCAGCGCAAATGCCAACCTCCCAAAACACATTGATGATACCACCCAACGCACCACAAGTGGGAGATTCTCCCAGACATCCCTGAGCCCCATCGTCCCACGGTCGCCCATGTTCTTCAAAGAAATATCGGACAGGCAAAAAGGGAAAAAATCTCATCAGAAGTCAAGAAAGAAAGAAAATTCTGAAAAATAAAGGAATGCCAAAGGTTAGGTCACTTACATAACCACCATGATTCACTTTCGAAGAGCGATGATGCAAAGACTCCCGCAACAAAGTTTTCTCATCAACAATAGGCTCAAACGCATCAAAGGAGTTCTCACTCCCCAAAGCAAGAGGTACCCTGGCCCTCAACTCCACACTCTCCCGATCATCAACGGTCAACCACTCCCTGTGGACTGCGGTGATCACAAAAGCGGCCATGTCTTGAAGATCGGAATGCTATAACGATTTGTAGAGGAATCATAGAAAGAAAGAAAGCAAAGAAGATGTGAAAAAATGAAGGGATTCGCCCCCTTTTTATAGCATGCCAAACGCCATGCCGATCGGCACTGACCCCAGTTATATTGATTAGCACTGAATCCTTACCTTCTCGAGTCAGTCCAAAAGCCTGTGCCACTACCGAATGGCACCCCTCATACCATGCCGATTGTCACACCCTTAAATTTTGAACAAAAATTCCCAAAAAATACTAAAAATCCCCGAAAGATCCTCGAAAAATTCCTAAAAATCCCAGGAAGGATTTAGAGACTTTTCACCAGGAAAATATCGCATTCCCTCAAGCGGAACCCCTCTTTCCCAGCAAAATCCTCAAAAACCAAGTGAATCTCCTCCCGAAAAAGCCCCGAAGGATCTCTAAGGATCGCCTAATCACTTCCCCACCGGAGTTTTAACTGCACCAAAATTGGTTGTTCCCCCTGCGAGGCCTCCTTAGGAGGAAAAAGCTTCCCCAGCTCAGATCAAAATCATAAAACACTTTCTCCAACAGAATCAGAATCCAATCTTTATCCACTCTTAGGTCATAATTGACTTCTGTCTTGGATCGTCACCTGAGTTAGGTCATGAATGACCTCGGTCCTCGGTCGTCAACACTCTTAGGTCAGAATTGACCTCGGTCTTGGATCGTCACCTAAGTTAGGTCATAAATGACCTCGATCCTCGGTTATCACCACTCTTAGGTCAGAATTGACCTCGATCTTGGATAGTCACATGAGTTAGGTAAAAAATGACCTCGATCCTCGGTCGTCACCACTCTTAGGTCAGAATTGACCTCGATCTTGGATCGTCACCTTTGTTAGGTTAAAAATGACCTTGGTCCTCAGTCATCACCAATCTTAGGTCAAAATTGACCTCGATCTTGGATCGTCCCCTGAGTTAGGTAAAAAAATGACCTCGGTTCTCGATCGTCACCACTCTTAGGTAAGAATTGACCTCGGTCTTGGATCGTCACCTGAGTTAGGTTAGAAATAACCTCGGTCCTCGGTCGTCACCACTCTTAGGTCAAAATTGACCTCAGTCTTGGATCGTCACCTGAGTTAGTTCAGAATTGACCTCGGTCCTCGGTCGTCACCAGTTTTAGGTCAGAATTGACCTTGATCTTGGATCGTCACCTGAGTTAGGTTAAAAATGACCTTGATCCTTAGTCGTCACCACTCTTAGGGAAGAACTGACCTCGATTTTGGATCATCACTTGAGTTAGGTAAGAATTGACCTCGTTCCTCGATCGTCACCACTCTTAGGTCAGAATTGACCTCGATCTTGGATCATCCCCTGAGTTAGGTTAAAAATGACCTCGGTCCTTGGTCGTCACCACTCTTAGGTCAGAATTGACCTCGGTCTTCGATCGTCACCTGAGTTAGGTCAGAAATGATCTCGATCCTTGGTCATCACCATTCTTAGGTTAGAATTGATCTCGGTCTTGGATCGTCACCTGAGTTAGGTCAGAAATAACCTCAGTCCTCGGTCGTCACCACTCTTAGGTCAAAATTGACCTCGGTTATTAGATCTTCAGCCTCAGCCTGTAGAATTGACTTTGACCCACATAATCGATCACTCTCATCACTTAAGCCCGCAGATTTGGCTTTGACACATAAATTCGTCACCCCCGACACACCCCTCACGTCCTCAGAATTGACCTCGACCCTCTGAATCGTCCATACTCCCTTAAAAGCATCATGTGGTGTTTATTCGACGGTTCTCATTTGTTCTAAACTTACCCATCGAGGGGCTCTGTAGACACCCCCATTCTGTTACCCCCTAACTCTCCTAAGGTCCCTAGTATCTCCTTTCATCACTACAAACCCAGGTCATGTCCCGAGTACTGACCAAGAAGCCATCGGGCACACTCAGGCTCCGTTTGACCAAAAAGTCAAACTCTTCAGCTCGATCGAGGCTAAATGAATCTTCGAAGGGCATTGAAACCCCTTTCTAATGGTCCTCTCTGTGCATGATTCCGACTTACCATGAGGACGAATGATCCGTTTGACTCCAAGATGTCACCCAATTCTTCTAGGGCTCGGTTGACCAAAGTTAACTCCCCAAGCCGGGTCAAACTCTTTGGAATGTCGAAGTACATCTCCTAACCTTTCCAACGGTCCATCCCGTGTGCAATTCGGACTTACCGTGCGGATGAATGATCCGTTTGCATCCGAACGATTCCCCGTCCAATGGATCGACAAACGCTTCCGGGCTATATTTGACCTAAATTCAACTCCCAAACCCAGGAGAGGTCCAAAGGACTTTTAAAGGTATCTAAATGACCTTTTCAATGGTCTACCCCGTGCACGATTCTGACCAACGGTTTTCCCTAGGCCACTAATTTTCCGAAAAGTCCTGAAACACACTGCCAAAAGGCAGGTTCCAGACCTTGCCTATCGGTAGGTGCCGATAGGCAGGACCAGGTCTATGCCGATCGGTAATGACCTGGGCCTATTAAAGGGGGGCCCGAATCTGATACAAATCACCCTCAACGAATCCCAAAAACCTCTTTCGAAGATAGAGCGATTTTAACACCCAAATCCCTTTCTAACTTTAACTTTTCATAATACTTGGTGAATTAGACACTCTCCATCATCATCCAAGTGCAAGGGCTGCTCTCCAACATTCAAGATCAAGCTCAAGATCTTCAAGATGGTCCAACTTTCTCAACCTTCTCTCCAAATTCTCTTAAATTCACAATAACTTGTTTTATTACTTAGCACTTTTATTATCTCATCTCACACATCCTAATATACTTTTTATTTAGTATTATTGCACATCTCTTATTTTCATATAAATAAAAAACCCAAAAAATAAGAAAAATAGGGTTTGCTCATAAATTTCAAATGGGACTCTCATACTTTTCTCACACTTTTCCCACAACTAAAACACTTTTTTCTACACACACTCACAAATAAGAGATCCTCCATTTGGATTTATGGGATAAACCCCACCCCTCATTTTGTATGTGAACTACGTGGACTTTGATGTCTTTATAGGCTACGTAGGCGTCTTGGGGTAAAAACCGAGACTCGAGTCCTTTTTCTCACTTTTCTCTCAATTTCTATCATCTCTAAATCCAATTTTCTTATGTTCTATATACTTGGTCTTAGTGACGTATTACTCCATATGCGTTATCGTTTCATTATAACGATCAATGCAGGGGTAATCGCGTAAATCTTATTTTTCTAATATTATTTTTATACCTTCTTACGGATGACTCACTTTATCTCTTCCATGATACAAGTCGAGGATTCCTATTTCCACTATATATATACACATGCACACATATCACGGGGAAAAATAAAGGAAAATAGCAAATATCCATGAGAGACCAAAAGGGCGGAATGGGTTCCTAACACCTTCCCATTTCGTAACTTAGCCTCTGAACCCTTCTTGAATCATTTTGGTTTCACATGCACCAGTATGTCTTTGGATGCCATCCTTCGGGATGGATTTCCCTTTTCTTTTGTCTGTTTTGAGTAAAATTGACTGGCGACTCTGAATCTCTCTACATTTTTACACCTCGTCTCAATTGACATCGATCGAAGCGCTCCCGAGAGGGATGTGCGAGACCCGAGGATCCTTTCCCTCGCCCTCCCGCCCATAGGCGAGGAGCGGGGATGGCCACACAATGATAGTATAATCTATAAATAGGTATGTTAGATATGAAAATGAAAAGCACCCTATGCTAGAAACAAGTCTCAACCACAATCATTAGGCCCGGAGGAGTTCTCCAAAGCAGATGACATCCTTTGAAATACCTCCATAAAATTTTGTCAAATCTTGACCAAATACTCTACTAGCTCTCGAGCAATCTCAAAATAAGTGATGTGCAGGAGCATGCGAAGTAACATGTGTGGGAGTGCATGCAGGAACACGCATGGGAACTCGTGTGAGAGAATACCGAGGAACATACCCATAAGGCACTCTCCCTAGCTTAAAATAATATTCTCTAAGGTGACCTCTTTGTTTGAAATGGGAACAAACATACACGGGCATGGATCCAACTTTCTCAAAACGTCTAGGATGATCTCTCCTAGGTGGGTTAGGTCGAGGTCCATAAGGATCTAAAACAAACTTGGGAACTGACTTGAGTGTGGAAATGGAAGTCGATGCACCATTATAATCTATTCCTTGCCTCTCGATATTACTTAAAGTGGGACTGATGAGAATTTTTTCAACCTTCTTAGACGTGTCCTCTAAAGTGACTTTGACCTCTCGAGCATGTTTGAGATTTCTATCGAGTCGAGATACACAGGCTTCTAGTTTCTCACAAGTCTCCAATGATCATTGAATATTTCCCATAAGACTAGCCACGGTGTTGGTCAAATCAGTCTTTTCTTGGCCTAAAATAATCAATTACTCATATAAAAAAATCTTCACTTTCTTGAGTTGACTCACCAACGCCTCATTATCTCTAAAACGATTCACCTATTTTTCCAAATCTAACACCCTAAGAGATAACTATTTATTTACCGTTTTCATTTTCAAGGTCTCAGTGTAAAGATCACTAAACTCATTTTAGAGACCACTTTCTCCCTCACTCAAAATCTCATCCTCACTGTCTCCAGAATGGCTCGAAACATCATCGAGGCTTTCACGTTTAGATATGTCCTCATTAGCCTGGGACAAACTAGAAAAGCTAATGTGACTAGCGATGAATGAAATGCATGGTTCATGTGGTGATTCTCCCCATGAATTAACTTATTCGACATCACTATCTCTAAGAGTGTCCTTATTCGTGACTTTCTTTCCCTTTTGCTTTGGCCTAGTGGGACACTCATGTGCCTTGTTCCCTTTACCCTCGCATTCATAACACTTAATCTTTTCCTCTTTCTCTCCCTCACTTGTGCCCTCATTCATATTTTTATTTTTTTCTAAAATATTTCTTTGGAAGAATTTTATTTGGAAAATTTGAGAATTTCTTTTACAAAAAGGGCCAAGTCATCAAAATCAAAATCAACTTCAGATTCGGACTCACAAACATTTTCTTTCTTATTTTTCTTAGTTTAAGTCTTTAAAAAAATCCTACTTCTTTAGGATTAATAGTTTTAGGGAACATATCAATCTCATATGTTTAAATATCTCCTAAAAGTTCTTCTAACCTAAGAGTGTTTAGGATCCCTAATGAATTAAGTACAATAGCCTTGGGAATAAAGTTTCCAAGGAACGACCTTAAAATTTTCTTAATAAATCTGGTCTCAGGAATCATCTCGCCCAAATTAAAACTAGAATGAAATATGTCCGACAAATGTGCATAAAACTCATTAAAATACTCGGACTCTAGCACGGTAATGGTCTCAAATTGGGTGGTCAAATTTTGTATCTTTGATGTATTTACAGTGTCGGTACCTTCGTGTGTGAGCTGGAGAGTATCCTAAGCTTCTTTAGAAGTGGTTCACATCATATTGTGATAAAACTTGTCAGGGGTGACGAATCCTAAGATGGAACTCAAATCATGAGAGTTAAAATTACTCCACTTAAACTTATCATTATTCCATGAAGAAACAGGTATGGGACTGATGACGTTATCAACCGTGACAGTGGGAGGGGTCCACCCTCTTTCATAAAATAACCAAAAATGTTCATCAATGGCTTTTAAGACTGACCTCATCCTAGCTTTCCAATATGCATTGCTGGTACAATCAAATATGGGCATTCGATTATACAAATTATCCAGTAAAATCCTTCCTTTTCCAAGATCAAAAAAATTGATATTAAAGAAAGAGACTCTAATCTCGTTTGAACGAAGTTGAAGCTCGTTAGAACAATAAAGGCATTACGTTTGAACGAAAACAAAAGTTATTTTGAACGAGACTCCAATCTCATTTGAATGATCTTCTAGCAATCCTCAAATGTATTCAAATAGAAGGCCTTCATTGGATGTTAATTCGATGTAAAATCTAATGACCCTTATAATAAAAATCTAGCTTCATTCGAACGAGATAGCAATCTCATTTGAACGAAGTTAAAAAGAATATTTTTAATTAAAAATCCATCTTTGGTTCATGTAAAACTAAACATCCCACATAATTCTTATGAATAATTTTAAACACTAATTATTTTATACCTTTGTGGGATGTAGGGAAGTCATCAATATTGGAGTCAGTTTATTGTGACGGTGCGTGACGATTTGTAACGGGATACCCCAAATGAGCCGTGGAGAAAATAAAACGAATAATAAGCCTAAGGTAAACTATTTGCCCTTACAATTATTATTGGTTAGCTCGGTGTTTTCCTTGGTCGATTAAATGGCTAAATAGAGTGACTTAATGTTATTAAAGTCCTAAAACACTTGTGGTAAATATGTGAGTATATGTACAGTTCTCAATACACCCATGTGGATTTACCCTTTCAGTTCGTTGTGAATGACTCATCATTAGTTATCTCCTGGAATGTAGAAAGGTGTAACTGCCTGATTTATAAAGGCACTCCACATCTTCATATTCTCTCTCTATATATAAAATGCTTAATGACACATAACAAAGGTATATGAAAAAGGTTTAACCTAACGGTCATACACAAAATCCTAAAGATATTCTTGAGAGCTTGTATCCCTTTTCTTACGGTTAATATAAACCACATTACACCCGTGGATGTATTCACCTCATTGGACTAAACCATGTTAATATCTTGTTTCCTTCTCTATCTCCCATATCTCTTAAATGTAAGCTATTAATCTTTTAATTTGTTATAATTTATTATTGGTATTAATCTTCTAAGACCCATAAAATCCGTTTACCATTTTTAGATGATAATAGATTGGCGTTGTCTGTGGAAATCTTCAACAAGCCTTTTCTAGTTTCCTACCATTGTGTATTTACAAACCTAAACTGGGTTTGTTCCAGTAATTTTCAATGGGAGACAATGTGGAAAGTAACCATGAGAATGAAATAATTCCACCCTCAACCCCTTTTGGTATGGGGGATCTGGAAGGAATTCTAATCGCATAGCCAAAGGCTAAGAGGGAATGTAAGAAATAGTGAAGAAATTAAATCAGACACTCCAGAACGATCAAAACAAACTCGAAGATGATTTATCATTCGAGATGGGAGAGAACCCTCTGAAAGGAGAGGTGAAATATTGCCTCTTTTCTCTTACAGAAACAAGTAACCAACCTACCACGAACGGACTCTAGAGAACCCTGGGAGGTTGAATTTAGTTTCAAAAAGTGAAATAAGTATATCTAGTTATTCAAGATCACAAAATTACATGTCATAATGCTCTTAAGCCACCTCTTCCCTCATAACAACTGATTATTATGATAAGTGATCATTCTTTGAGGAGAGGCCAAGTGTTTTGGACAAACTAAGTAGATGTTATGCATTTGATCACCTGGCCCATAAGTAGTGAGACGACGATATCATACAGAACCTACAGGGACTAAAGAATTCCTAAAAGGATTAGTCAGTTTAGGGACGAGCATATGTGGGTTGGTGCTAGTCGATAAGGCTTTTCATGAAGAGAGCTTAGTACAAAGTAGTGTCCGAGCAGCCAAGACCATTATGATTAGGGTTTAAAAGGATGAACAATCCTGAAAAGGATCGATTCAGTGACTGGAAGATCATTTAGGATAAATGGACAAATCAAATAACCCTTTACATAGAGGTTACGTGAAATGATCACCCTTTACCCCATTTATCATAGATTATTCCACACCTGTCAAGTTCAAGCCACATGTAGTGACCCCAAAGTATGATGTTAAGACGGATACAGTGTTACATATAGCACAATACCAATCTACTGTTAATATTTATTCAGTCCCGGACGAGATGCATTATCGAGCATTCTACGATACGATCACTGAATCAGTGTAAATTTGGTATAATAATCTACTGCAAAGAAAAATATTAAACTTTCAGTAGCTGGTCGACCTCTTCATTAGTATTTTTTATTTTGGATCCAAGCCCAACAAGAGGATGGCTCATCTGCTAAACGTCATCCATAAAGTCGACAAGACCACCCGCGAATACATCACCTGCTTTAACAGTGAGAAGCTGGAAGTGATTGATTATGATAAGAAGAAAGTGATCACCGTGCTAATGAGTGTATTTATACCTAAGAATTTATACAATGCATTAGGTAAGGATCCACCCAAGATGACTAAGTTATAAGCCAAAGTTGGGAAGATTATGAATGTTGAAGAAGTTATGGTTTCCAAAGAGGTTAGTAGCTCCAAAGACTACACCAGTAAAAACTTGGAAAAGAAAGAACAGATAGATAAAAAAAGCTAACAAACCAAGGAGATGAAACTAATATACCCCTTTGACCATCAGCGTCCATCATATCCTAGAGGAAATCCGAGGGAGGAAAGATCTGAGGTGGATGAATAAGCTGAAAGCCCCGATCAATAGAAGGGACGGAAGCAGGAACTAAAAGTTCCATAAGGATCATGACCATAAGACTGATAATTGAATCGACATGAAGAATAAGATAGAGAATCTAATCAGAAGAGGAAAATTGTCAAAAAATTTGGGCAAATGTGGCCAAAAAGACCTAAAGGATGAGCAAAATCCCCAAAAATGATCAGAATCCCCATGGAGAGGACCTAACAAGAAAAAAAAAGTAGAAACGATGATTTCATAGATGACCCAGATCTACCAAAAAGGCCTAGGATCCTGTACACGAGTTAAAAATGATATATTTGGGATGTAACTTCAATGTAAAAAGAGATGCTGGAGGAGGTGATGATCCCACATAAATGAAAACCTATATCAATGAGGCGAAGGACTATGGTCACATAAGATAGATCAACCTGGACAAAAATGTGATTACCTGACTTAAAAAGGTAAATAAATACCACCTTATGGCCAGATTCTCTAAGCATGACTTGTCTAGCATGTTCTATCCGCATGACAATCCATTGGTCAACTTTATGATGGTACGTGAGAGTAAGGTTGTATAGATTTTGGTCGATAATGGTAGTTTCATAGATGTTTTGTTTTACAAATATTTTAAGGGTTTAAGATTAAGGGATAACAAGCTTGAAGCTTATCACTTACCACTCATCGGCTTCTCAGGAGAAAGGATATATCCTTTAGGCCCAATTGAGTTGGAAGTTTTGATCGGCACATGGCCAACCTGAAAAATAGAGAAAATTTTCTTCTTCATCCTAGTTAAGAACGTCCACTCATCATACAATCTCATCTTCGACAGGTTAGGGCTAAAGAACTTTGAATTAGTCCCTTACACTGTGCACTAGTGCATGAAGTTACCCACTCATTATGAGGTATGTGTGGTGAAAATAAGCCAAAAGGAGGCCAAGGAGTGTCAGTATACCTTGTACGACCAAAGGGAACAAAATAAATTAATCACAACCTACCAAATTGAAACTTTGGATCCCTGGGAGAAGAAAGAGTTTTTCAATGAACAAATGGTATGCAATGTATAATCAATTATCTTGGATGATGAACACCCAGAGAGAACAACCCAGGTGGGATCATCCCTAGGTATTATACTCAAGAATGAATTAGTCGATTTTCTTAGGCAACGAAGGAATGTATTTTCCTGGAGTCATGAGTACATGTCGGGGATTGATCCAAAGTTCATTTGACATGAAATGAACATAGTCAAGGATGCTAAGACTGTCAAATAAAAATGGCGTGTCTTCAGTTAGTATTGGTGAAGGAGAATTTAAAATTATTAAAGTAAAATTTGGTGGTGTTTTTCTCTATAAACCCTAGGGGAACTTAAGTTTATCAACCTGAGAAAAGAGTAAGAAGGTAAGTTTTTGTGTGTTCTCAATGAATATAAGGGATCCATTGGATGTACCATAACCAAAATTAAGCGGATAAGTCCATCAGTATGCTTCCATTAGATAAACTTAGAAGACAATGATAAAAATTGTCCCAATATATAAGAGGTTGTCCAAACTGAGGTGCTCAAATTGCTCGATACGGGTATTATCTAACCCATCTATGATAGACAATGGGTCATCCCCATTCAAGTTATTCTAAAGAAAACTGGTATTACAGTGGTGAAAAACGATGAAGATGAGTTAGAGTTAGTATCCACTAGGAATCAAACCGATTGGCACGTGTGTATAGATTATAGGAAGTTAAACCACATCACAAGGAAGGATCACTTTACTCTTACTTGCATAGACCAAATTCTTGAGAGATTAGTCGGACATCCCGATTACTATTTTCTTAATGGTTCCCAGCTATAATCAAATTCCCATCGCTACTGATGATTAAAACAAAAATCACATTAACTTATCTATTTGGTACTTTTGCTTATCGACAAATGTCCTTTGGGCTATGCAATTCACCCTCTATCTTTTAGCGATGCGTGGTGATTATCTTTTCAAATATGGTAGAACAGTTTCTTAAAGTATTTAGGGATGATTTTTTAGTGGTTAGTTTTGGTGTAGATGACTTCCTTCACCACCTCACCCTTGTTCTGAAAAGGTGTAAGGAAAAGAACTAGGGAAAAATGTCATTTTATGGTCAAACAAGTCATAATGCTGGGTCACATCATTTCTGAAAAGGGTATTAAGGTGGATAAATCTAAAATTAGTTTCATTGCTAATATCCCACCCCCAAAAACTATGCGTAAAGTTCGGCCATTATTGGGACATGTTGGTTTCTATCGAATCTTTAATAAGAATTTTAGCAAAATCTCTTATTGCCAAGAACAAACCATTTAATATCATCAACGATTTCCTTCAATCCGTTGAAAGGATAAAGAAATAATTGACCTTTTCACCCATTATGCAACCTTCGAACTAATATGATCGATTTGAGATAATGTGTGATGCTTTCAACTATGCCATAGCTGCAGTTCTTGGTCAGCGTGATATAAAAATTCCTCATGTCATGTACTACATGAATAATACTCTTAATGATGCCCAATTGAACTATTACACAATTGAAAAATATTTTCTCGTTGTTGTCTTTGCACTAGAGAAGTTTAAGTCTTACTTAATAGGATTTAAAGTTTCCACTGTCACCAATCACTCGTACCTACGATACTTTTTATAAGAAGGATGTTAAGGCCCAATTCATTAGGTGGATTCTATTACTGTAAGAGTTTAACCTTGAAGTTAGAGATAAGAAAGGATGTGAGAATATAGTGGTGGATCATTTATCTAGGTTAATCTTTGAATCATTTGATAACATGTTTCCAATCAATGAGTCCTTCATCGATGAGAAACTGATGCTTGTCTCCTAACTTTCATAGTTTTTCGATATTATAAATTATCTTGTGACGAGTGGGATGCCCCCGCACTAGCCTAAGAAAGATCATTCCAAATTATTTAAGAAAGATAAGAATTTATTTTGGGATGACCCGTACCTCTTCAAATATTGTTCCAATCAAATAATTCAAAAGTGCATCACCGATTATAATATTCAAAGTGTAATCTCTTACTATCATAACCACGCATGTGGAGGTCATTTTTGTTCCAAGAAAATTGTTATAAAGATTTTGCAATGTGGATTCAATTATCCCACAATTTTTTGAAACTCGAATAATTATATTAGGAGTTTTGACTGATGCCCAAGGATATGAAAGATCACACATATGAATAAAATTCCCTTAAATACTATTTCCATTATCGAGGTTTTTAACTGTTGGGGTATCCATTTCATGGGTTCATTCCCGAAATCCTACGGTAATATTTACATCCTTTTGGTTGTTAATTATGTATCTAAGTGTGCAGAAGTTTTACCGAGTAGGACGAATGACCTCCATATTGTAGTCAAATCCATCCGAAAAAACCTTTTTTTCTTTTTTTAGTACACGTTGAGCCATTATTAGCGATCAGGAAACTCATTTCTTTATTCGGTCTTTGAGGTCTCATGAAAAATTACTCAGTCACGTACAAAGTAGAATACTATTATCACCCTCAAGTAGTGTTTAAGTCAAAGTTTCCAATAGTAAAAGAAAACAAATCATCGAGAAAATAGTGAATCTAAATCAAAAGCATTGGTCCTTACAGTTATTGGATGCACAATGGACTTATCGCATTGCTTATAAAAAACTGCTTAGTATGTGCCCGTATAGTCTTATCTACAGAAAAGCCTATCATATTTCGGTAGAGTTAGAGCACAATGCTTATTGGGCCATTAAGACCTACAATTTTGACTTACCCACTGCGGGAGAGGTCCAAAAACTCCAGCTCAATTAGTTGAAAGATATTAGGAATGATGCATTCAAGAACGCAAAATTATACAAATAGAAAATGAAAACGTTCCATGACAAATCCTTTCAAATAAATTTATTTGAACCTCGACAAAAATTTATCTTTTACAACTCTAGGTTTCATCTCTTCCCCGATAAGTGGAGGTGTAGGTGGTCCGATCCCTTTGTAGCTAGGACAGTCTATACATATGGGGAGGTTGAGATAAAGAATCCTAAAAATGATAAAATTTTCAAAGTCAATGGCCAAAGGTGGATGTCATATTTGGAATTGCGAGGTAAGAAGTGGAGGACATTCTACTCCAAGATCAGGTATACCATGATTGAACAAGAAATTGGGTCAGTGTTGTTGAATCATAGTTTGTTTTTAGTTTTGTGTTATATTTAGGAAATGTCTGTTGAGTAAATTCTCTTATTATGGTAATATCTTTCATAACTTTACACATTTTTTAATTTGTCTTTTACATTAAGGAAAATGTAGAATTTAGGTTTGGGGTGTAATACCTTGTATTTCTGAATATTCCAAATATTCTATTTAATTAAATTGGAGAATTAAATGAGAAAATACGGCTTAATTTAAATTACGTAAGAGTAGTAATTTATAGAGTTTTATTTAAAATTGTAATTTTAGGATATTAATCGAGAGATAGATACCGGTTTATATTGCCTCATTATATTTACTTAGTGCGAGTGGTAAATAGTTACTTAACGCGTGTAGAGCGTGTTGGGATGAGAACGAGTAATATTTTTAAGTGACTTAAATGATAATTTAGAGGTCACAGATGAGTCCGGAAGGGTCAAATTAGTCAAAATAGTATACTCGGGGGTACTAGTTGAATCCCGGGGTAATTTTGGACTAAACCGAGACCGTTCAAGGGGCGTTTTGGTCTTTTAACATGAGAGGGTGTGGAGACCTACGAATTTAAGAGCTTTTTATCACTCGTATGAAAGAGGGGTTAGGGTTAGAACACCCATGACAACACCAATACCATTAGATAGAAGAAGAACACCATTCTCAAGGCTTAGAAGATGCTTTTGAGGAGGGTGGGATTGAATCTTGCACCTTAGGAGCCAAAGGAGGTAGGATTGAAGAAGAGAAGCATCAATCCATCATCAACTCAACGAAATCATACCCTACTGATCATAAGGCAAGTTGTTTATTGCAAGAATTATAAATTTATAATTCCCATGTGTAGGATTTTTGAATAGTCTTGATTAAATCAATATCTTGATAAGAGAATAATGATATTTATACATGTTGGGATAGGAATTGCATGTAGAATGATTTAACATATGTAGAGGATAAATATTCATATTAGACTTGATGATTATTTCGGAATAAAATCTGGATTTTGAATGAAAATATGGGAAAAACACTATAACTAGGGTTTCAAGAAATTCTGGGTTTAATTCACTATTTCATTAAAGGAATTGAAGTTTTGATGTATTTGACACGTTAGAAATTGTCCTAGTATATGTGGTAACATGTTAGGATCATTGGGTCGAAGTTTGGTGGACTATAATGGAGTTTGGAGATTTGTTAATGGAGAATAAGGCTAACGAAGAAGATGAACTACGTCTATCCCTGTTCGATCGATCGATCAATCTCGAACTATCGATTGATCGACTAGGTCGATTGATCGAACCCAGCCGTCGATCGATCGACGCAAGTTGTTTTTCCTGAATTTTTCGTGTTTAAGTCTTCATTGATTTCTGGGAATGATTGAGTATCCTAGGATTTATATTATACTTATATGGGAGTGAGAATAAGACCAGTAGGTATATTGTTATGTTCCGATAAGGCCATTGGGTGTAGGGCTTGGATTATGGACCGACGAAAATAATCCGATTTAGTTGAGTATCGGGGAATTCGGAATTGAGTTATGAAGTAAGGTAAATTCAATTTAAGTAATAGACCGGTAGGGTAAGTAATAACTACTGAAATTACATGAGAGGGGTAACTAGGACCCTTAGAGTTGTGTGAATACTCAAATAAATGCGATTAATGAGATAAATCGTAAAGTGCAAATTCTACGGTAAATATAAGAGATTAAAAGATTACGTACATATATAATTAATAGGTCGGGCGTGTACCTACTGAATTATATGATCATTTATGTCGAGAGAATTATACCTAAATTAACTATGTTAGGGTCGATGTGACATTCCGAACTAACATAGGGTTATTATATGTTTGGGGTCGATGTAAAATGCCGAACCAAACCTTTGAACTAGTGGCGTGATGAAAGAGTCCGAGCCATAATTTGTGTATATAAATAATTGGGGTCGATGTATCATTCCGAACCAATTTTTACTTGGGGTCGATGAATCATTGCGAACCAAGAGATCTTTATTTGTGTATATAAATAATTGGGGCCGATGTATCATTTCGAACCAATTCTTACTTGGGGTCGATGAATCATTCCGAACCAAGAGTCCTTTATGTGTATAAAATGGGCAAAATAGTAATGACTGATATTTAGTATATATTTTGTGTGAAATATATACTTGATGATATCCTACTTCTGTGTATTAGTAGATTGATATATATTATGTATTTAAAGATACATACTGAACTGGTAAGTTAAGTAGTGAAACTTAATTACGAAGTGTAACGTTAGATAGAGAATATCTAATTAGTAATTTAAGTAGTGAAACTTAAATTTAAAAGTGGGATGATAGAAATTATGATGATTGTCGAAATCTAGTAGTGAAACTAAATGAGAAGTTTTGAAACCTAACATAGAGGAAATGTTACTTGTGTATTAATTAACCTTCGTGTGATGTTAATGTAATGGATGTACGGTGTGAGAAATATGAGAACTTAAGTATAGGTAAGTTCAGATGACTACTTAGTCCTAGATATCTTGGAAGATATGGCAAGGTAGGCTAAGTGTAGAACGTTAGGTGTGCACAAAAGATAAGGGGTGAGTAAACTCAAGAGAGTGTACGAGAACCTAACATGTGTAATCAATAACCGCATTTTATATTGTGATAAACGCTTGCTAAATATTTTCAAAATGTTTTGAGTACTAACTCTTGCTATAAAATATTTTCAAAACCTTTTAGGTGTCCAGCAACAGGGATGCCATGTATGAATATTTCCCTCCAAGGACTCGAAGTTGTAGCACAGTGGATGCTTACAGGATTTTGACTAGACGATATCTCTCATCCAGATCTAGTACAGGATCTCACACTATTCTATGTATGGACTTGTGGTCCGATATTAGTCTCAGATGTTAATTTCAGACTAGTTGTTATTATATTGTTGTTTGGGACTTTTAGTCGAGGGTTTATTCGGTAATACTTTTGTTCTGTTGTACTTTTACTTTGT
The DNA here is from genome assembly GCA_949130495.1 of Sambucus nigra. NCBI lineage: Eukaryota > Viridiplantae > Streptophyta > Magnoliopsida > Dipsacales > Adoxaceae > Sambucus > Sambucus nigra. The sequence goes on from OX422207.1 coordinate 615,281,925, forward strand.
TGATTGGGTTATTGTACACGATTATTTTTACTTTGTTCCGCACGGTTGATTTATCTGTTTTAAGAAAGATAAAATTTGGCACCGGTGTAATTTTACTTAGGGGATTAGTAATTAAAAAGTTTTCGACAATGATGCTAAGAATGAACCATTTGAGAAACCTGTTTTAATTTAATAAAAGCCTGATCACCCAATGTTTAATTAGGCAGGGTGTCGTATTGAGGTCATTTTCTCCATAAATAAAAAAAATTCCAAAAACTAAAATAAAAAATCCAAAATGATTTTCAATATAATTGAGTTTTAAAATGATTTCTTAATATAAAATTAAGTCAAAAAATCTTTTTTCTTCTAAATTTTGTATACTTAGCCATATAATATGATCGAAAATTGATATTAAAGTAAAGTTAATATGCTTATCGAATAAATGTGGAGATTTTAACCCGTTGAGAAATTGTGTTACTCATTATTTTGAAGAAAATTAAATCTATCTGAATTAAATTAACTAAAACTTTCTTTCAGCGATTAATTCATTGACGGTCTAAAATTCTTTATCTTGTTCAAAAACTGAAAACAAAAAGTCCAAATGTGAATCTTAATAAGTCATCTCGACACACATATTAACTTAACGGAAATCAAACATTGAGATTAGACCATCGTTTTGAAAAGCCCAAAATTAAACCTAAATTGACCTTTCATATTATTTTGTTGCAAACCGATTTGTTCCAAAAAAAAAAGAAAAAAGAAAAAAAAAAAAAGAAAAATAAGCTTTCTACTGAAAACCCAAAAGCCCGTACCCAGTTTGTGAGAATATCAGGATAAAACTACGCTAATAAAAAGGCCAAAAGAAGAGAGTTTACAAGAATAATAGGTGAAAAGAAAGGAATAAAGAGAGAATGAAAAAATTGAAAAAAAAGAATGTGAGTTTGGAAAAGAAAACAAAATGGAGGCTAGAAAAAGGCCTAAATATAGTCTAAATACCCAAAAAACACTGTCTTCTCAGAAAATTTTAGAACTCCAAAATTCGTTATTTCTAACCAAAACCCGATTCTATAGTACAATCGAAGAAAGTCCCAATGGATCTCAAGTATAGTTAGTTATAGTCTAGAAAGAAGATGAATATTATCAATGGTGTGATTCAAAGTTCTCAAAAAATAATCAATTTTTTGTTCATGAGATCAGATTCATCCATTATTAAAAAAGCATCTTTTTTCATTTTTATATGTCAAATTTCTTATTTTTTACTAATTTATTGACATATACATAGAGAAATTATCCATTTTCGAGTGTTCCATTGTGAGTGCATCCTATGAGATTTTAAAATCAAAACGAACGTTAGGATAAGAGATGTAATGATCAAATCCATTGAAATGGGTGTTATATTGGCTATCCACACACATGCAATAAGTTGAAATTGAAAAGTGAAATTTTACTATATTTGTGAAGTTTGTATTTGAGAATTGGTTATATTCCTTTTGTGTCTTTTGTAAATTGAGTCAAGTTTTTGGATTTTGTGGATATATTTACTGTAAACTCTCATGAGACAAAACTTGTCCCCTAGGACAACCTATGGATTTAATGGCTTGTTGCACATGCTAAGTGCAATCGTGATACTTACGAAAGTGAGTTAGATATTTAAAATTTTAATTGTGCTCGGGGACTAGAAAAGTTTAGGTTTGGAGGTATTCGATGAGTGACTAATTTTGTATTATTGATATCCAAATCTAGGCCTTGTTAGGTCGAGTGTATCATAAATAATGAGCACTTAGAGTAGCTTTTCAAATTAGAATGAAAATAAAAAATAGCAAAAATTCAACTAAATAATGCAAATTAGCAACCCCAAGAGATAAACCATAATTTTAGAAACTTTGCGGACCTCAAAGTTATTTTTGAAGGTTATTTGGATAGTAGGAAAGTCTGCCTAAAATTTGGTTGAATTCCGATTAAAAATAATTGATATATGAATTTTGGGGTTGAAATATAAATAAGTGTAATTATGTAATTTCCAACATTTTTATGACTCTATATTTGAATTAAATATTTTTATTTGCAATTTTACTGGCACCTCGGGAGTTCGGACAATAAAGAATTTGGTATGTAAAATTTGTTAGAATATGTCGCGACACGACACTATTGACAGTTGTACTTAAGGACTTTTATAAATTCGCTCGAGTGTCCTTGAGAAAGTGCCATAACTTCTCATAAAGATTTTTAAAAGAGTCACAAATGACTAGTTAGGGTGAATTTGGAGGAACCTGTCCATATAAGAAGAGGTGGAAAAATTGCGAGGAAAGAATTTCATTAGAGAAATCAAGTACCCGAAATATCTCTCTTATGTAGTGATGGTCAAGAAAAAGAATAACAAGTGGCGTATATGTGTGCATTATACTTTGCTAAGAATTGATTAGTTGGTTGATTCTACTTCATGGCATGAGCTACTCAGTTTTAGGATGCGTGCACAAGATATAACCAAATCAAGATGAAGCCAGAAGATCGGGAGAAAACTTCACTTATTAAAAGCCAAGGTACCTACTACAAGGGAAAATAGTTTAGCTTAGGCCAAGTATTTGTTTTATTTTCCACTATGCCACATTTTCATATCCCGTTACAAACTGACGCATGCCAACACAGTGAACCGAATATCCGTCATCTTCAAGTTCAAGACTTCTTCATATTATGAAGGTATAGATCGTTTAGTTTTTTAAATTTATATTTGGGAGCATTTTTTATAAAAACTGAGAAAAAAAAATTCACAATTTAAAATTAATCTTTTATTGGCCTCATTCAAACGAGATGTCAATCTCATTTGGATGAAATAGCAATTTTGTTTGAAAGCTCGGTTGATATTTTTTTCGATCGTACATCCAACGAGGGTGTTTTGTTTGAATTTATTTGATGCTCATTAGAAGCTTGTTCTAACGAGATTGGAGTCTCGTTTCGAATGAACTCTATTTTCATTCATACAAGATTACATTATAATTCGAATGACTTATACTTTCATTCAAACAAATTTCACCGCCTCAAGATTTGTGTACGACCTATAAATACTTGTTTTGAAAAGATTTTAAAAGAGACTTTTGATAAAATGCAAAATGCATATCTGCAACAAAAGTCCTCATTCCTTTATGGTCAAAAAACCTTTTGATTCATGAAATAACCTCACCAATATATTTTTGTATCCTTTTGAAACCCTAAATAGTTTCAAACTTGGTATATACTTATGGAGAGAGATCTCTAATACTGACCTTGTGACCCATGGGATCACTGATGAAAAGAAGGCTGAAGAATGGATGATCAGTGGATACGAAGGATGGACCACCACCTATGGACTGCTCTAGATCTGAGTGGTTTTCTTTAGAGATTTTTGTAAGTAATATGTCTTGTAAAACTATGTAAATTGTTGAAAAAAGTTTTTCCCTAAAAAGGGATTTTTCCTCATATTTGTTTGTGATTCCTTACATAGTTTATTTTCTTTGTTTGGAATGATCATCACATGAAAACCTAATTTAATTAAAGATTAAAACTTGGTAAAATTGGATTTTTGATTGGATAATTAATTAAATAAGTTAATCCATTAAGTTTGCATTGCGCACTCTCACGTACGGTTACAATATTACGCCCTTTGGGCTCAAAAATGGTGGAGCGACGTACCAAAGTCTAGTAAACAAAATTTTTGAAGAACAGATCAACAAAAATAGGGATATGTTCATTGATGACATGATAATCAAGAGAAAAATATATGCTGACCATATTAGAGACATGGGGCCGACATTCTATCGGCTAAAAAAACATAGAATGAAGCTCAACCCGAAAAAATGCATTTTTAGGGTACGAGAAGGGATGTTCCTAGGCTTCATAGTAAATCAGAGAAGCATTGAGGACAATCCAGATAAAAATTAGGCATTAATCAACATACAGTCTCCGATAAACAAATAAGAAGTGCAAAGATTAACAAGGCAAGTGACTGCATTAAATCAGTTCGTTTCACGAGCTACCGATAAGTTCCTTCCCTTATTCAAAATATTTCTAAAGATATTTAAATGGAATGATGAATGTGAGACAACATTCTTTTCATAACCTATTATATGAGAAAAACATTACTTATAATTCACTATTTCCGAATCTGCGGTCAGCTCCGATAAAAAAATGGAGTTAAAGAGCCAGTTTACTATACCAAGAAAGTATACCGAGGAACAAACACCATATATCCAAGGATGAAGAAATTGGAACTAGACCTAATTGAGGCTTCTCAAAGGATGAAGTTGTACTTTCATTGTAAGGCTCGGGTCAAAATTTATGGGTCACCCGTGGTTAACCTGGTCTGACTTGAGCTTTAGGTGTGAAGTGCGATGAGATAACCTAAATAATGATGCTAGTGTAGTTTTATTTAATATAGTGTTTCACTTATTTAGCATGTGATTTCAATTTACATCAATCTACGTGAGGGACCCGTGGAAAGTGTCCTCTAAATCCAATCATAAAGAGCTAATAGCGTAAAATAAAAAGGTTACTTACCTGTATAACGCTCTGAAAATACGCAATCGTACCAAACCTTTCATAACAAAGATGAGGGAATGAGTCAACTGCCCAATGGGAAAAATTCAATAATGCAATAAAGAATCGAACAGCAGAAAGAGACTCTAACACGTTATGTGTACGTGAACATGCAAGAACCTCATATATATATATATATATATATATATATATATATATATATATATATATATATATATATACACTTTAATGAATGAATTTTCTTTTTTTCAAAAAATGTTACTTATTCTAATTAATTTGCCTTAATCTTGTAAAAGAAACCCCTTTTGCTTGACTTTTTTCCGAAATTACCCTTTTTACTCATACCAAATTCACCTTGGTATTTTTCTTCAAATAACTTTTTAACACACGCAAGCACCATGTTAGAAAATACTTATTTTTTGTTGAACACCTTTCATAAACACACTCTTGTCTTAATTATGTATTAAACCTCTTCAGGTTGCTTTACCCATTTGATCACTTCATTTTACCACTTCTTTTACTTCATGGACATTAGTCAATTTTCTTGCATTGCTTCTCCATTTTATCCTTTAATCGAAATATTTATTAACTTCAATCAAGTTAGGTTGTCTTCTCTTATATTCGACATAAAACCCATTTCTTGACATGTTCCACTTTCATTATCTTTTTCTTGAAATCTTTCAAATATCTGCATAGCTTAACGAGCTCCACACCGTCGGCTATGCTACCATATCCTCTAGCCAGTGTTTTTGGATCTTTCACACTAGGGCTCTATCCTTTCATAATTATCCCCAGTGTAATCTGGGTTCGGATTAATGTTCTTTAACATTTGTCAAATGTTTGCATTATCCCACTTTTTATTAACCAAATCTAAAACACGAGGACTTCACCCCACCTTGTGTTACACATTAAAAATCATCATTTCTTGCCCTTTAAACACTTGCATTGATTTTTTTCCCAAAATCACTTTCTTTTAGGGTTATTTGTGTAACACCACTTCCCACATTTTTTTTTCATAAAAATTTTCCACTTTATGTAAAATTATCATTTTACCCATTTATTTCCAAAATTACAATTTTCTCCTTTGTCACAAGTGTTATTTTTCCAAAAATATTACAAAGTTATACATACAAACTTCTCAAATATTTTTACTTATTAATACTCATATCACACTTTGAATTTAGTACCCTTTTCAAGTTGAAAATCTCTTTATTTTATTACTTTATTTACTAAAAAAATCTTTTGGCATTTTGAAGACTATTCTACTAAAAATACCATTTTCCCTTTATTTTCACATGTAGTCTTGAAATAACCATTTATCACATTTTCTACACCTTTTAACACACTTCAAGGGATGAAATTACAATTTTCTTTATTTCATGTTTATCCCCCACAAAAACCTTATTTAAACTAGTTTCTATACTCATCACCAAAATACTACAAGTTTATATACATGAGGAGACAGATTTTAAGTCCAAAAATCCTATTCAATGGGTCTAACACATGGTTCATTCTAGAAATTTTATAATATTTTCATAAACATGCTTTTTAAGCTCAAAGACATTTTTATTTGTTCAAAACATGAGTAAATATCTATTTATATATAACTCCCAATTTTCACATGAAAACCTTGACACATTTGTTCTTAAAATATTTTCAACAAATGAAATATCATTTCAAACAATTTATTCCATAAAATGTTTAGATATCAATATTTAATGAAATATATCATTTTTTCTCAAAATTTTTGGAATCTTGAATAAACAATTTTTCATAAAACCATAAGAAACAACTTTCTTAAATCATAAATGCATCATATTCTTGCAAATTCTAACTACAAGCCAATCGCATGGAAAAATATAGTTCTTACGCCAAAACTAAAATTTCCCACCTTAAAGAAGCTCTAACAATGGTGGATGAAGGGTAGAAGAATATGGCAACCTCCCACCTCTTAAGGTGTCCTTAAAGAGTTTTTCTAGCTCCACAAGCTTGTCTTCTTGAAAGCTCCATCTAAAACCCCTTCAAACTCCATGATATCTTTTATCTTCTTCTTCAGAAAACCCCAAAAATATCTCCATGGATTCATATCTTGTCTATAAAAGGGGGTAAATGGATTTTATGAGCCTACATAACGAAGAAGATAGTTAATCTTTGGTGGTTTAAGGTGGAGGAGTGGTGGTGCTAGGTTGGTGTGTGGTGGTTATTAGAGAAAGAGCTCGAAGAGCTAGAAAGAGAGAGGTCAAATCTTGTGGTAATGCCCCAAATGAGACAAAGCCTCGTTTAAATACTCCAAAAACCTAAGGGTTAAATCTACAAAATTCCCCTACACTAAACCTTTTATCCAATGGTCCATCAAGACTTTATCCAATATTTTTATCTGGGTCGTTGAGATCTTAACACTTCATTCAATCCGATTATTCACGTCATGACAGCACACTAAAATGTGCAGAATTGTCTAGATTTTTCTCCAGACGTTTTAATGACTTTCAACCTTGTTTGAACGAGATCCCCTCTTACTCGAATGCTCATTTGAACGGGAATTAACCTTTCGTTCAAATTACTAAAAACTTCATTTGGACATGGCTGTCCAATCAGATTCCAGAGAGCGAGGGAAATCAATCCTTTTCTCAGTTGTTAGAATTCGTTCGGAACCTCGTTCAATCGACAATGACTTTCATTCAAATGACTGTCAAGGATCTATTCATTAATTTTTGGTCATAAAAACTCCAATTTAATCCTATAGGGGCTACTATGTTACCCAAATTTGTATTTTGATCCACCTCAACAAGACTAGAGTCCCATTGGACTAGGGCTGGCAATTTTTGACACGATAACCCGTTTATGGTAATAACCCGAACATGACCCGAACATGACACGATTAGCTTGTATAGATTTAAGATTACCTAAAACTTATAATAAAATGACCCGACTAACCCGAATTGCCACCCCTACATTGGACATATCGAGTCACCAAATCAAACGAGTATGATCAAAGCGACGGGGCAGGTGTTATATTCTTCCCTCCTTAGGGAATTTCTTCCTTAAAATTTTTTATTCATTAATTCCTCAAATTCCCAGGGTTATAAATCCTTAATCCAAGTCATATGAATATTTCAAGGCTAAATCATCCAAGTCCTCAATCACTAAGATGTTATCATATGTCCTTTCACAAGGATCTATTACCAAGGAACTTGACATGCAACATGTTCTAACGCTCACCATTAGGCTAGACCTAAAAATTACATAACATTCTTAGAGTATCCACTTACTCGATGATCACGTTTAATTAAGTCCTGAGGATTCTTTGCTAACACCCAAAGCATATCGGCACCTCTACCGGGGTAACACTCTCTAGTGATCGACACTCAACCAAGATCAAAAGACATATAACTAATCACCCAATCAATTATCATAAATTGTTTTAATTCTTAGGAGTACATATACTGAGTCCCCTCAAAGTCTTGAGTCTTCCTGACCATAAAATTAACTTAAACTTGATACTATCCTTGGATAACTAGTCACCTGCTCCCTGGAGCAAAACAGCAATCAAGTTACAAAGCGTGCATATGACTGACACCTTTAATAAGATATTTTTATGAACCTGGGATCATTCTAGGCATCTAACTATGGAACACTCACCCTAGTATTACACTTATCCACTCACTGTGGCAAAAAAGCATTATGTGTTATGTTTCCTTTCGTTCTAATGCTATACAATGTCCTTAAATCATCATCATTTTCTTTATAACCAGAGTTGCCAATTTCCATATTGGACGATCCATAAGGTTATTAATTTTAAGGAAAATAGATACTACGAGCAAATAGTGCGACTGAACACGCAAGTGCATATGCACAGAAATTTGGGTAATACAAAAGGAAACTTTAGATAAGCGTGCACTCAATCATCGACCATGCCAGGTCCAACCACACTCCACTAAGTAGAATCGCGTCGTACCATGACATGATATAATCCTCGACTACTACAATTGAGGGAATATAATCCTTAACTAATGAAACTAAAGGAACACAATGAATCATAAAGAACAAACAACCGTTTTGACATAGTAACATCCTCACGCAAGGGACTATGGTTAACAAATGGTGAACCTATGCCACCCGCTTTAAAGTTTACGACTCCTCCCAAACATCCTCATTGGATCCTAACCTAATCACACATCTTGGATCGAGTCCGCAATCGTGATGAATTGGATCACGAACCATTCATCCCCATGAGAATAAAGTAACATACGAACTATTATCCCTTGGAAATTCCATGTTGGGCATCCCTCCTTTGGGGTAACACCTCCCTCTTTCATCTTCGGCCAATACGAACCATTTCAGTCAATGAATGGAAAACCCCTTTGTCAATGCCGACTTTGTCCATTTCTCAAGTCATCGTGATGTCATGACCAACCTATCACGTCTAGGTTACTCTCAAAGTTATCATACCAAGATGATATAACAAAAGTCTCCTCAGGTTGTACCCCATTAATCGAAACATTCACCTTATTATAACTTCTAATGACATAAGGTTATCACTATATCTATCTCCCGATTCTACCTAATTGAATTTACGAAATGGCCATATCGATCGCGATTAGCACTATAAGAATAGCAAGAGCTACATAGGTCCACGTTTCCTAATTCGCACCAGTTTGGAAAGACATGACAAGAACTAATCCTTGTCCTTCTAGGGCAATTATAACTTACATAGTCGACATATGTTGATATCCTAATCATGCTTTGATATCCCTTCTGGGGTGCTATTTTCAAGTCTCTAACATAACATCATCAATTTACGTCCCAAATGATTTTCCTACTACCCCTTAAAATAAAGTACTAAACTTCCCACACTAGTCATCCTATGACAACCGGGCATCATGCCCAATCATGACACAAGATTCCAATTTCCCTTAGAAGGTTACATTACCAATTTATGGTAATTAGAATGACATTACCAAGAACATACACTATTCAAGTCTTTAAAATTTGACCAATAACTTGAGATCATCACATGACCCTCGATATGACCATTATTCGAACACTAGCACTCCATAATACCAAGTTTTACTAGTTCCTTAACATTACCAAGCTCACCCCAACGTAATAGTCATAAAAACTGAGAGGATTTCATCACCTATGATCCCCTTATCGTGGGTACCCCCTACTAATTTCTTAATATCCATATTTTAGCCATTAGGTACTCACACAAATACTAACCTACAAGTCTCCACATATGGTGTACTTTAAGCATTGAACCGCTCAAGGTGCCACAACAAGTTCATTTCTATTCCACAACGATGCCACACGGAATCAGTCCCAAGGACACTATAAGGACTTCCTTAAATCATACCCACACTGAAACTTCCTCGTCTTCTGTCATCACTTAGGTCGCTAAAATGGGACACGACATTTAGATAAGAATATTATTCCCTTTTTATTTGAAACTCTGGCATTGGTCTAATGTATGGATTTCTCCTCGATATCCAATAAAGTTTCGAAAACCTTCTTCCAAACGGCTGATGCTATAAAACCTGGATCAAGCCACAAATTGCCACTACTAAGGATCTTGGTAGGATATAGGATGTCGTAGAGAACCTATAAGACTCTGAGTCTACACGACGTAATGAGGGATCCTATTCCTAAAAAATTGCATCAAATTATTTAAAACCCTGTCATGGAAGACGATCTAGGGTTCACTCCTACGTCATTTCAGCCCATCATTGTTCCACATGTCATATACTTACCACCAATGGCTAGTAACTCTCATCGTAGCTTGCAAGATACATTTTTTAATCGACAACTGCTAAGGCACTTAATTATAATGATAGTACCCTATCAACTATGACTGAGTACAAATCCTCAAGTGATGACCTACATTGGTCTTCATACCCACAGAATTATCAAATGCTTATGGTGTGACATCACCACAAGGATTAAATTCACCTAACAACATCATTATTATTAACTACCCATAATTACCTTACTAATGAACGAATGCATCCCTATAAAAAAGTCAATATTTATATGACATGACACTATAGTCACCTATCCTCCGTAGTTGGCTTTACATAATTTATATCACTAATTCAATGGACATTATTCACCTTTGATAACAACTTACTAGGCCTCTCACGTTATCAAGGGTTGACATAAAAGTACCTCACACTAAAAACTACAGTTTAGCGACTATTATCTTGCACAAACACTCGCAAATTACTAACATGTCTAAATTAGAAGCGCGAAAGCTATTAATGAAAACTAACTTGGACACATTCTACTTGGCCTCACATTGTCTGTCGTGCTAATCTCCTTGACTATATCGTAAAGAACACAAACCGAAACCATCATCGGTCTAGCGTGACCATCCCAAAACCAACACCGAGATCAGAAGATCCACTACCGACCTCACCACATCATTCCCGAAAGGAACCTTGAACCTAGAACTCTGATACCATTTGTAAAGATCCCCCCCCCCCCCCCCCAAAAAAAAAAAAAAAAAATTTATGGGTTACCCGGGTCAGCTCGATCTGACCTGAGCATTAAGTGTGAAGTGCGTTGAGATAACTTAAATAATGTTGCTAGTCTAGTTTTATTTAATTAGTGCTTCACTTATTTAGCATGCGACTCCACTATACATCAATCTACGTGAGTGACCCATGGAAAGTGTCCCAAGAATCCAAGCATACAGAGCTACTAATGTAAAATAAAAAGGATACTTACATGTACAATGCTCTCAAGATACAGAATCGCACCCAACCTACCGTAACGAAGACGGGGGAATGGGTCGATTGCCGAATGGAAAAATACAACAATGCAATGAAGAATCAAATGGAAAAAAAAAGACTCTAACACGTTATGTCTATGTGCACATGCAACTATCTCATATATATATACACACACACACACACACACTTTAATGCATGAAACCGTTTTTTATTTCAAAAAATGTTACTAATTCTGATCAATCCGCCTTATTCTTGTAAAAGAATCACTTTTTACTTGACTTGACATTTATTTCTTTATTTAACACACCCTGTCAAATACTTTTAATAAATACCTTTTTATTTTGGGAATGGCACTTTTTTTATCGAAATTTCACTTTTTACTCATACGAAATTTACCTTAGTATTTTTCTTGAAATCACCTTTCAACACGGGCAAGCCATGTTAGAATATAATTTTTTAGTTGAAAACCTTTCATAAACATACTCTTGTGTTAATTATATGTTAAACCTCTTTAGGTTCCTTAATCACCCATTTTTTCACTTCACTTTTCAACTCCTTTTACTTTATGGACATTAGTTAATTTTATTACATTACTTGTCCACATTATCCTTTAACCAGAACATTTATTAATTTCATTCAAGTTAGGTTGTATTTTCTTATATTTGCCACACAACACATTTCTTAACATGTTCCACTTTCATTATATTTTTCTAGGAATCTTCCAAATATCTGCATACTTTTAATGGGCTCCACAACTCCGGTTATGCTACCATATTCTTGTGACACCCCACCCATGATGATCCTGGGTGATCAGTCAATTATTAAATTAAGCAGGAATCATTAATGGTTTCATTCTTAACATCACTGGTGAAATCCAATTATATTACTAATACCCTAATGGCCCGGTGTCAAATTTTAATCTTTTTTATTAACATGCAATAAATTTAAACTGCTAAAACACATTCATCATTCCAGTAAACAATGAAATAAATACTAAAACAACTGAATAAATAAGTGTGTCTGGAATAAACCTACCAGAACTGAAAACCACATACAATAGTCCATGAATAAAAAGAAAACCCAACAACCGAAAATAAAATAGATATAAATATGCACTAACTAAAGATGGGTGACATGCCCGACTGAGATGACTTGATGATAAAGAGGAGCTGATAAAGGTGAATTCGTCAACTGCCGAGGTCTTGTAACGTCCACAGCAGCTGCAACACAATAATTATGAAGGAACTCCTAAGCTTGGCGTCTCTTGGATGGGTACCTAAAAGGTTTTTACAAAAATGGATTTGAAATGGGTAAGAGCCCAAGTAAAAAGTTTAAAAATATTTTGGAAGCATTTAAAATGCATTAAAGAGAAGATATTGTATACATGTTAATTTTATGTGCCCTCATTTGAGATCCCCACCTCTCAACTAATGTGCACGCCTAACGTGTACTTTTAAACCAACCTAGTTACGCTACCCCGCCTAATTAGTTTGAATTAATTCTCTCCCTAACTATAATTTGTTGTGCCCACCCGTATTTCCCATACAATACGTTACTAAATTTTCAAACCCTTTTAATTAAATATTACGTTCCCACATACTTATATTACGTTAGATATCAGTATATATCTTAGCTACTAATGGAAGCGTAGTAGAATAAATAATGCGTATATATATATTTACACCACTCTTGTAATATATATAAATACGACATCCCTAGGTGGAGAACTACGATGCAGGCATACTCTACTATCGAGTCTTGGTACATCACGTATTAAGTAAAGGACTTTGGGTTCGAAATCACTCTCGAACCATATATTCATAATTCACATAATTTGGAGGAGAACACATTTCAAGCCTTTGGGATACACACACCATTTAATACATATAAAATGTATTGTGGAGGCATGCGTTTCTGTTGATATCATCGTTACCATCTATGTTGGTTTGTAAAATTTTCTTTGTGGGTGTGTTTAATATTGCTTTGCCCAATGATTAATGCTATTATTCAAAAAAATTTGGCATAGTTCTTAAATATATATTGTTTACATCCATATTTTACATGTCATCTTTATATAACATTTATCTTGAATTTTCATTGTTGGCCACAAGTTTGTTTTAATTATTTTGGTGTAAGTAAGTTAGTGTTTGATTAAATTCCTATGTTTTTCAATACTTAATAATCAAAGGAACGACTTTATATTTTATTAAGTTGCTTTAATATATTTAATTTCCATAGTTTGTAATTGGTGTTCCATAGGGATGTGAGACTATCCTAAACACATTATATGTTTCTTGACTTTCAACTAGATGTTGTGCCTTAACTTAAGTTTTCATTTCCCTCTTTTTACAAGTTGCTCTCAGTGAGTATGATGAAGAAGAAAAAGAACTAGCTAAAGCCCTCGATCCTAATGTCCTTAATTATGGTGCCAAGGAGGATAATTTAATTTCCATAGCATCGCTCAGGTCAGTTAAGTAGGATATGTCAAGAGAAGTACTTCAGAGACAACACCAGGTAGAACTTAACCGCCAAAGTAATGAACAGACTGCTAGGAGGCTTGCTGGTTGTGGTCGTCTTTATGGGGAAGCTTCTTATAACCACTGAGCTTATTTAAAACACTACTCTGGTGGATTAATTTTCATATAAGAAACTTCAAACCACGGAGATTCTTTATAACCACACAGTTTTTTGTGAATCACGGTGGACAGGTTTCTCTTCCTCTCAAATCATTCGCTACCTTTGTCTCTTCTCTCATACCATAAGTTGATTCAATATATATTTTATTATGTCAATTCTACTACCTTATCGTTCTTCTCCTACTTTGTCATATAAAATTGGGGAATACTTGAAGGAATGGTTTTAGCTCAAATTCCTCCTTATGTCAACTATACTTCTTTTAGACATGAGCATTTGTTTTCAATATCATGTTTTGGGTTGTATTAACTAAACTTGCACATTTATTTTTTTCTCATTTATGGTTCATCGGGAAATTGATCATCTCCATCGCCATCGCCATCAAAGCCTCAAGTTATTTATAGAGGAATTGTCAACTTTTGACAATACGTTTTTTGTACTGCCAAAAAATATTGAACTTGAGAGATGGGATATGATGGAAAAGTATTGTTCTAAAGTAAGTTGTTCTCATCAAAAGTTGTCTCCAGATATTTGCAAGGTGGGGTCTTTTAGGATATTTTAAACGATTAGATGGTTATCCATTGTAATTTCTATTATAGAATGTATATATTATCTTCACAAAAAATAGTTTGGAAAAGAATTTGTGTAAATAATTCAAGGACAAGCATGTCTTAAGACCCACATTGTTCGATTATTGAAATGCTTGATAAGTTTTATAAGATGGAGAAGTGTAACTAATATTATAATGTTATGATCCACACTGTTTGAACTAGAATTGCTTTTCAAGTATGTACCCTGCCTTCATTTTGTACTTCAGTATTCTCAACATGCTTTATATGTAAGTACGACTGAATGACTGTAATTTTTTTATGTAGCTGAGGATATTAATGATTTCCTATTGTAGTTCAATAATGGGTTTCGGTCGTGTTGTTACTGTGAGGTAAAATGGTGATTAAAGGAAGTAATGTTTTTGAAGTATTTTTGTTGGAATATTCTTGTCGGAGTATTTATTATTTTTTTAAACAAGGTGGATAGTCCAATAAATAAAGGAAATTCTGTCCAAATTTTTTAAATTTTTTACACTTATTTATGTTGTAAAAAAACATTCTCTCGATTCAATCTATTTAATTTTGTTCTCCGTGCTATATAATAGTTTACCATTATTACGAGGTCCAAGACAGACTGTTGGTATTATTGTTGGACTTTTTTTTCTTAAACGGGGTGTATAGTCTTATAAACATAGTTCAATTTGTTTAAACTTATATTTTGTAAAATAACTTTTTGACTTAATTATATAAGATTCAACACTACTTAAATTTACACGGTTTAATAATTTGAAAATTTATACTTATAATATAAAATTATGTTTTATTTAGAATATACGCGACTTTAGACTTTTCAAAATTATATGCGTAATTGAATATAATTTGTGAAGCGGGGTTAATAGTCTTCTAAATAAAGGAGATTATTCCATTTTTTTTAAAATTACACTTTGTTTTGTTGGGGAATGATTTTTTTTGTCATTCCTTCAGGCACGGGCATTCCGCTAGTATCTATATAATGAGTAGAATTTTGACACTATTCCATAAGTTGATAACTTAATGAGCTGAGGATGAAGACACCTAAGTAACGATCGATGGTTGATATTAAAATACCCATATTACCATCTTTGCCCCTTAAATATTTGGTTTCCCCCTCTTTTTTAACCCTCCATTTCCTTTTCCTCTCTAACCCAAAATCCAAATACATGGATAAAATAGGAAATTACTACTTTGAAACCTTTTTACACTAACAGAGTACACTATACTCTCTCTCTCTCTCTCTCTTTCTCTCTCTTTCTCTCTCTATCAATCGAACAAATCTCACTCTCTCCCACCTAGCGTCAGTTCCTCACCAAACCCACCATGCAGAAGGTTCACTCTCGATCATCACCCGAGCAGTTTTTTTATGATCTTAGTCCCAGGTATACCTTCTGCTTTTCTCTTTGTTTAGTTTGCACTTAATTAGGTCTCTCAACTTTTTTTCTATGGTTTGAAATTCTTTTCGTGTTCGTCATTTAGCAAAAGATTATTTTTTGGGATCAAATGGTTTTCTGGGATAATTTGATTTCTAGGTACTAATCTGGGATAATTTTGTAGGTACTAATTTCTTAAGCAGGTGTTCTATATTTTGGATTTTGGATCATTTCCAGGTAATATCTCTCTTAAACTTTTTTCTAGGGTTTGAAATTGTTTTCGTTTTCGTCATTTGGTAAAAAATTATTTTGGGGGGATCAAATGGTTTTGTGGGATAATTTGATTTGTAGGTACTAATTTGGGATTTGGTATTCATATATATTTTATTATTATAAGGGTATTTTGTAACATCATGTACTCATGGTTAGATCTCACTCTATTTGATTTTTTTCTCTTTTTGTGCTAAATCATAGCTTTTTTGTGATAAACCTCTTCCCTATTCATTTATAGGGTTTGTTTTGTTGCTTTTAATTGATTGGTTTGTAGTTTTTGTGTCTGGTTTGGGGTTTTTCTTTAAGAATGATTTTTTTTTATTGGTTTGGGGTTTGTATTGGTTTAAAAATGGTTCTGTAGAAAATGTTTGATTTGTATATGTTAGTTTGTGTTGACAAGAATATGTTGGTTTTGTATGTGCTCTGTATGGGTAGGATTTATTATTTTTCCTGAAAATGTCTGAAAATGGATCTGTATATGGTTTGTAAATGTCTGATATGGCTTTTTGTTTTGTTTGTTCCTTAGTGACAATCTATTTGTTACTAAATGGTTCTGATTATAGCTTTGTTTATTCACATCTACGAAAATTGGATGTTGTTTGGTGTCCTTCAATATACAATATTTTATTCATTATATCATATAAGAGTGATGTCGTATTCATGTTTCTCAGATGCAACGTAAGCCCAACTTCCTTTTACCTCATTGTTATGTGGGTATGATGTTTGGATTTGTAAAGTTGTTGACGATTATGATTTACATGGATTATGTTCGATGGGTATTATCTTTGTCTTTGTAAGGAATTTGATTTTTCTACTAAGATTTTGCTTCTATCGACAATTTTTAAGTTGACCTTACTTTGTTGATATTTCAATTTAATCTATCTAATTTTCATTTTTTTTCTTCTTCAAGGATTCAATTTATTATTTATGTAATGCTAATTATAGAACATGATTTTAGTGGTAAAGAGTTCACATCAGAGTGTCAAATCATATATCCATATTCTATATTAGCCTTGCTGTTACTTATTTTCTCCGTTAACTATGTACTTATATCATTCGACCTCCAGTGATTACATAATATATGGTTATGCATATATTACTGACTTAAGATCTATGGTTAGTACTGGTAGATTCCTTTCCCAAGTTTGTTAATTTTGTGTTGTTTGAACATAATTTCCTCATAACCACCTCTTTCTTAATTTTGTAGCTAACATAAAGATATAACAGTCAAAATTCTTTGGAATTAGGAGGTACAAATCCTTTGGCATCTAATCATGGGATTGTCTAAGCATGGGAAGAAATGGTCTCGACCAATCATCAAATCCTTTGGCATTAGGAGGTACAAATCGCTCCCATGTCTATAGATTCCTAAGGTTCTTTGTTATTCAACTTTGAGGGTAAATTTTTTTCAGAAAATAATCATTTGTGGGTTATATCTAATTAGTTGCATTTATCTATTTGAATTCGATTGCTTAGATAGCTCTCTATTA
The DNA here is from genome assembly GCA_949130495.1 of Sambucus nigra. Taxonomy (NCBI): domain Eukaryota; kingdom Viridiplantae; phylum Streptophyta; class Magnoliopsida; order Dipsacales; family Adoxaceae; genus Sambucus; species Sambucus nigra. Next base: position 615,299,513 of record OX422207.1, read on the forward strand.
TTGATTTGGATATTGGTGTTTATAGATCTTAGATGTGATACCTCTATTACACACCTTTGTCTCAATGTTACCAAGTATCATATTTAGTAAAACTTAATTCTCTTTTCCCCTTTCATTGGCATATAATTTATATTTTAGTTAAAACTTAAAGATTGTACAGATTTATACCCCCTAAACCAAATGATGAATCATTCTACCTCTCTTAACAGGGTTAATACATTCTTTGGAATGTAAAGGTACTTAGTATTTCTGTTGTATTCTGTGTTAATATTGCTTATTGGAGGTTAGGTATCGAGTTGAGTTTCATTTTTTGTTGGAGGCACAATTAAAATTGATGTGAGTTTATTATCGTAGATCCACGGGCGGTTGATTGTGTAAAAGTTTGAGTACATTTGGGGTTGGGGGTTTTGTCAACTGTGAGTACAAAAGTTAGTTCTATATTATTTGAAGTTTGAATGAATTTAATGTATGTTTTTGGTTCAAAACTTTAATATGATTTAATATTTTTTGCATATTGGTTATGAATTCATTGTATGTTTGAATATGACTTGAAATGGGTAATACTATATTTGTTATGATTTAAGGCAATGGTGCTGAGTCGATTTCATTCAATTTTTTTGTCTCTATTAAGCAAATTATGTTCACTCATTTCATAAGGAATTGTCATATGTTGACATGCTTGATTAATAATTGTAGGTGGAGTTCAGTAGTGATAACTAAAGATGTGGGGGTTAAATAATTGGTGGACATTGCCCAAATTTTTATACTTCAGAGATTTGAATTTTTGGTACTCTGATGATTAATTCATCCTTTTTCACCTTCAATTTTCTCTCCATCCATTCAAGTATGAATTAAAGGTAAAAATAATGCTTGAAAATGTTCTCTCAATTAGTGAGAAGTTAATGAGACAATTATCGGGTTCTCAATGACACGGGATATTTTATTGGGGATTAAAAATGTATTTGTGAAAGTTATTAGGTATTCTATTACAGATTACAAATTATTTTTTAAGGTGGAAGGATAATCAGTGGGGATACAAGTGTTGCAAGCAAAGTATTAGGAAAATTTATTATACTTGTCATGCTGGAATTGAGGTTGCTGCAGCTGCAGCAAATCTCATGAAGTCTGTTGAAGAAGTGGTTGCACCAACTGAGTAGAAACAACTTGCTACATGGGGAACTGATGTGTCAGATGATTTGGTTCTGGACAACGAAAAATAGATTGAAGCACTAAAGAAGGAGGATCAAATGAGGATAGTAGAAAAAGATAAAAGGAAGCATAAATACAATGTCAAATTGAATGAAAAGGTTACTCCTAAGGACATGATCAAAAAGATTCGTCACGATGATGCAATGAAGGTATTCTTAATTAAATTAATACCTGGAGTTTTGCTTAGTTTTTATACTCACCCTTTTTCTATTTGAGTTAGGATTTTTTTTAGAGATGTTGTACCAATTTTTTCGATGCCCGGCTTACAGATCTGGAACTTTATAGCACGCCCGGTTTTCCAACATTTTGGAGCCCAACTCACGAAATGGTTTGCAGGTTCGTTTCCCTTTTTTGGCATCCGTCTTTTTCGATTTCCTCACTGAATGGCTCACACAATAGTTCATGCCAAATAGAGCAAACACATTTTTGAGTTACATTACAAGTCCTTCACCCAGTCATGTAGGAACAGCAACCCCCTTTCGAATCATGAATTCGACGCTCGGTTAGTCTCAATCTCACTTTTTCTTCTTCTTTAATTGGACGGCATATATGATGGTGACGCCATAGGAAATGTAGAAGATAGAAAATTAGAGGCCAAATTATTGATGGGCACTTATCTCTTACTTTTGTGTTTAATGCACAAGAAGCTTACAATTTTAATCACGCCAAAAATTTCAATCAGGCCGCAAGTTATTTGCAGATTATTGTGCAAGTCCATAGTTATCGTTTAGCTTCTTCTATGAGATTATGTTTGGAGATATCATTATTTCAATTGATTTGGTCAAAACTATATGTTGTGCTTATTATAAGGTAGTACCTCACTAACATGATCATTAAATCCTGAAACTCCATTACATAACCAAACTAACATTCTCATTCTATCCTGAAACTATTTTTTGTCCAAATCAACATATAAGCCCGGTTTTGCTTCTATTTTTTATAATAAAATGTGAATTATTAAGTGTGATTAACCCTTAAAGATTTAAGCTAGAGTTGGGAATTATATATTGAATTATAAGAACAATTTTGCTGTTGTTTTCTTTCCATGAACATAATTAGTGGCAAGGAATGATATACTGAATTATATTGAAGCGTATGGAGTTCTCTCCTACATGCATTTTGTTTTGATATTCAAGAAGTTACTTTAAAAATTATTGGTTCATTTGATTATGTATTGATCTTATTCTTATGTTATTTGGTATCTATATGGCTGACATTCTTAAACCAGTATGATAATCTTTGGTTTCATTTGTTTGTTAATGATTTAGGTGAAGTCCCATATCTCTTGATGTTTAAACGATAGCTATGATGAACAAATGCTTCTTTATAATTTTCATACCCACCCTCATGTTATATCTCTTGGATTTTGGCTCAAATTCTACATAAGAACTAACATTTGGTGATTATATCTAATCTCCATAATCCTTGTTTGTAATAGAAGAGAATATTGGGTTGCATTAGTGCTCTACGTCTATTAATTGTTTTGGATTTTTGTATAAACAGGGGTTCGCAACATACGGTGCTCTACGTCTCTTTTACTTACAACTATCGTATAATCTTCCTGCTTGATTAATTGTTATAGGTTTTAATTATTAATTTTTTATATATAATGGGGAAGAAGAAACAAAGGTAGTACCCGCGCCTGAGCTCCCAACGAATGTTCCCGAGGATGAAATCGAAGTGTTTGACGAAGACTTGCAATTCATCAATGAGAATCAAGACTACGTTGGTTTTGTCTCGAAATTGGATGCCAATTCTATTACTAGGTATGGAATTCCAATATGCATTTCTTCATTACAAATACATGCCTACATACACACACATTTTATTTAGATTTCATTGTAGAAACTTTAACTTAAAAATATAGAAGAATAGCTTTCGTGGAGGCCTGATTTTGAACTAACCAGACAAAAATTCTAAGTGCTTATAGGAAAAAAGGCTAGGAACACACAATCAAATGTGCAAATCACTACAAAAATAACCAAGGTAAAAAATCTTCCTAAATAAGGTAGACCACGGATCCACGTGTTCTATGCCTCTGGTTAAGTGCATACCACAACCCATAAATAATGCAGTAGGAAAGTTGGCATATAGATGACTATTGTAGTTATCACTTATAATCCTTTGGCAATATGATACTTAAACGTTCGATTCTTATTGCCACCATTTCTGAAAACATTCGTAATGTTGCAATTTTTGTTTCTAAAGATTAAAAAATTCCTAGCATTTTTAAGGACCTTTTTTCTTACATCTCATTGCTCTCGATCTGTTCCCCCATTACTAAGCACCATCTGGGAAACTACCATATCACACCAAGTATATAAAGAAAGAAAAATCTTCTCCAAGGTTTGTTACATCTCCAAGATTTTATTTGCTATGATGTTTCTTCCCTTTCAACTTTATTTGGTGGTAATGGAGAGTCGATGATTGTGCCTGTATAATCCATCTAAACTATAATGTTCAGTATTAAGGTACTCGCACTCCATGTAATCCATATAAAATTTATTGTGGACGCATGAGTTTCTGTTGATCTCATCGTTACCATCTTTGTTGGTTTGTAAAATTTTCTTTGTGGGTGTGTTTAATATTGGCTTTGTCCAATGATTAATGCTATTGTTCAAGTTTTTTTGGCATAGTTCTTAAATATATATTGTTTACATCTATATTTTACATGTCATCTTTATATAACATTTATCTTGAATTTTCATTGTTGGCCACAAGTTTGTTTTAATTATTTCGGTGTAAGTAAGTTAGTGTTTGATTAAATTCCTATGTTTTTCAATACTTAATAATCAAAGGAACGACTTTATATTTTATTCAATGTAGTTAATTTCCATAGTTTGTACTTGGTGTTCCATAGGGATGTGAGATTATCCTAAAGACATTTTCTTGAGTTTGGACTAGGTGTTTTGCCTCAACTCAGGTTTTCATTTCCCCCTTTTTACAAGTTGCTCTCAGTGAGGATGATGAAGAAGAAATAGAACCGGCTAAATCCCTAGATCCTAATGTTCTTAATTATGGTGCCAAGGAGGAGAATTTAATTTCCAAAGCATCGCTCAGGTCAGTTAAGTAGGATATGTCAAGAGAAGTACTTCAGAGGCAGCACCAGGTAGAACTTACCCGCCAAAGTAATGAACAGACTGCTAGGAGGCTTGCTGGTTGTGGTCGTCTTTATGGGGAAGATGCTTATAACCACTGAGTTTATTTAAAACACTACTCTGGTGGATTAATTTTCATATAAAAAACTTCAAACCACGGAGATTCTTTATAACCACACAGTTTTTTGTGCATCACGGTGGACAGGTTTCTCTTCCTCTCAAATCATTCGTTACCTTTGTCTCCTCTCTCATACCATAAGATGATTCATTATATCTTTTATTATGTCAATTCTACTACCTTGTCGTTCTTCTCCTACTTTATCATATAAAATTAGGAAATACTTGAATGAATGGTTTTAGCTCAAATTCCTCCTCATGTCAATTATACTTCTTTTAGACATGAGCATTTGTTTTCAATATCATGTTTTTGGTTTTATTAACTAAACTTGAACATTAATTTTTTTCTCATTTATGGTTCATCAGGAAATTGATCATCGCCATCAAAGCTTCATGATATTTATAGAGGAATTGTCAACTTTTGACACTATGTTTTTTGTACTGCTAAAAAATGTTGAACTTGAGAGATGGGATATGATGGAAAAGGATTGTTCTAAAGTAAGTTATTCTCATCAAAAGTTGTCTCCAGATATTTGCAAGGTCGGGTCTTTTTGGATATTTTAAACGATTAGATGGTTGTCCATTGCAATGTCTATTATAGAATGTATAGATTATCTTCACAAAAAATAGTTTGGAAAAGAATTTGCGTGAATAATTCAAGGACGAGCATGTCTTAAGACCCATATTGTTGGATTATTGAAATGCTTGATAACTTTCATAAGATGGAGAGGTGTAACTAAGATTACAGTGTTATGATCCACATTGTTTGAACTAGAATTTCTTTTCAAGTATGTACCCTGCCTTCATTTTGTACCGCAGTATTCTCAACATGCTTTATATGTAAGAACCACTGAATGACTGTAATTTATTTTATGTAGCCGAGGATATTAATGATTTCCTATTGTAGTTAAATATTGGGTTTCGGTCGTGTTGTTACTGTGAGGTAAAATGGTGATTAAAGGTCGTAATGTTTTTGAAGTATTTTTGTTGGAATATTGTTGCCGGAGTATTTATTATTTTTTTAAACAAGGTGGATAGTCCTATAAATAAAGGAAATTCTGTCCAAATTTTTTAAATTTTTTACACTTATGTTGTAAAAAAACTTTCTCACGATTCAATCTATTGAATTTTGTTCTCCGTGCTATATAATAGTTTACAATTATTACGAGGTCCAGGATGGACTATTTTTATTATTGTTGGACTATTTTTTTTATAAACGGGGTGTATAGTCTTATAGACATAGTTTAAATTGTTTACACTTATGTGTTGTAAAATAACTTCTTGACTTAATTATATAAGATTCAACACTACTTAAATTTACACGATTTAATAATTTGAAAATTTATACTTATAATATTAAATTTTTTTTTTTTTTGAATATATGTGACTATAGACTTTTCAAAATTATATGCGTAATTGAATATAATTTGTTAAGAAGGGTTGATAGTCTTCTAAACAAAGGAGATTATTCCATTTTTTTAAAAATTACACTTCGTTTTGTTGGGGAACGATTTTGTTTGTCGTTCCTTCAGGCACAGGCATTTCGCTAGTGTGTGTGTGTGTGTGTGTGTGTGTGTGTGTGTATATATAATAAGTTACAAAATCTATGTATGTCATAAGATTAAACTATGATGTCATTAATATGAATTTATCCTGCAATTCCTATTTTGCCCTTAAACATTTTGGGTTCCCCCTCTTTTGACACACTCTAATTTATTTCCCCCTTTCTTCAAAATTCAAAAACAAGGGTAGAATTGTATTTCCCCCATTCTCTCCCTTAAACTCATTTCTCTCAACCCCATTCGTTTCTCATTTCACTCCTTCACACTTCATGCTCTCTCTCACCTTCTGACACAAGACCATTTTCTTTATGTTCACTATCTCCGCTCTCAACGAGAATCACAGGGTTTCAAAGCTCACACATCGATGATCGAAGAGGAAGATGAAGAATAGCTTGAGGTCGTTGCTGGGACGATTGAATATTTAACTTTTTATTCCTAAATGTCATTTTCGTTTGAATTAGATTTTGTTTTTGTTCATGGTTTTTTTTATTTGATTTTCAAATCTTAAATTTTTTAGGGGTTTTCAGATCTCAGAGCTCTACAACTCTATTATTTATGTTCAGGGTTTCTCTCTCTACATTGTTTTTTCTATTGTTTTTTATGTTAAAATTCTCAATATGTATGGTTATGGTGCTTTTTAGGTGGTGATCTCTTGAAGGTTTTAAAGAGTCTTAATCAATGTTATTAAATGTTTTTAAGGTACATTTCTATTTTCTTTATTTCGATTTTATTAAGGATTTCAATTGTTTCAATTTTAGGGCTTCTGTGTAGAGCTAATGTGGTTTACGTAGTCCTCTCATTTGTTTTATTTTTTTAGTTTTTCTATAATATGTAAGATTATTGGTTTCTGACTACTGACATTTTTTGTGTAAGTAAGGTTATCGTGTTTGACAATATATGATGTGTTGTTGATAAAACAACCACTTTGAATACTTTTAAGCCTTAGTGGTGTTTGAGAAAATCTCCATGTGGTTATTTTCTTTTCTTTCTCTTTTGTTATCTTTGAATTTTTAGGTGGATTTGCATTTTTATGACTAATTTTGAAGGGGTTATTTTTTGGGTGCAAATCAATTTTCGGTTCAACTTTTATATTTTTTTCATGTTTATTTTGTTTTTTAGGTACCCATTTGGTTATATACCTGTGATGATAAATGGTTCAACCAAATACAGCGATACGTGCATTATAGGTTTTGAGAAATTCTCGATATCGGCAATTTTCTTTGGTTGCAGTGAATGTATGGATGCCCTTCTTTTTAGTTGATTCTTTCACTCTCTTGCTTAATTGTATGATTAATGTTATTGTTACTTATTTTCTTACAGAACATTTTGTCGAGTTAAGAACTTTTGTTTGAAATTTTTTTGAATGTATAAGTTTGGGCTTCAATTTAGGTTAAACTGAGTACACAAATGAAGAATTTTGCGCTTGCACGTTCTCATTTCTAAAAATGAAAATGAATAAAGGAAAAACTTCTAAACATGAGAAATTAGCTTCTGACTTTTTTTAAGTCCATTGTAATTACATTTTTATGTTGTTTTCATGAAATTATTATCATTTTAATGTCCTCAAAGACGTGTTCACAGACGTGTATGGAATACTGAAAATGAGATTACTTATTATTCCTTATCGGGATTTAATTTATACATATTCAGATACGTATATTGAATGCTGATAATTAATGAAGTTTGAATGAAGCAGGTAAATCTTAGTGAAGGGGAGATTATTGTACATATAATAGACGTGGTGCTCATGGAGGTTGTGTTTAAGCTGTCAATGCATCCTGATTACAATGGAAAAGATTGAGTGAGATTGAACATATCAAATATGTAGATTAAATAAATTCATTGTACATATAATATACCTCTTATTTTAGCTCAAAGTTATATTTTTGATTGACAAAAGAAAGTGTATTTTGTTGTTTACATAGGACACCATTGATTGAGGCTAAGTCCCCAATATAATAGACCTCATGTGACGATTGTTGTTTACACAGGACTGAAAATGTTTAAATTTTAGGAACAATTTCATGTGACGACCGTTGTTTAGTGTATATTTTTAGTTTCATAGGACAGTATATTATTTAGTGCTTGAAACAATTAGCATAGGCTTTACACTACGCGTACATTTGATTTTTATCTTTTCTTGGTGTCGGCTTCCTCTCGGTGCATCATCCTACCATGGATCGAGGTAAAAGGACACGCTTCATAAACCCCATCATCAAATGTAAGTGAAATTAACTGAGGGGGATATTAGGTAATTGTTTTATTTTTTGATTCTGATTTGGATGATCAGTTTTTGATATTTTGCTGGGGAGAACCGGAGGTATATGAATGGAGCACAATTATTCATGTTACTTTGTTTTTCCTTTTTAATTCTGTTCTATTGGTGTACTTATATGAAAGAAATATTTATAGGAATAAACAATTTCCTCAGTAGGAAAACTACAATTTTATTTTTCAATTTTTTTGTATTTTTTTTAGTATGAATACCATGTGTTTGATAAAAGGACATAATGTATGTGCGTAAATATCTATGTTTTTTGTTCTTCATTTTAGTATCACTAATGAATACCATGTGTTATGTATAATTGTAACAACCATTACAGCTCGCACATTTTGATTTCAGATCGTACGCACAACATTTTTTATTGCAATCATTGCGGATGACCTGACCCGAACTAAAAAGATGGAGACCAGATAATAACCAAAACATGTAAAAAATTGAAAGGATAAAGTACGGTATCAGTGGAAATATTATAAGTGTCTGAACTTCTCCAACGACCTAAGCAGAAACTTTGAGGATGAATGTTGCCATAAAAAATCAGATCGATCGTTATTCGTTTTAGCAAAACATATCATCTATCAACTACTTTTACTTTCAGCTACATTCGTAAAATTTGAGTTTGGCTTCAAAAGGTAACTACATCTGCAGCTTTTTAAGATATAAAGAAATTGTGTGGAATATAGAAACTTAACTCATCTGAGAGTATATTATCTGATTTGGGAAGCAAAGAAATAGAGATACTCGAGCGGCGTGGTAGTGTAGCATCTTAGGGTTAACATCATTTGTGGTGAGGCATGCAATTTAAGACGCAGAATTTACAACCTCCACTTATGCATTATTGGGAAACATCCCAACTGTAGCAGTGGCAAGAACAGGTTGATCTTATCTAAAGGTGTGGATGTTCATAAAATAATTCATTCCATGCTCATAATTCATATGATACACATAATCACCACTATAAGTCTCTATCAGCCTCAACTTACCCAGGCAGCCGATATAATTAATACGGTGCTCATAATCAATAGTACAAAGTATGATGTAATTCAATTTTAGCCGGTCATTAACGATTTTGTTAATTGACCACTTCAGATTCAAAATGTTTGTTTATTCTGGCCTATACAAGATTCAATACTTTAATTGAATAGTTCATGTAAAGAGGAATTTATCTATTTTTGAAAATTGATGTATATTAGAAGCCATAAGGCATCATTGTAAATATAATAATTGTTATCTATTTTTTATTTTGATTACGTTTGATGTAATAATTGTTATCTTCGCAAGGAATGAAGCGCAAGCCAATGTTTACATCATCGTAAAAGTGCTACATGCATTAAGGTTGTGTTCATCCTATAAGTTCTTAACTGTTGTGTTTATCCTATAAATTTGTTGAGTTTGTTGTGCAAGTCAGAATTTAAATTTTGTGTGCCCAGGAACTTCACGAAACGCCCGAGTTGGGACCATCATCAACCATGATTATTTTATTGTCCAAGTTACTGAGGTACCCACCCCCCATTCTCTATAATTTTGTATACATTTGAGGTTTTAATGTTTATAGGAAGTTATAAACCTCAACTCGGGTCTATTTTTTACTTTTGGATTCTACTTAGTCATAGTGTGATTAACATGTACTTTACCCATTGAACATGGGCACTACTTAATCATTTTGAATTGAGTCAACTGTTTTGATTTCTAAGATGTAAGATCTAAGTAACGACCTATTTTTGTATTATATTAACTGTTGGAACATGGTGAGTCCATAACTTAAAGATACGAGAATAAAGAATCCATCGAACACGAATAGTGGACCATTAATGAATTTATTCTACCTAAAATGGGTGACTGCATCATTTGTCACCTGCAGAAGTACGATAGAAAAGAAGAATTTATTATTTTGCTACGTCAGTTGTCAACTGTGTCAATTGTCACTTGCGTCATAAAATGGGTGATTGTGTCATTTGTCACCTGCATCATTTGTCCCCTAAAATGGGTGAACAGTGGACCATGAATGAATTTATTATTTTGCTGCTAGCTTCTCATATTTAAAGATCAGTTATTAGTTTTTGTTGTTGTTGTTAATCTCATTTATGTCACTCTATGTAATTGAGTCCTTAACTTGACTCTTCGGGTTTTGTATTGGTTTCACGCACTGAAGATATGATGAGGCAAACATCATATCGATAATTGGTATCTGAAATTTAGCATAAAATGTATTCAAAAAGTGTGCATTCTGAGTTTCTCCTAGCTGCGGGCATATAACAATAATACATATACCAATTTGTCCCAACTGTGACAAATTAAAAATTGTGTCCGTAGCATAGATTTTTGAATTCAGAATGCCGAATGCACACTTCTATCTGGCTGTAGAAGAATGCAAAATGCAAAATGCATAGTTTTTTGAATTCAGAATGCAGAATTGTGGCCAGATTCGTGTTGATAAATTAAAAAATCTGTCACAGAGAGTTCAAAAAGTGTGCATTTTCAATTTGTCCCAGCCCAAGCATAATAATCCTAAAATTTAGCATAAAACTGAAACGTATAAAAAAGTTGAGCTTAGTGCAAGAACCTGTTGTGTTCTATGTGCTAGAACCTGACTTATGGTCCTATTATTGCCTTTTTCATGCTAAAGTTGTTCTAAGTGCTAGAACATATAGTGTAGAAACAATGGTAGCCAATGAAAAGATAAAGGGGTCAATAATATAGAAATGAGATCACCTTTTCGAGTGGTCTTCGACACATTGAACATTTCCCTCTAATTGCACATATGGTTATCATATGAAAAAGGGGAGGAAAGAGATTGTTGTAAGTACCTACTCCACAGAAATGATTGTTTCGTATATTAGCTATGATAATCTGTATTAGGTAGTTAGTTTTGTGGAAATTGTACCATGTGTAAAACAAATTTTTACCTCCCCACACAGAACTTAATGATAAAAAAACATCTCAGCCAGGGAAAAAGAAAGATACCTAATTACATTATGGTGTTATGGTTTCAAACCATACGTCATTTTGAGGGGATTCGCTGAATCTGCCAGATGTACAAAAAGGTAAGATAAATTATTTACATTAAGTCCTTATTGAAAATGACAGATAGCTAAATTCATTATGACATGTTTTTGCTGCTATAAATTGTACTTTTTGCTTACAATTATGTTTTAGTCACTCTTTGTTCTATAAATTCATTATTGTCACTATTTGTTTACAGTTCTGTTTTAAGCATTTTTTTCTAATACGATGTAATTCCAATACCATTTTGATGTGATTCTGATACACTTTTTCTAATATGCAAGAAGTGATGGAGGATCCATACATAGTAGCAGATGGATTTGCATATGAGGCAGGTGCAATAAAAGGATGGTTCAACGGTGGTCACAAGATCTCATCAATGACTAACCTTAGGCTTGGTAACTATGATGTACTTACCAAATACACACTTTACTATGCAATTCAAGAGTGGATGAAACAGTTTTGAATCTTTTTATGTTCATTAATTTTGTGCTTTTTACACTATTGGAAGAAAGTCCATAACTTTTTAACCGTAAATCGAAATGAGGAAATTCTGGCACCATTGGATTCGTATCTCCCGTGCCTAGCCATTTTGAGCTATTTTTGGTGCTTTTTGAGTAGTCAAATTTAACTTTAAAGTCGAGAGTTCATTTTTTTCATTGTTGTATGTAGTTCATTTCCCCCTGTTTTGAGATTATTTCCCCCCGTTTTGAGATTATATAGACCATGTTTCATTATTATTCTATTTTATATTTTGGATGGTAGTTGAGTTAAGTGGAGGATTAGTTCATGAATCTTTGGAACTATTTTGGAAGTCAAAGAACGTATACATACACTTTTATTGTAAGTGGATATTTCACTAAGTGAAGCATTAGTGATATTTCACTAAGTTGATACCCATTTCACTACTACTTCACTCTTATTGTAAGGTACTACTTCACTCTTAATGTAAGGGGTAACTTACAAATCATCGTTGTATTTTATTTTCAATATCACATGTTTCAATATGTTTGTTTCAGATTCTCTATCCTCTTATTGCACTTCATCTGTTGTGGCCTACCTCTTTTGATGTTTGATTTAGACGTTCTTTAATAATTATATAGGATTTTAGAACATGGTGTTAGGACCATGTATTTTGCTTAGCATCTTATAGCAAAATTTATGAGATGTTTGATGTAAAACGTATATTCGGATTTAGATGCTTGAAATCTTGGTTTATTTGAAGTTTGCCCTAATTCTATGTAATTGAGTATATTTGGATTATGTTACTTATACAAGGTCCAAACGGACTATTTGTTGGATTATTTTTTTATTTCTTAAATAGGGTGAATAGTCCTATAAGCAAAGAAAATTTTGCCTAATTTTTTTAAAATTATTTACACATTTATTATTTATAAAAGTAATAAATCTACACCTATAGTATATAAAATATTTATTATTTATATTATGAATGACTTTATAATTTTCAAAATTATATGCATGCCATTATTGGAAATTTTTGTTGTTTTGCGATTACTTACTTTCGAATTTTTTGCCGTTTTGCGATTATGTACTTTGGAAATTTTCGTGCAAGTTCTATTGATCTCAATTATTGATGTATAATTTTAATATCATTTTAAGTAGCATTCTAATAAATTTTTATTATTAATGTACCACATCATCCAAGCGGTCGAATTGAATTTGATAAATTGATACCGAATAATATAGTTGATATTTTTGTTCTTAAAAAAGGGCGAATACTCTATAAACAAACGAAATTGTGTCCAATTCTTCAAATCATAAGATTTAGCATTAATAATAGTAGAGTTGCTATTTTTGTTCTAAAATACGATGGATTATTTCATAAATAAAGGAAATGTAACGCCCCGCTTAAAATAATAACGGGTGGCCAGCCTTATACTATATTAAATCAGGAATTCCAGATGGTCCAGTCTCAACATCAACTATCGGTACTATATAATATAGGACTAACTACCCGATATCATATAAGCGAGATGTTAATATAAATTAAAACTTGCAACATGCAATAACCCAACACTATGAAACTACTAAAGAATAAGAGAGAGATGCAAGAAGCACTATAAGAAATGAAAGGAATCACTATGCATGAATATGCCATAAATAAATAAACCCGAATAAGCTGTCGGGTCACAGCAAATACAATAACTGAAATGGAATAAATATAAACATGTATATAAATATCCCTATGATACAAACCCGATATACAACATGAAGCCTACCTATAATTTTAAAGAAGTAGGAAGCGGCTACATGAAACATCCCGCAACAGTCCGCACCTGTCACGGCTCCCAAGACTCTGGATAGAAAGTCATCCGGCATCCATGCGGTAGGATACCTGTGGAAATACATATATATATATACAAGCAGGAGAGAAAAGAAAACGGGTCAGAGCCCAGAATGTGAAAAATATTTAGCAAGTGTGTTAACCGTGCATAATAAATACCGATGTACTTAATTTCATAAATAAGTGAGACCGCACTCTCGTGGAACCCCAACTCACCTATCATCTAAAGGCGCGCACCTATTCGAGTCCTCGAATTTTAGTTAAATTACCCCCATTGATTTTAGGACAACCTAACTTATCAGGCCTAGCCTATATCCACGAGAGCTACCTTCCCATCATAATCTAAGGATCCACCAGTTTCTAATCCTATTAGATTATGATTGCAACAATTTTGCCACAATAGGCTTAATGAATTCCGATTAATAGTCTTATGAATTATAATCATCATAATTCCAGAAACATTTCCCCCATATATATATATATATATATATACCTATATAGGCTAAAAACGTAAGAATTAATATACTTAATAACATGCAAATGGAATATTGGCAAGACTTCTCTCAAATCCCAAAATTGTACTACGTTTCGTGCGTGGGGAGTCTCGCAAAGCGAAATCCAAACAAGGAACTGCCCCGTTACACTACTCCTGACAAGGTCAAGACCAGAGATCCGAGATGCCACCTATGGAATTACTTCTCTCAAATATCGACATGGCACTGCGTTACGTGCGTGAGGTGTCTCGCAAAGCGAAATCCAAACAAGGAACCACCTCGTTACACTACTCCTAGGCAATGTCGATCCTAGAGGTCCATAATCCTCAACATAAGTTAATACTACCATTACTACTAACTATAACTACTAAAGAAAGAAAGAAGAAAAGAAAAAAGAAAATAAATAAAATAAAATAGAAGAACCTCCAATAATGTCCTTGGGATGATGTAACCGAAATAATACCTTATGTGCGATACATCAACCCCCATCAATCTAGTACACCATAATCATCTAAGATGTACTTCATAAAAGTCCATATCCTTTCATCTATAGGATATATATATAAATTGAGGGTTTCTCCATAATCATCTAACATTCAATAGTAGGGTTATCACCCAAGAATTTGTGTAGGAATCCATCACCACACCTTTCACCTCTAAATGTGAAAGTACATAATTATCTTTAGTACTATCTAACCATAGGCATAAACATGACTTAATAGTCTAAAACCTTAATTTATTCCAACCTCATTTCAAGTATTGGAAATCTCAATGGCCATATCCCCATAATTGCGTATAAACTATCCTAACTAGAATTTACGCTACCGCTTATCCTAGTCGATAGTACACCACCAAGTTGTTTCCCATTTTTACCTATGGTTCAATTTATTATATGAACCCTTACTCCTATCGGGTTATCATTTGTTCCTTAGTCTAAATATTTCTAAGGATAGGATACCCCTCACTCACTAAGAGTTCTCAACCTCAAACATATATATATACCTTTATCTATAATTGGTAATTCCAACCTCAAAGAGGTTTCCCCGATATCCATATGTAACTCCAATACGTACATGGGTACATTTCTCCCAAGTTACCCTAAGGAGTCCCCAAATCCCAATATGTGAGAAACTCCTTATATGACTCCAAGAATATATCTTTTACATCCTAGAGAAAGCCCCCAAATCAATAAACCCAACCAAAAAGGGTTTGAAATCACTATGGAGAAAAATACCTCAAAATGCCCTGTTTCCGAATCGATTCGGCCCTATTCCGAATCGATTCGGCCCAGCGAATCGATTCGGCCCCCAAGGCGAATCGATTCGGGTCCAAAGACCTGGGCTTCTGCAATAGGCCGAATCGATTCGGCTTGGATCCGAATCGATTCGGTCAATGCAGACCTGCCAATTTCACCAAACCGAATTGATTCGCTTGAGGGGGCGAATCGATTCGGACCTGCAATTTTTGAAGGGTTCTTCTTCTTCATCAAAACCCACGAATTCTAAACCCTAAATTTTCATTTCTAACAATTAAACCTTCATCAATCTATGATTTTAAGCCCATAAGTCAACCCAAAGTTGATCCCAAACATTTCTATTCCATTAAATCCATATTTAATCATTGATTTCAAGATTTAAACCTAAAATCTAGGTTTTGACATTAATACCCAAAAATCCATTTCTTTAACCCACAAATTATGAAATGAAATACACAAATAGCTATTTAGCAAGATTAAACACTTGCCTTAGGTTTGTAGAGGTTGAATCGTCCTCGATGTCGTGGTAGGGCCGGAAATCTCCAAGCTTTTCTTCCTCTCTCTCTCTTCCGTTCTTCTTCTTCCTCTTCTTCTTCTCTCTCTAGAGCTCTTCTCTCTTTCTCTCAAATGAGAAATGGCTTCATCCGTAAGCCTCCAACCTTTTAAAACAAAATCCCAATTTTAAATGTTAATACACACTTTAAATGACTCGTTGACTCCAATTTAAGTCAAAACAACTTAAAAACATTCCGGAGCCGAAATAAGACCCAATGACAGTCATTTTGACTATCTCGACCCTTCCGGGATCGATGGTACCCTCAAAAATATCATCCGGAATACTTTGAAACGTCCTCTATTTTTGGACTTAAATTCCCAAATTTTAAAATTCTCCAATTTAATTAAATTTAATTTTCCCAAAATTAAATTTCTCAGTCTCAAAAGTCTTGGGGTGTTACAATCTTCCCCCCTTACAAAAATTTCGTCCGCAAAATTTAAGATGAGCCTAGGACATCGATATCATCTAGTCCTTACATCAATCCTCAAGAACACTACGCCGGTCCTTTCTAGTTCTCACGTCGAACCATATAGCCTTTAAAACAAACTAACTACTCAGGGCGCCCATACACCCCGTACCTGAGTCTCCACTCGTAGAATTTTAATCAGGCTCCATTAGCCTCAAAATTGTAAGATAACCCTCGGTAATATAATCTATAACAATATACTAAATATATAAAAGTTTGAAAATTTCCACTGGTTGAACTCTCCTCAATTTCTGACGCTAGCAACCTTCGTGCGGGGGAGGTCTCGCAAGCGAAATCCAAACAACGAACCCTCCCAATACACTACTGTGTAGCTACGTCGGGGATTGAGATTAGTTGAACCAGGATTAAGGTTTTATAAAAGATTTTTCATATTTTTGATATTGCCCGAGGGCCTATACAATAATACAATATAAATATATTCCGCATCTTTCGACACGCCAAACAAACACCTTATGTTTAAGACACAAGGCCTCAACAAATACAATACTCTAGCCAATATCTAGTTCTCAAAACTAGCACAGCTATAAGCTAGATTATCCGCTCAACATACCCCTACTAAACTTTAAATCTCACAACTCTAAAACTTCTTTACATACATTAACGTCTTTCCACAATATAAGTCTCCCCTCTTAGGCGCACTATAATCACATGCCCTACCTACCCATAAGACAATAGTCTTATAGTCACTATTCAGCGAACCTTAACATTCCTCACCTCCGAAATTCAATGTTATAACTCTCGACGTTCCCGGTATCGCACAAAGTATGACTTAAACCCAAAGAAAGGTATTCTACCTTATACTTCCATAATCTAATGGTTTCACCTCATCCAAGGATCTCAATTCAAGACCCTCTACTTCTTCCAGGACAATCATTACTCCTAAACCTATTTCTCCATAAGAGAAACATCTTCCTCAAAATCCTTCCTAACGAAGGTTGACGGGTTTCTAAATCCAAACCTCCCAAAGACTACAATAACCTCTCCTCATACTTACTTTATCAAGTCCAAAGTTTGTCATTCGAGTAAATTTTCCTTTCTTACTCAACTGCCGACAAATCACCTCGAACCATTGTTAGAAATCTCCTCAATAACTCCTCCAGAATCGGGGAAAACAACTACCCCCGATCAAAGCGTACCCAAAATATGCTATGGGTATTGTACTTCTAAACTTATCCTTTCCTAGACGACAAAATCTAGGCGACGTCTGAAACGAAACAAGAGCAATTGTTATCAGAACGTCAATCAAGTGAATACACTTCACAGAAGAAAGCAACGCAGTGAACACAACAGTTCTATTTGTAGGGCTTTATGTCAAGAACGTTAACGGAAGAATGCATAAAGCTCGTACAGATCATAAGGACTCTAGAACCTGATGCTCTGATACCATCTGTAACACCCCGCTTAAAATAATAACGGGTGGCCAGCCCTATACTATATTAAATCAGGAATTCCAGATGGTCCAGTCTCAACATCAACTATCGGTACTATATAATATAGGACTAACTACCCGATATCATATAAGCGAGATGTTAATATAAATTAAAACTTGCAACATGCAATAACCCAACACTATGAAACTACTAAAGAATAAGAGAGAGATGCAAGAAGCACTATAAGAAATGAAAGGAATCACTATGCATGAATATGCCATAAATAAATAAACCCGAATAAGCTGTCGGGTCACAACAAATACAATAACTGAAATGGAATAAATATAAACATGTATATAAATATCCCTATGATACAAACCCGATATACAACATGAAGCCTACCTAGAATTTTAAAGAAGTAGGAAGCGGCTACATGAAACATCCCGCAACAGTCCGCACCTGTCACGGCTCCCAAGACTCTGGATAGAAAGTCATCCGGCATCCATGCGGTAGGATACCTGTGGAAATACATATATATATACAAGCAGGAGAGAAAAGAAAACGGGTCAGAGCCCCGAATGTGAAAAATATTTAGCAAGTGTGTTAACCGTGCATAATAAATACCGGTGTACTTAATTTCATAAATAAGTGAGACCGCACTCTCGTGGAACCCCAACTCACCTCTCATCTAAAGGCGCGCACCTATTCGAGTCCTCGAATTTTAGTTAAATTACCCCCATTGATTTTAGGACAACCCAACTTATCAGGCCTAGCCTATATCCACGAGAGCTACCTTCCCGTCATAATCTAAGGATCCACCCGTTTCTAATCCTATTAGATTATGATTGCAACAATTATGCCACAATAGGCTTAATGAATTCTGATTAATAGTCTTATGAATTATAATCATCATAATTCCTAAAACATTTCCCCTATACATATACATATATATATATATATATATATATATATATATATATATATATATACCTATATAGGCTAAAAACGTAAGAATTTATATACTTAATAACATGCACATGGAATATTGGCAAGACTTCTCTCTAATCCCAAAATTTTACTACGTTTCGTGCGTGGGGAGTCCCGCAAAGCGAAATCCAAACAAGGAACCGCCCCGTTACACTACCCCTGACAAGGTCAAGACCAGAGATCCGAGATGCCACCTATGGAATTACTTCTCTCAAATCTCGACATGGCACTGCGTTTCGTGCGTGAGGTGTCTCGCAAAGCGAAATCCAAACAAGGAACCACCTCGTTACACTACTCTTGGGCAATGTCGATCCTAGGGGTCCATAATCCTCAACATAAGTTAATACTACCATTACTACTAACTATAACTACTAAAGAAAGAAAGAAGAAAACAAATAAAATAAAATAGAAGAACCTCCAATAATATCCTTGGGATGATGTAACCGAAATAATACCTTATGTGTGATACATCAACCCCCATCAATCTAGTACACCATAATCATCTAAGATGTACTTCATAAAATTCCATATCCTTTCATCTATAGGATATATATATAAATATATATATATATATATATATATATACATAGGTATTTATTTCTAACCGTATATATATCATCATCAATCCAATAGCCAAGTGTACATACTACATATGATGTACAAGGCCATGCACATAATATACCCGGCTATATATATCGCCGATAAACTGTATCAATGCTATCATCTTCCCAGTGCCCGGCTCAGGTAGCAAAACTGGGGCCACTATGGTGGGACTAAACGACACCCATCACATGGTAAACTCACGCACACGACGTCCCGGGAAGCGGTCATAGCTCCAAACCGGCAATGAGACGAAACATACCCATCACGTCTCATCCCAAAATAAATATATATATCATATGGTAACACACGGGACGACTATGACCTGGGGAATATCCACACCCTGCTTTTCTAGCCAGGATGCTCACCCACTACGCGCGCAACTTCCCAATGATAGCATGAGCGGGGTATGCTTAACCAATTAAGTATATATATATCATTTACATGCATAATATATATAATCCATATGATCCAATCATATGATCAAATAATAAACCATCGTATACGGTTTAAATATCCATACCATGTATGTCTACAACATGCAGATATCTATATATCTATATACATACAGATATATATATATATATATATATATATATATATATATATATATATATATATATATATATATATATATATATATATATATATATATCAACACATATTCACATATCCTTATCTATATATATAAACTAATTCTCGTTCATATGTATAAGATATATATACATGGCTATAAGTATACATAGTCCTCGATATACAAGCCGTCACTACCATTTCCATTAAATTTACCTTGATATGTGAATATAATCCCTTACTTGAAACATATTCAATCATCTTCCTATGATGAGTAGTCTCCCAAAACCATATGTATATATCTATACATATACATTCAACAGTAGGGTTATCACCCAAGAATTTGTGTAGGAATCCATCACCACACCTTTCACCTCTAAATGTGAAAGTACATAATTATCTTTAGTACTATCTAACCATAGGCATAAACATGACTTAATAGTCTAAAACCTCAATTTATTCCAACCTCATTTCAAGTATTGGAAATCTCAATGGCCATATCCCCATAATTGCGTATAAACTATCCTAACTAGAATTTACGCTACCGCTTATCCTAGTCGATAGTACACCACCAAGTTGTTTCCCATTTTTACCTATGGTTCAATTTATTATATGAACCCTTACTCCTATCGGATTATCATTTTTTCCTTAGTCTAAATATTTCTAAGGATAGGATACCCCTTACTCACTAAGAGTTCTCAACCTCAAACATATATATATACCTTTATCTATAATTGGTAATTCCAACCTCAAAGAGGTTTTCCCGATATCCATATGTAACTCCAATACGTATATGGGTACATTTCTCCCAAGTTACCCTAAGGAGTCCCCAAATCCCAATATGTGAGAAACTCCTTATATGACTCCAAGAATATATCTTTTACATCCTAGAGAAAGCCCCCAAATCAATAAACCCAACCAAAAAGGGTTTGAAATCACTATGGAGAAAAATACCTCAAAATGCCCTGTTTCCGAATCGATTCGGCCCTATTCCGAATCGATTCGGCCCAGCGAATCGATTAGGCCCCCAAGGCGAATCGATTCGGGTCCAAAGACCTGGGCTTCTGCAATAGGCCGAATCGATTCGGCTTGGATCCGAATCGATTCGGTCAATGCAGACCTGCCAATTTCACCAAACCGAATCGATTCGCTTGAGGGGGCGAATCGATTCGGACCTGCAATTTTTGAAGGGTTCTTCTTCTTCATCAAAACCCACGAATTCTAAACCCTAAATTTTCATTTCTAACAATTAAACCTTCATCAATCTATGATTTTAATCCCATAAGTCAACCCAAAGTTGATCCCAAACATTTCTATTCCATTAAATCCATATTTAATCAGTGATTTCAAGATTTAAACCTAAAATCTAGGTTTTGACATTAATACCCAAAAATCCATTTCTTTAACCCACAAATTATGAAATGAAATACACAAATAGCTATTTAGCAAGATTAAACACTTGCCTCAGGTTTGTAGAGGTTGAATCGTCCTCGATGTCGCGGTAGGGCCGGAAATCTCCAAGCTTTTCTTCCTCTCTCTCTCTTTCTTTCTTCTTCTTCCTCTTCTTCTTCTCTCTCTAGGGATCTTCTCTCTTTCTCTCAAATGAGAAATGGCTTCATCCGTAAGCCTCCAACCTTTTAAAACAAAATCCCAATTTTAAATGTTAATACACACTTTAAATGACTCGTTGACTCCAATTTAAGTCAAAACAACTTAAAAACATTCCGGAGCCGAAATAAGACCCAATGACAGTCATTTTGACTATCTCGACCCTTCCGGGATCGATGGTACCCTCAAAAATATCATCTGGAGTACTTTGAAACGTCCTCTATTTTTGGACTTAAATTCCCAAATTTTAAAATTCTCCAATTTAATTAAATTTAATTTTCCCAAAATTAAATTTCTCAGTCTCAAAAGTCTTGGGGTGTTACAGGAAAGTTTATCCATTTGTTTTAAACTAATAGGTTTGTAACCTAAGTTATTTAAAAAATTGATTATCTATTGCGAATTATAAATGACGTATGGTCCTATTAGCGGTGTACGCTTTCAAAAATTAACATTGTGCCTTCAGGCACGGTCATACCCTAGTATATATGTATAAAATAAAGGAGGAGGGTCTTTTTTGTCTCCTCCAACTAAGGGTTGAGATTAAATTTGATAAGTTTGGTCTTTATCAACTGGTGTCTCAGATTTAACAAAAAATATGGTGAGTTTTAATCCAATGTCTTAGATTCCTGTAAACACCTTTGAATGATCCGAGTATCTTACACAAATTTTTTATCCTTCAAAAACCTTTGATACAGAGCTTTTTCATTGGTGTCTGAAGTAGAGTGGCTGAAATTACACACCCTATGACAACCAAAGATATGGGTCATGTATCACTTTATACTCTTAAACCATACGCCAACTTCTGCACAAACTGAACTAGTCAAACCATATGCTCAAACCAAAGATCACCTACAAAACTCTACACATAAAAAACTTCATACACAGGTTCGAGGTTAGAAGACTAATCGCACTTAAAATTATCCCATTGGTGCTTCATAAAAAACTGCATGCACGGGTTTCTTTTTTCTAGTAGGTATTATTTCTTTTTTGTGTTGGTAAACATTATCAAGTTCCTCTCTTCTGTTTAAAAATTCACTTCGGTTTACAAACTTCGATTTTCTGTTGTTTTTTTTTTCACTGCTCATAGACAAGATAAAGGAAGAGATTTTGTGTGTCTTAACTGGATGAAAGTTATTTTTAGGGCAAAGCAGAACGGGGGGCTCGAGAAATGTCTGATTTCCTATCTCTCTCTTTGAAAACCAAATACACAAAGACCTTCTCTCTTCTCTTTTGATTTTTCTATTTCACTTCTCCAAAACTAGTAATGACCTTCTCTCCTCTTTCACTCCTCCAAAGTATAACGGGGGGCTCTAGAAAGTTATTTTTGACTTTTTTATTTCTCAATTTTATAGATCATTAAATTCTATACAACTTGATTCTTAAATACTTGAGATTGGAGATGTTTCATATACCTACAGGTGAAGAATTTCTCATATGTAATTTTTTTTTTCTTTTGTTTGGTTGAATTTACAGGTTTAAGTGCGAATCAGTGTGGATATGAAAAAAGGAAAGCATTTTTTTGTCCGTTTTTCATTAAGCTTGATGAGGTTCTAATGTGTAAGGTTTATTACGTGTTTTTTATTTTTTTATGTAAAAGGTTGGGTTCTTTGAGGTCCTGATGTTTGTCTTCACCTCCATGAAGTTCGCTGGATTGTCCAGTTGTTATTGTCGTCGCTGTAAGTCCCTCTCTCTATGGGTTTGTCTCTCAACTTTTCCATGGTGAGATGTATATTTGTTTATATCTTTCTTCTGATAAATTTTTTATTTAGGGATGATGTGGTAAAAAAAATCTGTTGGAGATTATAAGAAGATTATTAGAGATGGACATCGGGCAGATCAAGCCTTGGGGTAACCTGTTGGGTTTTTTCAACTTGACTGGGATCAAACTCACTCCCTTTATTTTCATTTTATACTCATTACACACTCCATCTCTCTCTACAACAGCCTTCCACAAAAATCAAGTGAGCGAGGATGAAGGTGGTGACGGTATTTAGATACTCGCACGGTATATAATTGAAATAATTTTTATGATTTGGAAATAATTTTTGGTGGGTAACACTCTAAACAGGGTCGGTATTCAGAAACTCGAACGACCTAGGGAATGCTGTAGTAAACGTTAGGGAGTTAAAGTCCACGGAGTCTCACATAGGTACCTATATACGAGTATTCATGTTAGGTTGGTATTACATTTTGCTCAGTAGTTAGACTAAATTCGGTGGGTATCATTATAAACTAGTAGGCCTCAACGTTTTCATTTTGTTTTGGGGTTCATATGGGATCTCTTCCATATATGGTGTTCTTTCTTTGGTTTTCGTTTTTATATATTATGGTTTTTTGGCATATTTCGATTCAGAGTCATGTTTTTCGAGATATGGTGGAGGCTTTTCAATGGTTGAGATCATGTTTTCTAAGATATGGTGGAGCTTTTGGAATAGGTATTTTCTCACCAAGAACACACCCAGATCTGAAATATTTTTATTTTATGGCTGTCTCATTTTTCTTTTTTTTAGTTTTTTGGTTTAGATTATATATTAATTTTCTTGGTTTACAAATGTGATTTGATTTCAATGTTTACAATTGATTTCATTTTTCATCTCATAAATATACTGTAGTTATATTTTTTTTTTTTTGTAGATTTTAAAGAATGAGAAGAAAGGACCCAATTATGTGCCTAGGTCCTTTGGATTTATCCCCCATACCGATCCATCTCCTCCTAAGAGCTTTATTAGTCAAATTTTTTGTGGTATCTATTTTTCCTTATAAATAAAAAGATTTTGATTTTATGTTTGGTTAATCTATTTCCATGGATGAAACTGAAATAAGCCTACAATATGCGATTGGCTTCAATTTCACCTCAGAATGAAGAGTCCAAACTTATTTGAAGTTGAATCTACTCTATATATTGGATTGGATTTGTTGGAGACATTTTCAACGACATTTTTTTCTTGCTTGATAATAGGGGGAAGGATTTTAGCAACTATAACAGTGGAATTTTTCGTAGCGGGAAGTGAAAATGGAGAAATGACTTAGCTCTTCAAGTTCACCCTTGGGATGAATATATTTATATTTTTTTATTTTTCATCTTTGTATTCTAAATTTATTTGTAATCAAATTTTACCAATTACTCTTCTTTTTAAATTATTAGAATGTGAATATTATAAAATTTAGTTGTAGTCCCACTATGCGTGGTTAGGTACAAACCATATTATACACAAGGACACTCCAAAATTCATATCACAAACCCATGCCCAGAGAAAAGAAAGTTGTTCACCCATAATGAAATGATTTTACACGGACCCCAAATGACATAATTAATTCGTCGAGTTTTTATTTAAAAAATGATGTCCAATTTTTGTTTAATATAAGTAATGTTTATTTTTTTTGGATAAAAATAAAGTCCATTTTTTAAAATAAATAACGACTTTTTTATTAACGTCCATTTTAATAAAAACAAAATAATATAACATAATTCTTTAAGCTTTATAGAGATTGGCCCAGTTTGTAAGTTTGTATTTATGTTTGGGTAATTGAGTAGTCTTTAGTGGATTGCTCTATTTTCTTCATTATTTTTAAAATATTTAATTTTTGTACCTCCTTTGCATGTATAATAATCACTAATTTTGATCCATTTAAAATACTAACTCTTTTACATCACTCACACAAGTCAAAATTTTGAAATGAACATACCATGTTCATGAAAGTAAATCCCGACATATATACATATAAAAAATGTCAATTTCGAATCAAGGTGTTGATTTTAACTTTTATGTGTAAAATACTGAACTACATTATAACGATTGAAACTACTAAATATAAGAAATAATAAATTACTAATATATTTTCACCGCTCAAAAATTTTAAAATATCAGATTTAGCATAATAATAATAGTATAGTTAGAACTATAGGAATTGTGAAGTAAGGAAAACTATTGTTATGACCCAGGAGCTGGACCAAGCGAGGTGGGGTAGGATGCAATAGAGTTAAATTATTTTTATATTGAATTTTTAATTCATCATGCCATTGTCACAGGTACACATTTATCATGTGAACAATTTATCGCCGTATAATAAACACTGGTATAAAATATTATGGGAACAAATTTATCACCATGCAAACAGCACTGGTACATCCTAGTATATTTATATATCGTCAGTATAGGTATACACGCAACCTATAATATATGTCCCGTACATAATATATATAACTCTCAAATATCCTACGTATTATTAATTTACCATTATACTTCTCATTGTATAATCTTGAGTATCCCCCACTACTCAAAGTGTTCCAAATATCCTTTAAATTATTTCAGTAGATAATTCACTCATACTCTACTAGTCTAAGTCAGAGGTTTGTTCAT
Organism: Sambucus nigra; assembly: GCA_949130495.1. Taxonomy (NCBI): domain Eukaryota; kingdom Viridiplantae; phylum Streptophyta; class Magnoliopsida; order Dipsacales; family Adoxaceae; genus Sambucus; species Sambucus nigra. Next base: position 615,325,379 of record OX422207.1, read on the forward strand.
TATCACCATAACTCGTGCTCATTATCCCGATTTCATTACAATAAAAATTTTGCCAATTAATCTTAGTCTTAATTTTTCTAACTTATGACTAAGTTCCAATCCTAGCATTAACCTATTAGTAACCAAAATATCTCTCATTATATTTTAAAGGAATCATAAAAGTTTCCCCGATCGTCGGTTACAAGTTCAAGGATTACATAGGGAGAATTTTTAAAATATGTGAAACCGAATCGATTCACCTAATGGCCGAATCGATTCGCCTGGTCAAATCGATTCGCCCTTGGATTGAATCGATTCAATAATATACAGGTCGTCTCCTTCCTTTTAACTATTACGAATTTCAACCCTTCAAACCTCCATAATTCAGTCCCAATCTCCCAACCAAGTATACAAATCCCTATAATAACATGTATAAAGGATTTCTAACATAATCAAAACATTAGATCATCAGTAAGGGTCATTTAAATCGCATTAATCCTTCAATTTAACTCCAAAACCCTAGATTATTCTTTTTATTCAAGAACATCAACAAATTCAGATTTCTTCTATTAATATCATCTCATATGTTTTGATTTCATTTTCTATTCACATATGATATCAATCTACATGCAAATCCTACCCAAGATTGTGAACTAAATCTCCAATTAAAAGCTAAAATCATTTATTTACGCATATATTTAATCCTAAACTAACATGGATAGTATAGGCACTCAAATTATAGGTCTGATTTTCTGCAAAAAGGTGTTGGGGTTGCCTTCCTCTCGTCCCGATCTACACTCCCATGGTGGTGGCGGTGGTACAAAAATGGTGCGGGAAGCCTTAAAACTCCTCTCCTTCCTCCTCTGGTGGTCTCTCTCTGATTTTGTAACCTCTAACCCTATAAAACTCAATCTACCGGATGATATAATTCTAGAAAACTCGTAGGTCCCTTTACCTTAAAAATCCAAAAGATCAAAATACCCCTTAGGGTGCCTGTTTGGCCTAAAATTGCCCTGGGATCCAATCCAAACCCCCGAATGCAATTTTCTTACTATTTTGACACTTCTGGACACACTAGAGAACTCAAAATAACCATTTGGATTACCCATAATTAAATCACATTTTTATTTTTCAAATTTAAGTCTTAACACTTGTGTCCCGACTAAATTATCGTAATTGTCGTATTTCTCACTCGGGACAATCATAATACATTATTACCAATTTATTACTTGTTCACTAAGTAATACTCAATCTAATTCTTTTGAATAAATATTAACCCTTGTCTCACCAATTAATATTTATTTTGAACTGGATTAATTTCCCATTTTTAATTTAAATAATCCTAATATCATAATCATTAAAAATACGGGGTGTTACATAATCCCCTCCTAATAATGAAATTTCATCCCGAAATTCAGAAAAATACCTAGTATGAATAACTTTGGATATTTGTGACGCATATCATACTCACCCTCCCAAGTAGACTCGTCGGCATTATTGTTCCCCCACTGATCATGTACAAGTGGAACTACCCTCGACCTTAGTCTCCTCTCACTATGGTCTAGGATACCAACTCGCATCTCATCGTATGAAATATAGGGTTGTAAATCAATCTCCTTTAATTCAATGTGAGTGTGAGCTAACTCATCCCAAACGTATCAACTCAGCAAAGAATTGCGAAATACATCATTAATCCAATGCAAGTGGTTCGGTAACCCGAGTCTATATGTAACTGGCCCAATCCTGTCCATAATTGGGAATTGTCCCACATACTTGGTGCCAACTCCCCTTTCTTCCCGAACCTCATTATCCCCTTTATAGGAGATACACGTAGTAACACTTGATCCCCTACATTAAACTCTAGGAAGAATCGATTGGCATTGGCTTAACTATTTTGTCTATCCTGAGCTTTCCGTATACGACTCTAAATCATCTCAATCTTAGCCTGAATCAACTCTGGTCCGAGTAGCTTGTTGTCACCTGCCTCCAACCAACAAGAAGGTGAACGAAAAGTTCTACCATACAACGCCTCAAATGGTGTCATCCAATCATAAAATGATAGGAGTTATTATACACAAACTCCACTAGTGGAAGATATATCTCCCAACCTCCCCTAAAGTCAAGGTTACACATCCACAACATATCTTCTAACATCTGATTCATTCGTCTCGGGGTGATAGGCCGTACTCAATCACAACTCTGCACCCATGGCCTCTTAAAAATTCACCTAAAATCGAGACACGAAAATCTTGTCCTATTGAACACAATATCGAGTGGCACCCCATGAAATCTCACTATCTCAGTGATGGAAATCTATTCATATTGTCCTGTGGTATAATCCATCGAGACTGGCAGAAAATGGGACACCTTAGTCAACCAATCCACTATCACCCAGATGGAATGGTGACCCCTTTGAGAAGTAGGCAAACCAATGATGAATTACATGGAAATACTCTCCCATTTCGACATTGGAATCTCTAATGGTTGCAGAATTCCTGCTAGCTTCTGATGGTCTAACTTCACCAGCTGACAAGTGCTACACCTTGAGATAAAATCTGCAATGTCTTTCTTCATCCCACCCCACCATTAATGTCATCTCATATCTTGGTACATCTTATTCCATCCAGGATGTATGGAAAATATGACCCATGTGACTCTGCCATCATCGCGTGTCGCAAGTCCTCCCCCTCTGGGAAAATTAATCTCCTGTTTAAGCATAAGCCACCTCTAAACTTATAGAGTACGACTTTGATCTTCCTGCTAATAGTTGTTGAATCCGGTCCTGACAAAATGAATCCACTACCTAGGATTGTACCACCCTCGTGACAATCTGGGGGGGTGACGGTCATAACCAACATAAATGATGTGGCAACTGAGTCCTGATGTCCTAGTTCCTTTCATTTTTCCTTCCAAACTTTAGCCACATCCCCCACTGACCTAGGGCTCAACGCGTCTGCCACCACATTAGCCTTTTTCGGATGATAATGGATGTAGAACTGATAATCCTTCACAAATTCCAACCACCTATGCTGAAGCATATTCATCTCTCTCTGAGTGAACAAATACTAAAGTGACTTATGTGTAACACCCCGCCTAATTAAATAACGGGTGGCCAGTCCCATACCAAATTAAAATGGAAGATACAGTTGGCTCATTCTTAGCATCACTATCGAAAACATTTACAACTCACCCAAAACTCAATTAAGGTGGTGTTAAAAACTTTTCAAATTTTAATTTAACAAAATCCATTTCCAGTTTAAGAATAACACAACACATTTATTCTACAACACAGATAACACAATAAATAACTCAAAAGAATTTAAATGCAACTGGAATAAACATTCCCAAATAATATAAATCCTTTACAATAATACCAACAATGTTAAATTTATTAAAAAGACACAAATACAATAGTATTTAACTCCGACAGAAAAGATAACTGAATCCTTTGGGTGACATGCCCTATGTAAGAATACTGTGAATCAAAAAGATGATAAGCGTCTAAGCAAAACTTCCATATCTCCATAGCTCGTCGAAATCAACTATGGTTGGCATCCCTGTTGCTGGACACCTGATATAGAGATACAATAAAAGAGAAAATATGTAAGGAAACGGGTCAGATCCCGAATGTGTAGATTATTTTTAAAACAGCAAGTATTTAACAAGTGCAATAAACCATTTATTATGTACATGTTAGATCCAACTCTCACTTGCTATTCTCACCCCTCATCTAAAGTGCACACTTAACGTTTCTTATTAACCTCCTAGTTAATGATTCCTCTTCTCTAGTCTCCATATTATAAATTCCATTCCCATATCAAAATCCCCGTATGTCCCATACCATACGTCGCATTAATATACATTTACAGTTCTCATCGTTATATGTTTAGTTTCTCATTAACATGAATCATTACTCATTAATATGAATCGTTTCTCATTAACATGAATTAAGCTTTTCAATTCTATAAGCATAAACATTTATTAACTAAATTCCATTATCATTCTCTATTCACCGTTATCTACAATTATCACCATAGATAGATTTAACCACAATACATCCATGTAACCATTTAATCCATTATATATATATATATATATATATATTCATATATAATACGGCACACCGAGTCACAGCTGTGGTGCAATGCATTACTCTGCTATCATGTCCCATCATTGCAGGTCGCCGAATAGGGGACTACAGGTTCGGTAAGATTCCACGAACCACATACAACAACAAACAAATTGGAGGCGAACATAGTTCTCGTATCCAGGGGTCACGCACATACCTACATACCCACAGTCAGCGAACTTATCAACTCCCCGGTAAGTCTTTCATAGACCTATGTTCTCGAGCGACAAATCAAAGATCCCATGGATTCATCAGGATATGACTGCCCTCACGCGCAAAACCTCCCACCGATAGCAAGTAAGCCAGGTATGTCATACACATAAATCATCAATCAATCAAATAGGTATTATCAAACCTATACTATAATATCAATAAGGTAATTATTACTACCCTAAAATATTTCCCATAAGTAGCATTATATCTCTTTTAAATTCCACGTATTAACATATCATATCTTTACTTCAGAGTTTAATTATCCTCGCATCCTATAACATCTCTCCACTCCCGACGTCGTTAAGGTTCATGCGCGGAGCGTCTCGCAAAGCGAAATCCAAACAAGGAACCCCTCCAATACACTACTACTTAACTTTGTTGATCGAGGAGGTCCGAAAACTTTAACTATGCGATCGGAATAACCTCATACCCTCTTTCAATCAAAAGCGTTCTAAACTCCCATCTCACAAGATTCAAATAGGATTTTTCTCATCTTATATTCAGTAAGAAGTCACTAATATCCTACTGGTCCATAACATTATTTCTCCCGAACTACTACGAGTTTAGTTCTCCTTTTTAATTAAGGTTAAAACCGATAGTTTCAAATCTCTTATAAACACATATTCTTTCACTTAGGATTAAACCCTCTTGTAAACCTAAGGATACCCAGGTGTTATATTCAACCACCCCTACTGGTCCTATCTTAAATCCTAATACATCCCCATTTGTATTTTAACAAATGAATCTAGCAACCGAAATTCCATTCGATATAATTTTCATCATTTTAATCACTTGAATCCAAATCAAATTAATTCAAATCTTACCATTACTGATTTTTTTCTAAGTCCCATAATATCCAAATAATAATCACCAAAGATCCACAAAAAGTTTGGGAGAAGAATCAACATTTAAAAATAAACAACTTTACATAATCTGGGGAGGTCGATCGATCGAAGGTAGGGGTCGATCGATCGATCACTCAGGTCCAAGCCTGATTTTTCTGCATTTCAGCAACTACGGATTTCACCATTTTTACTCATTCAAACCTTCATATTAACCTCCAAAATGAGTTATAATTATTACTACATGATATGCCAACATATATGAACGATTTCCAGTTCTCTAAACATCTTAGAATCATCAAGGGATTGGATTAAAAAGCATGTTTATCTCCTTATTTCCAGAAATTTATCAACATATCATCTTCAAGAACACATCAATGGTTTTCATAGTTTCTTCAATAGATTCATGACTATTTCGTGGATTATATCCAACCTAAAACATTAGTTAAATTCCTATATCATTTCAGTTTCCATAAATCCATTTAATCATTCCATTATTTCTTCCAAACATGAATAATCTTCTCTTTTCATACTATTCTAACATGGACAATATACAAACTTAAATTTCCATTATCAAACACTTGCCTTTCTTGTAGGTCTGATCCTTTGGTGTAGTATATTTCAGTTGGTTGTCCCTTCTCCGGTCAAACTCCGGTGGTGGTTGGTGGTGGTGAACCTTGGTTCTTGTTCTTCTCCTTCCCAAGTGGCTTTTTCCTTCCCAAGCACTCTTACACTCTCTCTAGGAAGATGGCTGCTCTTATTTGTGAAGAGGAGATGAATAACCCCCATACACTTAATCTACCAATACTTATAATAGTTCCAAATCCGAAATCACTATTCATCCCCCTAGAAAAATGACCAAAATGCCCTTTCGGGTTGTCTATTCATTTCCAAATAACCCGAGACTCAAAATTAACATCCAAATAGACTTTTCTGACTATTTCGTACCTTCCGGACGCAACTACGCAGTCGAAATGAATATAAGATCGATAGAAAATAAATTTCCTTTTTAATTTAATAAACCAGTCCCGACACGTCCCATACCGCGTCGGACTAAAAATATAAATTACCGAATTTATATCATATAGTCATATCAATGAGATCAGATTCATATATTACCTAAATATCTTTAAGTAATATTCAGAATCATCCATTTTAATATCCACCGTCCGGATAAAACCCGAATGAATTAATTAATAATAAAATCTAATTAATCCATTAATTTAAAATATAACCCATTTTAAATGTCATTTAAAATTACGGGGTATTACATTATGATCTATGGATAGGTGAAACCCCCAGCAGATAATGTCTCCAAATTTGTAACATAAATAAGACTGCCGCTAACTCCAAGTCGTGGGTGGGGTAATTCTTCCCGGGAGGCTTAATCTTAGGGGAAGAATAAGCTATAGCTTGGTCCTCCTGCTATAGCACACTCCCAAGTCCCTGTAGGGACGCATCAGTAAAAAAAAAAATACTCCACTCCCATCCTGGTAAGTGCGAGTATGGGTGTTAAAGTCAACTCGTCCTTCAGTTAATTTAAATCCAAGTAATAAGCGTCATCCTAGATAAATGGTACCCCTTTACGAGTCAAGTTGGTTAACGAGAGATCAACGGTACCCCTTTGTGAGTCAAGTTTGTCAACGGACACATAATCTTCAAAAACCCACTAATAAATCATTGGTAGTACCCGGCTAACCCTAAGAAAATGTGCAAATCCATCAGTGTTGTGTGATGTCCCCACTCCCTCTCCAGTGACACCTTACTCAGGTACACTGATATCCCCCTGACAGATACAATATAACCTAAAAAATATACCTCACGCAGCCAAAATTCATATTTCTCAAACTTAGTGTATAACTGGTGCTCGCGCAATGTCTGCCAAACCCGACATAGATGCTCTTCATGATCCTCCTCAATCCGTGAATAAATCAGGATTTCATCAATAAAGACAATGCCAAACTGATCCAACAACTCTCTGAACACCCTATTCTTCAAGTCCATAAACACAGCTGGCACGATGGTTAGACCAAACTGAATAACTCGAAACTCGTAAGACCCATATCTCATCAGAAAGGCAATCTAAGATATATCTTTCTCCCAGATGTGCAACTGGTGGTACCCTAATCTCAAATCTATCTTAGATAAGTACGCGACTCCTCTCAACTAGTCTAATAACTCATCGATTCGAGGCAATGGATATTTAATCCGTATTGTGACTTTATTCAACTCCCGATAATCCACACACAGGCATAGAGATACATCTTTCTTCTTCACAAATAGCACTGGGATACCCCAAGATGAGGTAATCCTATGAATAAAACCCTATACCAAAAGTTATTCAATCTGATCCCGTAACTCTCTCATATCCATAGGATCCATACGATAAGGTGCACAAGCTATCGGTCGAGTGTCTGGCATTAAATCAATGACAAACTGTATCTCTCAGTCAGGCAGCAATATCGGTATCTCCTGAAACACATCGGCGCACTCTCACACAACTAGGATCGAATCAAGGGAGATTACCATCCCCTTAGAGGTCTCCTCCTATATATAGTATAAGTGGGTCGATGATCCTCCTTCAGGAAGAGGCATTGCTACTAAGAACATCTCCTGACCCAAAATTTAGAACACTATGCTCTTAATGTAATAATAAATCATGGAACTATACGCTGCTAGCCAATCAATGCCAATAATGGCATCATACTCTGACATATCTAACACGAGCATATAGGCAGGAAAAATAAATCTCCCAATGTCTATACCCACACCCCGATAAATAAAGAAGATAAGTGTCGAGTTATCCAGTGGTGAGTCTACACACGTGACTGTACGATCAGCTGTGTCTAACAATCCTATGGACCGTGCAGATCTAGTGGATATAAACGACTGCGAGGCCCTAATGTAAAATAAAATACTCCCCGAAGTACCATGTATAAGAAACATACCCTCAACTGTAGGTGGCGCCTATGGAACTGTTGCCTGGTGGATGTTGTACACACGCCCGTACTATAACTATCGCTGCTGAGGTGGGGCTAGTGGGACAACTCACTATACCAAAATGGCCAAATTGGCACCCTTTAAGTGGCTAGCCTTGTCACGGTCATTGATCGTGATAAAAAACACGCGTTTTTTATCACAGTCATTGACCGTGACAATTCCATCATAAGTACAGTTGTCACGGACCTTTCACGGTCAATGACCGTGACAATACCATAAAGTTGCCACGGTCAATGACCGTGACATGTCCGTGACAATTCTGTCAGTAAAAAACCCTTCCTCTTCTTTTTTTCCCATCGATTCTATTCCTTCCATTTCTCTCTCTCTCTCTCTCTATCTCTCTCTAGCGACTGCTCACTATCTCTCTCTACAACTTTGGTACGTTTTCTCTCTCTATTTCTCCTCCATTTATGTATATGTCTATGTATATGTGCGGTGTGTATATATGTGTGTGTAAATGTGCATGTGTGTGTGTGTGGTGTATATATGCATGTGGGGGGAGGGGGTGTATGTGCGTGTGTGTGTGTGTGTGTGTATATATGTGTGTGTACATATGTGTGTGTGTGTATATGTGTGTGTGTGTATATGTGCGTGTGTATATATGTGTGAGGGTTCGTGTGATGGGCAGCGGCAGTGGGGGAAGGGGGTAGGGCAAGGGGGCAGAGGGATGTGATCCTGTGTATGTATACGTGCGTGTGTGTGTGTTTTTTTAATTAATTTTTATTGGTTTATTAGATATTGCCCCTCATATTGTAATGCCCCTTGTAAAACAATTGATTGATTTAATATTGATTGGTTGTTAATTTTTTTTGTAAATTAATAATTAGTGCCCCTTTCATATGCAATTAAGATTGCCCCTCAATGTAAATTAGTAAATTAATAATTGTATACTTTAATTGTTAGTTTAATTGATGAAAATAATTAACTGAGTAGATGAATTAGAAGGAGTATGGGCTACACATTTGTTGTTGCCACTGCGGTTGGATTATAGTGGATCAATGTTGGGTTGGTTAATTTAAAAAGTGGCATGACCCTGGATTATTGTCCATATAGGGATGGAATTTTACAACTTTTTTTGAAAATTACTTTATATAATGAACAATATATATATATATATATAATATGATAATTAAATGAAACATACTTGAAATTACATATAGTGGGCATAGATAATAGCCTTCTAGTTCTTATGTGTACGCATTCAATAGCCCTTAGACCCGTTCGAGAGTCATTAACCCTGTAATGAGATCTCTCGAATTATCTCGTTTGGACAGTTTGGGTCTACATAATTTCTCTATAATAATATTATTAGTGCCTTAAAGTTGTTACTTTTAGAGGAAGTTCTGCAGTCGTATCCTAATATTCTCTGGGTACATACTAGATTGACAAGTGTGACTATTATTTCAATTGATCAATTGAAATAACACTCACACTTTCCAATCTATGTCGTGTACTTAGAGAACTATGGGGATATTCTGCCAAATTTTACTTAAATAGTAACAATGTGCATGAACTTTTAAGTATATTATAGAAATATGCAGTCTTGAATGGCATAGGACCACTCACCCTTTAGGGGAGATGGAGGAAATAGGAATTTCTATTATAAATTGAATTAGAATTTGAAATTTAAAAATTGAATATAAATAAGACATAATTAAATGAAACATACTATAAATCTAAGTTTTGTTTACACTGATCCATGAATATACGCTTTTTACCTTTAATAGGTGATTTGTTATGGTAGCCATGATGAGATATATGAAATACAAAGAGTGGATGGGTGAGACAAATGGAATGGGGGATGTGTTTCGCAGAGGTGCTAATGAATATGTGAAATACGCAAAGAGATGTCATAATGATGAAGATTTCCGTGTCTGTGTGCTAGGTGTAAGAATGGTAAGGTGTTTGAGTGGAAAATAGTTGAACTACATTTGTTAAGATCGGGTATGCAAGATAACTATCGATTTTGAAGTTTTCACGGTTAATTAAAAGTTCCTTTTGTCCCCAAAAAACCTTCACAACAACCTTCAACAAGTAGGATAGATGTAGAAGGGGACGACGTAGATCATAATATGTTAGAGGATTTAGTTGATGATGCGTACGAGGTTTATGAAGCAGAGAAGAATGAGGTTACTTATGATATACAAGGTTCAAGTTCTCGTAAAGATATCACGATAAACCTTGACGATGACTACCAAAGTTTAAAATTTAAGGCGAACCAACCGTTACACTCTGGTTGTCAGAAATATTAAACAACTTTACATGCCATAATTCGTTTCCACAATTTGAAGACGCAGTACGATTTGTCCAGCAATAACATGGCAAGAATTCTGAAATGGGTGAAGGGCTTACTACCCAAGGAGAATACGCTTCCAAATAGCTATCATGTTATGAAGAACAGTTTAAAAGGTTTTAGAATGAAGTATAAATAAAATCATACCTGTGTGTATGACTGCATACTATATCGAAAGGAGTACGAAAATATCGATCGTTGTCCGGTATGCGATGAACCCAGATATGTCCAATCTACTGGTAAGGAAGGCACAAGCTCAAAAGTGCTTCCAAAAGTGTTGAAATATTTTCCCGTTGGACCTATATTAAAGAGATTTTTCACAGTACCATGGATAGTGGAGGCAATGACTTGGCATGCTAGGGCAGAAGTAGGGGGTAATCTTATGTGTCATCCTATTAATTCTATAGCTTGGAGGAGGATGAATTATGAGTATCCCTATTTTGCTTGAGAACAGCGCAACATTCGTTTGGCTATATCAACATATGGTTTCAATCCATTTGGAAATCTAAGAACCAATCAGAGTGTATGGCCAATGATCCTAGCCCCACTCAACCTCCCTCCTTCACAGTGTATGAGACCTGAATTTTCGATGATGTCTTTGTTGATACCTGGGCCAACGGCACCAAGTGATGACATCGACGTCTACCTGGCTCCTTTGGTAGAATAATTAAAAGAGTTTTGGGAAGAGGGTGTGAAATCATTTGACTCTTTTAGAAAAGAAGAGTTTACGTCGAAAGCTATGTTGATGTGGAAAATTAATAATTTTCCAGCTTATGGGACATTATCCGTTTGTGTAGTACATGATTATTTGGGGTGTCCAATTTTTGGAGAGGAGACTGAATCTCTTCGTCTATCCTTTAGCTCAAAAAATGTATACCATTTCCATAGGAGGTTTTTACCCCCGGCTCATAATTTCAGATTTGAGAAAGGTTCCAATTTTTTTTAGGCGGGCTTGAACTTAGGCTACCACCGAGACAACTTTCAGGTTCAGATATTGAAATTAAATCTTCTAAATGTGGCCCTAATATGCCAAGTAAGAATTACAAATTTAAGAATGTCAATCATAAGAAGACCCCAACTGGGAATGAAACCGAGATAAGAAAGGCATGGTCTATTAGTGTGGATGACTTGGATGCTCCTACCGAATATCAATCCATTTTTTATGATAACCCGAATTTAAAATAATTTTTCAATTTGTAATAAATATTCCAATTTGTACTTTATCAATCCATTTTTAATGCTTTTGATTGATTTGCACTCTATCATTTTCACTCTTTTGTAGTGTGCGTGTGTGTGGACAGTAGGGGTGGGGTGGGGATGTTTCGAATTTTTTGTAATTGTGCATATTATGTGCTAGATACTGTTGTTTTGGAATTCATAATTGAGGTGTTAAATAGTAACAATTCATTTGGAGTTGTAGTAATTGTACATATTTGCTTGTCTTCTTCTAATTCGTTTTGATTTGTACTAATAACAACATTTTTTTTATAGAAAATGTCTCCTTCAGGTATTAAGGTGAGGATGATGATGATGATTATGATGATGTCGTCTGGGCTCGGTGGTAGCGGAGGTGACGAGGGATCCTAGCCCCTAAGCTCCCCAAATATGGAAAATTGGGGATGGCCATAAAGAACAAAACGGGGCTATTAGCGATATCTATTGAGATGGTAAAGATGATCATCGGCCCGGAGTACACTAGCTGGAGGGAGGAGCCAAATGACCTCAACTTAGATATTTGGTTGGCACTATAGGTAATGTATTTATATGAATATGAATATGAATATGAATATGAATATTTCAATTTCAATTTTGATTTCAATTTCATTTTATATTTATATTTATTCGCAACTAACATTGTATTTGTTGGGCAGGAACAATTCAGCCTGGATCCAAAGCTACACGATTCCATCTTAGAGCAGTTGAGGAAGCAACAAAAGACGTGGAAGAAAAATATGCGGACCCGATACTTTGGGAAGACCCAAGAGTCCGTTAATCGAATGCCTGAATTTGTCCCGCCGAAGGAGACGATATCATTGGCATAATGGCAAAAGTTCATTGACAATAAGATCGGGGAGAGACAATTGGAATCTCGCCAATCAGGGAGGGAAAATCAAGAAAAAGAGATGGACGTGCACTACTCCGGACGTACGTCTTACGCCGAGGTGGACCATAGGATGATGGTAAGATTTAATTTTTCTATAACTACAGAAATATATTATTTTGCATTATTTTACTTTTCGGGGCCGATACTAATTTTGCTTTATTTTATTTTAGGGGACAGGGAGTGGCCCTGGGGGTAGGCAACATAGGCTCGATACTTATGTGGCTATTCGAACAAAGAATAGGAAGGATAAGGAGGTGTCCCCGAGCATCGCTGCCACAATTGTAAGTAATCAGAAAGTTACTTTTTGTTAATTACGTTATAATTTTTTTATTTACTTATTTTACTAATCATGTGGTTTTTGTCGTTTCTGAAAGAGCTTAAAGAAGTGCATGAGTTGCAGTCTGATGCCGACAAGGCATCTTTGTCCACAGATGCACTCAGCCAAGTGCTTGGTGATGATTACAAGGGGAGGACTAGGGGTTGAGCTCATGAGTGGCCAAATCTATGATCATCGGATTGGAGATGAGCGACACCGGGTTGGCTCGAATGGTGGACTCGCGTGATGCGAAGCTATCCCATTTGGAGGGAATGGTCCAAGATATGTTTGAATTCATGAAATGTTCATTGGGCAGAAACCGTAAGAGGAAAGGGAAGGAGAAGGTGCAGGAGGAGGAGGTGCAGGATGACGAGGATGTGGACCTCGCTACTTCATCGCCGACACGTGCGGACTTTGATGATCCTCTCCCCTATTTGGCTCCCTTCGATAGGCCGATGTCGACACTTGGTTGTCCAAGCTTATTTTTACTGGACATATTTGATGGCCAGCGGATAGGGAGGGGGTTGAGGGACTCGAATACCATCCAGGGTATGCCAGTTCATGGACGTTTGCTTCAAGACATTGAGCCCAAGGTGCTCGTCACGCATGTGATACCCGGGAAGGAGAACTCCCCCTTGTGGTTACGTGAATAATGCAGCACGATGTATATTGTTGGGTGTGTCAATTCTTATATCGTGTGGCCTACTCACCTCCTTAGAGCTAACCTAACCCCAGACATGTAGTGACCTTATTTAAATTGAACTGTTTTAAGTTGTTACATTTGAATTCTATTTGGATTATATCGTGATGCATATTTTTTTGAATGTATATTTACATTATCTTTATTTTATTTGGATATATGATGTTTGAATAGGTACAACGTTGCTATAACAGGTACAAATATACTGCTGGGCAGTGGCAGTGGCCATACTGCCCAACAGATTTTTTTAAATTCTTCCCAGAATTGTCACGGTCATTGATCGTGATAAGTCCGTGACAAAGGAAACTTGTCACGGCCATTAATCGTGACAATTTTTTATTAAAAGTCACGAGTTTATCATGGTTTATGACCGTGACAAAACTTGTCACGGTCATAGACTGTGACATATCTCTAACAAATCTAAAGAACTTTTTATGGCCAATGACCGTGACATATCCGTGATAATAATAGTTGTCACCCCCAGAATTATCATGGTCATTGACCTTGATAAGTCCAACTTTTCAAGGTTAATGACTGTGATAATTCGGCAGATTTGGTGTAGCGACTGGTACGGCAAGAAGTGGTGGTGCTGGTGCTAGGAGGGCCGTGGGAAAAATAAGCCTCTGGGGCTCCTAGAAAGCGTCCTGCTACTACGAAACTCTGCCCTTATCAGGGTAATCCTGATGCTGGTGGCCATTCTTGCCACATATGAAACATCTGCCCATGAAATTTCTTCTCTTTGGCCCTACTGGCCGCTACCACCTCTCCCTTGGCCCTGATGTCCTTGTCAAAAATGATGTTGGCCCTGCTGACCCTGATGGCCATGCCTAAATCCACCCTACCCCTACCTGAAATCTCCTGATCGAAAATTATTAACAGAATCTTCCTGTTAGGAACCCTGCTCACCCTATCTCATCTGATTATGAGTCGATTGTACCCCTACTAACATTAGCACCCCTTGTCCTGTCCTACTAGTTGGACTCTCCTATGCACTTGCTTCCTTTCACGTGGAAATGGTGATCCTGACAATTTAGTAAAGTAGCATTCAACACATCTATATACGTCTTCAAAGAGGGAATACCCAACAAATGTTGTCGTATCTTCCAAGTAAGACCATCAACACAAAGTTGTATCATCTACTCCTCTATGCCCACCTCTTCTGGTATAAAATTTTTCAACCGATTAAATTCCTCCTCATATTCATCCACTATCCTTCCTTCCTGAGAAATGTCTAAGAACTTCCACATCATCTCTATCTGAATGGCGCATGAAAAGTACTTGCGGTCGAATTGCTCCCAAAACTCCTGAATAGGTATGCTATCTATCTCCTATGTGGTGGTAGCAGACTACCACCACTGCAAGGTTTCCTCTTTAGCTTAAAAGTAGATAGTATCTATCTCTGTAAATCGGTTCACTCATGCATCCATAAATGCTGATGGATGTCCTTCTTCCATTGGCAAGAAGCAATGACATCGGAGCTCCCCTAAAACTCGAGAGGATGAGACTTTTGAAAGGCATACCTGACTCACTCCTACGCAAAAGGAAACCAGTGTATCTGGTTTGGATACACAACCTGAGGATTAGGTGGCACCTGCGGTGCCTGCTGAGCAAAAGTAGTCAAAGTTTCATTAACTGCTTGTGCAACAATGGTGGTGACCTCCGCAACATTCATAGTCCCTTGTGCCTGAGATGAATGTTGCTTGGGTTACGCATCTGGGGTGGCTAATGATGCACGTCAAGAAGGCATCTGATATGAAAAAAGATTTATATAAGTCCACAGTTCAATACATATCAAATTAGCTGAAGACGTAAGTGTGTAATCATTAATGCAATAATTCTAATAGTAGGGCTTTAGATCAAAGAACGCTGCGCTGGAAACATGACAAGTCCACAAAGATCCTAAGGGCATAAGAACCTGATGCTCTGATACTATCTGTGACACCCCACCTATTCCAATCCTAGGTGATCAGTCCATTATTAAATTTAATAGGTATCATTAAGGGTTTCATTCTTAGCATCACTGCCAAAATCCAATTATATTACTAATACCCTAATGGCCCGGTGTCAAATTGTAATCTTTTTATTAACATGCAATATATTTAAACTACTAAACCACATTCACCATTCCCGTAAACAATGAAATAAATACTAAAACAACTGAATAAATAAGTGTGTCTGGAATAAACCCTCCAGAACTGAAAATCACATACAATAGTCCATGAATAAACACCAAAACAAACAATTGGAAATAAAATAGAAATACAATGTCTCTGAAATATCCACTAACTAAAGATGAGCGACATGCCCAACTGAGATGACTAGATGATAAAGAGGAACTAATAAATGTGAATGCGTCTATTACTGAGGTCCTGCAATGTCCACAACAACCGTAGCACGTCAATTATGAAGGAACTCGTAAGCCTGGCGTCACTGTGGCTGGGCACCTAAAAGGTTTTTACAAAAATGGATTTGAAATGGGTCAAACCCCAAGTAAAAAAGTTTAAAAATATTTTTTGAGTATTTAAAAGGCATTAAAGAGAAGATATTGTATACATGTTAACTTTACGTGACCTCACTTGAGATCCTCACCTCTCAGATAATGTGCACGCCTAACGTATACTTATAAACCAACCTAGTTACACTACCCCTCTTAACTAGTTGGAATTAAGTCTATCCCTGCCTAATAATTTGTTGTGCCCACCCGTATTGCCCATAAAATACGTTACTAAATTTACAAACCCTTTTAACCAGTAAAAATGACCAATTAAATATTACGTTCCCACATACTTAGAATACTTTAGATATCACTATCTATCTTAGCTACTGATGCACACTTAGTAGAATAAATCACACGTATATATATTTACACCACTCTTGTAATATATACAATTACGACATCCTTAGATGGAGACCTATGATGTGGGCATACTATGCTATCGAGTCCTGGTATATCACGTACTAATTAGAGGACTTCGAGTTCGAAATCACTCTCGAACCATACATCAACAATTCACACAATTTGGAGGCGAACATAATTCTAAGCCTTTGGGCTACGCACATGCCTAACGCATCCATATGACAGATCACACTATCACACACACAAGTGGTGCTCAATCCCTAAGTTCTATGTTCTGAGGTACAAGTCAAAATCCCCCCAATGGGCTCATCAGGATAAGACTGTCACCGACGCAAAACCTCACGAGATAACAGGTAGCCTAGGTATGTTCACACACTTAAGAATCCACACAATAGGTAATCACACAACCTCTCTCTCTCTCTCTCTCTCTCTCTCTCTCTCTCTCTCTATATATATATATATATATATATATATATATATGGTCAGTATAGGTATACACGCAACCTATAATATATGTCCCGTACATAGTATATGTAACTCTCAAATATCCTATGTATTGTTAATTTACTATTATACTTCTCATTGTATAATCCTGATTATTCCCCACTACTGAAAGTGTGTAAATTATCATTTAAATTATTTCAGTAGATAATTCACTCATATTGTACTCGTCTAAGTCAGAGGTTTGCTCACCATCACCATAACTCGTGCTTGTTATCCTGAATTCATTACATTACAATTTTTGCCGATTGATCTTAGTCTTAATATTTCTCACTTGTGACTAAGTTCCAATTCTACCATTAGCCTACTGCTTAACAAGATATCTCTCATTATATTTTAATGGTATATTAAAAGTTTCCCCAATCCTTGGTTACAAGTTCAAGGATTAAATAGGGAAAATTTTCAAAATCTTGGAAACTGAATCGATTCGCCTAATGGCCAAATCGATTCGCCTGACCGAATCGATTTGCCCTTAGGATAAATCGATTCAAAAATGTAGTGATCATTTCCTTACTTTTAACTTTTACAGTTTTCACAAATTTCAACCCATCAAGCCTCCATAATTCAGTCCCAAACTCCCAACTATGTATAATAATCCCTATAATAACATGTATGAGGGATTTCTAACATAATCAAAACATCAGCTCATCAAGGAGGGTCATTTAAATTGCATTAATCCTTAAATTTAACTCCAAAACCCAAGATTATTCTTTTTATTCATGAACATCAACAAAACCCAGATTTCTTCTGTTATTATCATCTCATATGATCTGATTTCATTTTCTATTCACATAGGAAAACAATTTACATGCAAATCTTACCCAAGATTGTGAATTAAATCTCTAATTCAAAACCAAAATTATTTATTTACACATATATTTAATCCTAGACTAACATGGATAGTGTATGCACTCAAATTTAGCAAGATAAACACTTGCCTAGAATTGTAGGTCTAAATTTCTACAAAAGGGTGTTGAGGTTGCCTTCCTCTCCTCCCGATCTACACTCCGGTGGTCGTGGTGGTGCAAAAATGGTGTGGAAAGCCTTGAAACTCCTCTCCTTCCTCATCTAATTGTCTTTATCTAATTTTGTAATCTCTAAACCTAGAACCCTCAGTCTACCAGATGATATAATTCTAAAAAACTACAGGGAACCGTTACCAAAAAAATACAAAAGACCAAAATATCCTTTCAGGGTGTCGGTTTGGTCTAAAAGTACCCCAGGACCCAATCCAAACCCCCTAGTGCAATTTTTGACTATTTCAACCCTTCTGGGCATACTGGCTCACTCGAAATAACCATTTGGATTACCCATAATTAAATCAATTTTTTTATAAATTTAAGTCCCGACACGACTGACATATGCGTCACGACTAAATTACCGTAACTAACGAATTTCTCACTCACGACAATCATAATACGTTCTTACCAATTTATTACTCGTTCACTAAGTAATAATCAAAATAATTCTTTCGAATAAATATTAACCCTTGTCTCGCTAATTAATATTTATTTTAAACCCGATTAAATTCCCATTTTTAATTTAATTAATCCCAATATAAAAATCATTAAAAATACAGGGTGTTACAATGCTCTGGCCAATGATTTTGAGTTTTTCACCCTAAAGATTAAGGAACTTCTTAATTATTACAAATATCATCCATGTTTATATTAATGTGTTTTAACATTTGTGAAATGTCCACATTATCCCACTTTTTATCGATCGAGGCCAAAACCCGGGGACTTCACCCCACCTTCTGTTACACTTGAAAAAAATCACCATTTCTTGTACTTTACACACTTGTGTTGATTTTATCACAAAATCACTTTCTTCTAGGACTATTTGTGTAACACCATTTTCCATATTTTTATTTCATAAAAATGTTCCACTCTATGTAAAATTACAATTTTACCCATTTATTTCCAAACTTGCATTTTTTTCCTTTTTCACAAGTGTTTTTTTCCACAAATATTACTAAGTTATAGATACCAACTTCTCAAATGTTTTTACTTATTAATACTCACTTCACACCTCGGAGTTAATACCCTTTTCAAGTTGGAAATCTCTTTATTTCATTCCCTTCTTAACTAAGAAAACCCTTTTGGCATTTGGGGGACTACTTTACAAAAAAATACCATTTTTATTTTATTTCCAGATGTAGTCTTGAAATATTCATTTATCACATTTTCTACACCTTTTAACACACTTTAAGGGTTGAAATTTCTATTTTCTTTATTTTATTTTTATGCCCAATAAAACCTTCATTAAAATTGTTCATATGCTCATCATCAAAATACTGCAAATTTATATACATGATGAGATGGATTTTAAGTCCAAAAATCTTATTAAATGAGTCTAAGACATGGTTCATTCTAGAAATTTCATAATATTTGCATAAACATGATTTCCAAGCTCAATGACATTTTTGTTTCGTCAAAAAATTAGTAAATGTCTATTTATATAAAAATCATAATTTTTACAAGAAAATCTTGAGACATTTGTTCATAAAATATTTTCAACAATAAAAATATCATTTCAAACATTTTATTCAAAAAAAAGTTTAGATATCTAGATTTTTTTAATATATAATTTTTTTCTCAAGACTCTTGGTATCTTTCATAAACCATAGCAAATAACTTTCTTAAATAATATATGCATCCTACTCTTGCAAACTCTAACTACAAACTAATGCCATGGAAAAATAGAGTTCTTAAGCCAAGAGAAGATTTTTTCGCCTCAAAGAAGATGTAACATTGGTGGATGACATGTAAAAGAAGATGGATACCTCCCACCTCCTAAGTTGTCCTTAAAGAGGTTTTCTAGCTCCATAAGCTTGTCTTCTTGAAATCTTTATTAAAACCCCCTTCAAACTCTATGATTTCTTCTACATTCTTCTTGAAAAACGCCCAAAAAATATCTCCATGGATTCATATATTGTCTAACAAATGGTTTAAATGGGTTTATGAGTCTATTAAATATGGAAGAAGATGGTTAGTCTTTGATGGTTTAAGGTTGACGGGTGGTAGTACTTGGGTGGTGTGTGGTGGTCGATAGAGGATGATCTCCAAGAGCTAGAAAGAAAGAGGCCAAATCTAATGGAAATGCCTCAACTGGGCCAAAGTCTCATTTAAATACTCTGAAACCCTAAGGGTTAAGTACCTCGAATGCCCTACACTCAACCTTTTATCAAGTAGTCCATCAAGCCTTTATCCAACATTTTGATCTTAGCCATTGAGCGCTTGACACATCATCCAATTCAACGATCCATGTCCTCATAGTACATTAAAATGTGCAGAATTTTCTAGATTTTTTTCTAGTCATTCAAATAACTTTCAACCTCGTTCGAACGAGATTCCCTCTCGTTCGAATGAGAGTTTTAACGAGGTAAAAATGAGAAAAAAATCGTAGGGTATAATGGGGCATGATAAGTACCTCCTTCGAATGAGAAGTACCCTTTCGTTCGAACGGTTGAGAACTTCATTCGAAGGTGACTTCCCAATGAGATTCCAAAGAGCTAGGGAAATCGACCATTTTCTGAGTTATTAGAAGTCATTCGAACCTCTTTCAAATGATTGTCCAAAATCTATTCATCATTTTTTGGCCATAAAAACTCCAATTTGATCACATAGGGGCGCTACTATATTAAAAAAAAATTGGATTATATTCCACCTCGACATGCCTATAGTCCCACTGGACATACCAAGTCACCAAATCATACGAGTATAATCAAAGTTACAGGGTGGGTCTTACATTCAGTCCCATACTACTGATATCTATGCAGACCTACCCTTACGATAAGTTGTTCATAAACCTAAAAAATCGAGCATACTGATAGCTCAGGACGTAGAACAAGGAGATATGACATCAAATATTAACCTAGAATGGCCATCAAGGGTCAGATATTAGCATATTTCATCACTAAGTTCACGTACGAAGAAAAGGCTGTCGAGAAAAATTTTAAGAAAGAGAGCTTTATGGAGAAAAGCTAAAAATAGAATTCTATGGAAGAACAATTAACCCCAAAATAGAAGTAATAGAATTGCCCAGAAGGGAGCTCACCAGTCCAATCAATTGTCGAAACTCATATGGGAGATAGCACAGCCATTAACCTAACCGATTTGATTATTGACATACTGGGGTTATCATCTAATTAGGAAGAAAATGCTCATAATTAAAATAAAATGAAAAAATTATTTAATTATGGGAACTTGATCGAAGGAGATTTCAAAGAAGACCCTCATGTTTGGATAATGTTCATGGATGGTTCATCTTATGCAATTGGTAGTGGATAGGGTTTAATCATCACAATGCCAGATAATATTGATGAAAAATATGCCCTCGGATTCCAGTTTGAAGCCTCCAATAATGAGGCAGAGTACGAGGCGCTCATAGAAGGATTTGGGTTGGCATCATCTCTTGGCGCCGAACAGATATTAGCACAAAGTAACTCTCAACTCATAGTAAACCAAGTTTTGATAATTTATGAGGTAAGAGAGGAATCAATGGAAAAATACTAGGACAAAACTAATGAATGGTTAGAAAAATTTTCAGCAATCAAGATGGTTAGAATTTCGAGGTCAGAAAATGCCCGAATAGATGTACTTGCCCGATTAACGTCCTCTATAAGGACAAAGTTAAGGAGAACATTTCATGTAGAGATATTCATGTACTAGAGTACAAATGAAGAGATTATATATATAATGGAATTATACTTTGGTCCATCATGTACGGATCCAATACGAGCGTACCTAGAGATCGGCATTCCCCTGAAAGAGCCCAAAGAGACCAGGTGACTTAGATACAAAGTGGAGAGATATGTTCTTGAGAGGGGAATCATATTCAGAAGAGGGCTCATTATTTCTTTGCTCAGATGTGTCCACCCAGTTGAAGTCTATGATTTAAGTAAAATAGTTTATGAAGGCTCTTGTGGAGCACAATCAGTTGGTCGATCCTTAGTAAAGAGAGTAGCCACTCACAGTTACTACTGGCCTACTATAAAGGCAAACTACACAGATTATTCGAGGATGTGTGATAAGTTCAAGAAATATTCCATAATACATAAAAGATCGGGGCCTTCTCTCATGATAATCACCTCTCATTAGCCATTTTCCATGTGGGGTATAAACCTGGTCTCCCCCCACCAAAAATAAGAGGAATGTTCAAATATCTGGTCATTACGGTGGACTATTTTATCAAATGGGTAAAGACTGAACCGATAGTGGAAATGTCATACGAGAACATCTTCCACTTCATCTGGAAGAACATTATTTTCCGTTAGGGAATGATATATGCCTTCATCATTGACCATGATGCACATTTTGAGAATTAAGAACTCAAAGACTACTACAGTCAATCTAAAATCCAAAAATTACATTATACGGTTGGTCATCCACAATGCAATGGGAAAATAGAGGTAAAAAAGAAAAAAAATTCTCAATGGTATGAAAAAGAGACTAGATGATGCTAAAGGAAACTTGATCAATGAACAGTGTCCTCTAGGCATACCAGACAATGCCAAGAATAGCAACGGGCTAGACTCCTTATATGTTAAAAATTGGTCTACCAAGTCACCGTGTTCTCAATTTAGACCCACCAAAGAGTGACCTGATAAGAATGCTAAATCCAGACCTAGTTAAGCAAATCAAAGAACATGCAACACTCCTGACCGCCACATACCAATAATGCAGTACTCGGTTTTACAATAAAAAAGTAAAACCGAGCACTTTGAAGGGGGAGACTGTGTGCTAAAGAAATTCATCTAGAAAGGGAATAAGTTGGAGCCTAATTGACATGGTCCATGTAGAATTTATGTTGTTGTCCGACGAGAAACTTATAGAATTATTACTTTGGAAGGAGAGAAATTGAAGAATCCTTGGAATGTCAAACACATAAGGAAATATTATCAATAAACATGTAATGTCTTTTCATTTCATGATCTTTCATTTCTTATAGCTCTCTTTTAGTGATAAAGAAAATTTATTCCATTACATAATGTTGTCGGTTTGTTTACGTTATGTTTTTTTTTAATATGGGGGAGATGTGCACCTTTCAAGAGTTGAAGTCAAAGACAACTCAACGAAAAACTAGAACTCAAGCAAAAAAACACATAACATACCAAATTACTTCATATGTGATTTTGACTTTAGGGCAAACCAAGAACAAGAAATTTATCTAATTACTTCATGTATGATCTCTCCTTTAGGGAGGACTAAGGAAAATAAGTTTACCAAATTACTTCATATATCATCTCGCCTTTAGGGAAGACCAAAAACAACAAGTTTACCAAATTACTTCACGTATGATCATGCCTTGAGTACAGACCAATAATATAAAGTTTACTAAATTACTTCATGCATGATTACAGATCGATAATAAGAAGTTTACCAAATTACTTCATATATGATCTCTCCTTTAGGGCAGACTAAGAACAAGAATCTCACCAAATTTAGAAAATCTAACGCAGTCATAGAAATGGTAAGATCCGACCCTAACTGGATAAATGCGAAAATAATTCCTAACACATTTGGTCATCTGAGGAAACTAACACCAATATTTGGTCAGTAAAGCCTAAGATTGGACAGCTTAGGTTCGTCCCACCATGGTAACTAGTAAGGCAGATCAGTTAGGCAATAATTGACCACGTGATCATAAGACTCAACTACTAGTAGAACTATTATAACTCGACAAGATGAAGTGATTTAAAATCACAACAATTTTTATTACATCTACTTATGCAAAAAGACAAACAATTAAAGGAACATGAATATAATATCTTTTTGTAACTTGAAGGTTATTACAAGTAATTACAAAAATAGACTTCAACAGAACTGTAGTCAGAATCTTTAGTCATAAGAAACAGTTTGATTCCTTGATGAACCTTCAAAACTAGTGGGGGAAACGTCTAAACCATAAGGAGTAATGGTCGTTCGCAGATCTCCGGTCCTAGTATGACAACCAGAACTAACCATATCTACTCGATAAAGAGGTCTGGTCAAATCTTCATCCCTGGAGAGATCGTAATCCCCAAGATAATTTCTTATCAAATTCATAATAATGGCTTCTAAGGGAACCCATGAAGGGTCGAGCTTGAAGGGAGGTTCGAACATATTATAACAACCTGGGTCATGCTAGTACCATAGTTCATTTTCTTTTTAAACCTTTATTACTTCTAGAGTATTGATCCAAACATGTTTATATTTGTCTTTCTTTGCTTGATCAAGGTCTGACCCTATATATATAAGGTCCTTATCGTACCATTCCATCCAAACGGGGCGACGTTGCTTATGAAATTGTTATGTGAGGCGATCTACCTTCTCATTTAGCCTCTTGATGGTGGAAAGTTAATTCATGGTCGCGTCTTGGTCGGAATTTGTGTTTAAAATTTGTTCTTCCTACACTAACTACATAGTCCACCCATGCTAATGAAAATAATGGCCACTGGATTTATTTATAATCTCCAATTCCTCCCTATGGTGGGCATTCTCTTCTTTTAGGAAGAAATAACCTCATTTTGATTAGTTGTCCCTAGCTTCTTAAAACCTTCAGGCTCATTGTTCAAGGCATTACTTTCTTTCTCAAGAATTATGGCAACCTCTCTGGCACCTTTTAGTTTTGCGTTAAGAAAAAACTCCTTCTGGGAGTAAGGAGACTTAAAAAAAAGCAACTTCTAGTCAAATCTATTACTATCCTGCAGGTTGGCCAACTTTTTTTCAAAATCGGCATGAACATTTTGCATCGATTCCTTATAACTCTTGTGGATATCGAAAATCATGCCATGGTAGGCGACATTATTCGTAACCGCTTTATGAAAAATATTGCACAAACTTAATTATTGACAATTGACCAAGGAGGAGGCATCATGGCTGAAAAAATCCTCAAGCTCATCTTCATCTGTCTCGCTCTGACCAGTGCTAAACAACCTATTATGTATTTCTTGAAAGTCACTCTAGACAGCGACCAGATATGTCAATCTGGCATTAAACTAAAAGATAGGTGATTTGATATAGGTACTCACCGAGAATTGCAAGAATTTATCTAAGACAATAATGTATAGAGCAAAAAATTTCTTTCGTTATAAAATAAATGGGAGTTACTTCAAGACATTCCTACTACACTAAAGGAATAAAGTAAAATAAAAGTCCTAGAAAGACTACTAGGATTTATTTTCCCACCTTCTCTTTATGAGAAGCAACTTGACCATCACCTTTGAAAGTTCCCAATATGTGTGTTTTAAACAAAACCAAATTTTTCACCAAAAATTGTTCAACTTTTAATATGCACCAAACCATGTTGTGAAAAACCCAATTCTTACTTTAAACCATTTTTATCTTGATTAATCATAAACATGCATCTAGTGATTAAAGCAAGTAAAATAAAGTAAAGAATACTCACAACGCCGGATGTACGAGGAAAAAACCCAAAATGAGAAAACAACCTCGGACGGCCCAAGCCTTACTCAATAACTCGATCCCCATGGGTCTTCAAACATTCTTCAATAGTCCCACGCAGAAATTTCATCTTCCACGATACCTGTCCACAACACACGCGTCCACGTATGTCTCGGTGTCCACCGATTGACTTTGATTCATCTACGATGTCGAACCAGAAGTCTTTCTATTTTTTTCACCGCAAAACCCTTTATGTTCAATGATAAAACAAACTTCTTTAGTGCCACAACATCACTTAAACATATAAGAATGATAACTCGGATATTTTCAAACTCTAATGATGTGTTTATGCTTTATAAACCTTAGAAAACATGTGCAAACAAGTTTCAGGTTCGAATACTGTTTTCCAGAATGCACACATACGAAACTCTAACGCAAACACACTTTAAATAACAATTAAGCACTGCCTCGAAATGTGTGTCGTTCGAATGACAACGCCACATCATTCGCGCGATATATGCATCTCGTTCGAACGAGATCCTTATGTCGTTTGAACGAGGTGACGTGTTAGTTTGACTTTTAGACTTTTAGTTCAAAAGGTCTCTTTTAAAGGAGATCTAAATAAGAGTATATCAGAATAAAACGTAGTATAAACACTTAAAACACATTTTAAAAAAATTTAAAACATTTTTCTTTGTAAAAATACATCCTTATTGTTGATACCAAATTTAGTCTGCTGACATGGCTCAATTGGGTGAAGACACGTGGAAATCTATGTGGCAACGACAAACACTTACAAACAACACCTCGACTCCGAGGAACCATACTGCAACGAGGAACTCTGCTTCCCCGATCAACTCAGACTCTCCAACCTACAAGAACTCTCCGAGGAACTTTTGAGTACCGAGGAACTTTTGAGCACCGAGGAAATTTCGAGTACCGAGGAACTTAGGTGGTCCGAGCAGCTTAGGCGGTCTGAGCTGCACCTCGAACAAAGCATTAATAGCAACATAACCCAACAGTCTGACTGCGCATTAAATTTTTATTATCATACAGATGTATACGCTTAAGGGGCATTTAATATATTACCCTTTCACATTACAGCCTTAGGGCTATAAATACATTGTATTATCCTCATTGTAAGGGGACCGAAATTTATTGAGAAAACTTGTAATCGAGAATTCCCAAACAGTCATTAATAACAGAAACAGTGGACGTAGGCAATTCTTATAAGACTGAACCACTTTAAAAGTTCTTTGTCTCATTTTATTTATCTGTGATTAAATAATTAGATATAATCTAATTTTTTACATCAACAGATTGGCAATGTCTGTGGGAAACGACTAGTAATATCGTTTTCATCCAAAATAATTCATCACAAATGGCTGAAATTCCAAAACCCAGCAATCGAAACGCTGGAAGACCTCCAAATCCATCTGCTCCTCCCAATATTCCAGATCTGGCTGGAATAATGACAAATTTAGCCCAGGGCCAGACAGTCATGCAAGAAACTATGCGACAACTCATACGAACCCTCCATGGCGGTGCACCAACCCATTCAGAATCGCGAAGTATTCAAAGAAATATTCGTTTACCTTCTTCGCGTACTAGGCGTACCAATTCATATCGTACTGAGGTGTCTGAAGATTTTTCTTATCAACCTGGATGAACTTCGTCAGTACGAGCCACAGATACTGAACAATGTATCACTCTCTCTCCAAAAAGGACTAGTGCGCTAGAAAGATTAAACAAAGTATCTTCTTTTGATCGATTAGGTCCTAGGAACATTTTTATCTATACTTATTTATGGGATTAATTAAATTAAATGTGAATTAATTGAGAATTAATCCGGATAAAATACTAACGATATGTGAGTTGGTATTTTATTATAATGTGTATATATGGCAATATATGAATATTGAAAATATTGAATTTGTCGTGAGATAGAAATACGGCAATTTGGGAAATTTTGTTTGGACGCGTGTGACAGTCGCGTCAGAAATGTAATTATTTGAATTAAAAAGTGAATTTTATTTCTATTAACCTTATGGTCATTTTGAGTGCGCCAACGCGTCCAGAAGGGTCGTAATAGTCAGAAAACACTAGCCGGGGGTTTAGTTTCGGTCCCGGGGCATTTTTAGGCCATACCGGCAACTTAAAAGGGTATTTTGGTAATTTTGGAATTTTGGGAATTAAAACCCACGAAAATTAGAGTTTAATTATGATTATTAAATAAACCCACCAACCCATTATCAGCACTAAACTAAGTAGTGGGCTACGGGAGAAATTTAGAATAGAAGTTAAGGGTCCAAAAATAAACCCTCACCTCCATTGTCATCATCTTTAAAGAAGAACTTGTAGAGAGAGAGAGAAAAGAGAATTCTGCAGAGAGAGAGAGAGAGAGAACAATTCAACCTTCAAGATTCAACATCAAATTCAGAGAAAGATTAGAGGCAAGTGGTTTAATTACGTTATTTGCAACGAATGTTTCTTCTATGCGTAGGAAATTTATATAATCGTTTTGTTCTTGGAGAATGATAAAGACCCATTGAATTGGAATTAGAAATTTTCATTTTGATGAGGAGATTGCATTTAGAATTGTGTTAGGGTGATTATTCTGATAGAAATACATCTTTTATATCACCAAAAAACGGATTTAATTATGTCTATGGATGACTTAAATTTTCTAGGTTCATGTTCATGGGATTTGAGGAAAATTGGGGAGATTTGATGATTAAATGTGATTTAGAATGATTCGATCCCATATTTATGTTAATATACGACCTAAATATGTTTAGGAATGATTATGAACCTTAAAACACTGTTGGGTTAATGTTGGGATGAGTTTTGAGAAGAGAAAGTTGGAGGAAAAACGAATTTAGGAATTCTGGGCTCGAACTGTCACCTCGTTAGAAGACCTGCCCAGGTCGTTCGAACGAGCTCGTTCGAATGAGCTTCTAACGAGTTGACAGTTTGGCCTTTTTGGCCTGATTTGACTTCTAGTGTTCTGTAACCTTCTTTAATTGTAGAGATTACAATTCCTTGATGACTAATCGATATAGTTGGGACATTTGGGATATATTGAGGAGTAAAACATAGAAGTGTGGTTTAAACCAAATGATATTTATGGGTTAGAACGTGAGTAACAAATTACGACGTGAGGATAATGGATGATGTGTATATATAAATCGGGGACACGATGAGAAGTATACCACTAATAAAATATGTTAAGTACTAAGATGTGTGCATGCTTAGTATACGTATATGATTTTATGTGTATGACATACCTACCATACTTGCTATCACGGGAGGTTTACGTTCGCTTAGGGCCATCTACTCCTTGTGTGCCCGGATTTAGATTGGTGCCTAGAGAACATAATGCTAGAATGACTTATTTGTGAGTTAATAAGTCATCTGACTATGGAGCGTAGGTATGTATGTGAC
The DNA here is from genome assembly GCA_949130495.1 of Sambucus nigra. Lineage (NCBI taxonomy): Eukaryota > Viridiplantae > Streptophyta > Magnoliopsida > Dipsacales > Adoxaceae > Sambucus > Sambucus nigra. Next base: position 615,354,144 of record OX422207.1, read on the forward strand.
CCATGGATATGTTGAATTATGTTCGCCTCCATTTTCGTGTGTTGTGCTTATTCTAACAATTCCTGAGAGATTCGGAATTTATGATCCTTATGTACGTGATGTACCGGGATGGATAGTAGAGTATGTGTGTACCACAGCTTAGCCTCGGGGTGCTTGTATTGTATATTTATGATGTGAAGAATATACGGTTAAATGAAAAGAATTGTTATGTTTGACTGTGAGAATCATTATAGTAACGCATTGAGAATATAAAATGGGAGATAAACTTTGGTAAATTGTATTACTAATACTTTGAAATTCGAAAACTTAAGTAAAGCTCTCTATAAATTTGATAACGTTGGGACTTATAGTGCGAATCGAGTAGAAAGGATAGTATTTGTTTTGGTCTAGTTGGATATGAGAAACACTTGTATGGGTACAGTACGTTAGGAGTGCACAAATAGCCGAGAGGTGAGTATTTCATGTGAGAGCACGTCCTAACATGTACTTTGCATTCATTGCTTTAATGTTATTAAAACACTTGCTGTTTTTAAAATACACTCCACTTTCGGGCTCTTACCCGTTTGCTTTCAAATCTATTTTTTTGTAAAAACCTTTTAGGTGCCCAACCACAAGGACACCATGCATAGTATTTCCAGTTAGGTGACGAGCTGTAGATTTTGTGAAAGTTACAGGGCCTTGCTAGTAGACGCTTCATTTGCCTTGACTCTATATTAAGATTTCATCAGTTGTAGGGCATGTCGCCCATTCCTTTTAGAGACATTTCATTTCTTTCAGTTATTCAGACTTTTGGTTTGTAATTAATTCAGGATGCAAACTTGTTTTATTTCTTTCCATATTGGGATTCTTATGAGGAGTATTTCCTCTAGACTCATTTTTACTTGTTGATTTACTATAGTTGGACTTTATTGTGAATGGTTATGTTATCCTTTACATTTCACTTATTGCATGTTAATCAGAGTTAACTTAAAATTTGGCAACTCACTTTTTAAATACTAGGTGGTTAGTAATCATTAAAATATTTTCGACAGTGATGCTATTAACTGAACCAACTTGACATTTTGTATTAATTTAATAAAGGAGTAGCTACCCGGTATTTAATTAGTCGGGGTGTGTCACAAAAGCCATCCTAGATCCACATTGAGGAGTTTTCGACGACCATCAGATTTAAGGGAAGGATCTGCCCAGTCGCGACCAGCTGCTCGTCAAGATAGATCCCAGGAAGCCACATCAACACGATCAGTTGCTCGAACCAATAGGCCCGAGGAAAGAAATAATGTGTGGAAAGGCTCCATTCAGAGGCTGGAGGATAGATTAGGGGAAATGGATAAGGCCAAGAACCCTCTACAACGAACTTTTGTTCAAGGAACACCTTTTGTCCAGGCCATTGTAGATTTTCCAACACCATCAAAGTTCAAAGAACCTGTTGTGACCCCCAAATATGATGGAAAGACCGACCCTATCCTTCATATAAAACAATACCAAGCTACAGCCGACATCTACGCTGTTCCAGATGAGATGCAGAGAATTCTCGAAAACTCTTACCGGATCTGCTCAAATATGGTATAATAATCTTCCTCGGGGTAAGATCTCAACTTTCTTTCAACTGGCCGAGTTATTCATTGGGAATTTCTGTTTTAGGGCAAATCCAGTTAAATGAGTAGCGCATTTGTTAAGTGTTAGACAAAAAGCTGGTGAAAGTACCAGAGATTACATAACTCGTTTTAATAACGAGAAGCTCAAAGTCATTGACTATGAGGAAAAGACAGCGATTACCGCCTTGATGAGTGGACTACTGCCCAACAAGTTATACTACACTTTGGCCAAAGATCCACCTAGAACTATGTCAGATCTTATGGGAAAAGCGGCCAAGATTATGAATGCCGAGGAGGCTATGGCTGCGAAGAAGAATATGGATGACAAAGAAAACAAGGTGGAAGGTGATAAAACTAAGAAGAAAAAGCATAAGAACAATGGTAGTGACAAACACTCAAGAACAAGGTCGTCATGGGAAGTATTGAAGAAATTTGATAATTATACTCCTTTGAAGAAAGACATCAACCATGTTTTAAAAGAAATCAAGAATAACGAGGAATTAAATTGGACAGAGAAAATGAAGGCAGACCCAGATAGGAGAAATAAAGAAAAATATTGCGAGTTTCACAAAGATCATGGCCATATGAGCAAAAATTGCATAGCTCTTCAGAATGAGATTGAAACACTCATCAGATGAGGAAAACTGGCAAAGTATGTTGATCGGAGGAATGATAGAAGAAACAACGACCGAGGAAGAGAGAGGTCTATATCTCCTCGTCAAGCAGAGGATAACAAGAAGAGAGACCATGAAGTTGATCCAAAATACGACCCTAATCTTCCCAAGAGACCAAGGCAGCCAGAACATGAGGTATTTTCAATACGCTCTGGGTCATTTGACTGTAATGTTATTACAGGTGGAGATGCAGGAGGAGGAGACCTTACTGCCAAGAGAAAAGCTTACCTCTGTGAGGCTCAAGCTTGCTCATATATTCAACGAATAAATCTAGCTGAGGAGGATCGCCCGAGAAAGGTTAACAAAGAGAAATTGGTCATTGGTTTCTCAAAGAACGACCTCGCAGGTGTTCTATATCCTCATGATGACCCATTGGTGATCAAAATGAGGATGAAGGAGGTAATGATTTCAAGAGTACTAGTAGACAATGGTAGCTCGGCAGACATTATGTTCTACTCGTGCTTCGACAGTTTAAATCTAAAGCTATCTCAATTGGAGCCTTATCATAGACCCCTCCTCGGTTTTTCTGGTGAGAAAGTATTTCCACTTGGGAAGATCAAGTTGGATATATTCATTGGTACATGGCCTTCTTGTCGAACAGAAAGAATACACTTCTTCATGATGGATAAGAATGTTAAATCATCATACAATATCATTATGGGAAGCGTAGGATTGAACAAGTTCGAGCTGTACCATCTACGGTACATCAATGCCTAAAATTTCCAATAAATTTTGGGGTAGGAGTTGTGAAAGGCGATCAGAAAGTATCTCGGGAATGATATTATTCATCCGCCGAGCAAGAGGAAATGGAGGAATCAAGGAAAAAGACCACCACCTATCAAGTGGATGAAGGTGCAGAAATTAAAACATTGGATCCTAGAGATGAGTCGCAACTCGTGAAGGGTCAAGTGGTGGAAGCTACTGAAAACATCATCCTGGACGACGAGCACCCTAAACGAACTACTCAAGTAGGTTCGTCGTTGGAAGCATCACTAAAGCAGAAATTGATAACTTTCTTACGAAGTAGAAAGAAAACTTTTACGAGGAGTCATGAGGATATGCCTGGGATAGACCCAAATTTCTTATGTCACGAACTCAATGTGAATAAGGAGATCAAGCCTGTGAAGTGAAGAAGAAGAGTATTCAGTCCCGAGAAGAATCAAGCTATACAGGAGGAAGTCGAGAAGCTCCAGAAAGCTTGTTTTATTGAAGATGTTAAATATCCAGACTGGTTAGCAAATGTGGTGATGGTGAAAAAGAAGAAAAACAAATGGAGGATGTGTGTAGACTTCACCGACCTCAACAAAGCATGCCCAAAGGATCACTTTTCGATGCCCCGAATTGATCAACTAGTGGATGCTACCTCAGGACACGAGCTGCAGAGCTTCATGGATGCTTACTCTGGTTACAATCAGATTAAAATGAAACCTGAAGACAGGGAGAGTACTTCTTTCATTACCCCTAGGGGAACTTATTGTTATAATGTTATGCCTTTTGGTTTGAAAAATGCAGATGCAACATATCAGCGGCTGATGAACAAGTATTTGCAGAACAAATCAGTTGCAATATGTAAGTCTATGTTGACGATATGCTGACAAAGAGCAAGAAAGCTGCTGATCATCTAGTTGACTTAAGTCAAACCTTTGATCAACTAGATAAATATCAAATGAAGTTGAACCCGACGAAGTGCATATTTGGAGTACGAGAAGGTATGTTTCACGGGTACATTGTCAATCAGTGAGGCATTGAAGCTAACCCTGAAAAGATTAAAGCTCTGTTAGGGCTACGATCCCCCAACGATGAAGAAAGAGGTGCAAAGTCTTACAGGACGAGTAGCAGCACTCAACAGATTTATATCGCGAACAACTGATCGATGTCTCCCATTCTTCAAAACGCTTCGAAAAACTTTTGGGTGGAATGATGAATGTGGGAAGTCTTTCCAAGACTTAAAGAAATATTTGGGAGCACCTCCACTATTATCTAGGCCAGTGATAGGAGAAAAATTATACTTGTATCTGGCAGTGTCCGAGAATGCAGTTAGTTAGGCATTTATAAGAATGGATAATGGAGTAAAAAAACTAATCTACTACACAAGTAAGGCCTTTCGAGGAGAAGAGATCAGATATCCAAGGCTGGAAAAATTGGCACTAGCATTGATCGAGGCAAGAAGAAGAATGAATCCATACTTCCAGGCTCATACCATAGTAGTATATAATGATATGCCATTGAGGCAAGCCCTTCATAAACCAGAAAAGTCAGGAAGATTGATGTGCTAGGCAATAGAACTTGGTGAATATGATATAGTTTATGAACCCAAATCATCACTAAAAGGGAAAGCGATAGCAGATTTTATAGCAGAGTTCACCTATCCTAATACCCCCGAGGAGCAAAAGTTGCTCGCTGATCAACCTGTGGATGTTACAGGATCATCAAATTCAAGCCCAGACCAGCTTAGGTTGGTAAAAGAGCAAGAAAAGATGATCGACGAACAGCAAGAAATATCAGGAGATGGTGAAAGGAAGCAGCAAATTTTCCACCTGAGGAACTCTGTCAGATCAGCAATTTGAAGACGAGTTGCCTATATGGAGTTTGTATGTGGATGGTTCATCCTGCACCACAGGATGTGGCACAGGGATAGTTTTGAACAGTCTGGACGAGGTCGACATGGAATACGCCCTATGCTTCCAATTCAAAGCTTCCAATAATGAGGCTGAATATGAAGCCATGATTGCAGGTCTTAGTTTGGCAAAAACCATGGGGGCAGAACAAGTTATTGTTTTTAGTGACTCGCAATTGGTCATAAATCAAATGATGGGAGTATATGTAGCCAAAGGAGAATTAATGATCAGATATCATGCAAAGGCAAAGGAATTGGTGTCAGAATTTGCTGCTATTCAGTTGGTCAGAATACCAAGAATGGAGAATGCAAGAGCAGACGCCTTAGCTTGATTAGCATCAGCTACTCGTACGGAGCTACGAAGAACAATCCCAATTGAAGTTTTAGCTGGTCGGAGTATACATGAAGATCTGACGATAAACTTTAATACCCTCGATTTAGGGTCATCATGGATGGATCCCATCAGGGCATATATTGAGAAAGGGGAATTACCAACTGATAAACTTGCAGCCAATAAACTGAAGTTTAAAGCTGCTCGTTATGTACTGACTAATGGTATTCTATACAGACGAAGAATTATAGCAGGTTTGTAAAAATGTGTGCATCCCACCGAGGTGAAAGATTTGATTGAAGAGGTCCATAAAGGGTCCTATGGAGCCCATGTAGCAGGTCGGACTCTTTTGCAAAGAATGATGACTCAAGGATACTACTGGCCGATGATGAGGGCTGATTACATAGCCTATGCTAAGAAATATGACAAGTGTCAGCGCTTCTCCTCCATCCGAAGAACTCCCCAAGCGTTATTGACACCCATTACTTACCCTTGGCCATTTTCCATATGGGGAATAAGATTTGGTTGGGCCACTACCGACGACTAGGGGAAGGTTTAAGTATCTCGTGGTCGCTGTGGATTATTTTACTAAATGGGTTGAGGCTGAGCCTCTCATTGATATGACATACGACAAGGTGTACTAATTTATTTGAAAGAACATCATTTGTCGATATGGTCTTCCTCATGCCTTCATCACAGACTATGGAACATAATTTGACAACGAGGAGTTCGTTGCCTATTGTCATCAGTCAAATATCTTGAAGATCCACTCGGCACCAGGCCATCCTCAAAGAAATGGACAAGCTGAAGTGACAAACAAAACGCTGCTGAATGGTTTAAAAAAAGACTGAACGATGTGAAAGCAAACTGGATCAACAAGCTACAATCAGTGTTATGGGATTACCGAACTACTCCCCGAGCAGCAATAGGGGAATCTCCATATATGCTAGCATTTGGAAGTGAAGCAGTTATACCCGCCGAATTGGGTCTCCCAACACACAAAATACTGAATTTCAATTCCCCTGTCAGCGATTTAATGAGAAGGTTAGACTTGGACATGCTCGAGGAGGTTAGGGAAGAAGAAGAAGCTATTAGAAATGCTGCTTACCAGCAACGAACATCTTTGTTCTACAACAAGAGAGTGAAGAAGTGCAACTTGAAGGAAGGAGACTATGTGCTAAAGAAGGTGATTCAAAAGCACAACAAACTGGAAGCCAATTGGCATGGACCCTACCGAGTTAAGGAAGTTGTTCGACCAGGGACATACAAAATAGAAACTTTAGAGGGGGTGGAGTTTAAGAATGCATGAAATGCAGAGCACCTGCGCAAATATTATCAGTAATGTAAACTCTCATGTAATGCAGTTTCATCAGTATGAATAAAGTGACAATGTTCTGCCGAGTTTCTTTCCTTTTATTGGAAATTTCTAGTTCTACACACTACTCGGCAGATCTCGGACTACTCAAATCTATTCCTAAAAATGCCAACTTTATTGGTTAGGAAGTAAATATATTCTCGAACATGCCAACTAAGGTTGGTCGGGAAGTAAAACTATTCCTAAAAATGCCAACTTAGTTCGTTAGGAAGTAAATATATTCTCGAAAACGCCAACTAAAGTTGGTCGGGAAGTAAAACTATTCCTAAAAATGCCAACTTGGTTGGTTAGGAAGTAAATATATTCTCGAAAATGCCAACTAAGGTTGGTCGGGAAGTAAAACTATTCCTAAAAATGCTAACTTGGTTGGTTAGGAAGTAAATATATTCTTGAAAATGCCAACTAAGGTTGGTCGGGAAGTAAAACTATTCCTAAAAATGCCAACTTGGTTGGTTAGGAAGCAAATATATTCTCGAAAACGCCAACTAAGGTTGATCGAGAAGTAAAACTATCCCAAAAAGTGCCAAAGATTGGTTGGTAAGAAAAACCCACTAACTGTAGTTGGTCGAGAAGAAAAATTTACCGACCTTGGTTGGTCGGAAACATTTTATGAGTACAAGAAAGTGATCGAGCAAAATTTTGATACTCGTGACTTTTTAAATTACTACCAAGTTGGTTGAGAAACAAAATATCATTAATTTTGGTTAGTCATCAAATGATTACCACAAATTCAAGATAGTCGACAATAAGTTTTAACAAACTCCAGTTGATCGATAAATAACACAATATTGTTATCTTTTTAACAGATATATGTGCACAGATGTAAAGTGTTTTATAATTACAAGACAACGGCAGTCAAGATTTGTAAATAAAATTATTTCATTAAATGTAGAACAAAATACATCAAGAATGAAATAAAAATTTATTACATTAAGATTCCTATTCTATTGGTTTCTTTCCCTCTGCTTTTGAAACAGGTTCCTCGCCAGCGGGTGGATCATTTAAAGCATGAGGGGAATTTATGAAGTTAAGATCTTCAAGCATCCTGATATTCATCACAGATGGTCAATCTAGTAGGTGCTCAGGACGAGATATCTCGACATTGGAATGGAGATTGTAATCGCCGAGGTATTTGGAACTCATACACCGAGGGATGGCCCGAGCAGGGATCCAACTCATATCAAGCTTGAATGGTGGCACTGGTATATCGAGCAGCCCAGGATTATGGTAATCCCACAGGTAATGACCTTGTTCCAGTTGTAGCACACCTAAGGCGTTCAACCATCCTTGTTTGTAACCTTTATTTTTTGCAGTTTGGATACGATCATGCAAATGGTAGAGAGCCTCGTTATAGCCAGCCATCCAGAATCTCTGGGCTGCTTATGGAATTGATATGTCAATCTTTCCAGCTGCTCGTGGAGATTTTTGATAAAGAGTTCTTTATTCTCCAAGACAGACTTCTATGCAGAAAGCTTCACTTCCATACCCCTGATCTTATTAGACATCTCAGCTAATGCCTGGTTCTTCACCATTAGTTGGAAGGCCTGGTTCTCTAGAGCAGATTGAGTCCTCTGTTCCTCGACAGGAACCCGAGTAGCTCTTGCTCGCCCCCGAGGAGCTCTTTCTCATCCATGAAAAGAAGTAGAAGGGCCAGACCTCTTCAAGGTTTCCAACTCATCCCTCAGTTTGGTGTTTTCGACCTCAAGGAAAGAGAATCCCTCGTCGGTCACTAGGATCAAAGCATTTGAGGTGGAAGCTGCAGACTTCAACTGAGACACTTCTCTTTGCAGGTTATTATTTTCTTGCTCTAATAACTCAGCTATCTGTCTGTGCTCTTCGACCTCAGCCTTTAACGTTCTCTCCTGCACATCGTAAGAAGCAAATCATTTATCATATCCCTTATCGGGACAGATTTGCTGATACTTCTTATTGTACCCCTCGTGCAAAAGGGCAGTGGATGCTTTATATTATTGCTGAAGTTCTTCAAAAGTGCCTTGGAGATCCTCAATCATATCATAGTATGCTACGTTGTTAGCCACTACACGGTTGAGTAGGCACTTCAAATACTGATATGCTTCAATTTCTTGCTCTGAAGCACCATAACCGAGGATGTCAGTGATTTGAGCCGCACTCATGTCTGTATGACCGACTTTAAAATATTCATTGCATTGCCGTAACAGCTTTGTATTATGAGCAGACAATAATTCCATCCTGGCCAGAAACTAGTAAAGGAAGAAAAAGCAATAATCAATAAGTGTACAAACAGAGCATGAAGAAAAGAATCAACAGTATGCATAAGCAAAAGTTCAAATTTTATTGCATCACAAAGTTCAGAAGTACAAGGTTCAAAGTTACATGTTCAGAAGTTACATTTTACAAAGAAAAATAAAATGTAGAGAGAAATCCGAACAACTCTACACCTTTTCCTTGTCTCCCAAAACTTGCTCGGGAGGCTGGGACGAGGAGGTAGGTTGCTCGAATGGAGTAGAGGGTTGCTCGAGAATTGCTGGAGGTTGCTCGGAGGAAGTAGCGAGTTGCTGAAGTTCCTTGATAGTGGGCTGGATGGCTGGGGGATGAGAAACTTGATCTCCCATCACCATGGAAGATTCCTCAGAGGCATCTTCGTCCTCTTCTTCATCTTCAGGAGTTGGAGGGGGGCCAGGGTTGTGTCGCTGAAATAATTTAGACTTTTCCTCAACTCTCATCTCTTGTAGAGTAGCGACCCACCCATCTCTAAAGTATTTGAGGCTGCCATATTCTACTTGCGACATCATGGCTGCCAAGCCTTTTTCTACCCTTTATCCCAGCCGGCGCTGAAGGATTTCTTAACAGCCAATTTCCTTTTTGCCTTCTCCGAGGAAAGCTTCTCGAAAAGAAGGTCATCAGCAGCTTTCAATTTACTCTCAACTTCCTCCTGCTGACGACTTACTTCCCGAAGTCGACCTAACTCCTCCTCAGCAGCCTTGAGTTTATCTTCAAACTCCTCAGCATTTTTGAGCTTCCCTTCGATCTTTTTATTCTTCTTCTCAAAATCATTCATTTTTTTCTCCAACCACTTGGAGACCTCAATAACCTGAGCCTTCTCCTGCTCAGTCGAAGTAAGATTTTTCTCCCAAATTGCCTTATCATCATCATATTTCTGACGAGAATCTTTCAGAGACTGCGCCAGGCCAACCAAAGCTTCCTCTACACCAGACGAGGAGCTTGAAGCTTTAATAGCTTCATCTTTCTTCAAAATTGTATTAAAACAGCTCATTAACTGTGAAACGAAAATGAAAGCAAGTTAATGCACAAATACAAAAAGGAAAGAATGAAAATTTAAGACTATAAGACTTACAGAAGAAATGTGACGAGATGCTAATGTGGTAATAGTGTCGCAAGAAAGGTTTTCTTCAATACCTTGGATCTCGAGAATGATCCAAGTCTTCGCCGAGCTCATAGCAGAGCTTGGAGGAACAAAAGTGGGAACACCACTAGTCTGGGGCTGAGAGATGGATTCAGCCAAATTGACAGAGGAGCTTTTCTTCAGCCTCCTCAGAGGAGCATCAACTTTCTCGACTAACGTTGTAGTCTTAGTCGGAGAAATGACAATCACCTCGCCTGGAGCAGCAGCCTTGCTCGGGGCCACTGGGGGCTTCTCGACCACCTTCACAGGAGCAGTCGAGGAAGATGCATCAATTTTCTTTGTCCCTTCTCCTGGGACATTAAGCTTACTTCTTTTTGCCTCTCCATCACCGAGGCAGGTTTCTCAAAAAGGGTAAGAGGCCTTCTTTTCTTCATCCTTTCACTCAAAGGTATATGTGATTCAGGTGAAGAACTTGTAGAGGCTGGTATGGGTTCGGCGTCGCTTATCACCGGACGAGCAGTAAAAGAGGATGTGTCACTCTTGTACTGAAGCAGATATGAAGCTGACCTAATATGCTCATAGGCAACAGTCTGATGCAAACTCCAGATAAGTTTTAAGTGCCTTATATTAACGTCTGCCTCTTTTGGACACTTTATTTTGTTGTCAACTGCAAATAAATCAAAATTAAAATATCAGTGGCACATTTTATCAAACACAAATGAAGCATAATTTTGAAAATAAAATAAAATAAAAACAACCTATCCCATTGCCATAGGGAGGACATCTGGGAACCTGGTAAACATCATCTCTAGTTAATGGAGGGTGTTACCAATTTTTCATAACAGCCCCATGCTCAAAGTAGTCCCTATTGGCATCTGGGAGATTGACTGCTAAAGCTCTATTTAGAAACCTAGTTTTTAAATAAAAAGTATTATCACCCATGGCCCATCTATAACAAAACATAATTTCAGGAATTCCTATACGGGTTCCATGAATTTGACTTAATCTATAAACATCATTAACCATTCTCCATGTGTTGGGGGCTATTCGTGTAGGAACCACGTCAAAGTATTGACAGAATTCCAGACATAGAGGGTTTGGGGGAAAAGAAAATCCACACTCAGCAACAAAGAGACTGGGGAACCAATGTCCCTCAGCCAAACGAAAATAGTCTGAACTCTCAGAAAGCTCTTCCAAAATAACCCATGAGGGAATGGAGAAATAAGAGCGAAACTTATCAATTGATTCTACGGGATAAACCATGATTAAAGAAGGAAATCAAAGAGAAAGACGAAAATCTTACAGGAAAGGGATGAGTCTGTTGACAACAAACAATGGAACAGATGAACGCACAGGAGAGAGAGAGAGAGATGATAGAAAACTCAAAGAGATAAATTTGAAAAAGTAGAAGACGATGGGATTTTCTGCAACGTTTAAATACTTTGACTTGAGAAAGGGTAAAAGTAATGATTACAAAAAGAGACGGTTACGTTATCGGCGGCTAAACAGACAAAAGAGGCGTGGGAATCGAAGCGATTAAGAAAAATTCAAAAAAGGTCGATTCTACGAATTTGGAAGGAGAAATAAATTCAAAAGAAAATATTTCTAAATTTCAGGATGACCATTTAAAACCGCCATATATTGAGAAAGAATGTTCCACAATCCTCAAATTTCGAACTATGAAACATTGGGGGCTTCTGTTCATACCAAATTTAGTCTGCTGACATGGCTCAATTGGGTGAAGACACGTGGCAATCTACGTGGCAACGACAAACACTTACGAACAACACCTCAACTCTAAGGAACCATACTGCAACGAGGAACTCTGCTTCCCCGATCAACTCAGATGCTCCGACCTATAAGAACTCTCCGAGGAACTTTTGAGTACCGAGGAACTTTTGAGCACCGAGGAACTTTTGAGTACCGAGGAACTTAGGTGGTCCGAGCAGCTTAAGCGGTCCGAGCTGCAACTCGAACAAAGCATTAATAGCAGGATAAGCCAACAATTTGATTGCGCATTAAATACTTATTATCATACAGATGTATACGCTTAAGGGGCATTTAATATATTACCCTTTCACAGTACATCCTTAGGGCTATAAATACATTGTATTATCCTCATTGTAAGTGATTCGTCACTTTTATTGTATTTTATACCCCGTTAATTTGTACATTCTAGCATTCCGGTGCAAGTATTTCCCGGTTCTTATACTCACTTATTGACTAACCCCTGAATTCATCATATATATTTTGTATGTGTCTTTATTGAGCTTTTATAGGTCTCGGGAATGCATTTTGTGAAGTTTGGTTTTGATCCGGAATGTTCCGTTAACACTTGCACAGTCGGGGGCATTTTGGTAATTTTAGCACTCGAGTTTTGTTCCCGATTTCTTCACGGAAGTTGTAGGCCTTCTTCTTATCTTCGCGTGGCCTCCGACGGTGCCTGAATCCGACCTCGAACGAAGAAGTTATGGAAGTTTCGTTGAAACATGGGACAACTAATGCCTATATAGGCATCTCTTCTTCTCACAGCAGGCCCGAATTGATTCGATGGCTCTGTCGAATCGATTCGGTTTCATACAGGAGAAAATCTCTACACTTCTGAATCGATTCGGATTTGGCACCGAATCGATTCGGCCCTGCATTTTCATCTTTCTTCTTATTACTAGTTTGCCATTTTGGTGGAATTTTTGGGGATATATCCCTTGTTTTTCCTCTTTTGAACATATAGATTATTTATGTTAGATTTTTGGGATATAGAAAAACACTCTGTTCTCTCTCCTAGGTCAAAGTTCATTTATGGTTCTTATCATTTGTAAAGCTTTGATTACTAGCTTAATTGTTGTAATTAATGCAAGAAAGGTTCAATTACTTCTTCTCTACTTGTCCTACTAGCTCTAATTTGCATTTAATTCCATCTCTTGCATTGATTTGTGTTTAAACTAGATAACTAATTTAAGTATGTTGTTAACGTGCATGTGTAGTGTAGATTCAATTATGAGTAGCTAGACTTATGATTGAGGATCAAAATCCCACATTGGATGCTTGAACTTCATATATAGGGTTTGGTTTATAATTGTTCTAATGGAACTTCATGTGTTGGTTTTGGAGTATCATAGTTTCTTAACTTCTCTTGTCATGCAAGAGTTAGTGTTTGAAGCTTTACTACAAACCCAACCCATCTAGCAATAATTAATTAAACCCTAATCCTCCATTGTTGAGTTCAGTCTCTACATGGTTGATGTTCGGACTTAATTAGTTATGCTCGATTAGAACTAATTTCAACCAAGCACTATAATCCCCTTCCTTGTGAATCCGAGGTGGGAGATACATTCTAGCATTCCCGTGCAAGTATTTCCTGGTTCTTATACTCACTTATTGACTAACCCCTGAATTCATCATATATACTTTGTATGTGTCTTTATTGAGCTTTTATAGGTCTCAGGAATGCATTTTGTGAAGTTTGGTTTTGATCCGGAATGTTCCGTTGACACTTGCACAGTCGGGGGCATTTTAGTAATTTCAGCACTCGGGTTTTGTTCCCGATTTCTTCACGGAAGTTGTAGGCCTTCTTCTTATCTTCCCGTGGCCTCCGACGGTGCTTGAATCCGACCTCGAACGAAGTATTTACGGAAGTTTCGGTGAAACATGGGACAACTAATGCCTATATAGGCATCTCTTCTTCTCACAGCAGGCCCGAATCGATTCGTTGGCTCTGCCGAATCGATTCGATTTCATACAGGAGCAAATCTCTACACTTCCGAATCAATTCGGATTTGGCACCGAATCGATTCGGCCCTGCATTTTCAGCTTTCTTCTTATTACTAGTTTGCCATTTTGGTGGAATTTTTTGGGATATATCCCTTGTTTTTCCTCTTTTGAACATATAGATGATTTATGTTAGATTTTTGGGATATAGAAAAACACTCTCTTCTCTCTCCTAGGTCAAAGTTCATTTATGGTTCTTATCATTTGTAAAGCTTTGATTACTAGCTTAATTATTGTAATTAATGCAAGAAAGGTTCAATTACTTCTTCTCTACTTGTCCTACTAGCTCTAATTTGCATTTAATTCCATCTCTTGCATTGATTTGTGTTTAAACTAGATAACTAATTTAAGTATGTTGTTAACTTGCATGTGTAGTGTAGATTCAATTATGAGTAGCTAGACTTATGATTGAGGATCAAAATCCCACCTTGGATGCTTGAACTTCATATTTAGGGTTTGGTTTATAATTGTTCTAATGGAACTTCATGTGTTGGTTTTGGAGTATCATAGTTTCTTAACTTCTCTTGTCATGCAAGAGTTAGTGTTTGAAGCTTTACTACAAACCCAACCCATCTAGCAATAATTAATTAAACCCTAATCCTCCATTGTTGAGTTCAGTCTCTACATGGTTGATGTTCGGACTTAATTAGTTATGCTCGATTAGAACTAATTTCAACCAAGCACTATAATCCCCTTCCTTGTGAATCCAAGGTGGGAGAATGATCCTCGATCCCCTTAATTTCTTGAACTCAAGCTTACCTTAGTTCTTTCCATAGTTCCGTAATTAGTAATTAATCATCTGATCATCAATAGTATGTTAGTTTAGAGATCACTCTCAATCACTTTTCAAAACTACCAAATCATCTTTTTCACTTTAACTTTTGTGACGTTCAGAGAATCCCTTAAACCTTATCTAGTTCTCTTAGGAGTGTTCAATCCCTGTGGATCACGATTCCGTACTTACCGGATATTACTTGTTGCGATAGATTTACACTTGAATCACAAGCCATATTTTGGGCGCACCAAGTTCTTGGCGCCGTTGCCGGGGATTGGCAACCCTCATAGGTTTTAGAAATTCTCTTTACACTATCGTTCCCTGTGGTCACCGTGACAACACGGTTTCCAAAAATTAATCCACGATTATGTAAATGCATGATGCGAGTAGTAGCAACTTGAATCCTATTCGTGAACCTTCGTCTAGTGAACCCTCGGATTATTGGAGACCTTTACCGACAATTTCTTGTTCTAGTTCGGTTTCGTCTTCTTCGTATACCTGGGCTCACTCCGATCCTACAACCATGGCCGACAATGTAAGTGAGCACGGTAGTCTAGGGGTTGCACCCGACCCCCCGTATAGGACTATGCGTGATTATTTGCAACCGGAGAGGACCACCTCTCCGTTTTGTATCATTTTTCCTTACAATGCTGCGCAATTCCATTTTCGTAATGGAATGATTCAATTACTTCCTACTTTCCACGGCATGGACAGTGAACAGCCTTACCTTCATGTTATAGAATTTGAGGAGGTGTGCGCTAACTTTAGCGATCAAAACTGTCCTCTAGATGTCACACGTCTCAAACTCTTTCCATTTTCCTTAAAAGACAAGGCCAAAACATGGCTTTGGTCTTTAGCTCCTAATTCCATCGGGAGTTGGCGCGAAATGCAAGCGCAGTTTTTGAAAAAATTCTTTCCAACTCATCGTACCAACTCTTTAAAGAGTCAAATCCAAACATTCGTTCAAACCGAAGGTGAATCATTCGAGCGATGTTGGGAGAGATTTAATGAGGTACTTCATAAATTCCCACACCACGGTTTCGAAAAGTGGAGATTAATCTCATTTTTCCACAATGGGCTTACACTTAATGCGAAACAAATGGTGGAGACAATGTGCTCCGGTGAGTTCTTTGGTTTAGATCTCGATGATGCGTGGGCACATTTCAAATATTGTGCCGAGACAACCCAAGCATGGGATACCTCGGATCCGAACAAAACCAGTTCGCGACCTTCAGTTTCGTCCTCGTCTAACCCTGGTATGTATCACCTCACTGACGAGGCTGAGATGAAAATGAGATTAGATAAATTATCTAAGAAAGTTGATGAGTTCGGTTCAAAGGTTCATGATCCCGTTGTTCAAACTCATTCCGTAATTGAGGAGTTGTGTGCCATTTGTGACACTAACGCTCATTCGACCCAAGATTGTCCTACTATTATGGCTTACAAAGTGATCCTCCATGACCAAGCGAACGCTATGGGAGTTTTTAGAAGATCCCAAAACGTTCCCAACCAAGGCTTTAATCCATCTTGGGGTAATCAACTCGGTTACCAATATCAACAATCTCGTCCTCCCCCGCCTCAGAATTACCAACAACCGTACAACCAACATCCCCCTTCCCAAGTTCAAATGCAAGGTCCCCCTCCGGGACCACATCCACCAGTTATACCTGCCCATGCGCACCCGAACAAGAGAAGTCTAGAAGAAATTTTTCAATCTTTTGTGACTTCTCAACAAGCCACCAACGCTAGGCTCGAAAAAGAAATTTCCAAGCTGACTGCTTCTTTGAGTGTGAACGAAAAAGGAAAATTCCCGTCACAACCTCATGGGCCCGTAGGGCAAAATAGCATGAATTCCGATGTTTCTACTCCTTCTTTCGATCAATGTAGGTCTATGGAACATGCTAATTCCATCACCACTCTTAGGAGTTTGAAGGTGATTGAAAATCCATCTCCACCTTCCCCGAAAGAATCCGAGGAGGTCACAATAACTCCCCGAGTGAGTGAAGTGACTCCTAAAAAGAAAATAGATAAGTCGCCGACCAAGGGGCCGGAAACTTCAGTCCCTTGTCCTTATCCCGCACCCTTCCCTCAAAGGCTCCTTCCCATTGTTAAGCCCAACAAAGATCAAGAGATCATGGAAACATTTAAACAAGTAAAAATCAATCTCCCTCTCCTTGACGCGATTAAGCAAATCCCCTCATATGGCAAGTTTTTGAGAGATTTGTGCACCTTTAAGAGAAATCATGTTTCTCGTAAAAAGGTGGAGTTGACTGAACAAGTTAGTTCCATTTTCCAACACAACACGATTCCAAAATTTAAGGACCCTGGGTGTCCAACTGTCTCGTGTATGATCAGAAACTTCGCCATTCATCGCGCTCTTCTTGATCTAGGAGCTAGTGTGAACCTCTTGCCTTACTCGGTTTATCTTCAATTGGGCTTG
Organism: Sambucus nigra; assembly: GCA_949130495.1. Taxonomy (NCBI): domain Eukaryota; kingdom Viridiplantae; phylum Streptophyta; class Magnoliopsida; order Dipsacales; family Adoxaceae; genus Sambucus; species Sambucus nigra. The sequence goes on from OX422207.1 coordinate 615,371,065, forward strand.
GGAGAACTTAGCCCTACCAAAACAAAAATCCAATTGGCCGACGGCTCCACCAAAATTCCACAGGGCATCTTGAAAGATATCCTCGTCCAGATAGACACTTTTGTGTTCCCGGTCGACTTTATCGTTCTTGATACCCTACCTGTCTTAAGCCCAAAAAATCAACCTCCCATCATTTTAGGACGACCATTCCTCGCTACCGCGAATGCTTCGATCAACTGTAGGAATGGTGAAATGAATCTATCTTTTGGGAATATGACATTAGATGTCAATATTTTCAATGTGTCGCACCTCTCGTGTGACGAGGATGATTGTGTGAAGGAGGTGAGTTTCGTTGGAACGATTTGTGAGGACGACGATTTGATTGCGAGGGAAGAAATTGAGTGGAGCATGTTAGATGTATGTTTTGACATGCTCGGCGAGGTTGGCGTGGGAGAAAACCATAAAATTTGGGATGATTTAAGCAATTGTGATGTCACTCCGATTGATGACCCTATCATTTCCGAAACTGACAATTACATAGAGTCATCAATCCCATTTAGGGGGAGTTGCTCGAAGAAAGATAGGGTAGAAATTGTCTCTATCGAAGTGTGCACCGACCCTCCAGTCCATCTCTGTGAGAACCCATGGCCCCCTCTTTTAAATATTAATCCAGTTTTCCAAACCAAATGCGAGTCCAGCGGTTGGGGTATTCCACTTTGGATTGGTGTCATATCCTCAGATCTTGAACCTGATATAGTCGTCGAGTGTATGAGCCTTAATTGGAGAAAAATCATACCGAGGGGAAGGATAGGTGTTCACATTGTGAAGTACGTCCTAATAATCTCCGCGGATATACAACCGGACATCGTACGCAGCTGCCCTGTTATCAGGGATGTTTCGGTTCGGTGAAATCTCATTTTTTTTTTGGTGCCGAGCAACCCCCGGCATGTGTGGGATTGCAAATTTTTGGTTTCGGACCAGTTACGTACTTATGGTACATCATTTTGGTCCAAAGAAATCTAGTTGAGGTGGCCCCAAAACTTAAACCTTATGAGAATTGGAAATCAGCTTAGTAGAATGTCCATTCCCAGCTCCCGAATCGATTCGGATTAATACCGAATCGATTCGGCCCTTCCCAGTAACAAACCATATGGTCAGCGAATCGATTCGCTTGCTCTGCCGAATAGATTCGGTTTGTTCAAAGTGTCAGGTCCCTTCTCCCCGAATCGATTCGGATTAATGCCGAATCGATTCGGCCCCTTCCAGTGTTCAAATTCGCGAATAGCGAATCGATTCGGCTTACCTACCGAATCGATTCGGGGCACCTGCCACTTAAAAATCCCTCATTCTGTTTTAACCCTCTTCTTATTCTTTCTCCTCTCTTACCTGTGAACCAGCCCTCTCCCATTACATTTCCTGTCCTCCATTCTTGTTCAACCTCATGGCTTCATCTTCTAGGGCACCCTCACCCAAGGTATTAATTCAACCCTTTTAATTCAATGTCATTCCTGATTTAGTGTAATTGGTATGTAAGTAGGGTAAAATGCATTTTCACCATATCCACCTGTTTTCTGCATGCAACTCAATATTTTCCCACTGATTGTGATGTGAAACCAACAAATACTACTTGACTATTTTGCTTTGATGTTTAAGTAGTATTTGTTGGGGTTATTCAACATTGAGAATGTCATTTTCACCCTACTTCCTATACATTGCACGCTATGTGTTCGATGAAATGACCCTGTGGAGATTTTGTTCTCTAATGCTTCATCTTCGCACATTTTATCGCACATTGGTGCTGAATTATCCTTGTTTGAGTGCGGTGTGCGTCGGTAACGTCAATTCGATCTATTTTTCCCAACGCACACCCACCGATTCCTTTTCGATCCTGTTTCACGCTAAATTGATTTTATGCATTACACTAATTGTGTATGTATCAAATTGATTTTTTCTTGTAGGTTCCTTCGGTCTCCAAGCCCACTTCCAACTTAATTTCGGGTCGGGGAGGTTTCGAATCCTTTCGCTCCAAACAAGAAAAGGACTGGTTCAATGCTAAATTTTCTTTGGGTCGTCCAATTGCTATTGAGCGGCCTGTGCACCTTGAGGACTTCCCTGCCTCCGTCCGTCGGTACTTTCAGAAATTCAATTGGGAAGTACACCTTGCCAGGGCAGGGGAAGTCAATGATGAGCACGTTCGTCGGTTTTATGCATCTCTCGTCCCAACTGGGGACCTCACTTTCGAGGCTTACGTGCGGGGTAAGCGAATTCCTCTTTCTAATCCTCTCTTGGCGTTGCACCTCACTGGGGCCGATAACCCTGAGGATTTTGACTACCCGTGCGCCGACGAGGGGAGGCTGACTAATGAGACCCTGATTGCGCGTCTGGCGCCAGGGAATGTTTGGGCTGGGGAAACTTTCCTCACATCTCTTATGCCCGACAACCACCACATCATCCACCTAGTAGCCGTTAATTCCATCACACCAACCCAAACCAAGGCTGTTCTTCCCTCAGCCCAGGCCCACTTCCTTTACCATCTCTTGGATGCTAATTCTATTATAAACCTTCCCGCATTGGTACTTCAGCGGATGCTCAAGGCCGCTTACTGTGAAAAGGGGACCACTACCCTCCCGTACGCGCAGTTGGTTTCCCGTATATGTAGAGATGCGCATTGTGAGGTGGAGAGTACGGACTACATTCCTCGCCTTCCCAAGTTTCTTGGCGAGAAGGCCATTGAGAAGAGTCTTGGGAAGGATTATTGGGAGCGGAGAAAGAAGCGGATGTTGGATACCCCTGTTGCCCCGGATGCTCCTATGCCGGATATTCCGGATGTGCCTCATCCTGTCCCACCTCCAGCCTCATCTTCTGTAGACCCCATCGCATATCTCGGGGTACGGATGGATGAGCTTCAGGCTGATTTCTTCGAGTTTCGGGGCGCTTGCATGTCGGGGTTCTTACGAGCGCGATATATCTATGATTACCCGGGCGCAGATGGACATATTTTCACACCTCTGAGGGGGCGAGGTTGTTGTGCCTCCGTACCTTTATGACCCATATGCCCCTCATGATCCCCCCACTCCCGAGTCCCCGAGCCGTCATCCGGACGATTTTTAGGCCGCGGTCATCCTACTTTCTCCGCTACTGATTTTTGTAGTTCTTATTTTCACATTTTTGGGTTTCCATCTTTGTAGTTGTGTTTCGATGTGGGGAGGAGAGAGTAAATTATTGTATTTTCTAATTTTGGTTTCTTTTTGTGCCCCATGTACACAACTCATATTTATTAATGAAATTACTCAGTATCGGTTTCATATTTGTTCTAGTATATCTCTGTTGTATATATTATTGTTTATGGTACTAACTTGTAACAGGCATGCCGTTGCGCGGTTCTTGAATTACTCCTTACGGGGTGACTATTTTCATACCCCTTTTCCCTTTTTATCCCTACTAACATTGGGGACAATGTTTCATTCAAGTTAGGGGGTATGGTATTCCATTGTTATGCCGGTTATCATGTTAGTAGTAAAAAAAATTAATCTACTATGATTACTTATATGATCGACGTATCCTGTTGTATAGCTATGAAGCATGCTTTGAGTCATTGATTTATTACCCTTTAGCCCGTTATTGTTTGCATTGTGAATAGCATCATAAAATTAAACTGTGAAGCTTTGATCATATACACAAATAATCATTTGTGATTTGGTTTAAAAGTGTTTCAAATTCGTTATTCTAAGGCGCATGCTATACCCTTACAAAAGTGAAAATTGAGACTTATCATCATTTGTGAGCGTATACACCCACTCTATCTCTTTCTTGTCAATGAATTCGTTGACGATCTCATTTTCTTTTCATTTGATTGCATACAAACTGATTTATCACTTGAGCATGATTTTCAATGGTGTTGAGTTCCACGAATCACATGAAACTCTAGGAAAGGATTATAGGCCCTTGTTGTTAAACCCATATGACCTTGACCTATCCCTTAAATGTTTCCCCTAGTCAACCCCCTTGAGCCTTATTATTCCTTTCATTTCAACCCCAAATCCATTGTCCAACTCCACATTGGAGTCCTAAACCCTTATTTACTCCTTCCGTACCTTGATTAGGGATTGTTCCCGGGATTGAATGATGTTGTTTATATGGATTGCAATCAAGCTATGTGTGATCAAAGAAAATCAAAGAAAAGAAAAGAAAAGAAAAGAAAAGAAAGTCAAAGAAATAAAATGAGTCCTTGTTGTTTCCCATTTCCCCTTGTGCATGAATACCAAAAGTCTCACTCTCATGATTACATTGCTTGTGGAATTTGATTTCGATTCCTATGTTGCCCAATTAAATCCATTATCCCGCGTGATACTCCCGAATCTCCCTTGATACTATACACATCCCTTTCTTTTCCTAACCCTAACCTAGCCTAAATTCTATACCCCTAAAAGTCCTATTTGATCTTAGGGTGATGTGATTCAAAGGTCGAACATTAGCGATAATCTGTTTAAATGATTTTCTCTTGGTTAATATGCGATATCCTTTCATGAGATTGTATTTTTCACTTTTATATTGCGTTCTTCATTGATGACATGTGTGTGGCCTAGTTTCCCTTTACAATTACTCTTAATTCCCGCATGTCCCGTGTGTGTTACATCCCATTTCTAAGTGTTTCATTTGTTGAGTGTAACAACCGGAGAGAACTTGAGTATGCATGCCTTAGCTTTTATATGGATTTTAAAAGTTTTGCCAAATCTAAATTACCACATGTGTCCGCTTATTTCGCATTTCCATGGTTTCGATTTTTATTGAAGTTATTTGTTTAATGCCGACAATTGTCGTCTTTTGTGTGAGCTTCGTTCACTTTGTTGATAAATTGTGACTCTTAGATATTTGTTGAGCTACGCATTGGATTTTGACATATCATGTATGAGTGGATTTGATGTTTGTGGGTGTCATCCCTGGAAACCCTCACGAGACCTCACTCGTCCCCTAGGGCCATCTAGGAGTTTTAAAAAACGGCTTATTGCATACGCTAAATGCAATCGTTCGCCTACGAAGTGGTATTTTTCTTCGTTGTACAATTTTCTTATATTTTGGTTGCATTATTGGCCCTTGTTTCTTCATACTTCATTGCTCGGGACTAGCAATGTATAAGTTAGGGGGTGTGATTTGTCACTTTTATTGTATTTTATACCCCGTTAATTTGTACATTCTAGCATTCCCCTGCAAGTATTTCCCGGTTCTTATACTCACTTATTGACTAACCCCTGAATTCATCATATATACTTTGTATGTGTCTTTATTGAGCTTTTATAGGTCTCGGGAATGCATTTTGGGAAGTTTGGTTTTGATCCGGAATGTTCCGTTGACACTTGCACAGTCGGGGGCATTTTAGTAATTTCAACACTCGGGTTTTGTTCCCGATTTCTTCACGGAAGTTGTAGGCCTTCTTCTTATCTTCGCGTGGCCTCCGACGGTGCTTGAATCCGACCTCGAACGAAGAAGTTACAGAAGTTTTGGTGAAACATGGGACAACTAATGCCTATATAGGCATCTCTTCTTCTCACAGCAGGCCCGAATCGATTCGATGGCTCTACCGAATCGATTCGGTTTCATACAGGAGAAAATCTCTACACTTCCGAATCGATTGGGATTGGGCACCGAATCAATTCGACCATACATTTTCAGCTTTCTTCTTATTACTAGTTTGCCATTTTGGTGGAATTTTTGGGGATATATCCCTTGTTTTTCCTCTTTTGAACATATAGATGATTTATGTTAGATTTTTGGGATATAGAAAAACACTCTCTTCTCTCTCCTAGGTCAAAGTTCATTTATGGTTCGTATCATTTGTAAAGCTTTGATTACTAGCTTAATTGTTGTAATTAATGCAAGAAAGATTCAATTACTTCTTCTCTACTTGTCCTACTAGCTCTAATTTGCATTTAATTCCATCTCTTGCATTGATTTGTGTTTAAACTAGATAACTAATTTAAGTATGTTGTTAACTTGCATGTGTAGTGTAGATTCAATTATGATTAGCTAGACTTATGATTGAGGATCAAAATCCCACCTTGGATGCTTGAACTTCATATTTGGGGTTTGGTTTATAATTGTTCTAATGGAACTTCATGTGTTGGTTTTGGAGTATCATAGTTTCTTAACTTCTCTTGTCATGCAAGAGTTAGTGTTTGAAGCTTTACTACAAACCCAACCCATCTAGCAATAATTAATTAAACCCTAATCATCCATTGTTGAGTTCAGTCTCTACATGGTTGATGTTCGGACTTAATTAGTTATGCTCTATTAGAACTAATTTCAACCAAGCACTATAATCCCCTTCCTTGTGAATCCGAGGTGGGAGAATGATCCTCGATCCCCTTAATTTCTTGAACTCAAGCTTACCTTAGTTCTTTCCATAGTTTCGTAATTAGTAATTAATCATTTGATCATCAATAGTATGTTAGTTTAGAGATTACTCTCAATCACTTTTCCAAACTACCAAATCATCTTTTTCACTTTAACTTTTGTGACGTTCAGAGAATCCCTTAAACCTTATCTAGTTCTCTTAGGAGTGTTCAATCCCTGTGGATCACGATTCCGTACTTACCGGATATTACTTGTTGTGATAGATTTGCACTTGAATCACAAGCCATATTTTGGGCGCACCAGTAAGGGTACCGAAATTTCTTGAGAAAACTTGTAATCGAGAATTCCCAAACAGTCAGTAATAACAGAAACAGTGGACGTAGGCCATTCTTATAAGGCTGAACCACTTTAAAAGTTCTTTGTCTCATTTTATTTATCTGTGATTAAATAATTAGATATAATCTAATTTTTTACATCAACACTTATCTTTTATAAAAATAATTCCGACCACCATTAATTATACGCTTTCATACCTGAGTGATCTTAGAATGCAATTACCTTTGAAGACGATTAAACTTGAAGCAATTAAACATCGGCATGATTAATTCTTTGAAGCTTTGCCACAACGTATTCAATTTTTTTCATTACGTCATAGACCAAGTGGGATCGTGAAAAAATAAAAATCTCCCTATGACATATTACAAACACGGTTTTGTTCACGGAATTAAGTCAAAACAATACAGGGACTCAATTGGAAATCTATGTCCTTACAAATCTCCCCCTTTGACTATTTTGGGACAAAACTATACTAGTGAAATGCCTAAGCCAGGTCGTCAAGCCGTATGATGCCTAAATCCCATCCCATAAACCCAAAATCAAAAATACAGGACACGGACTAGAATATGTAGCACCGGCAAGCATGAACTATCTGAATGTGATGTAGACTTGTAATCTCGAATCGCTGAAGTATAACTGCACACATGAAACATACAAATACCCAGTGAAGTATGGAGGAACAAATGAAACCAATATATATCCAAATGATACCAAACGATACTAGATACCAGTATGAATAATCTCTGAAAAATCATTTGGTAAACAATTTGAGCAACTGATACCAACAACAAAATGATACCAATGTGTACTACCAATATGAGATACTAACATGTAAACATATGAAACAAAAACATGCTCAAATCTCCACCTACATCACATACATCTCTCCCCATTTTTCTCTCGAATAGACAATCCGGAGAAAAGATAAACCAATCAAAGTATCTAGCATGAGAATATACCAATGTGAATCAGTGTGAAATCCCTAGATAATCATGAAACAACCAACTAAATATGATCAAGAAACGACGTATCAGTATCTATTAAACCAATGAATCACACAAAGAATATAGCAATCTAATCATGTGTGATAAACGGACTATATGCAAAAGTATGAATTTTGAACCAATAAAACCTGCATATAAACCAATCAGCCCAGAAACACTTCCAGCAGTACCAAAAATATATCAATTTAAACCAGAGTACTGCAAACCAATTAGAAGCCACAAATTAGGCTGTCGTTCGAATGAGCCAGGGATGTCTCTCAAACGAGTTGAGGACGCCGCTCAAACGAAGTACAACTGTCGTTCACGCGACATGGATATGTCACTTGAATGACTTCTCGCGACCAGCCAAAATTTCCCAAATTCCCAGAAATATTATATAATATCGTCCAGTGAAAAAATTTCAACCAAAAATTCCAGGAAGAGCCTGACAGCAGCAAAACAGTGTTAAAACAGTACGCTTTTAACGAAAAACGCAAAAACTCAGAAAAACTAAAAATGCGAGTTACATGCAAACATAGTACCTATGTGCTTAGGCGTGGATATTAATCAATGGGCATGAAACTACAACAAATGAGTCATAATTCCAACACATCGAAATGATCAAGAAGCTTTAATTGATAGCGATAAATCATCAAACTTTATCATAGCCTTATGACAATTAAAGTGTGAGCTTAATGAACTAAACAAACTACATGCACACAAATCCAGAATTTTGACGATTCTAGAAATAATAGTGTCAAATTGCAATGTTTCAACATTAGGGTTAGTTGTGCAAACCCGTTTAAATATTTAATCCATCCAAACTCCCTCTTATATTTTCTTTGAAATGAACTAAACTAATTTGGCCCTTTTATTAGCATATTGCATTTTTTTTTGGGCTCTTTTAAATGGTGGCTTTCACAACGAGTTAATTTTGAACTTTCGTAGACCTTTTCCATGAATCACTCGTCATTTTTACCAATTTAAATCCTCACAGTAAATGGTTCTTATATGCACACTTCTCCTTAAGTCTACTTACGCATAGATGACAAGATTGAGATAAGAACGCCTCACCAAATTCAAATATGCAAGAGAAGTCAAACATCCATATAAACTCGTGCATGTGCGCAATGTTGGCATATATACAAAATCGAATCAAAATGCATATCAACTTCGAAACAACCCCATATAAACAATGGTTAAGATCATTCTAAGCATCGATAATAATGACCAAATGTCCTAGCCACATGGATATGAAATGATGGGGGGTCCAAGCACACCAATATGCCACATCAAACATGTAAACTCAAAAACAAAAACCGAAAATCCTTTTATCTTTTCATATTTTGACTCAAATAAAAGAAAAATATTTTTGGGTTTTCAAAAGTTTTCTCAAAAACAAAATCTTTTTGGATTTTCAAAAAATTTCTAAAAAGAAAAATCTTTTTGTATTTTTCAAGAAGACTCAAACAAATGAAAACTTATAATACAAAATGATACACATGTCATTATACTAGCAATGAATATATCATGAAGCAAACTAGCATATGACAAACATGGCAACACTATCATCCTTTAGATTTAGCATGGGAAGAATCAAGTGCAACTAAACAAGAATCATGAAGTTTAATTCCTAAAGCCACTAAATCCGATTTCCTAACCCAAGTAGGTGTAAAACGACGCATGGGGGTTTTTGTAACCGAGGCAACTTTATTACTAAACTTCCTAGGATCTTGTCTAAGGTCGTAACAATAACGCCTAAGGTTACCTTTCCTACCACAAAAAGTGCAAGTGTAGCGGTGGTGGGAATGATTACCTTTATGTAGACCTTTTCTAACCTTCCTAGTATTTCTCACACGTGCGGGGGGAATGGGAACAACTCTCTCATTAAAACCTATACCTCCCATATATCCTTTAATTTGGACGGTGCCTAGGATCTTATCTATTCTTAGACCTATCCTCCAAATTAAACTTGATTGTAGATGAGTCTCTCAATCTCTCCTCCAACTCGTGAATCCTAGACTCGAGAAAATGCCTAGACTCCTCAAACTCTAAAATCTCCTTTTTCAAGGACTCCATCAAACCACGGAGATTATCTCTCTCTTTATCCACAAACTCTAGTTTCTCCCTTAACTTCTTCTCTCGTGCCCTAAGATCCTCAATCAAACTATCACTATTATATATGGCACGCTCATTCAACTTAGTTTGCAATTTAAAGTTAGCCTTTTTCACTTTCACTGTTTCGGCATACAACTTATTAAATGTATTTTGCAACTCTTTCACATCTATCTCCTCCTCGTCACTCTCTTCACCCTCACTAACATGGGATACACTCAAAACCTCCTTGGAAGTTTCATGCACATGAGAATCGTCGTCGCTCACATGACATGCCATAAACGTAATAAAGTTATTATCAATGGGGGATCTCACTCCCTCTTTCGGAACACTATCACTTAAGGTGGCATTATAGACAATGGGTTGCATGCCCTCTTTCTTAAGTCTAGTGGGGCACTCCTTAAATATGTGACCGTAACTCTCACACCCAAAACACTTATCCGACACATCTCTCTTAGGCTTCTCAAACTGATCCTTAGAGGTGGGATCTACTTTGTTCTTGAATTTTTCAAATTTCTTGGCATCTTTCGATTGCTTTTGAAACTTAATAAAATTTTTAAATTTCTTTGCCAACAAAGAAACATCCTCAAAATTGAAATCAAAATCGGAATTCGAAACTTTAATTTCCTCCTTCCGAGTTTTCAAAACAATACCCTTTTCTTTCTTAGGAACTTTCTTGGAGGTAATCATGTCGATTTCATAGGTTTGCAAGTCACCTACAATCTCTTCTAGTTTCGTCGACTCTAACCTACCCATGGAGTTTAAAATGGTCACTTTCGCATCAAACCTACTAGGAAACGACCTAAGGATTTTCTTAATGACACGGTTGTCGGGAATTTTCTCACCTAGGTTAAATGACAAGTTGACAATATTGGACAACCTAGCATAAAACTCATCAAAAGTCTCACTCTCTAACATCCTAATGGTCTCAAACTGTGTAGTGAGATTTTGAAGTTTTGATGCCCTAACCCTGCTAGTGCCCTCATGAGTGAGTTCCAAAATATGCAAAGCCTCTTTTGATGTTTCACAAGTCATAATTCCATTATATTCTTCTTGTGTGACATGTGAAGCAATAACTTGAAGACCCTTAGAATTTTATTGTGCAAGTCTTTGTTCAGTTTCGGTCCATGACTCAACAGGCTTTAAACTAGTAACCTCACCTACAATAGTGACAGGGGGTGTCCATCCTTTCTCAAATGGTATCCACACACTCTCATCAATAGATTTTAATGCACGTCTCATTCTCATCTTCTAATAAGTGTAATTAGTGCCATCAAAAACAGGAGTTCGAGAAAATTCATTATATCTAGAATTCATCTTTGAAAACACACGGGATCACAAAACAAATAAAATATATTTTCTATCTCTGATACCAATTTGAAAGTGCCCAATATGTGTGTTTTAAACAAAACCAAAATTTTCACCAAAAATTATTCAACTTTTAATGTGCACTAAACCAAGTTGTGAAAAACCCAATTCTTACTTTAAACCATTTGTATCTTGATTATTCCTAAACATGCATCTAGTGAATAAAGAAAGTAAAATAGAGTAAAGAATACTCACAACGCCGGATGTACGAGGAAAAAACCCAAAACAGGAAAACAATCTTGGATGACCCAAGCCAGATAATCACTAGGAACAATGGTTTTACAATGACAGATTAGCCTTATTCAATGACTCGATCCCCATGGGTCTTAGTGCTCCTTATGATCTTCTACCATTCTTCAATAGTGCCCATGTAGAAATTCTGTCTTCCATGATACCTGTCCACAACACACGCGTCCACATATGTCTCGATGTCCACCGATTGGATTTGATTCGTCTACGATGTTGAACAAGAAGTCCTTATCTTTTCTTCACCCCAAAACCCTTGATGTTCAATGATAGAACAAGCTTCTTTGGTGCCGCAAGATCACTTAAACATATAAGAATGATAATTCGGATCTTTGCAAAGTCTAAGGATGTGTTTATGCTTTATAAACGTTAGAAAATATGTGCAAACAAGTTTCTGGTTCGAATACTATTTTCCAGAATGTACACATACGAAACTCTAACGCAAACACGCTTTAAATAAAAATTAAGCGCCGCCTCGAAATGAGTGTCGTTCGAACGATAAAGCCACGTCATTCGTGTGACATAGGCATCTCGTTCGAACAAGATCCTTATATTGTTTGAACGAGGTGACTTGTCAGTTTGACTTTTTGACTTTTAGTACAAAATGTCTCTTTTAAAGGAGATCCAAATAAGTCAAACTCTATTTCGAGTATATCATAATAAAACGTAGTGTAAACACTTAAAACACTTTTAAAAACATTTTAAAACATTTTTTTCTTTGTAAAAATACATCCTTATCTTTTATAAAAACAATTCCGATCACCATTAATTATACGCATTCATACCTGAGTGATCTCGGAATGGAATTACCATTGAAGATGATTAAACTTACACCAATTAAACATCGGCATGATTAATTCTTTGAAGCATTGCCGCGGCGTCTTCAATTTTCTTCAATACGTCATAGACCAAGTGGGATCGTGACAAAATAAAAAACTCCCTATGACATATTATAAACATAGTTTTGTTCAAAAAATTAAGTCAAAACAATACATGGACTCAATTGGAAATTTTTGTCCTTACAACCTTGATTGGAAACCACTACTTTCCCCTCACCACAAATGGTAGTAGTGTCCTAATCCTCATCATCGACCTCCTCATCAATTTGGAGAAGAGTGCTAGGATTGTGAAACTGGAAGAGTTTATACCCTTTAACAGTGCTAACCTTAGCAAGGGCTGCATCCCAACCATCTTTAAAGAATAACTTTTTCAAATAATCGATTTCTATAGAAGCATTAGATAATGCCTTATACCATCCCCTTGTGAATTCATCCTCCTTATCCTTGGCAACCTTGGCCTTTGCCTCTGCCAACTGAGTTCTATCCTAGTCAGAAAATATCCTTGCATCCTTAGCCTCCCTTTTAGAGGAAGTCGTACTATTACCTGTCACAAGTTTCTCTTATTCTAGTGTCTTACCCCTCTCCTCCAATTTCCTCTTCTCATTTATCTGGTCCTCGTGAGCGTGAATAGTTACTTCTAGATATTTGTGCAACCCTTTAAAGACAACCTCAGCATCAGAAAATTACTCTTTAATCGTGTCATTCCTCCTCATGTGCAAGTTATAGTCAATCAAGAACTACAAGATAAATGTTTAGAAAAGGATGTTAGGAAAGAGAATTAAGAAAGTATGAAGAACAATTATATGATGGATAACCAACTTACAAGGGCCAAATTATGATTTGCTCGATTAATTAATCTTAAATGAGGAAGAGAAGATGCAAATGATTCATCAGTAAGGAGAACTCTTACATTAACTAGATCACGAGCAAGCTTGGTGTGGACCGCAACAAATTGACAAGTACCCTTACCCTTGTCAACTGGTTTCTTTCCAATAATATCCGTAGAAGAAGGTGGATCACTTTTTATCCTCTTGGATAGAGGTTCGTGATCCTTATCATGAGACGTATCCACAAGGAGGGGGTTGCTAGAATCCCCAAATTCAGGTTTATTTCTCATGAGGGTAAGTGACCAAGCCTCTAAAAGAAGGTTGGGAATCTTGTGTTTCACCATTAAGTTTTAAGGGATATTGGAGGGTATTAGCATGACATCGAGAGGTTTGAAAGAGTAAGAAGTTATTTCTGCTGAGAAGTTATCTATTGCCTTATGAGAAAACTTATAATCAAACTCTGAGGAATCAAATGTGAAAGATGTTGGGTCATCCAAACATATGGGGGCTAAAGGTATTTTTTTAGTAGGTCAGGCTATAAAAGAAGTGATAGTACTCTTATATCTGAGCATGAAAGAGGTCAGACTGGGATGATCTTCATTACTAAGGCTTTGTTGTATCGACCACACAATATTCAACTCAACAGAATTAACCTCAGAAGTACGAGGGATCTTTTCCTTACTCTTCTCTGAAAAACATAAATCAGAGATACACAATCATCTATAAAAGTAAAGTAGAAATCAGAATAAAAACGTTTAAAATATATGTGCATGCTCCAACCTATTCCTTTACCTTCCTGAACACATCTCAAACCACTATACACAGCACACCTAGGAAGAGGAACAAACTATCAATTCTTCATAATTAAATCGTGATCCTAATAATCCTTATTAGAATCATGTCAATTCATAACGAAAGCCTTGTTTAATAGCCTTTTCTTCATGTAATAAATTTTTTCAGTAGTGGTGCCCCAATGATAACAATACATTAACTCTTTTATTCCAATATGTGTCTTATGTTGTTCATTAATGCGATGGACCCCATTAACGATTCTCCAAGTGTTTAGAGCAACTTAGGTTGGAGCCACATCAAAATACTGGCAAATCTCTAAAAACAAACGATTACAGGGAAAAGTGACCCCACACTCATCAATAAATATGGAGGGTAACTAATGAGCCTCAGTCGGAGCACAAAGGTCACTAGCCCCATTCAATAATTCAGTGTTTACCTATGTAGGAAGTTTGTGGGTAGCCCTAAAAACCTCTAACGAACTCTCGTGCATAGTATAAACTATATTTCGGTAAGAATTACAAAGTAATGAGTAGAAAGCAGAAGGAGCCCTTAAAGTTAAAAGAAAGAACACAACTCTCACAAATGACGAAAGAACTTGGAGATGAATAGATATTTGAATAAAAAGTGATATGAACAAAAGGGGAAATGACACTTTATAAACTTATATGGCGTCTATCCAGTTTCCTAGAGATGATGTGATTAAAAGTATAAGTCATTTTATTTTGACGGTGATTTACTGCCCAATGCATTTTATTATCGGCGTACCCCTGGGATGCTTCGTGTCCCAAAAGTTGCCTATATTTACAAAATCTACACTGAGATGATAAAATGAACTAAAATATACCAACTCCCAGAGATCTTCTGTTGACCAAGCATCTTTATCGACTAAATAACGACGACTCGTGATCAGGTTTCTACGGAGCCAGACAATTCTCGACAGTTAACACTCCATCCATTCATTCTGCCTTCCCTGCCACTCTGAAGATTTTATGCTCCAGATAAGATATTATCCATTCCAATCATGAATGAAGTCTTGGGGTCTTTTATTATATTATAAATATATATTATTACATGTACCAATGGTATTGTGACACTTGTGATCAGAAGAAGACTATCTCCCCACTCGAATGTAGCCAACTCAATATTATTATTAGTCAGCTCAAATTTTTCCTTAGTCGGCTGAATGGCTGACTAAAGTGATTTAATGCTATTAATTTCCAAACACACATGTGGGCCATATGTGAAGATATGTATAGTTATAAATACCCACACATGGATTTGTCTTTTCAGCTAGTTACGACTAACTCATCATTAGTTGTCTCCTGGAATGTAGAAATGTGTAACTACCTAATTTATAAAGGCACTCCACATATCCATCTTCACTCTATATATAAAATAACTCGATGACACATAACAATGGTATATGGAAAAGGCTTAACCTAACGTCCATACACAAAATCCTAGAGAGATTCTTGAGGGCTTGTATCCCTTTTCTTACGGCTAATATAAATAACACTGCACATGTGCACCTTATTAGGTTGAATCACATTATTATCTTGTTTCCTTCTCTGTCTCTCATCTCTCTCAAATCTATGCCATTAAACCTCTTCATTAGTTGTAGTTTATTATTGGTATTAATCATCAAGTCCTATAAAATCCGTATACAATTTTTAAACGATAACAGTTATGAAGTCAGAATACAATCCTAAGAGCATCTATAATGACTTAGGAAAATGTCAAGGAACTCATCAAAAGTATGAAGTAAAATTAAGATTGTTCAATGAAGAATTGATTGTATGAAGTAAAAGTGTGAGTTGTGAAATTGTAAGTTTATGGATTTTCTCTTTAACTAATAATAAATTTACACCGTAAAACTGTACATCTTTCATCAGTATCCACCTAGAAGATACATGTCATACATAACATAACTAACCTTAATGTCAACACAAAATTGGTAAAACCCGCTTTATAATAACTCATAGATGATTGAAATGAAAACTATATATTCTATATAGACCTCTTTCTCCACTGACCAGTGTTTTAAATTGCGGTCGCGCGAAGTCACGTCGTGCAAATCGTGTCGCGCAAACAATTTGTGCATTCCAGTTTTTTTATTATAAAAACATATATTAGAAAAGGAAATAAATGAAATTTTTAAACGAAACTTGTAAGAAAGAAACATTTTGAACTGAAATTGGTAAAAAAAAATACATTTGAAACTGATTTTTATTAAGTTTTATCTTAAATCGAAAATTATAAAAAAAAAATAATGACATTTTTAACAAACAATTTGAAAAATAAGTAACATTCAAAGCTAAAAATAATAAAATAAATAACATTTTAATTTGAATTTTGTGAAGTAAATAAAAGTTTAAATTGAAAATTATAATTAATGACATTTTAAACAAAAACTTTTAAAAAAAAGTAGTATTTTAAATGAACAATAATAAAAAATGATAATATTAACATTTTAAACAGAAATCTGAAAAATAAGTAACATTTAAAGATAAAGATTATAAAATAAATGACATACATTTACGACACAAGTAGCATTTTAAATTGAAAATTATTCAAAAAATATTTTGAACTAAGTCCTCCATAATATTTTTTACTGAAAAATGTAAAAAAGTAAACATTTAAGTAAACCTAGAGTTTGGAACAAAAAATATTAAATAAAAGTAACATTTTCAACTAAACTTTGTAAAATAAGCAAATAACATCATTGATACCTTCATAATTAAGTAAATTGAGAGTTTGGTACAAAGAATACCACACCCAAGCAACGTCGGCAGATGAAATAAGGTAACTTTATTTTGTCTCATCTTAACTAAATCGCGGGTTCTAAAAAAACACGGATCACATTGCTGTTATGTCAAATAGTGCATTTTTTTAGCATCGCATAATACATTGATCGCAACGTCGCGTTTTTTACCCATAAAAAATATTGGCGCTGAGTCATGATTAAGACACATTTGGTGCGGCAAACTAACGTGTTTCACTCGTATTAGCTCATGTATGGATCTAAAAGTAATAGTAAAACCCAAACACAAGATAATAAAAAAACGGAACGTCACTCTGTTGTGACAACCCACTATCCGAAATAAAGGGTGGCCAGCCCGATACCCCGATGAAACAGGAATCATGGATAGATATCATTCTCAGCATCACAATAATCATACAGAGTACCAGGAATAACCACACAATATTCCAGAAAACGGGTCATCAAAAATTTTAGTTTGAAATCTTAAGAAAACACTTTAAACAACCCATAATAGAAAAAGAGGGTGGAAACTCCCACAAACATTTATAATGTAATCCAATAGATAAGAAAGGACCGAATAAAGCATCGGTCGATACAATCCATACAATATACAGTAAGTTTCATGTGTTACATAATACATCATTTTTACAATTACAACCATTTGGGCCACACGCCCGAATAAAGACTGATCTTATCTAGAAAACAATAATAGAGGTGTCTACACAAAATATCCCGTGATACCCACAAAATGTCACGGCTCCTCAAAAGACTTAGAGAAAAGAAAGTCATTACGGGCGACCTTGCGGCGGAACACCTGGACGAAAATAGAAGGTACATACACAACAAGAAAATGAAGAACCGATCAGAGGCCAGTTTTATATGATCACTAGATAAATGACAGGTATGACAATAATGTATAGGTAAGCATGGATGATACGGATGATATACTAGTATGGTAACATCATATAAAGAAATAAGACAGTTAAATGATTATCAAAGTGAAATTCAATTATACAAAGAAGTAAAAGTACTTATAAGCCTTTTTCATCTTCCATCATTTTCAATTCCATCTTCTTTTCATTCCTTATCAGGAATGCATTTATTACCATGTGCTCTTTATGGCACTTATCTCAATAGTATGCTCTTTGTGGCATATACTTTGCTCTTTATGGCATTAATGTTCCATCGAGTCCAACTTTATAATAGAATAGTTATAAATATATATATATAACAATTCTAAGACCGCCCGTCCGGGTTTCCCCACTGTGCGTGCCCCTAAATAACCATCATCTTCCGGGGCTTAACATAAGACAACCTGAGATCCTATCGCAAACGTCGGGAAGCGGCCATATGCCCGCGGGATAGTCAAGACCACACCCGGAATCTCCTACCCATCGCAGAAACATATAAACAAGCGCTCATATGGCCTAGGACTATATCCACCCTGCATTCATTATCCAGGGGGCTTCACCTCACGCACGGACTTCCCTTAAGATGGTATTTAGAGAGGTGTGTATCATCCATTTTATTAATTTCCATTTCATGGTTCAGTAAATTATGGTTTACATTATCCATTTTACATTTTATCAAATGCATTATGGTATACTTCACATCATCATAACAACCTCGAAGAATATTTAAACTCCTCAAGTTATCTCTCCCAAATGTCCTTATTTGGACTTTATATTAACCCATCAAATGAGATCTAGTTCGCATTTACTCCTAAAGTCTCCAAATTAGACTATAAGATTTCCTAGACTTTTATAGAACTACCTGACAGAAATAATGCCTAAACATTTCTTTAAATCTTTCCCCCCCTGACAGGAACCCTAGATGAACCCCTTCGAGTCTAGGGAGTCGATCGAACTCAAATAATACTCTAAGTCCCTATTTTTACTTCATTTAAGAAGGTACCTATGTTCCTATGAAAAGAAGAAGTTAAGGACTGAAAATAAAATGTTTGGGAAGAAAATAGGGGACCGATCGACCAGTCCTAATACCGCGGTCGATCACGTCTCAAGAATTGGCCTAAGAAGAAAAGCAGAAAGTTCATTTCGGCAGAACCGGTCGACCGCACCATAATTTTAGGCCTTTGAAAGAAATGCAGTGAAACCTCTCCCATAGACCCGGTCGACCGGTCTGCGAACCGCGGTCGACCGGTCTGAGCAGACCTAGACCACAACTTCCAATTTTTCAAGAAATCCCAAAGCCAACTCATTTATTCTTACCCACACAACATAAATGCTACTACCACTACCATCAACATCAACAATCATCCAACTATCCTTTAATGATTCAAAACCAACCAACATCCAAACCCTAAACTAGTAAACCATAATCAAATACATCATTCTCACACAAATCATTTATCTTAAACCATAAATAGCAAGTAGTAAACTTGCCTCAATGTAGAAAATGCAGATTTTCTTGGTGTTGGAGCAAGAATCCTTCTTAAATCTTCAATGTCCTTTCTTCTCTCTACTCTTTCTCTTTCTCTCTTTAGCTCTCTAGGTTTAGGAATTACAATTTGGTGATTAGTGATTCACTCAAGACATAAATCGTGCCTTTAGCCAAAAATCCCAACTCAATTGATCAATATTGCGATAAAATAATACGCAATTGCATGTTTAAGGCATAATCGGTCAAAAATGCCTAAAATCTCAAAACACATAATGGCACAATATCTGACTATCTCGCACGTTTCGGAAACAACTGCGGCCTCTAAATTATCATTTGGACATTTTATAATCCAATTTAAGTTCCGGTCTCATTATGAAGCCAAATATCATTTTAATTCATATGATATTAATAAGCATAACATAGCAATATTCACCCATAGTTATGGTATATATTCAAACTCATAGTGAATATTAACTTTTCTTCATTAAATTAGCACTCAATTCATAATCCAGAATTTATATCTAATTACCATACCTAGTAATTTATATAAAATACGTTCTCATAAGCGAGGGTTATTACATACTCCCCTCCTTATGGGGGAATTTTGTCCCCAAAATTCAGGCATACCTTATAAGAAAATATGTGGATATTTCTCCCTCATCTCGTCCTCACTGTCCCACGTTGATTCTTTTGCATTGTGATGACTCCACTGGACTCTCACCAAGGGCACCACACGGAATCTCAACTTGCGCTCCCCATACTCAAGAATAGCAACCGGTTGTTCTTCATATGAAACATCGGGTTGTAAGTCGATATCTTCAAAAGGGATGTGCCAAAGGGCACCTTCACATCTTCTATACTTCTTCAAAGAGGAGACATGGAATACATCGTGGATTTATTGCAAAGGCTCCGATAAACCAAGTTGATACGCCACAGTACCAACTTTTGCAATAACTGGGAAAGGTCCAACAAAACGCGGTGCAGGCTTTCCTTTCTTCCCGAAACGTTTAATGCCCTTCATTGGAGATACTCGCACCAACACTTGGTCTCCAACCTCTAACTCCATGTGTCTCCTACCCGCATCGGCGTAGCTCTTTTGACGATCTTGGGCTATCCGAATGCGATTTTGAATAAGTTTAATCTTTGAAGAAGTGTCTTGGATCATTTTAGGTCCGAGGAATTTGTTATCACCCACTTCCAGCCAACAAGCGGGTGACCTACATGGCCGGCCATACAAAGCTTCATAAGGTGCCATTCCAATAGTAAATTGGTATGAGTTGTTATAAGCAAACTCAACCAATGGGAGGTATTGTTCCCAACCGCCCTTAAAATCAAGCATCCACATACGAAGCATATCCTCCAACATCTAGTTTACCCTTTCAGTTTGACCATCTATTTGAGGATGATAGGAAGAGCTTAACTTCAACTCGGTCCCCATGGCCTCTTAAAAACTTTGCCAAAAGTGAGATACAAATATTTTATCTCGGTCAGAAACAATATTTAAAGGTACCCCATGAAGTCTAACGATCTCCTCGATGAACAATTGGACGTAACGAGCGGTATCATAATCCGTACGTACAAGCAAGAAGTGTGCTGATTTTGTCAAACGATCGACAATCACCTAGATCGAATCATTACCTCTCTGTGATCGAGTTAAGACCGTAATGAAATCCATCGAAATGATTTCCAATTTCCATACTGGAATCTCCAGCGGTTGCAAAAAATCTGTCTTTCGTTGGTGGTCAATCTTAACCAACTGACAAGTAGTGCATTGGGATAAAAACTCCGAGATATCCCTCTTCATACCAGCCCACCAATACTGATGGCGCATATCTTGGTACATCTTGTCCCCACCTGGATGTACCGTAAACTTTAACCCGTGAGATTCCTCCATCACTGCTCATCTTTAGTCCCCATCTTTTGGGAACAATAAGTCTTCCATGGAAGCGTAGTCCACCCTCAGAACCAATCGAATACGACTCCGCTCCCTCGGACAACAGTCGGTGTATATGATCTTGACAACCTTTATCTCTTCTCTGGGCTTCCACAATTTTCGCTATAATCGTAGGAGTAACGGTCATCATGGAAATGAATGCTCTTACCCCCGCATCCTCCTGACAGAGCTCTCTCCACTTAGTTTTCCACACATTAGCTAAGTCTCCCTCGGGCTTCCTACTCAAGGCATCCGCTACTACGTTCGCCTTTCCAGGATGATAACGGATATCAAATTGGTAGTCTTTCACAAACTCCAACCAATGACGCTGACGCATATTCAAGTCCTTTTGGGAAAATAAATATTGCAGCGATTTATGGTCTGTGAAAAGACTAAACTTTTCCCCCAAGAGATAATGCCTCCATATCTTCAAGGCAAAAACAACTGCGGCATACTCTAAGTCATGCACTAGATAGTTCCTTTAGTGAGGCTTCAACTTACGAGAAGCGTAAGCGATAGCTTGTCTTTCTTGTTGAAGAACACCTCCTAACCCTTGAAGAGATGCATCGGTGAAGACTAGGTATTCCAATCCCAGTTTTGGCAATGCAAGGACTGGAGCTGAAGTTAATCTATTTTTGAGCTCATCAAATGCAGCTTGACATGAACTGTCCCAAACAAATCTCACTCCTTTTCGGGTTAAATTTGTCAACGGGCTAGCGATTTTTGAAAAACCCTTAATAAATCGACGGTAATAACCCGCCAAGCCCAGAAAACTACGAACCTCAGTAGGTGTCATGGGCCGACCCCACTCTCTCACCGCAATCACCTTGCTAGAATCCACAGATACACCCTGGTATGACACCACATGACCTAGAAATTGAACTTCCTTCAACCAAAAGCCACATTTCATAAACCTTGCATACAATTTGTGATCCCTCAATATCTGCAAGACCAACCGTAAGTGAGTAGCATGGTCAGACTCTATCTAAGAATAAACTAGTATGTCATCGATGAATACAATAAAAAACTGGTCAAGGAAATCCCAGAACACCCTATTCATAAGATCCATAAATACAGCAGGAGCATTGGTTAGCCCAAAGGGCATAACCAAGAATTCATAGGATCCATAACGGGTCAGAAATGTAGTCTTGGATACATCTTGCACCCGTATCCTCAATTGATGATACCCCGTCCTCAAATCAATTTTGGAGAAGTATGATGCTCCCCTAAGTTGGTCAAACAAATCATCGATGCGAGGCAAAGGGTATTTATTTCGGATGGTGACTTTATTCAACTCCCTATAGTCCACACATAACCGGAGAGAACCGTCTCTTTTCTTCACAAATAATACCGGAGCACCCCATGGCGATGTGCTACGCCTAATAAATCCCTGCTCCAATAGCTGCTGAATTTGATCTCTCAACTCCCTCATCTCCACAGGAGCCATTCGATACGGAGTTTTAGCAATCGATCGAGTTCCCGGCATTAAATCAATCACAAACTCTATCTCCCGACTTTGAGGTAATCCCGGTATCTCCCGAAAAACATCTTCAAAATCTCTAACAATCGGAAGAGAATGTAGGGGAACCAAAACATCCCTAGACACATCTTTTGCAATACAAATGAAATAAGCACTCTTACTCCCTTCCATACCAGGCATAACAACCAGGAACATTTCTTGTCCCGGAACTGCAAAAACTATGCTTTTCCCATAACAGTTTACTATCACGCGGTATTTCACTAGCCAATTCATACCCAATATTACATCATACCCGACCATGTCAAGGACGAGCAATTCGGCCACAGAACAAAAGTTACCAAGATTAATCCCTACGTTTTTACAAACAAAGAAAATCAATTAACCGTCACCCATAGAGGATTCAACGCTAGTGAAGGTACTTTCAGCAGATTTTATCAAACCTGTGGTCTGAGCAAAACTCCTAGAAATAAAGGAGTGTGTAGCACCCATATCAAATAGTACTGGACCCATATGCCCATGAATGAGAAACTTACCCTCGATCGCTGGCGGTGCCGGAGGAGCTGGAGGAAGCATAGCCTCCTGAATATGGTAAACCCGTCCATACTGCAGTTTCCCCTGCTGAGGGGGAGCAATCGGATTAGGCACCTGGGGAAAAACTGTACATACGGCTGTTGTACAGCCTTGGGAAGATGCCCTCCAACCAAATGAGGACACGCCCTTTTATAATGGCCCAACTCCCCACACTGAAAACATTTATTAGCCGCATTCTCCTGATTCCTACCTTGATTGTTTTGAAATTTCCCCGTACCCCAGCCCTGCTGGCCCCTACCTCCATTTCCACTTCTACCTCCCTGTTGTTGTTGTCCGCCTTGACCCGGCCTGTTATTATTATTATTGCCACCAGCATTAAACCCACCAAAACGTTGATGCTTGGATAAATCCCCTTGCTGAGGATCCCTCTCCTTCTGCTTGTTCCCTGAGGATTGGGACGAAGAAGATGTTCCCCCTCCGATCCCATTACTTCCCGGTTTCACCACATGCCCCATTGTTGCAGCCTTCTTATTGTTTTGCACAAATAGTCTATGCTCTTGACAGTGAAGTAAAGAAGCATTCATCACATCCCCAAAGGTTACCAAAGATAGATTTCCAAGAAAATGTTGTTTTATGCACCAGTGCAAACCTCCTATAAATCTGGAGATCCTCTTCGCTTCCGGAGTCACTTCATCCGGTATAAAGCTTGCTAACCGGGTAAACTCCTCTTCGTATTCGGCAACCGATCTCTCCCTTTGTACTAAATCTTGAAGCTTCCTCTGCATCTCCCTTTGAACTGCAAGAGGGAAATACTTTCCATCAAACAAAGCCCAAAAATTGGTGATTGACATTGTATCCCTTTGTTCGGGTGTCGTCATTGACTCCCACCAGTGTAAGGCCCATCCAACAAGCTTAAAGGTTACGAGGATTTGCTTTTTCTCCTCACTACATTCCACCATCCTAAGATGGCGCTGCATGTCCTTCTTCCACTGGTTTGCCTTTATAACGTCCGAACCTCCCTCAAATTCTGGGGGATGACCCTTTAGGAAAGACTCTCTTACCCGTTCCCACTGAGAAGGTCCCATAGGAACTAGTGCTTCTTGTCCCCTCGCTTGAGCTTGAGGCAATTATTGTGCCACTACAGTCATCGCTGCGTTAACAGCTTAGGCCACGATATTTGCCACATCAGCGGCACTGATATTCCCCGGTGGCGGCGGTGGAGGACCAACCTCATTCTCGACAACCCTATTGCGTCTAGCGGGACGTCGTCTCTTTGGCGGCATCTCAGATAGAGAAGAAATATAATTAGAATATTATATAAAATAATCTATCTAGCAGAGGATCGCACACATAAGCAGCAAAACAGTCCTAACATTTAGCTCTATATCAAAGAACGCTACGGTAGAAGGTGACAAGTCCGCATAGATCCTAAAGACTCTAGAACCTGATGCTCTGATACCATCTGTGACAACCCGCTATCCGAAATAAAGGGTGGCCAGCCCGAAACTCCGATGAAACAGGAACCATTGATAGATATCATTCTCAGCATGACAATAATCATACAGAGTACCAGGAATAACCACACAATATTACAGAAAACGGGTCATCAAAAATTTTAGTTTGAAATCTTAAGAACACACTTTCAACAACCCATAATAGAAAAATAAGGTGGAAACTCCCACAAACATTTATAATGTAATCCAATAGATAAGAAAGGACCGAATTAAGCATCAGTCGATACAATCCATACAATACACAGTAAGTTTCATGTGTTACATAATACATCATTTTTACAATTACAACCATTTGGGCCACACGCCCGAATAAAGACTGATCTTAGCTAGAAAACAATAATAGAGGCGTCTCCACAAAATATCCCGTGATACCGGCAAAATGTCACGGATCCTCAAAAGACTTAGAGAAAAGAAAGTCATTACGGGCGACCTTGCGGCGGAACACCTGGACGAAAATAGAAGGTACATACACAACAAGAAAACGAAGAACCGATCAGAGGCCGGTTTTATATGATCACTAGATAAATGACAGGTATGACAATAATGTACAGGTAAGCATGGATGATATGGATGATATACCAGTATGGTAACATCATATAAAGAACTAAGACAGTTAAATGATTATTAAAGTGAAATTCAATTATACAAAGACGTAAAAGTACTTATAAGACTTTTTCATCTTCCATCATTTTCAATTCCATCATCTTTTCATTCCTTATTAGGAATGCATTTATTACCATGTGCTCTTTATGGCACTTATCTCAATAGTATGCTCTTTGTGGCATATACTTTGCTCTTTATGGCATTAATGTTCCATAGAGTCCAACTCGACAATAGAATAGTTATAAATATATATATATAACGAATCTAAGACCGCCCGTCCGGGTTTCCCCACTGTGCGCGCCCCTAAATAACCATCATCTTCCAGGGCCTAACATAAGACAACATGGGATCCTATCACAAACGTCGGGAAGCGGCCATATGCCTGCGGGATAGTCAAGACCACACCCGGAATCTCCTACCCATCGCAGAAACATATAAACAAGCGCTCATATGGCCTAGGACAATATCCACCCTGCATTCATTAGCCAGGGGGCTTCACCTCACGCACGGACTTCCCTTAAGATGGTATTTAGAGAGGTGTGTATCATCCATTTTATTAATTTTCATTTCATGGTTCAGTAAATTATGGTTTACTTTATCCATTTTACATTTTATCAAATGCATTATGGTATACTTCACATCATCATAACAACCTCGAAGAATATTTAAACTCCTCAAGCTATCTCTCCCAAATGTCCTTATTTGGACTTTATATTAACCCATCAAATGAGATCTAGTTCGCATTTACTCCTAAAGTCTCCAAATTCGACCTTAAGATATCCTAAACTTTTATAGAACTACCTGACAGAAATAATGCCTAAACATTTCTTTTAATCTTCCCCCCCCCCCCCCCCCCTGACAGGAACCCTAGATGAACCCCTTCTAGTCTAGGGAGTCGACCGAACTCAACTAAGACTCTAAGTCCCTATTTTTACTTCATTTAAGAAGGTCCCTATGTTCCTATGAAAAGAAGAAGTTAAGGACTGAAAATAAAATGTTTGGGAAGAATACAGGGGACCGGTCGATCGGTCCTAATACCGCGGTCGACTGCGTCTTAAGATTTGGCCTAAGAAGAAAAACAGAAATTTCATTTCGGCAGAACCGGTCGACCTGTCAGGGGACAGCGGTCGACTGCGCCATAATTTTAGGCCTTTGAAAGAAATGCAGTGAACCCTCTCCCGTAGACCAGGTCGACCGGTCTGCGAACCGCGGTCGACCGGTCTGAGCAGACCTAGACCACAACTTCCAATTTTTCAAGAAATCCCAAAGCCAACTCATTTATTCTTACCCACACAACATAAATGCTACACCCACTACCATCAACATCAACAATCATTCAACTATCCTTTAATGATTCAAAACCAACCAACATCCAAACCCTAAACTAGTAAACCATAATCAAATACATCATTCTCACACAAATCATTTATCTTAAACCATAAATAGCAAGTAGTAAACTTGCCTCAATGTTGAAAATGCAGATTTTCTTGGTGTTGGAGCAAGAATCCTTCTTAAATCTTCAATGTCCTTTCTTCTCTCTACTCTTTATCTTTCTCTCTTTAGCTCTCTAGGTTTAGGAATTACAATTTGGTGAATAGTGATTCACTCAAGACATAAATCGTTCCTTTAGCCAAAAATCCCAACTTAATTGATCAATATTGCGATAAAATAATACGCAATTGCATGTTTAAGGCATAATCAGTCAAAAATGCCCAAAATCTCAAAACACATAATGGCACAATATCTGACTATCTCGCACGTTCCAGAAACAACTACGGCCTCTAAATTATCATTTGGACATTTTATAATCCAATTTAATTTCCGGTCTCATTATTAAGCCAAATATCATTTTAATTCATATGATATTAATAAGAATAACATAGCAATATTCACCCATAGTTATGGTATATATGCAAACTCATAGTGAATATTAACTTTTCTTCATTAAATTAGCACTCAATTCATAATCCAGAACTTATATCTAATTACCATACCTAGTAATTTATATAAAATACGTTCTCATAAGCGAGGGTTATTACATCTGTGTTGCACCACTTTGTTTTCTGGTGAGTCGGCTACGATTATTGTTCTATACTAATATGTACCCCGAGTGATGCACGGGCGCAAATGTGCGTTATGAATATCATTGAAGGCAATATATTATTTTAATATATTCTCATTAATGTAATATTTCATTATATAAAAGTGACATGTATTGACATAGTATTGATATAACATACATTAACTGTGAAAAAGTGTATCCCCATAACTGTATTTTATTATTTTATTATTTTTTATATTTATTATTTTTTTTAATAACAAAAATACAACTATCAATAAAATCTCATAGAAATTAGTCATAATCGGCTCCAGGATTTCAGTGATCTAAATAACTCCACCATCCCCACCACCCCAAAAGCCAAAACAATAAAAAAGAAGCTCGAAAAAATATACTATAAATCCCCCAACTACAAAATGAAATCTTTGAACAAAACAATTAATAAATATGGTGGTGGGTATGTATTTCACTCATATATATATTGTACAAATTTCTCCGTACTAAGATAATAATCTGGCCATTATATTTTTACATCTCCATTTGCTTGCTTAGAGCATTTTGCCTCCCAAAATGACTTCAATAACTCCTCAAATGATAGTGTTCTTAGTTCGTCAATGGATGTGATGCTCAGCAGACTGAACAATGATGAATAATCTTTGTGTGAATCTTTTCCACAGAGTGGGAAGAAATTTTACCTCCATTGCACGCGCCTATAGAACATTTGTAATTGTATTCTCATTGGTGTTAACATTTTCTCCCACCATTTGTGAAAATAGACTCAACACTCTTGTATGGATATTATTTCCTACAAACCCAGAAATTAATTTCTCATGGGAAGACACACTTCTATAAGGAAAATTGTCAAACCCGGAGTGCATTTTCTAATTATCCTAAAATAATGTAAACATCAATAAGCCTAGTATAAACAGCAAGGTCCCCATCATAACCGGATATCAAGATTTTCCCATGGAGATTTTTAACATCTATTGAAGACCCTAATTTTAAATGTCCATTTAAAAGCCAAATGTTAGTCTGATGATTTGTATCAATACTGTGTTTTTTTGTTGAAACTTAGAAACTCAAGTTCTTTTGTATTTATCATGTGTAGTGAAGCTTCATGATTTTACTCCATTGGGTATTCATCAAAAACTCGAGAAGTTGCAGTGTTAGTGTAAGCAAATAAATTTAATCCAGTAGCACTGCCCCCAAAAATACTGGCACATTAAAATGAGAGGTTGTATAAGTTGTATGTAAATGAACATAAAGCATTATGGTTTTAAGAGAGAAATGAGAAAATACGTTCTGGAAATTAGAAGTAGATTTAGATGAGAAATGATGAGAGAAATGAGGTTGTATAAGTTTTATGTAAATATTGCCATGGAATGTTTTTATACCTGATGATCATAGCAGTAACCGAGTGTAACGCCACAACCCGAATTTAGATTAACATTGGAATAACCCAAATCCGAATTGAGGTGTTAAAGAGGAGGGAGAAAAATTTACCTTATTATTTAAGAAAAACATTTATTTAATTGATTTAATGATATAATAATCATTTATCAAATTTCAATTTAAGAAGAATAAACATTTAACATTCAAATTAAATCACACTTATAAATTTGTTCATGAAAAACAATTTAATACCATAATTAATCTATCGAAATGAAGTTCACTAAGTAAGACGACACAATAGTCCAATTCCCATAATAGAGTTCCAACATATTAATTAAAGTACTACAAATATAAATCTTAAACATATTATGGAATGGCTAACAGAGTATCTAACGTCTAGTCGCACCATCAGCATCCTAACCGATATCCTTTTCAGAGTCACCAAGTGAAGTCCCTGGGGTGGAAAAAGTAAGGGAGTGAGCGAATACCCAATAGGTCTGGAAATACTAAGAGATAATTTAACAAAAAAATATTGTACATATACAATGTCTCTTTGGTATTTTGTAAAATAATTTCCATTTCATTAAATGTTACCGCAACTACATGCAATGCACCTGGGCTATGTGCCCAACTCACACTAAAGTATTTTCATGTCTCGTGATAGAGACTTAACTTATTAATCCAACTATATTATCATCCTGATATTAATAAGCTTCGTTTATTCAAATCCATTAATCCATTAATTTTCCCAATCTTTCATGAATATTACTTTTATTACTTTGGGATTTGCCAACATCCACTATTTCACGGCCTTTCATCGTCGGTATCGAGCACACATATGCTACACTGACTAGGTTGTTCGGATCTTTCATCTCTAGGGACGTCATGCCATCCGTAATTATTCTTTCTAGGAACATCCGAATATCATTATCTTTTTTGTATATTCACATTCTTCCAAATATTCACATTCTTATAATTATTCTCATCATTCCAAGTACTCGCATTAATCTTTCAGTGTTACTTCTTTACTTCACTATTTGTCTTACTTTTAAAATAGTCGAGGAGGCCAACTAATAATAACACCATACTTTGGTCACTTATATCCAATAATCATTTACTTTATTTATTCATTAATGCATTAACAAATTTTTAGCACCTTAAAAATAATTTTACTAGCGTTTTACATTAAAGTAACATTATCTTCCACTAGTTTTTTACATAATTACCAAAACTCCCATTATGCCATTTTTACACCAAAATGCATCATTTAAATGGGTTTTCAATAGACAAAAATATCCTTATAATACCTTTCTATTTTTCTATAATATTTTACCCATTCTAACATTTATTAAGTCGTTAAAATCACCATTTTAATATAGACTTTATTATACAAATTTCAAATGGGATTTCTACATCATTTTTACACCAATTTTCATCGTATTAACGGGTTTTCAAGTGGGAATCATGATATTATATTTAATAACTATTTTTTTACATTATTTTACTCATTTAAGTATAAAATTAATAATTAAAATTACCATTTAAATGTAGAGTTTAAGTATAAGGTTTTAAGTGGATTTTCTTCACCATTTTAAGCCATTAACTTTACTTTTTAACAACATCAAAGTCGGGGCTGAAATTTATCATTCTTTCAAAACATGATGAAATCTATATATTTGATTTCAAAACATATCATTTATCATGTCTAAAAATTATTCAAATATATTCACATGAAATGAGGATTTCTACCTAAGAAATCCATGTATATGCATCCTACAGATTCATATTCAAGTAGTATATGATTATAATATTTTTTAACAATTTTCATATTCTAATCATTCATTTATACAAGCATAGTACTTTGAAATTTAATCTACAAAGATAGTTCATTCGAACAAATAAAAAAGCATGAGTTTGCATAGTAGAAAAAATAAGAACTAACAATTTTTATCAAGAAATCATCTTTCATTAACATGGGTGTTTTAAGCTTTTGAAAATATGAATTTGGGAAGAGAAAATACTACTTGATTTATGAAGAGGATATCTCCTAGATTTCTCCTTAACTATAATCCTATGCTCCCAAAATCAAGCTTTCAAGCCACACCAAGTTGCCTTACCCCTTGTGTGATGTTGTAATGGAGTTTGAGGAGAGAAAGAATATGGGTATAAGGATGACTTATGAATTTTAAAAATATTTTATCTCATGAGGATATAAGAGAGAGGAAGATGATGGAGAATTTTATGTTTATTTGGTTTACTAGGTTCTTGCCCCCCCCCCCCCCCCCCCCCCCGGACCCTTATTTATATCAATTTTTAAGCTTTTCTTTTCAATGTTTTGACTCACTTAAGTCTCATAGGTTTGAAAATATAAGTGAAACACGTTTTACCCAAATTTGGAAAATACAAAACCCAATTAACCAACTAATGAGCCAACCACGCCACCTAAAATATTTTTTACTATAGTTTAAAAATAAAATTCCCCTAAAACTAGGCCTAAACGATTTTTTTAAGACGTCGGAGATGGGAAAGTTGTTCAAAATTAAATTTTAAATTTTTTCATAAAGTTTCAGATTATTTTGAACACTTTTATTTTTTGATGAAAAATGATTTTTTTTTCGTTAACCCCGTGGTAATTTTGTATGTATTTTGTTGAGTTTAAATATATGGTAAGATTATTTTTTTGACCTACCAATTGTCTTAAACAATTTGTACAAAGTTATGTTTTTGCAATGTCGCATACCTTCGAAAAGTGATGTATTCTACTACTCGCGGTCGTGCATCGTTCGTTTCTTGTCTGAATTGCATAAAACTTTTCCAAAGTGCTTAAATAAATCATATAAACATAAATAAATTCCCATGTGATACTTTCAACGTAGAATTTTCGTTAATGACACGTTGGCATATAAATAGGTCGAAATACAAGTACGTAATCAACAGTGCAGGTATTACATTCTCCCCTCTTTATGAAATTTTGTCCCGAAATAAATTCTAAGTCACTCAAACAACTGTGGATATTTCTCCCCCATCTCGACTTCTCACTCCCAAGTAGCTCCTTCAACACTCTGTGACTCCCAAAGGACTTTCATCAAAAGGATAACCTAGTTGCACAGTACCCTATCCTCACGGTCCAAAATAGATAAAGGTCGCGTCAGAAATGTAGCAACCTCTTGCAACTCGATATTTTGTCACTTGATCACTTGACTAGGATTGTGTAACTACTTCTTCAATGTAGAAACATAAAACACGTCTCTAATGTGAGTCAACTATGTAGGCAATGCCAAATGATAAACAACTTCCCCAATCCTCTCCAAGATCTCTAAGGGACCAATATATCGAGGGGAGAGCTTTCCCTTCTAGGAAAACCTCTTGGTACTGGTTCGGGCCCTAAATTTCAGTAATAGATGGTCACCTACTCAGAACTCTAGAGGTATATGATGATTATCAGCATAGTTCTTCTACCTAATCTAGGCCGTAATTAGTCTCTGTCTAATAAACTCAACCTTCTCAAGCATCTCCCTGATCATATTGGAACTCATGAGATGCTTCTCGCCAACCTCTGCCAACATACCAGGGAATTATAAAGTCTCCCATATAGTGCATCCAAGTGGTCCATCTCGATGCTCGACTGATAACTGTTATTGTAAGAGAATTCTACAAGAGGAAAGTTCATATCACAACTACCCTAAAAGTCTAAAGCACACGCTCGTAACAAATCCTCCAAAATCTGAATAGTACACTCAAACTGTCCATCAGTCTCGAGGTGATAAGTCGTACTGAAATTCATATTAGTACCCAATTCCTCCTGAACCTTCCTCTTGATCCGAGAGACGAACCGAGGATCCCTATCTGAAACAATAGTGAGGGGAACACCATGTAGTCTGATAATCTCTCGAATATAAAGCCTAGCTATTTTTTCTATGCTATCCGTGACTCTAATCGATAGAAAGTGCGCTGAATTAGTGAGACAGTCTACTACAACCCAAATCGCATCATGCCCTTGCTCAGACCAAGGCAAAGTTGTAACAAAATCCATAGTGATATGCTCCCACTTCCACTTGACAATTGGAAGTGGTTGTAAAAAACCAATTGACTTCTTGTGCTCATCCTTCACCTGTTGGCACACGTAACACCTTTCCACAAACAAAGCCACATCTCGCTTCATCCATGACCACCAAAAATCTCTGCAAAGGTCCTTATACATCTTAGTAGATCCCGTATGTATACTGAATCGAGAATGGTGAAACTCTGCCAGAATCTCAGCTTGAATCTCCTCAATGGTTAGGAAAATCAATTTACCCTTATGTCAGACACCATCGTCCTGATCAACTATGAGAGTATCAAATTCCCAGCCGCGCTGAATGCAGTTTTAAAAAAGAATGATCTCATCATCACATAACTGAGAATCCATAACCTTCTGATGAATGACTAATCTAACCATCATACCCCATAAATCGGCCCTATCATTACTCCGCTGAATATACAAGTCTTAATACTTAAGTTCGACATACATCTTTCCACGATGGCATTTAATCACTGTTAAGGCAGGACCCAACTTCCTACTAAGGGCCTCAGCCACATCATTGGCCTTTCCCAAATGGTACTCCAAAGTGAAGTCATAGTCTTCCAGAAGTTCGATCCACCTCTGCTACTGAAGGTTAAGATCTCACTGAGTGAAGATGTATCGGAGACTCTTATGATCGATGAATAACTCAAATCGCTTGCTACATAAGTAATACCACTAACTCTTCAAAGCAAACACCACAGCGACAAACTTAAGATTATGAGTGGGGTAGATCCTCTCTTGCATCTTAAGTTGTCGAGATCCATAAGCGACCACCTGAACCACCTGTATAAGAACTACACCAAGACCAGATTTGGAGGCATCACAGTACATTGTATACCCTTTTCCACGCTCGGGGAGAATAAGAATAGGTGTTGAGGTAAGCCTGAACTTCAACTCATGAAAGGAAGCTTCACACTCATCTGACCACACAAAATGGACATTTTTTTGCGTCAACCGAGTAAGGGGCGATGTAACTCAAGGGAAATCATGAACGAATCTCCTGTAGTATCCAACCAAGCTAACAAAACTCTGAATCTCTATGATTGTCTTCGATCTCTACCATTCGAGGATGGCTTTAACCTTAGATGAATCAACGAAAATGCCCACACTGGACATTATGTGGCCAAGAAATTTGACCTCTACCACCCAAAATTTACATTTGTAAAACTTTTCATACAATCGATTCTCCCTGAGTACCTGAAGTGTAGTACGTATATGCTCCTCGTGATCAACATCAGAAGTCGAATATGCCAGAATATCATCAATAAAGTCCACCAAAAATCGGTCTAAGTATGATTGATAAATATGATTCATGAGGTCCATGAATGCAACAAGGGCATTAGTCAAGCCGAAAGGCATGACCAAAAACTCGTAACGTTCATACCTTGTCCGAAAATCTGTCTTAGTGATATCTTCCTCCCTAACTCAAAATTTATGATACCCAAATCGAAGATTAATCTTGGAAAGCCTGCCCACTCCGTGTAACTGATCAAATAAATCATTGATCCTATGCATATGATATTTTTTTTCATTGTCACCCTCTTCGGTTGTCAGTAATCAATGTAGGGTATGAGAGTGTTGTCCTTCTTCTTTGCAAAAAGAAACGGTGCTCCTCAAGGGAACACACTAGGGTGTATAAAACCCTTGCTATTGAGATCATCCAACAGGAGCTTTAACTCTCGCAACTCCATTGGGGCCATCCGGGGAGGAGAAATGGAAATAGGTGAAAAACCCGATAAATATCTACAGCGAAGTCAATCTCTCGACTCAGGGGTAAATCCTAAAAGATCTTTAGGAAATACTTTGGGAAAATGCTGAACAATAGGATAATCTGTAATAACACATACATGCTCTTCTTATGCCATAATGTTACTTAGCCATCCAAAGAAATTTTTTTAATCTCGGGTAGAAGAGAATTTGCAAGGATGGTACTCGATAGTGGCATCTGGAAGAGATACTGACACACTGTGCCGATGGTACTCGATAGTGGCATCGAAAGTGAATAGCTAATCCATACCGATGATAATTTCAAAGCCATCCATATCCATTAATATAAGACCGTACTCCAGAATATAGTCTCAAGCTATGATTACACAATTCCAACAGACTTTGCTAAGGACAACACCACCACCTAGGGGCAATCCCACAAATATGGGTGGGATAAACTCAACTACTTTTAACCCCAAATAGAAAGCTAAAGAACTAGATATAAATGAATGAGATGCTCATTCGGTACCACTAAAAGTTTAAGGGTTTAATCGCCGAAACTCCTTCAGCATAGAAGCTGTAGTAGTACTTTTTACAGTCCCGCTATGATTACACCTTTCTCGTTGTGAGAGAGTCTCAGCTAACTGACACATGGACCTTTCTATGCATTGAAGCTCGTTGTTCTCTGAAGCGGCATTGTTATGCCTAGCTGCCATCCTATAAGAGCATGTAATTTAATATACTAGTTTACTTGAGGAAACATAAATAAGGAAGAAGTGTTATCACTCCGTCGCACACATGGATCCTAATTCTCTGATACCAAGTTGTAATGCCCCAACCCGAATTTATACCGTTGGAATAACCCAAATCCGAATTGAGGTGTTAAAACGGAGGGGGGGAGGGGAGATTACTTTATTATTTAAGAAAAATATTTATTTAATTGATTCAAGGACATAGTATTCATTTGTTAAATTCAAATTTAAGAAGAATAAATGTTTAAGATGCATAATAAATCTAACTTATGAATTTGTTCATGAAAAACAAGTTATTATCACAATTAATCTATCGAAATGAAGTTCACCGAGTAAGATAACACAATAATACAAATCCCGTAATAGAGTTCCAACATATTGATTAAAGTACTACAAATATAAATCTTAAACATATTATGGAATGGCCAACAGAGCATCTAACGTCGAGTCACATCATCAGCATCCTTGCTGAGATCCTTTCCAATGTCACCAAGTGAAGTTCCTAGGGTTGGAAAAGTAAGGGGGTGAGCGAATGCTCAGTAGGGTGGGAAATTCTAAGCAATAATTTGATAAAAAAATACTATACATATACAATGTCTTTCGATTTTTTGTAAATTAATTTTTATTTCATTAAATGTTAATGTAACTATATGCAATGCACCCAGGTTATGTGCCCACCTCACACTTAAGCATTTTCATGTCTCGTGCTAGAGACTTAACTTATTAATCCAACTATGTTGTCATCATAATATTAATAAGTTCCATTTATTCAAAGTCATTAATCCATTCATTTTCCCAATCTTTCATGAATATTACTTTTATTACTTTGAGATTTTCCAACACCCACGATTTCACGGCCTGTTCACCGTCGGTATCGAGCATACATATGCTACACTAGCCAGGTTGTTTGAGGTCTTTCGCCTCTAGCAACGTCACGCCCTCCTTAATTATTCTTTCCGGCAACATCTGAATATTATTATCTTTTCGTATATTCACATTCTTCCAAATATTCACATTCTTACCATTATTCTCATTATTCCATGTACTCGCATTAATCTTTTGGTGTTACTTCTTTATTTCATTATTTTCCTTACTTTTAAAATAGTCGAGGAGGCTAACTAATAATAACACTATACTTTGATCACTTATATCCAATCATCATTTACTTTATTTATTCATTAATGCATTAACACATTTTTAGTACCTTAAATTTACTATCATTCACTGTTCTAAAAAATCCGCCTAGGCTCCACCTAGGCACGCCTAAGCTTGAGGCTTGAGAAAAACGCCCCGCCTTACGCTTTTCTCGCTTTATTCTTGGTAAAACCCTTAAGACGTACTTTTTTAAAAAAACAAGAATGTTTTAGTGAAATGATATTGCCTTTTAAAGAATTTTTTTACAAACCGAACCATCATCTCATCCAAAATAATCAAATAGTATTTTAATTTGCATATATTCAGATATATTTTTATGATATGTACAATTTTAGTATTTTAATAGCCTTGTTATGGTTAAAAAATATTAAAATATATTAAGAAGGACTAAACGCCTTTTCACGCCTAAGGCTCGCCTAGGGTTTCTAAGGCTTAAGGTTTGGCATCCACGCCTCAATCACCCCCCGTGTTTTTTAGAACCTTGCTATCATTTTACAATAAAGGAACATTATCTTCCACAAGTTTTTCACATAATTACCAAAACTGCCATTATGCCATTTTTACACTAAAATGCATCCTTTAAATGGGTTTTCAAGAAAATAATATCTTTATAATACCTTTCTTTTTTTCTATAATATTTTACCCATTATAACATTTATTAAGTCATTAAAATCACCATTTTAATATAGACTTTATTATACAAAGTCCAAATGGGTTTTCTATATCATTCTTACACCAATTTTCATCGTTTTAACGGGTTTTAAAGTGGGAATCATGACATTATATTTACGAACTCTTTTTTTACATTAATTTTACTCATTTAATCATAAACTTAATCATTAAAATTATCATTTTAATGTAGAGTTCAGATTTAAGATTTTAAGTGGGTTTTCTACACCATTTTAATCTACTATCTTTATTTTTTAACACATCAAAGTAGCGGCTGAAATTAAGCATTATTTCAAAACATGATGATATCTATCTATATCATTTCAAAACATTTCATTTATCATGTCTAAAAAATATTTAAGTATATTTACATGAAATGAGGATTTCTACCTAAGAAATCCATGTATATGCATCATATATATTCATATTCAAGTAGTACATGATTATAATATTTTTTCTTAATAATTTTCATGTTCTAATCAATCAGATATACAAGCATGGTATTTTGAAATTTAATCGACAAAGCTAGTTCATTTTAACGCAAAAAATCATGGGTTTGCATAATAGAAAATACAAGAACTAGCAATTTTTAACAAGAAATTATCTTTCATCAACATGGGTGTTTTAAGCATTTGAAAATATGAATTTAGGAAGAGGAAAACCCTACTTCAATTATGAAGAGGAGATAACTTTGGAGAAGAAAACACTCCACTCCTATGCTCTCAAAATCAAGCTTTCAAGCCATATCAAGTTGCTCCACCTCTTGTGTGATGTTTTAATAGAGTTTTGAGCTTCTTTAATGGAGTTTGAGGAAAGAGAATATGGGTATAAGGGTGAGCTATGAAGTTTAGAAGTATTTTTTCTCTTGAGGATATAAGAGAGAGGAAGATGATGAAATTTTTTATGTTTATTTGGTTTACTAGGTTCATGAATCCCACATTCTTATGTATATCAATTTTTAAGTTTTTATTTTCAATGTTTTGAGTCACTTGAGTCACCTAAGCTTAAAAATATAAGTGAAACATATTTTACTCAAATTTGAAAAATACAAAACCCAAAGATGTAACTTATTTGAGATGTAACCCAAATAAGTTACATACTCGATTGAGAACTTTTTAGTTTATAGTGTCAATTTTGGTAAACCAAAGATGCTTGGAACTAATAATGAAAATGGAAAGAGAAGGAGCTCGCTCAACTTATTTGGAGAAAAAAACAAAACAAGACCAGACCACATTAACTCAAATCAATCATCCCTCGTGACTAAATAAAGTCAATCCCGGAAGCTGCTCTCTGACTATCTCTGTCCATTAGGGGTGGCCATAGGCCCGAGGCCCGCCAAGCCCGCCCAATCCGCCCAATAAAAAAATAGGGCTTGGGTAAGGTAAATAGGCCCGCAAAGCGGGCTTGGCAAAATTTTATAGGCCCGATTTTTTTTTGGGCGGGCTTGGGCATGAGTTATTAAGCCCGATGAGGCCCGGCCCGGCCCGAGGCCCGAAATATATATATATATATATATATATATGTGGGGGGGGGGGGGACTTCTATAAATATAAAAACGTATACCAAGTCTTTTCATGTAAAGTGAGAAACTTTATATATGGACTTTGTAATATATGGAGTTTAAAACAGATTTTTAATTAAAAAAATTGCTCTTTAAATAAAAAAATAGGTATTTTAATTTTAAAAAAAATCTTTTAATTAACATAATAGGGCCCGATCGGGCGGGCCTGGGTAAAGAGCTTTCAAATCTGGGCGGGCTTGGGATTACATAATAAGGCCCGATCTAGGCCCGAGCGGGCTTGGGATAACACTTAATTTTTCAAGCCCGGCCCGAGCCCGACCGGGCCTGCCCAGGCCCGGCCCACGGCCACCCCTACTGTCCATACCCCATCGCCTAGTTTGAAGCTGAAACTGAGCAGCACCGGCCAAAAACTTAACAGTCTGCACCGGACTCAGAATCTCAACAACTCTCCTCAACGTCTCCCCACGTAGCTCATCCGCTTTTTCCATCACAATTACCATCGAAGCCTTCAACTTATCCATAGCGGTATCCAAATCCGAAACCTCCCCATCCAGCCGCCTCTCCGCCCTTGTCATCAAACAAAACAGCGGTGGCGCCGCCACACTTTCTTGAACCCTGGCCATTATATCATTAATTCCCCTCTCCTCTCTCCCAATCTCCACCTTCACCGCCTCAATCCTCTCCATTTGTTCAACCGATAAAAACTCATCACCCACCGACCCATTTATTAACTTAAAAAACAGAGAAGGCTTAAACCCTGTAACCCAGAGAAAAGTTCGCTCAAAAGAACTTAGCCACGGTGGGGAATACATAAGAAACACATCATCAATTGCCGCTTTTGATTTTTCTTGGTAGTACTGTTGGTAGTGGGTTAGAACTTGTTCCACTAAATTTTTGCGTTGCTCACTGTCTTCGTGATTTGGGAGTGAGAGGGCTAGGAGTTGATCAAGAAAGCTCTGTTGCCTCTCGAGCCACCCTTCAAAAAAGGAAGCGAAGGTGTCACCAACGGTTGGGTCTGTTGGGAAATCCATGGTTGATTTTTGGAAAACGGCACTTAAACAGAGAGGGTTTATATAGACGTCAATCAATATGAGTTCTGTTCTGTTTCCGCTCACAATCAGCTGCTTGCTATTATTTCGATTTTTTTTTTTAGTTATTAAGATTTTGGGTTACGGTGACGCAGCATGGAGATTGAAGAAATTGGTTTTTTCGCTTAGTAAGGATGTGTGTCAGGCACAAAGAGCACATAGAGCAACATATGGTTCATGTGCTTGCTATGGTACTTCACATGCTTCTTAGCTTTGTCGTTTTGATCTCAACATCTGTCAGTGAACGAGTAGTGAGTACGC
The DNA here is from genome assembly GCA_949130495.1 of Sambucus nigra. Taxonomy (NCBI): domain Eukaryota; kingdom Viridiplantae; phylum Streptophyta; class Magnoliopsida; order Dipsacales; family Adoxaceae; genus Sambucus; species Sambucus nigra. The sequence goes on from OX422207.1 coordinate 615,410,791, forward strand.
GCTTGCGACACATTAACTTTTTGGTCAGCCAGGATGGAATAACCCCTTGCACTTTCACTTTTTCGGGCAGATTAACTTTCAACTTTTTGATTTTCTGACTTCAATTCGCCGACCTTCCTTAACTTATAGTCCTTTTATGAAAATACTACTTCTAAATATTTAGGATATCTTGATTTATGTTTTTAAAAATTGTTTTTAAGATTAGTTTTATAAATTTTTTTTGAATTTTTTTAAACATTAGAAAGTATTTGATAAACTTAATTTAAAATTAATTTTAAAAAATTACACGCTCTCTCTCTCTCTCATACACACACATATATATGGGCATGTGATGGTGGGTTAAGGGGCGTGGTGGTGGGTGATGATTTGTGCTTGGTGATGAAAAATAAAAATAAAAATGAAAATATGAAAGCAAGTTAGAAAGCGGCTCAAACCTGTTTTCCAAAAATGGTATTTTTAAACACAGATTTTTGAAAATTGATTTTAAAAACAAGTTTTAAAAAACAGGGTGTCAAATGCATATTTTATTACTTTTGAGTTTTAAATACAAAAAATTACTTTCAGAAACATAAACCCAACGGGTCTTACATTTTGGAAATTGGACAACCAACATTTATTTTTCAAAATTAGTCCCTAAGAATATTTATGGTCCAAAATATCTCTCCATATACCCACACACCTAATTTTCTACCGCTTCATTTTCCTCATTCCCCCCGTCTCTCTTTGTCTCTCCCTCTCTCTCTCGCTCTCGCTCGCTCGTTCCCTCTCTTTTTTCTTTCTCCCCCATATATGTTGGAAAAAATCTTCGACAATCATTACTTCCCTCCCACCGTCGACATCCAACCATCACCTCTCGCACCATCTACTTCCAACACCCTCGTCGACCTCTAACCCGACTCTCTTTGGCTCAACGCGTTCTGAAAGTCAATGAATGGCTATTAAGGGTAGCCACCACCGTAGAGGTTTCTGCCATCGAGAGACGATAACGTGAGTGGTGGTGGAACCTTAAAATGGTGTAGGGGAGATAGAGATATCTTAGAGTGTGTGTGTGTGGGGGGGGGGGGGGGAGGGGGGGAGCGATGGAGAGAGAGAGAGAGAGATTACATGGCATAAGTCTAATCAACTTTTGCCAGTTGGAAAACGAGAGACTGTCGGAATGTTAAAATTGCATAACATAATGTACCTTGGGGTTCGATTTGCAACTTTTAAAAGTGAAAGTGTTGATATCAAATCTATGCCAAATATTGGGGGTTAAATTTGCATTTTACCCCAATCTTTATGAGACAAAATAATGATATTGTTTAGCGGGATGGTTTATTTAATAATTATGACATAAAAATTATATAAAATAATTTATTCCACTTTAAATAACATCTCATATAAATAAAATATAGAATGCAATAAAATTGGGAGATAATTGATTTTTAATCATTACAAGATAAGTATAAGCGATCGTTCGTTTCGTGAAATTTTTTCCTTTTCTATTTCTTTTTATTAGGCGGTTGGGGATGGGTGGTTTAAGTTTATAAAAGTCAGGTTGTTTCTAGGTTTAGAATTTAGTTCTCTTAGGGTATATAGTTTATAAAACTATCAAGTAGCTAAATTTTTAGTTAAAAAGAAATAATGAATAATAAGAGATAAGGGTGTAAATGAATATTCAAATTTCGAAACCATCCAACATCGATACTCGAATTTGGCAGATTATTTATCCTATTTGTATCTGAAAACGTGAAAATGAATAGAAATATAGATAGTGTTTATATCCATTATGGATAATCCATATCCGATATAAACTATCCATATTTACGGATATCCAACATGGTTATTCGAATCCGTATATTAAATATTTTATTTTCTATTTTTGTATGATGAAGTACATATAATTTGAACTCTACATGTATTATAGTCTCATCAAGTCTAATACTTCAATTCTCACCAACATAAAGTCCCATTCGATAAGAACATAAATATAAATAATCTTAATTTAAGTTGTACTTGTTAATTTGGTCATTCAACAATTGTAAAGTGTGTTAGTAAAATAATATTGGATCTGCCTGAATGATCAAAAAAAGAATAATATAAAAACGCAAGGTAGTCGAAGTCGATGAACCATACTTGTACAACTTCAAACACATGTGTAGTTTATGTACATTAATAGATGATATGATTGAAATGTAAATCTTAATTTGGTTATATATGCAAAATAACGGTTTTGAGGCCATGCGCATATCACATGCACTGAGGACTGAAGATAACATTAAGATAATACACATTAAATGTTTATAGTTGCGTTTATATCTTATTCTAAAATTTGATTTTTGGCTTGCTATAGTAAACAATTTATATTACTTAAAATATCAATTAAAAATATTTTGATTAAGGTCTATATAATTATTAACTCGTTGTTATATGCGCTAGTGGTATGTTTATTAAACAATGAAAACAAATAAGGATATTATCCGAATTCGAGACATCTAGGATGATACAGATAAGGATAGTTGCACGTTTTATCCAAACGGGTACTGATATAGAAATGAATAATGCATTATCAAAAAAATACAGATATTATATAGTATGGTATTCACTTTGTATCCATCCATTTTGCACCTCTAATGAGAGCCCGACTGCAAGGCCAATAACCAAACCCCAATAAATATAAATAAGAAAATATGTTCTTCATAACACTACACATTTTATAAAACAAGCATCAAATGAGAACTAAATTGTATTAAAAACGCCTGGAAAAAGTCATAACCAAAAGGATATCAAATAATAAAAAAAATCTATACACAAAAAAACCTATGGAAAATTCGAAGTAATAATTTAGTAATATTTAAACGTAAATTTATATAATGAGACTATGAATGGGTACATGGAGTTTTTATATTTAAATTACACTCTTTTAATATATTTGTCAAAATATTGTGCATTTAACGTAATTTTTAAGATATTGCAGTAAAAAGCACACCTCGAAGCCACGATTTTAATGTTAATTTACATTTAGGAGGCGTGAAAAATATATTTCTAATTAAATTTGCAAACATGATTAAATCGTAAAAAATAAATGCAATTTCATAAAAAAATAACAAATGAGATTTTTTTATTATGATAAAAATACAAACTGCACATGACATTACATTTTTTATTTATTAAAACATATAATTGCAATTTTTATTTAGTTCTATCACATTTTCATATCAATATCCATTAGTGCGGGATACACATTTTGATAATTATGGCTTGCGTGGGGCCTATCAGGTGTGCCCCTCATGCCCCTTAGTTGATAAGCACACTTTTGTATATATTCAATAATATACGTTGTTAACTAATATGTGATAAAAAGAGAGTCCACCACAAATGAGTATCATGTATAAATTAGTATAAATTATGGGCATCTCACTCAAGGCGGTGCATGTAAAATTCATAGACTAGAAACCCTTACGAATTTGTTCCCCTAGATATTAATAAAAAGATCTTTACTCCCTATAAGTATGAAATTTGTCAAACCACAAACATCACATGTCTTTTTTGTGTGTTTGGCTACATTTATTTTACTATGTGTTGCCATTTTTGTCTTGTATGATTTATTATTCATCACATTTGTGTTTGTGAACTTATAATTGACACCGCCTATGGAATTTGAGTTCCTTTCAATCACATTAGTCAAACTCGGTCTCAAATATCATCTCATGGCTAACACTAACGAGGACCACCACAAAGTAAATTGTATCCAAAAGAATAGATACGTCTCGACACTTTCTCGACGAATAAGATTTTTTTTCATTACCACTATGATACCATCAGTCTTGACTCTCGTTATCGACCCCAGGAAGACCAATTTCACATAGGGTATGTAAAACACCACCCTAGTCAGGTTTCTAGGATGAATGTTGCCTACAAGGGGAGCCTTACTGACTTAAGAGAATGGAGCGTGAGATTTGGCATAAGAAGCACATGCATCATAAGATCAATAATATTGCGTAATAACCATACTTTCGAATCAAGTCTATCACCAACCCTAATTACATATATTCATTGTTTTAGCCCTCATAAGGTATTCAAATTCAAAAGTCTCCTAAAGAAGAATAAACTATCCTCGAGTGTAATGATCAAATCCCATGAATGTGCATAATAAGCTCGAATCGATTAAAAGTGTATTTTAAACCAAAAAACTGAAAATCTTAAATTTTCCTTGTATAATCCATCTCAAACCTTGAAATCAAAACAAAAACTACTACTACACATAGCAGAAACCAAACTATGTTCATAAGAAGCCCTGCCATTTCCTTGAAAGCCCCCAAATGTTGAGTCAAAATTTCAATAAAATACACATTTATAAAACTTGAGATATACTACATCTCAATCCACAAAACCTATATATTTGGACTCTTTATGAAATTTTAGGTTGAATTTGTTAAGAAATCATCAAGAATGGTTTAGAAATGAAGGAGAAATCTCACGTAAAAAATCAGAAACCCCCTAAAATCAATTGTTATGGGGAAGAAGATGAACTTTTGACTTGAAACTTTGACCTCGTGCATGAGGGGGCGTGGCCAATCAGAATTTTTTGAATTTTTTCCTAATATTTTTATTTTATTTTTCTGCTCAAAATGGTATAAGGTAAGGCCATGTTTGGTTAAGACTAGACTAAGTTATGAAAAAATGAGGTTTTAACTTTGAAATAGTTTTCCTAAATTATAATTTGACCCCTCCTGACCTTTTCAACTTATGAATTTAAACCCCAAAATTTGTCTATAAATCAAAATATTTTAAGAGAAAAATTCCATACACTAAAGTTCAAATATGACCTTAAGTCTAAGATTTTAAAGTCCCAAATTATTTATAATTAAACCCTTAAAACTTTAAAAGATACATTTTTTTTGTATAAACTGACCAACCCAACCCCAATTTCAACAAATACTTATATACCCAAATATTTTATATAGAGAATCAAGTACCAGCTCCTCCCGATATCCTCTTTTGATCCATAAGCAGTATGAAATACCGACCAAGTATGTTTTTCTACCTTTTCAATAATAATCTTTGCGTATTTAGCATACTGCTATTGATATCACTATGTGATAACTCATATTTACTCTTAGTATGTGCATGTTGTAATACTGCTATACTACATATGTTATTAAATATCATTAATATTTGAATTGGAATATCTATCAATTTAAACCCTTCTCATCTAATAACTTATATCATGAAAATTCTATTTTAGTGATTGATTCAGATCACCCCTGCATCTTTGTGCAAATGTTTATATTATGAGCATCAATATTAATTACGGAGTAGACTGACGTGTTATCCCATGAAACTTTCTTCTTAGACTAATGTTCTCAAATTTTTGAGAGCCTAGATTATTGCTGCATACGTATGAGTGCCACTTTAATTGTGTGCCTAGGCGGTTACTTTTCCCCAAAGGTTTTGGATTGATCATTATTTGGTTTTATTGATGGCTTAATTATTTCTATACCTCTTAGTGAACTGGTAAGTATGGGATTATTAGTTCAAAGATCCTTGATTTTATTTATGTAACCCTTAATAAACGGATAAGTATGGGATTATTAACCTTAGTTCTTTAGCGTTGCTTTACACTGAATGCTATACACAATCCAACTCTCATCTATACATATATTTGTTATAGAATTGGTAAAACTTTCTTAACATATTTGTGCTAATTCCTATTTCCTCCCGATGAACCAGGAGAAAGAGGATAACATATTTTCCCCTTTAGAGATAAATATTGGTACATGTTTGCATACGTGACTGTATGGATAGAGAATAAGCCAAATGGGAGCAATTAATGGCACTTTTCAATTTTCTACACTATAGTCCGTGTTAAAAAAAATTAATTCACCCCTACGGTGGTACTACCCTATGTATACTATTTTAATAATGAATAACGTTATGTTATTCCTCATTAACTTCAATTCATTGCTTTATGTATACTCTCTTGTGCATTCATACCAAAAAATAGGGTGTGACATACTCCTAGTCCTCAGGCGATAAAGACTCGAAGCCAAGGAAGAAGTTCAAAATTCCACAACGAGCAACAATCATGTAGTAGGGTTCATGAAAGATCATAAAAGAATGAAAGAAAGCACAAGAAATATAGTATATAGAGATTTATTCACGAGAAGTTGGATGGATGAGTGATGCCAGTTAGTTCCTATACCATATTGGAGCATTCGTGACGATATCTAGTAAGCTGATGAAATCTCATTTCGTTCATGCTTTAAAGGAGGGCAAACCTCCTAAAAAGTTTATAACACCAAGATTAAAAATTTATGATGCAAAACTGACCCAACCAATCATGTTCATTAGTGCGATCAAGCTATGATGCTTTTAAATAACAATGAGGCTCTTATGTGCCGTATTTTCCTCATAAGCCTTAGAGATGTAGCACATATTTGGTTTGAGAGACTTCCCTCCAGGTTAGTGGAGAACTTTAGAAATTATTCAAAACCTTCACTTGAAGGTTCATCACTATTAACTTGTACCCCAAAAGATGGGAGCCCTAATCATTCTTAGGAATAATTATCATAAATCATTTTGGGAGTATGCTTAGTGGTATTGGGAGTTATAAAGAGGTGGAAGATTGATCAGAATAGTTCATAGTGATATCCTTCAAATTTGGCTAGCCCAAAGATTCATTGATGTACTCTTCCTCGAACAAGAAGAATGTGACAAAGATTGATGACCTAATATATAGGATTGATAAGTACCCAAAGGGGAGGACATCGTTATCGAATATGAAAGAAGATTGATTCCTAGGAAAACAAAGATAAAGCGTATATGACTAAAGCATACGAGCATGTTTTCAAAGATCTGATCTATAAGATCCTCCCTAAAATGAATGATAATCAATAATATGAAAGGCTAAGGAAGATGCTTGGTGACCCAACGAAGAGGAATTATGCTTTGAGGTGCTTTTACCACAAAGACCATGACCATAAGAGAAAAAAATTGCAAAGTCTCACTTGGAGGAATTTTTCCAATAAAAAAATCGAGAGGATTATGTACAGAATAGGTCAAGAAAAGGCAAGATTATGCCTGACCATTTGTGACACCCTGTAAAATCTAAACTAGATTGATCAGGTCTAAAATAAATGATATAGTAATATAAATAATTGAATATCATTTTAAGCATGGAGAAAATAAAACTAAATGCATAAAGATAATAACTAAATACACCCATAAGAGTAAACCAATATAATCTATGATACCATAACCACAACAATATTAAAATCCAACATTGAAAGTACTACTGCCTAAACATAAATCCAACTCTTCATATAAAATAGCAACTGCAATAAAATTAGACCCGAATTAAATGTAAATAGAAATAAAAGAGTGAGCATGCAGGCTCGACACCTCATTCTTGATGAGCAATAAATGGAGAAGATAACATGTAGATGAATCGGGGATGAGGCTGCAGCGACGACTTATGTCCTGAAAAAAGAATCAACAAGAACGTAAATAACATGTCTATGAAGAATAAAGTTTTAATTGAATTTGGGATGCAATAAATAACTATGCATATTCCTCCCATATTTGAGCAATTTTTAAGCTATTCCAACCCAAACAACTTTAAATATCACATGTGTCTAATCCCAATCAAAAGTGAACCCAATATTTAAATATTATTCTTCTCAGTTGAATATAATTAAAGGTTACATTATATTTATACCAGTGTACTAATCTCAAATGTAATATCAAGTAGTAATAATACCATCTTAAGTCTAATATCCTCAAAAGTATGGTCCCTGAAACATACAATACAAACAAACTACTATCTAGTTCGCACATAAAGTATACAAAGGCCTATCCGTATCTTCTTAGGGGATCACGTGTGCATACAAAGTATAATTATAAGATGTCTTAAACCTAAAACTTCTAAAGCCATAGACAAAGTATAATCTATATACATTCCTGTTATAACGCACAACCTCCATACCCAAGGCTATATGCTAGAGCTCCCCAATATATTTCCACTTTGGAATATGGGTATGTTAGTCGTAGGATCGGGGTAAAGGATGAGGCTAAATCCCTTCTCTATTATCGTTCTACCCACGCGTCAATACCATATGTGATCCATCAAAATCCCTCCTATTAGTCACCCATGAGAACTCACACATGGTATGCTTCCATGCAAGAGCACATAATAGTAATACCTTCGTGAAAGAAGCTTTTAGTGGAATTGAGTGCTTGTCTTGGTCAGTCCCCTCGCATTACATATGAGATTACTAAGCTATAAGTTAGATTTCTTAAGTTAATTAAAATATTTTCATTAAGAATAAAATATCTAATCTGATTCAAAATCAATCAAATGAAATACCCGTTCTCCTTAAAATGAGACTCACTATGTCATTTGAACGACAAGCCGAGGTCATTCAAATAAAAAGTACCCTGTAAGGACAAATTTTTGAGTCGAATCAATTTGTATGTATTGTCTTAATTCCATTTGGAATTTTTTTTTGAGCCATAAGTTAGGTCTTGAGTTGATTTATCCTTCAAAGCATGTGATGTGTTTGACTGAAGACCATAGAGGCCAAGTTAGAATGTCTACATCATCATGTCATGTTTCATACCACGTTTCGTCTTCAACGTTCAAGAATATCGTAAGGTATGGATGCATATCATTTTGATCATTGATTTTTATATTGGGTGTTGTTTTAAATGTTGTCTGAGGCCATTTTCATAAAATGGATTTTAGAAGAAAAATAAATTTTCTTTTAACAGTATTTGAACGAGATCGTCTGTTCATTGGAACAAGATTGTATGTTCGTTCGATCGAGTTGGTGAATGGCATTTAAACAACCGTCAAATGAAGTTCAAACGAGGTTCCTCTATTTTTTAGTAAATTCTCATTCAAATATCGTTCGAAGTATTTTTGAACGAGATTATCCATTTCGCTAGAATGAGGTCATTATTGGTTCGAACGAGATTATGCACTTTGTTCAAACGAACCTAATGTTTTCATTCGAAAGAGTTTTTCGCGCCTTAAAAATCATGTTTTGTATAAATAGGCATGATGAGAACTTTTTTACTTGAGAATTTTAGAGAAAATTGATTTCTTATCAATAATTAAAAGCCTCTAAACCCTAGTTTCACCCAAATCTTTGAGATCCTAGTTTCATCTCTATATGCTCAACTAAGATCTCCGTTTGTTGCCAGAGTTTATTTTTCTCATCATCTTTATTGAGAAAAAATTTGTACCGTGGACTCCATGCTCATTGAGGTTTAAATGCGGTGGACTCTGTGTTTTGTGATGGTTTCTAATCATGGATCGGTGGATACCAAGGAGTGTGTGGACCGACATATTGTGTAAGTGCATAGGTGGACACATAGACAAAAGGTTTAAGGAGCAAAGATGCGTCAAGGCTTGAAAGAGTCGAGTTAGTTGTGTAAGTCTTTTGTCGTATCCTTTTTTAATCCGTAACATAGTGAACTGAATTGGATGGGTCTTTTGAGGTTTTTCTCATACATCGAGAGTTATGTGATTATTTTATTTTATTGTGATATACTCACCAAAATGTATGTTTAAGGTAAGATAAAATTAGTTAATCTGTTTAACGCAACAATCGGTTTAATTGGTGCTAAGTTTAATTGAATTTGAAAAATCTTAAAATAATGATGTGCGTGTTTTGCCTTTCCATATAAACCCTTACATATAGTTTGTACGTCTTTCAAACGGTATCGGAGTGAGTGTCTATAAGTTGTTTAGGACTGAATCCTAACGGTTTTTATATAGATGGTTAGTGATTTTCTAGACCACTATTATTTAACGGGTCTAAGTACGCATACAAAAAAGTGTGTGCGAAATCAACACTTAAGGTAATAGATGAGCGGGTATGGTTAGCTATTATTAAGGGATGGTCTCCACCCACATCTTTAGTAGGTGTATATTGAATCCCTAAACCCGTTGAGACTTGGATTGATGATGAGAATAAACTATCTAACTATAATTCACGTGGACTGAATGCTTTATTTTGTGCCATCACACCTGAGGTGTTCTGTCGTATTATGACATGTGAAATGTCTAAAGAGTCTTGGGACATACTCAAACTCACCCATGAGGTCACCAGTGCTATTAAGGCTTCCAAACTAAAAAACCTCACTAATCAGTTTGAAACCGTTAGGATGGAGGATAGTGAAACCTTTGATGAGTTTTATGTGAGACTGTCTGATATTATTAACTTATCATTTAACTTAGGTTAGAGAATACCTGAAAGTATAGTTGTCAAGAAAATCTCAACGTCCTTACCTAAAAGATTTAACCCTAAAGTGGATGTTTTAAACACTCTGGGTACTTTAGACTCCTGAAACTCATGGAGATTATAGGTGACCTTCAAACCTATGAGCTCGACATGTTTCCTTTTAGAAAGAAAAAAGATAAGGGCACTGCCTTGAACGCCTAGAATGAGGAAACACTTATTTTGGATGATGAGTTTGACATCAATTCTGATGATATGGCCATATTTGAAAATTTTTTTAGAAAATTTCTCAAGTTGGAAAAACAGACGAAAGGTGATGAAACGAAGTTTGAGATAAATAAGTTTAAGAAGGCTGTAAAATTCCCTAAAAATTGTAATGATCATTTTAAGAGGGATGCATTGGATTGATGTTTTAGGCGCGAGGGTTATGTCCACAGGGAAACTTAGTGTCCCACTAAGATAAGGAAGGAACGAAAGAAGCTGAAGGCATACAATACTACCCTTAGCAATAGTGGATCGAAAGAGGAATCCAATTCTCCCATTAAGCGTAATTACATCTTGTTCATGGCCATTCATGTGAGTATCAATGAAAAGTCTTTCGATGAAGATAACTCTGTGCATAACAATTTTGAGGCCAAAGGATGCGAATCCAAAGTGAGTGGTGATGATGAAGAAGATGAAGAAGAAGAGGAGGAGGATGAGGATGATAGTGAAGTTCAAATTGCCTTTTAGGAGTTATACGTCAAGTCTTTGATGTTAAAAAAGGTGAACTTGAAGTTAGAATCTAAGTTCAAAGAACTTATCATTGGTAATGGTGAATTGAAATTGATTGAGGATCTTAGGGCACGTGAGAAGCCTCTTAGGGAGAATCTCACTTTTGTTGGGGGGGGGGGGGGGGGAGGGGCATGATAACCTTTGGGGATTAATAAAGATTGTGAAGAAGAATTCCCTAGTTTTTGATGACTCTCATCATTTAATCGAGTTTAGAATAGTGGATTTAGAGGAGAAATTGTGAGACTCGAGTCACGTCAAATTTGATTTGGAGTCTAAATAAAAAAAAGTTGGATAAAATGTTAGGCACCGTCCAAATCAAAAAGAACAATTTTGGAATTGGCTTCGATGATCCCATTGCTTTCGCTGATAAAGCCAAGACCAACATTTTAAGAAGGTCAACCACTTCTAAGGATGTTAGAATAGGTCAACCATTAGGTAACATTCGCAATCGTGTCTACACGTGCACACATTGTGGTTGGAAAGATAACCTTAGGCATTTTTGATTTGATCTTAGAAAAGATCATAGAATTTCTAGACTAGAGTCGTCGAGGTTCCCAAAACCCAAGAGCATCGCGTTACACCTATATGGGTTAGAAAATCAGATTTGGAGGATTTAAGCATTAGACTTGTTGATTCTCACATGCTTGCACATGATTCTTCTCATGCTAAATCTAACTATTGATTGTGTTTGCATGTTTTCATACACTACCTTTTGTACTTCATGCTATATGTGGTTGCTAGTTGTATGACATTTGAGTCATTTGTATTTTTATTTTCCTTGTTGAGTCTTATTGTGAAAAGCACAAAAATATTTTTTTTTGTCTTTTGAGTTTAATTTTCAAGTGGTGTCATTTTTACAAAAATGTTTAAAAACTCAAAAATATTTTTATTTATGTGTATTTTAGTTTTACACATTTTATGTGGCATATCCATATGTTTGAATCCCATTCCTCACATATATCTATGTTACTAGGACAGTTGATTATTATTTTCAATGCTTAGGATTGTTCTTAATCATGCGTGCATGGATTTGTTTGAACTTGATTTGCTTTGATGGGTTCACTTTTTATATACCTCTGCACACACTTTGTACGAGCTCTTTTGAATTATAATTTCACATATTACATGAGATAAGTGAGGTGTTCTCCTATGAATATTCTCATATATATAATATTTTTTACTATGGGGGATTTGTGCCTGTAATAACCATTGCACGAGTTTGATCTTATTTGATTAAAATATGAGTGTGCAATTGAAAAGAGATACTAAAGAAGAAATCTACATTGCGTGAATGGCCATCGTGGCAAGAGCCTAAAATATAATAGAGGTAAATAAAAGAAAATATTTTCAAGGCCACATTTTCATTGAAACTTCAAAATTTAGTATCTTCAAAAGAAAAGCAGAGAAAAATGATATATATATATATATATATATATATATATATATATATATATATATATATATATATATCAATTTTTAGGGTGTTAAGTTGAAGATCAATGGGTTTTCATAATGAGTCCTAGTTGAGATTAAATGTTTGATGCTACTGATCCGAGAATAATCAAGATATCTAGGCTAGTGTGCATTGTATATGTTTGTCTATTATGAGTTTTTTATTTGTTACTATGAGGCTTAATCTAAGTTGATAAGTTTTTGTGGTCAAGTAAAACTTCTCGGATATTCTTTAAGTGATTGGGTTATATTTCATTTGTATGTAGTTGATGCCCCTTCACTCCGTACAACCTTTTTTAGACACATTGATACTATGCTAGTGTGGAAAAGTTATATGTTTTGTATTTTTTTGTGGTGTTTGTACCTATCTATACTTTTGTTCTTCATTAGTATATGATTGCTATATATACGATATCTTTGTTTTTTAGTCTTTGCGTTTGCATTTAATTCATGTTTGTCATATGCTTAATCTTAGATTCATATTGACATGCTTTATGATCACACTAGTAACTTTTGTTTCTTGCTATCATTGGTATCTCATTTATGCATAAAAAATGGAATCTTTTGTTCATTGTTTGGATTATTTGTGCTTGTATTGTCGGGTTATTTGTTGTTACATGTTTCACTTCACATCATAACTTGATACTACTTATTTTACTTTATGTTTACATGTGTTACATTTAGGGGAGAAGTTGTTTATATTGTGCACTTTAGTCTTTGTTTATTCCTGAACAAAAAAGGGGAGGAAATGGTACCCAACTCTTTAACTATGGGGGAGATTTTTATCTTAGGGGGAGACGTTCTATCTTAGGTGGAGATTGATTAGAAAAAGGGGAGGTTTTGTCAATTGTGGTTTATATTATTATATATTCAAGTTGCATTTGAAATGTGTGTTTAAGTGTTCAGTTTTGCAATGACGTGACAAAGTATAGACAAGAGCAAAACTACTCAATGTTTATGTCTATCAAGTTTGTAATTTATCCTTTTGGGGTTAGGGATTGAGTCTTTACATGAACTTGACGACTTATGGGTTTTTGTTTTTATTTTTGTTTTGGAATAGCCAAATGGGGATATTTGTAAAGAAAAATTTCCGAATCGAGTCAATTTGTATATATTGGCTTAATTCCATTTGGAAAAAAACGTTTGAGTCATAGATTAGGTCTTGAGTTGGTTTAGCCATTAAAGCCTATGAGGTATTTGATTGAAGACCGTAGTGGCCAAATTCGAACATCTATATCATTGTGCCGTGTTTCGAGCCACATTTTGTTTTCAACCTTCAAGGGTCTCATAAGGTACGAATGCATATTATTTTGATCCTTGAATTTATGTTAGGTGTTGTTATATACCTTGTTTGAGGCCATTTTTATTAAACGGATTTTAAAAGAAAAATAGTTTTTATTTTAAAGTCGTTCGAATGAGATTTTTTGTTCGTTTGAATGAGTTGGTGAATGTCATTCTAATGACCTTCAAACGAAGTTGAAACATGGTTCCGTTGTTTGTCGGTGAATTTCGTTCGATGCGCGTTTGAAGTTTGTTTGAATGAGATTATCCATTTCATTTGAATAAAATTGTTATTGGTTCGAATGAGATTATGCACTTCATTCGAATGAACTTACTATTTTCGTTCGAAAGATTTTTTGCCACCTAAAAAATTGTGTTTTGTATAAATAGGCATGGTAGGAAATTTTTTACTTGAGAATATTGTCGAAACTTGATTTCCTATGTATAACAAAAGCGCCAAGTTTCACCCAAACACTTTGAGATCCAAGTTTCATCTCCATATGCTCAATTGAGATCTTTGTTTGGCACCAAAGTCTATTTTTCTCATCATGTTGATTGAGAAAATTTTCATATGGTGGACTCCATTTTATCCGGTATGAGTCCAAAATGAATTATTTAATTATTTATTAATTTAGCACGTCACCCAATTATAGAAAACTACTTCACGATCGATGAAACCCTACACCGAGGGGATAATTCAAACAAGGAAACTCTCGATACCAAATCACTGACCATTCCATAGTTTCCCATAATAGACACTCACTTTGAAATGTTTAATTAATGAATTACCACGTATTAAGTCCAATTTTAATTTCGAATTATATAACACATGTAGAATTTTAATAGTGACATCACATGCCACTGCAGGTAAATATAATGATTTCGTAATTCAAATTAATGAACATAAAAATATAGGGTATTACATTCCCCCCCCCCCCCCCTTAAATAAGGAAATTCGTCTTAGAAATTCAAATTTAACCCTGACTAGAATAACTCTGGATATCTCACCAGCATGCTTTCCTCTCTCTCCCATGTATACTCAACCTCACTATGGTGTCCTCACTGGAATCTAACTATTGGTATGGCATTAGATTGTAGAGTCTTCTCTCTTCGATCAAGAATATGATGTGGTCATTCCTCATAGATCGCATCAGGTTGTATCTCAATCTCGTTGAGGTTGATATGCAAATAAGCCAACTCATCCTCATAAACTTCATCAACATGGATACAAGAAGGATGTCGTGCACTCGTTGAAGATGATCGAGTAAGTACAATCGATAAGCTACCAAGCCCACCCTATTTAGTATCGTAAAGGGACCTATATAGCGAGGACCCAACTTTCCATTGGATCCGAATCTAACAACTCCCTTCATCGGAGAGACCTTTAAAATCACTTGATCCCTCACTGAAAACTCCAATTTATGCTTCCTCTTATCCACAAAACTCTTCAGTCGTTCTTACACTGTCTTCATTCATTGTTGAATGAGTGTCACCTTCTCTAAAGTGTGCCAAATAATGTTTGACCTAAAAATCCTATGCTCCCCTATCTCCAACTAACAAGTTGATAAATAACACGGTATCCCATACACTACCTCACAAGCTTCCATACCAATAGTCTATTGATGACTATTGTTGTAGGAAAACTCCAAAAATGGTAAATGATGATCCCATTTTCCCTTGAGATCTGACACACATGCCTTAAGCACGTCCTCTAAAATTTGGTTCACCCACTCAGTCTGACCGTCTGTCAGATGGTGAAATTTCATACTTATATTCAACTGTACCCCCATCGCCTCCTGAAAACACCTCCAAAATCGGGAGATGAATGTGATGTCCCTGTCATACACAATATCTAATGGTTTCCCATAAGGTCATATAATTCATAGACAAATAATCTTGCGTAATGAACTACGATGTAATCTATCCGCACCGGAAGGAAATGAGCCACCTTTATTATTTTTTACAACGACCCAAATGGAATCATAGCCTCTCTGAGACCTCAATAATCCCATAATAAAATCCATGGGCATGCTCTCCTACTTCCACTGTGGAATATCTAACGACTGTAACTCCCTTGATGGTATTTGATGCTTTACCTTTACAAGCTGATAGGTGGTACATTTATATAAAAACTTTGCCACATCTCTATTCATCCCAGCCCCTAGTATGATATCCTCAATTCTTGGTACATCCTTCCCCTTCGGGATGTATCGTGTACCATGAATCATGTGCCTCAACCAAAACTGCCATTTGTAACTCGTGGTTCTCTGGTACTACCAAACGTCCTTAGAATATCAATCCTAAATCTGAGCCAATCAATGAAAAAGGAACTCCCCCAGCTAATCGTCCTTGTTATTTATCCTAATAGAAAGTAATCCATGTTACTAAATCACCTATGATACAATAATAGGCGTAACAATCACTATTTCCAAGAAGGAATTCATCAAATCCATATGTCACAAGGTACTCTGCATCTCTGCCTAAATGTCATGTAAATCTACCAATGTAGTTGCTGATCTATGACTCAAAGCATCTGATACCACATTCGCTTTCCTCAAATGGTATTGGATCAAAAAGTTGTAGTACTTCACAAACTTAGACATTTCTGATGTCTCATATTCATATCCATCTGAGTGAATAAATACTAGGTACTCTTATGATCAAGAACAATGTTATATTATCCCCCAATAGATAATGTCTCCAAATACGAAAAACAATAACTACCACCGCAAACTCCAAATTGTGAGTGGTGTAGTTACCCTCATGAGACTTAACCTTATGTGAATCATAAGATATAAGTCTCTCTTATTACATCAACACACCTCCTAACCCCCGAGGCGATGCTCTATGTAAACCATATACTTAATGTCACCCTATGGTAAAGTAAGGATAGATGAGGATGTGAGACTCTCCTTGAGCTCCTAAAATTCTTCTAAAAGTCGGTGCTCCATATAAACGGTACCCCCTTTTGGGTGAGAAAAAATCTTCGAGAATCCCTAAATGAACCTGTTCTAGTACCCTAGGAATCCCAATAAACTCCTAATCTCTGTCGTCATCATGGCATGTCCCTAATCCAAAATTATTGATATCCTGCTAGGGTCCATAGAAATACTAGTCCTTTGATACGACATGCCTTAAAAATTATACCTCATTGGAGCAAAAAATCCACACTTAAAGAACTTTGTAGACATCTTGTTTACCCTAAGAATCTGTAAAACCATCATAAAATTCTATGCATGTTCCTCCTCTTAGCTTGAGTATACTAGGATGTCATCGACAAAAATGATGATGAACTGATCCAAGTATAGACAAAACGCCCAATTCATTAGGTCCATGAATACTGCTATCACTTTGGTCAGCCCAAACGACATGACTCGGAACTCTAACGATCTGTAGCACGTTCAAAAACTATATTCGGAATGTTTTCTTCCCAAATACACAATTGGGTAAATCCCAAACGCAAATCAACTGTGGAAAAGAATGATGTGCCTATCAGTTGATTGAATAAGTCATCTATATGTGGTAACAAATATGTACCCTATATCGTGACCTTGTTTAGATCCCGATAATCCACACATAATCAAAGCGAACCATCATTCTTCTTCACAAATAATACTGGAGCTCCCCACAAAGATGTACTCCTTTGTATGGATTCCTGGATAAAAAACCCATTGAATCTATTCTCGAAACTCACGTATCTCTAATGGAACCATCCTGCATGTATCCCTTATAATGATCTTGGTGCCCGATGCCAAATTAATACAAAAGTTCATTTCTCTATTGGGCAGTAATCTCGGTTGCTCATCAAATATGTCTCTAAACTCCTAGACAATTAAAATAGAATCTATAGATATGATGACCTCCTCCAACGTATTCACATTTATATAATACAAGTGTGTGATAAAATCCCCCTCAATCCTACCTATAGCAATAAGGAACATCTCCTTCTCGAAAATGGAAAACATGACCGCCTTACCGCTGTGGTCGATTTGTTCATGGTACGTTGTTAACCAATCCATCCACAATATAACTATTGATACCAAATTTAGTCTGCTGACGTGGACCGATTATGTGGAGACACGTGTCAATCTACATGGCACTCGCAAACATTTTTTGAACAACACATTGACTCCGAGGAACTCAACCTCCCCGACCAACTCAAAACGCTACGAGCAACAAGTGTTCTCCGAGGAACTCTACTGTACTGAGCAACTCATGTATACCGAGTAGCTTAGGCGGTCCGAGCTGCATCTCGTACAAAGCATTCATATCCGCATAATCAAGAGGATGACTGCGCATTAAATGATCATTCTTATAACACATACGCATACGCCTATTGGACAACTGTGTATTATTCTTTCATTTGTACCGCCTCAAGGCTATAAATACATTGTAACCTCCTCATTAGCAGGGGACTCAGAATTTCTTGGTAAACCCATTATCGAGAATTCTGTAAACAGTCAGCAATAACACAAACAGTGGACGTGGGCCATTCTTTCAAGACTGAACCACTTTAAAAATCTTTTGTCTTATTTATTTTTATCTGTGATTAAAGAATTAGGTTAAATCTAGTTTTTTACATCAACAGATTGGCGTCGTCTGTGGGAAAATTACTGTAATTATCATTTTTAACTAAAACAATTCATCACCAATGGCTGATAATCCTGAATCCAGTAATCGAAACGCTAGAAACCCCCCAAATCCATCCACTCCTCCAAGTGTCCGAGATATGGATGGAATAATCGCTAATTTAGCTCAGGACCAGACCGCCATGCAAGAAACCATACGAAAACTCATTCAAACTATCCAGGGTGGAGCACCTGCCTAGTTAGGAAAACGAAGCATTCAAAGAAATACCCAATTGCCTTCCTCGAGAACTAGACGAACATTAATCCTAGAGGAATCTCGATCCAGACATGCCGATTCATATCGCACTGATAGATCTAATGCTTTTTCTTATCAACCTGGCCTAACTTCATCAGTATGAGCCACAGATAATGAACAAAACGTCACTCTATCTCCACAAAGGACCAATGCTCTTGAAACATTGAGTAGAGTCGCTCCCTTTGATCGTTTGGGTCCTAGGAGGAATAAAAGTCCCCCTAGGATGGTATCGAGGAACTCTTAATGATTCTCTGATTTAAAGGAAGGTTCTACCCAATCCCGACCAGCTGCTCATCGTGAAAGATCCCAAGAGGCAAATTCAACACGATCAGTTGCTCGGACCAATAGGCCCGAGGAGGGAAATGATGCATGGAAAGGCTCTATTCAGAGGTTGGAGGATAAACTAGGGGAAATGGCCAAGGCCAAAAATCCTCTATAAAGAACTTTTGTCCAAGGGACACCTTTTATCTAAGCTATTGTGGATTTTCCCACACCATCAAAGTTCAAAGCCCCATTGATAACACCAAAATATGATGGAAAAACTGATCATGTTCTCCATATAGAACAATATCAGGCAACTGCTGATATCTATGTTGTTCTAGACGAGATGCGATGCAGGGCATTTTCAGG
This sequence comes from Sambucus nigra, assembly GCA_949130495.1. NCBI lineage: Eukaryota > Viridiplantae > Streptophyta > Magnoliopsida > Dipsacales > Adoxaceae > Sambucus > Sambucus nigra. The sequence goes on from OX422207.1 coordinate 615,430,038, forward strand.
AACTCTCACTAGATCTGCTCAAATATGGTACAATAATCTTCCTCGGGGGAAGATTGCAACTTTCTTTCAACTGGCCGATCTCTTTATTGAAAACTTCTATTTTGAAGCAAAACCAGTTAAGCGAGTAGCACACTTGTTAAGTGTTAGACAAAAAGCAGGTGAGAGCACCAGGGATTATATTACTCGTTTCAATAACGAGAAGCTCGAAGTTATTGATTACGAGGAAAAAACAACAATCACTGCTCTGATGAGTGGATTGTTGCCCAATAAATTTTACTATACTCTGGCCAAAGATCCACCTAGGACCATGTCAGAATTAATGGCAAAAGAAACCAAAATCATGAATGCCGAGGAAGTTATGGCTGCAAAGAAGAGCATGGACACTAAGGAGACCAAAGTTGAAGCCGAGAAGATTGAGAAAAAGGATTAGAAGAATAATGGTGGTAACAAGTAGTCAAGAGCCAAGCAAGCATTAGAACAGATGAGGAAATTTGGAAACTATACTCCTTTGAAAGTAGACATAAACCATGTTCTGGAAGAGATAAAGAACAACGAGGAGTTAAAATGGCTTGAAAAAATGAAGACAGATCCTGACAAGAGGGATAAGTCCAAATATTACAAGTTCCATAAGGATCATGGTCATACAACCCAAAACTGCATAGCTCTCCAGAATGAAATTGAAGAGCTCATCAGACGGGGAAAATTGAACAAGTATGTGGATCGCCGAAATGATGGAAGGAGCAGCGATCGATCAAGGCAGAGGTCTAGATCTCCTCGTCGAGCCATAGAAGATAAGAAGAGAAATCATGAAGAAGATCGAGAAGATGATCAATATGACCCCGATCTCCCCAAAAGACCAAAACATCTAGAACATGAGGTATTTTCTATCCGTTTTGGGTCATTTGATTGCAATGTTATTACTGGTGGAGATGTAGGAGGTGGAGACCTTACTGTAGAAAGGAAAGCTTACCACAACAAGTCTCAAGCTTGTTCTTATATTCAATGGATAAATCTAGGTGAAGAAGATCGCCCGAGGAAGGTGAACAAAGATAAACTGGTCATCGGTTTTTCTAAGAATGACCTCGCAGGTGTGCTATATCCTCGTGATGATCCATTGGTGATCAAAATGAGGATGAAGGAAGTAGTGATTTCGCGAGTATTGGTGGATAATGGCAGCTCGGCAGATATCATGTTCTACTCATGCTTTGACATCTTAAATTTAAAGTTATCTCAGCTGGAGCCTTATCACAGGCCCCTCCTCGATTTTGTTGGTGAGAAAGTTTTCCCACTTGGGACCATCAAATTGGACATGTTCATCGGTACATGGCCTGGTTGTCGAACAGAAAGAGTGCGCTTTTTTGTGATGGATAAGTATATTTAATCAGCTTATAATATCATCATGGGAAGGGTAGGATTGAAGAAGTTCAAAGCAGTACCATCTACTGTACATCAATGCCTAAAATTTCCAACCAACTTTAGAGTAGGAATTGTGAAGGGTGACCAAAAAGTAGCTCGGGAATGCTACTATTCATCTACCGAGCAAGAAGAACTGGAAGAATCTAGGAAAAAGACTACCACCTATCAAGTGGATGAAGGTGCAGAAATTAAAACGTTAGATCCTAGAGACGAGTCGCAGCTCGTAAAAGGTCAGGTGGTGGAAGCTACTGAAAATGTCATTCTGGACGACGAACACCCGGAATGAACAACTGAAATCAGTTCATCATTGGACACCCCACTAAAATAGGAATTGATAGCCTTCCTAAAAAGCAGAAAATGAACTTTCTCATGGAGCCACGAAGATATGCTAGGAATATACCCAAATTTCTTGTGTCACAAACTTAATGTGAACAAGGAAATCAAACCTGTAAAGCAGCGAAGAAGAGTGTTCAGCCCTTAGAAGAACCAAGCTATACAAGAGGAGGTCGAGAAGCTTCAAAAATCTTGCTTTATTGAAGATGTCAAATATCCAGACTGGTTAGCTAACGTGGTGATGGTGAAGAAGAAGAAGAACAACAAGTGGAGGATGTGTGTAGACTTCACCGACCTCAACAAGGCATGCCCAAAGGATCATTTTCCTTTGCCTCGAATTGATCAATTAATGGACGCTACCTCGGGACACGAGTTGTTGAGCTTCATGGATGCTTATTCTGGTTACAACCAGATTAAAATGAAACCTGAAGACAGGGAGAGTACCTCTTTTATTACCCCTAGGGGAACTTACTGTTATAATGTTATGCCTTTTGGTTTGAAAAATGCAGGTGCAACATACCAGCGGCTGATGAAAAAGGTGTTTGCAGAGAAAATCATTCACAATATAGAGGTTTATGTTGATGATATGCTGACGAAGAGCAAGAAAGCTGCTGACCATGTAATTGATCTAGGTCAAACCTTTGATCAATTAGATAAATATCAAATGAAGTTGAACCCTACCAAGTGCATATTCAGAGTACGAGAAAGCATGTTCCTCGGGTATATTATCAACCAACGAGGTATTGAAGCAAATCCAGAAAAGATCAAGGCTCTATTGGGCCTACGATCTCCAACGACGAAGAAGGAAGTGCAAAGTCTCACAGGGCGAGTTGCAGCACTTAATAGGTTTGTATCACGAGCAACTGATAGATGCCTCCCATTCTTCAAAACACTCCGAAAAATGTTTGAATGGAATGATGAATGCGAGAAGGCCTTTCAAGAGTTAAATAAATACTTGGGAGCACCCCCACTATTATCCAGGCCAGTGATGGGAGAAAAATTGTACTTGTATCTGGCAGTTTCAAAAAATGCAGTTAGCTCGGCATTGATAAGAATGGAGGATGGAGTGCAAAAACTAATTTATTACACTAGTAAGGCCTTCCAAGGAGAAGGGATCAGATATCCAAGACTAGAAAAGTTATCACTAGCGTTGATCGAAGAAAGTAGAAGAATGAGGTCGTACTTCCAAGCTCATACCATAGTAGTGTATACCGATATGCCACTGAGGCAAGCTCTTCATAAACCAGAAAAATCAGGGAGATTGATGTACTGGGCAGTAGAACTTGGTGAATATGATATAATTTATGAGCCCAGGCTGTCACTTAAAGGGCAAGCAATAGCAGATTTTATCGTAGAATTCACTTATCCTGACACCTCCGAGGAGCAAAAGCTGAATACCTACCAACCTGTGGATGTTACAGGATCATTAAATTTAAACCTCGATTAACTTAAGTCTGTTGACGATTAGGAGGAGATGGTCGACGAGCAGCAAGAAGTACTAGAGGAGGATAAAAGGAAGCAACAAATATTCCACCGAGGAACTCTGTCCGATCAAAAATTTGAGGACGAGGTACCTATATGGAATCTATATATGGATGGCTCATCTTGCATTACAGGCTATGGGGTAGGGATTATTTTGAACAACCTGGGATAGGTCGATGTGGAGTATGCTTTGTGCTTTCAATTCAAGGCTTCTAATAATGAGGCTGAATATGAAGCTATGATTGTAGGACTTGGCCTGGCAAAAACCATGGGGGCAGAGCAGGTTATCATATTCAGTGACTCGTAATTGATCGTAAATCAAATGCTGGGAGTATATGCAGCCAAAGGAGAATTAATGATCAGGTATCATGCAAAAGAAATGGAGGTTTTATAAAGCCTGATCGCAGTAAAAATAATTAGAATACCAAGATTAGAGAATACAAGAGCGGATGCCTTAGCTCGATTAGCTTCAGCCACACGCACCGAGCTACAAAGAACAATCCCAATAGAAGTCTTGGCTAGTCGAAGCATAGATGAAGATCTGATGATGAACTTTATTACCCTTGATTTAGGAACATCTTGGATGGATCCCATCAAGGCATATATTGAGGAAGGGAAATTACTGTAACACCCCGCATTTTTCATGCATTAAATATTTAATTAATTCGGGAATTGAAAATTACTTGTGAGTCATAATTTAATTAATTAATTAGGGAAATTTTATTTAAATATTAATCGAGGAATAAATGGTTAATATTTACGGGAAGTTATTTACTAAGTGAATAGTAATTATTTATTTAAGTCATTTCGAGTATTAATGACAGGGTATGCACTTATCTCAACTGGGAGTTGGTATAAACTAAAGAGGTGAGGGGATAAATATTTTATAAATTTATTTGGATGCCAATTCTGAGTGTACGGTTAAGTCCGGATGGGCCGAGATAGTCGAAAAAGTGTACTTGGGGGTGGTAAACGGGTCACGGGGCGTTTTTAGACATAGCCGGGCCCACACGGGGGCATTTGGGTCACTTGGGCTTGGCCCATTAGGCAAAAAACGGGATTAGGTAAATTAAGGAATTGGGAGGAATAATAAAACGGCTGATAGAGTTTTAGAAAAGGCTAAGTGTATTAAGGAACCCTAATAGCAGTTAAGGGCAGCTTTGGGATCACCAGAGAGCCAACAAGGATCGTCTGCAACCTTGGAAATTCATCTCCGAATCAGACACTACGAAACCTAAGGCAAGTGAATAACTTGCAATAGTATTGAATCTATTTCGAAATTCATATTCATGTGATGTGTTTGATCAAAATTCGTTTTGGGTGTTCATGGCATAAACATGTGGTTTTAAAAATAATAATCTGATTTACGAATTGGGATGATGATTCTTGTAGAAATCTGATATTATAAATTGATACATATCTGGTAGGTTGATATCTGGATAATTAGAAATGAATTTGGTGAAGTGATTTGGGATGTAAATGGGTAAGGAATTTAAAGATGGATATTTCCCCAAATTCAGAAATTGTAGTTAATGGACGAATTAATGATGTTGGTGGACATTCTGGAGGTCCCTAATAAGGTTTCTAACATGTATTAATGTTAAGAGGGCTTAAGGTTGCTGGTAGAGAAAACTAGGGTTTGGGAAAAATCGTCCATGGCTGAATCTGTCTTCACGAAGAAGACGAAGACCTGGTCGATCGATCGATCGAAGGTCAGCAGATTTTGACAGTTCGCCCAGTTTTATTTATATAAAGAAAATTTAATTTAATCTTTTTCCATGAATTAATTTGGTGAGAAATTTATACATGGGTTTTAAATCTAATTGATGGTGAATAAAATTAATTAGAATTTGGAGACGACTTAGTGTGACATCATAATTTAAAATTGTTGGGTTTTGGAGAAATTAGGTGTGACGCACTAAGGTTGAATTTTTGGGAAGGTGTTCGGAAGAATTAAATATAGATGTAGTGAACAAGTCCGGGAATAACGGTTGAGGAATACCGAGTGACCAATCTTATTTAGGTAAAGGCTAAATAATTCGGGAGTCGAGAAGTTAGACTCGGGTGAGGGTAATTCGGACTTCGAGAGTAAGTTCAATTTTATGGTGGGGGCGACACCAAAGGTGACTTAATTAATTAATAATTATATTTGGACCATAAACTCTTAATAAATTAAATAGGCTTATGTTACAATATATATATATATATATATATATATATATATATATATATATATATATATATATATATATATATATACGGAGTGTGATAGTATATATATATAGTGTGTGTGCATTAATATCAGTGATTGAATATTATTAGTATGTACTCTAAGTGCTATAAGGGGAGGTTGCGCGTAGTGGATGAATCCCCTAGCTTGAGGAGTAGGGCGAGTACAATCCCAGGTCATAGCGTCCGTTATATGGGTGAGGAGCATCTCACTTTCAGGGAAGGAATATGACCGCCTCCAAATTCGTATGTTAAACTAAGTTAGTGAGCGAATCTAACTCGAATAACTAGGTTATGTGAATACTCCTAGTGGGATAGCACTTGGGAAAATTTATATTTTTGTGAGTATTTTTACTCGGTCGAAATTTTGTATTAAATGTTATTTCAGTATGTTCGTGAATACTGTAACATGATTAAATATATAATTAGGTAAATAATTATATATGGAATAATTAATACATAGTGAGAAATGTATTATGTGCATAATAGGTGTGAATGTTATGAAATTAAAAAGGAGTAATGATTTAATTAAGTTGACGTTTATAATAACTTAAAAATCATGAATTAAGGCATACTCGAATAGAGTAGGTAAAAAATTCAAGGGTTAAAATAAGCATTGGGTCAGGAGCGTAGGACCTAGTAAATTAAATGGAAGCGTTAGTAGTGCACATTAGAGGAGGGGTGAGGAAGTCCTCAAGAGAGTGCGGCACTAACTAAAATATGAAGAGCATGCATATTTATTTATTACTACAAGTTAATCATTTGTTAAATGTTTTCAAATGTTTTTGGGTACTAACCCTTGCTATAAAATTCTTTTAAAAACCTTTTAGGTGTCCAACCATAAGGGCGCCAAGCTTGACTCAATTCCAGGTATCCTTTGCTGTAGCACATGTGGATGTAGCGGGGTTTTGATAGACGCCTCCTTCTTTCATTCATGTAGAGACTCTCTAGTAGTTATCTGAGCTTGTCGCTCACAGTTCATTTATCAGTATTAGACTTGTTGAGATGTTTTCTGATATTTACTTGTATTGGATATTTGGACTGATGGTTTATTCGGTTAGGTGTTTTATTTGTGGATGGTTATTTTAATTAACTGTGATTGTGTATTATTTTATGTTCCGCATGAGTTTTATTTAATTAATTGAAAGATACAAATTGGCACCAGTCTACTTTTCTCACTTAGGTGGTTAGTAATTAAAAAGACGACAGTGATGCTAAGAATGGACCAACTGAGAAACCTTTTCTAACTTGATTTAGGACTGATCACCAGGGATTAATTAGGCGGGGTGTCACAATTACCAACCGACAAACTCGCAGCCAAGAAACTGAAGTTTAAAGCTGCTCGTTCTGTATTGACTAATGGTATTCTATATAGACGAGTAATTATAGTAGGTCTGCAAAGATGTGTGCACCCTTCCGAGGTGAAAGATTTGGTTAAAGAGGTCCATGAAGGGTCCTGTGGAGCTCATGTAGCAGGTCGGACGCTTTTGCAAAGAATAATGATGCAGGGATATTATTGGCCGACGATGAGGGTTGACTGTATAGCGTATGCCAAGAAATGTGACAAATGTCAGTGCTTCTCATCCCTTCGAAGAACTCCTCAGGAATTGCTAACACCCATAACATCCCCTTGGCCATTTGCCATGTGGGGAATAGACTTGGTCGGGTCACTCTCAACGACAAGAGGAAGGTTCAAATACCTCGTCGTCGCTGTGGATTATTTTACTAAATGGGTGGAAGCTGAACCTCTTATTGATATAACTTATGAGAAGGTGTATCAATTTATTTGGAAGAATATCATTTACAGATATGGTCTTCCCCATTCATTCATTACTGATCATGGAACCCAATTTGATAACGAGGAGTTTGCTGCATATTGTCACCAATCAAACATATTGAAAACCCACTCAGGTCATCCCCAGAGCAATGGACAAACTGAAGTGACAAACAGAACGCTACTGAATGGTTTGAAAAAATGACTGGACGATGCAAAGGCAAATTGGATTAACGAGCTATATTCTGTGCTATGGGCTTATCGTACTACACCACGAGCAGCAACAGGAGAATCCCCATACATGCTGGCATTTGGAAGTGAAACTGTTATACCCGCCGAGCTGGGCCTCCCCACACACAGAGTGCTGAATTTCAATTCTCCTATCAGTGACTTGATGAGATGATTAGACTTGGATATGCTCGAGGAAGTCTGAGAAGAAGCAGCAATTAGGAATGCTGCATACCAACAACGAACAGCTCTGTTCTACAACAAGAGGGTAAAAAAGTGTGATTTGAAGGAAGGAGACTACGTGCTAAAGAAAGTAATTCAAAAGCACAATAAATTGGAAGCTAACTGGCATGGACCCTACAGAGTAATAGAAGTTGTTCGACCAGGGACATATAGGATTGAAACCTTAGAAGGAGAGGAGTTTAAGAATGCATGGAACGCAGAGCATCTGCACAAATATTATCAGTAGTTAGATCCTTATGTAATGCAGTTTTCTTCGATATGAATAAAGCTTTGGATGTTTTACCAAATTCTCTCCTTTTGTTGAAATTTTTTCGGAGTATTAGTGCCACACACTACGCATCAAGTTCAAAATAAATCCCTCCAACTACGGTTGGTCGGTCCACCAACTACAGTTGGTCGGTAAAATAAATCCCCCCAACTACGGTTGATCGGTCCATCAACTACGGTTGGTCGGTAAAATAAATCCCTCCAACTACGGTTGGTCGGTCCATCAACTACGGTTGGTCGGTAAAATAAATCCCTCCAACTATGGTTGGTCGGTCCATCAACTACGATTGGTCGGTAAAATAAATTCCTCCAACTACGGTTGGTCGTTCCATCAACTAAGGTTGGTCGGTAAAATAAATCCCTCCAACTACTGTTGGTCAGTCCACCAACTACGGTTGGTCGGTAAAATAAATCCCTCCAACTATGGTTGGTCGGTCCATCAACTACGGTTGGTCGGTAAAATAAATCCCTCCAACTACGGTTGGTCGGTCCATCAACTACGATTGGTCGGTAAAATAAATCCCTCTAACTACGGTTGGTCGGTCCTTGAACTACGGTTGGTCGGTAAAATAAAATCCCTCCAACTACGGTTGGTCGGTCCATCAACTGCGGTTGGTCGGTCCACCAACTATGGTTGGTCGGTAAAATAAAATCCACTTACTGCGGTTGGTCGTGGAATAAAATTTCATCAACTCCGGTTGGTCGGAAACAAAAATCTCAACCCTCTAGTTGGTCGGTAAGCCCATTTCAATCAACTCCGATTGTTTAAATTAGGCAATACCATGAAGTGTAAATAGTTCTATTATTTAGAATTAAAGATTGATAAATCACTGCAATGAGATCAGTATGTCACAAGCATATATATATTTACCGACCAACAAGCAAAAACATTCTATAAATTATTTAGAAGAAAATGAAATGACAAAAGACAAATTTTCATTCATACTAAGTAAAATTACAAATGACGTGAGAAATGTATTACCAAAATTTTTCATTCAAAACAAGAAGGATTACATATGCTGTGGAAAGTAGAAATTATTACATAAAATCCTATTCTATTGGTTTCTTCCCTTCTGCCTTTGAAACAGGTTCTACTCCAGCAGGAGGATCGTCTAAGGCATAAGGGGAATTTATGAAATTCAAATCTCGAAGCATTCGAACATTCATCACTGATGGCCAAACAAGCAGATGCTCAGGGCGAGAAATATTAACGTTGGAATGAAGACTGTAGTCGTCGAGATATTTGGAGATTAAGCACTGAAGGATTGCCCGAGCAGGAATCCAGCTCATATCAAGTTTAAAAGGTGGCACGGGAAACTCGAGCAATCCAGGGTTATGATAATCCCATAGATAATGGCCCTGCTCCAATTTTAATACACCTAGTGCATTCAGCCATCCTTATTTATAACTCTCATTATTCGCTTGCTGGATTCGATCATCAAGATGGTAAAGGGCTTCATTATAGCCAGCCATCCAAAACTCTCTAGGCTGTTTGTGGAATTGGTAAGTCAACCTTTCCAGCTGCTCGTGGAGATTCTTCACAAAAATTTATTTATTCTCTAAGGCGGATCCTTGTGTGGAAAGTTGCTCATTAAGGTCCAAAATCTTCTTGGACATCTCTGCCAGAGCTTTATTCTCGCCTTTTCAATAGTAACTCGAGCAGCTCTTGCTCGTCCCCGAGAAACTCTTGCTCGTTCGTGAGCAGATGTAGAGGGTCCAATTCTCTTTAAAGTTTCCAATTCGTCTCTCAAATTAGCATTTTCAACCTCCAAAAACGAGAAACCTTCGTCATTGACAGGGACCAAGGCTCCCGAGGTAGATGCTGCAGATTTAAGTTGGGATATCTCTCCTCGTAAGTTATTATTTTCCTACTCCAACAATTTCGCGATCTGCCTATGCTCTTCAACCTCGATCTTTAAAGTCCTCTCCTTAATATCATAAGCAGTGGCTAACTTATCATATCCTTTGTCAGCATTTAGTTGCGGATATTTTTTCTCATACCCCTGATGCAAAAGGGCAGAAAATTCCTGGTATTGTTGCTGAAGTTCCTCGATGATACCCCGAAGATATTCAATCATCTCATAATATGCTACATTATTGGCAACTGCACGGTAGAGCAAGCATTTCAAATATTGATATGCTTCGACTGCTCATTCCGAAGTGTCTGGACCAAGGATGTTGATGATTTGAGCTTCAGTCAAGTCAGCATGGCCAGCCTTGAAGTACTCATTACATTTTTTCATCAGTTCAGTATCGTGGGCTGACAAGAGATCCATTCTAGCCATAAACTAGCAAAAAAAGAGATAGAAAGAATCAATAAGAAACATGACAGAGCAAGAAGAGTAAACTGAATCAATAATAAGAATAGAGCAAGAAAAAGGGATTTAAGATGCACAACCAAAACTTCAAATTTTATTACATCACAAAAAGAGGTACATGGTTCAGAATTACATTCAACAACAAAATAAAAAGCAAAGAGAGAGGTCCGAACAACTCTACACCTTATCCTTGCTTCCTAAGATTTCCTCGGGAGGCTTGGACGAAGAGGTAGGTTGCTCGGAGGGCAGAGTAAGCTGATCGGTAGACATTTTGGTTGGTTGGGGCTGCTCGTAGCGAAGTACAACAGTAGGAACCTGATCCCCAGATACCATCGAAGACTCTTTTAAGGCAGCTATGTCCTCTTTTTCTTCTCTAGGAGAGGGAGGAGGACTATGAACATGGCGCTGAAAAAGTTTAAAACTCTCTGAGACCTTTAACTCCTGCAGAGCAGCAATCCATCCGTCCCTGAAGAATTTTGAGGCTAGAAAATTCCATCTGAGAGGACATGGCAGCTAGGCCTTTGTTCCAACCCTTGTCCCAGCCAGCGCTGAAGGACTTCTTAACAGCCAATTTTCTCTTTGCCTTCTCTGAGGAAATCCTCTCAGTATGAAGTTCCTCGACAACCTTCATTTTTCTTTCTAGCTCCTGCCTTTGACGATCAGCTTCATGGAGTTTGCCAAGTTCCTCTTCAATAGTTTTGATCTTAGTCTCAAGCTCTCTAGTATTTTTGAGCTTTTCCTCAAGCTCAGTAATCTTTTTCTTAGATTCTTTCATTTTCCTCTCCAACTCCTGAGAGGCCTCCACAGCTTTCTCTCTCTCTTGCTCGATGGATTTCAGTTGCTTCTCCCAGGAAACCTTATCTTCGTCATATTTCTAACGAGAATCCTTTAAGGACTGTGTCAGACCCACAAAAGCTTCCTCTACACCTCCCGAGGAGCTCGAGGCCTTGATGGCCTCATCCTTTTTCAGAATAGTGTTGAAATAGGTTACCAGCTGGAAAAAGAAAATAATTATAAGTCAGTGCAGGGACATAACATTGAAAAATAAAAGTCGAGATTAGTAATACTTACTGAGGCAATATATTGAGCTACCAAGGTGGTAACCCTATCCTGAGAAAGACTGTCTTTAATACCTTGGATCTCGGGGATAATCCAAGACTTCACCGAGCTCATGGTAGAGCTCGGAGCAACAAAAGTGGGAACACCACTTCCCGCAGTTAGAGGCTGAGAGATAGATTCAGCCAATTTGTCCGAGGAACTTTTCTTCAACCTCCTCATAGGAGCAGGAACATTCTCAACCAAGGATGATGTCTTGGTCGGTGATACAACTATAACCTTGCTGGGAGGAGAGATAGAAACAACCTTGCTCGGAGCCACTAGGGGCTTCTCGATAACCTTTTTAACAGCTACTGGAGGGGGTGCATCAATTTTTCTTGTCCCTTACTCTGGGACATCTTGCTTACTTCTCTTTGCCTCTACAGAGGCAGAATCTAATTTGTCAAAATATGAGGGAGCTTTTCGTCTCTTCATTCTGATACTGAGAGGAAGATTTGATTCAGTAGAGGAACCTTCAGAGGCTGGTAATGGGTCGATGTCACCTACTACTGGACGAGCAGTAAAAGAAGAAGTGCAGCTTTTGTACTGCAGAAAATATGAGGCTAATCTGATATGTTCATCAGCAACGATTTGGTGCAAACTCCAGATAAGTTTCAAGTGCTTCAAATTGACATCAGTCTCTTTGGGGGATTTTCTTTTGCTATCAACTGCAAATAAGCAAGAATTAAAATGTCAATGATGCATTTTATCAAACATAAAGAAAACATACTTTCAAAAATAAAATAAAAACAACCTATCCCATTGCCATAAGGGGGACACTTAGGACCCTGATATACATCATCTCCATGTAAAGGAGCATGTTGCCAATTTTTCATAACAACCCTATGCTCGAAGTAATCCCTGTTGGCATCTGGGAGATTGACAACTAAATCCCTATTTAAAAACCTAGTTTTTAAATAAAATGTGCTATCACTAATAACCCATCTATAGAAAAACATAATTTCTGGAATTCCTAAACGAGTTCCATGAATTTGGTTTAACCTAAGAACTCCATTAACTATTCTCCAAGTGTTTGGTGCTACAGGAACAACATCAAAAAACTGACAGAACTCCAAACATAAGGGATTTGGAGGAAAAGAAAAGTCACATTCAGCTACAAAGAGACTGGGGAACCAATGTCCCTCAACCAAACGAAAATAGTCAGAAGGTTTAGAAAGTTCTTCCAATATGACCCAGGAAGGAATAGAAAAATCAGAACGAAATTTATCAAGCGACTCAACAAGGTAAACCATGATGAACAAAAGAAATAAAAGAGAAGGAAGAGGATCTTACAGGAAAAAGATGAATCAGGTGACAATGAACAATGGAAGAAACGAACGCACAAGACAGAGAAGAAGTGAAGAAGTTTTAAAGATGCAGATTTGAAAAAGTAAAAGATGATTGAATTTTCTAAAGCGCTTAAATACTTTACCTCGAGAATGGAGAAAAGCAATGATTACTAGGATGAACGATTGCGTATTCGACGGCTAAAAAGAAGAAAAAGGCACGAAACACGAAGCTGTTATTGAAATTCAAAATACTTTAAAAATCCTGATAGTATGCACTTAAAAAGGGTTATAAACAACGAACGTTTGTCTAAAATCCATAAAGTTTAGGCAGCGTAATGTTCCATACTTTTCTTCAACATCAAACTACGAAACATTGGGGGCTTCTGTTGATACCAAATTTAGTCTGCTGACGTGGACCGATTATGTGGAGACACGTGTCAATCTACATGGCACTCGCAAATATTTTTTGAACAACACATTGACTCCGAGGAACTCAACCTCCCCGACCAACTCAGAACGCTCTGAGCAACAAGTGTTCTCCGAAGAACTCTACTGTACTGAGCAACTCATGTATACCGAGCTACTTAGGCGGTTCGAGTAGCTTAGGCGGTCCGAGCTGCATCTCGTACAAAACATTCATATCCGGATAATCAAGAGGATGACTTCTCACTAAATGCTCATTATTATCACACATACGCATATGCCTATTGGACAGCTGTGTATTATTCTTTCATTTGTACCGCCTCAAGGCTATAAATACATTGTAACCTCCTTATTAGCAGGGGACTCGGAATTTCTTGGTAAACCCATTATCGAGAATTCTATAAATAGTCAGCAATAACACAAACAGTGGACGTAGGCCATTATTTCAAGGCTCAACCACTTTAAAAATCTTTTGTCTTATTTATTTTTATATGTGATTAAAGAATTAGGTTAAATCTAGTCTTTTACATTAACAATAACGTTATAAACAAACATATACAAAAGTAATAAGTCAGCTAAAAAAAATAATCATCTAATCTTAACTGTCGTGTCCCTAAAGATCTGACATAAGATTAAACCCTTACCCATTGGGGTATCTACGTGCATAGACAGATCAATCGCAATTTCTAACATAACAGACGTCAAAGAAAACATAAAACTAGAAAATGCATGGGATGTTGTCGTATCAAAAAGTTCTTGCGTATAACTATCATAAACATAAACATACTCTTAATGAACTGAGGCTGCGCTGGTTGGTCCTCCCGATAGATGATAAATACACGTCTATAATGTAACTATGGATGTCCTTATGCCTGATCTCTGGGTAGAGGCAATGCAAGATACTGCGGCATGAGTGGTAATGCTTGATACTACTACGGAGGTAGAAGAGCTTATTGATGACCCTGAGGCTATCCCCGCTAAAAAGGACCCTATCTCCACTGAAAGCAATTAGGGTACCTATTAAAGGCGTGTCCCTACTCCTTACAAGTAAAACAAAGTCCGAAGAATGGGCAAACCTAATGACCTTACCCCTGGGGTCTGTCTTGCTGCCTATATCCCGGACCCTGTTAGCTTTATCTTCTATGATCCTACTAGCCCATCTACCCCTGGACATGGTGGCCCTTATCCCCAGTTACCTTGGTAGCACTAATCATCACCTCCTTTAAATCTCTTCGGGGCTTGCTCCCCTAAATCTAATGTCTCTGATGCTGTAAGCCTCCCTGCCCTCGGGATGACTCACCGGTCTCTATTACCTTTGGCCCCTAGTCATTCCCTACTTTTTCCTTCTTTAGTTATCTCTCCCTTTGAAAAAATCTATAATTTTGATAACATAAGAGCGCGACATCCATAACCTGTGTGTTTATAGTAAATGTAAGATTATCCATCAATACCCACTGATCCCCCAAGAGTTCTACTTCAAGAAGAACTTTAGGCCATGATGGAAGGGGATATTTACTTCCTATTTGAATTATATTTGCATGTGATTGTATTTTGTTTTGATTCGATTATTTTACTCATGTTGATAATATTCATGTGCTAATTAATTGCTTAATCAAGATCTCAAGTTATTATAGAATATGGATTATTATTGTGATCGACCTAGATCATGATAATCCAGGAAAATCGTTTTTTATTCTTTTATAAATTGAATTAAATCATATAAAAATTTATCATATAAATTAAATTTTGGTCTTTGGATTACGATACTTATTTATTTATGAATTTTCTCACTATTGTATTTTAATTGAGCATTCACACAACTCTAAAGGCCCTAGCTACCCCTCTATTCATTTCAATAATTAAGCTATCTCTAACCTACTAATATACCCCTTGGGATTACGTTTACTCTCTCCGTAACTTAAATCCAAATTTCTGATATACTACTCGGTCGATTAATCCTTGTCGGCCCATCACTTCCAATCTTGCACTCTATGATTATAACAGGCCTCGACTCTACACCTACTCGTACTCTCTAAGTCCTTACATATGCATAACATCATCCCTAAGGTTTCCCTCCAATCATTGGCAAATGATTAGAAATCACCAAACATAAAAACCCAGAATCAGCTTGGGTCGATTGATCGACCAGGACCATCGATCGACTGACTCCATAAATCAATTAACATTCAAGGGTCGATCGATCGATCGAGCAGGTGCAGGTGCAGTTCGTCTTCTTCATGCGTTTTCTCACCATTCTCAATTTGCCAACTTACATGATAACACGCCAAACTTGAAACCAATGATTCCTAACCATTCCTACGTACTCTAGGATGATTTCCAACGATTTAAACATCATAAATCTTTACAAATTTAGCCTAGAAAAAGGCAAATCCTCTAATTATTCAAGAACCCTAAAGATATGTTCTTCCCATATTTTAAATCAAAAACCTAGATTTTAATTCGTATTAACGATCATGATTCCTCTGATTTTCAATCCTCTACATAAATAAATCTAACTACATGGTATTTCTACCCAAACATGCAATTAATCAATTCTTTTTCTCCCAGAATATTAATCAAAATCGATTATTCATAAATCCTACGCATGGATATTATAACGCAAAATAGTTTGGATATAACCACTTGCCTTATTCAGAGATGATCTGATTTCATGATTGTTATTGGTGATTGATTGTCTTTCTCCTCCAATCTTCCTACCCAACTGGTTTATGGTGCAAGAACCCTTTGAATTCTTCACCAATTCTTCCTTAAGATTTGAGAATAATCTCTCTTCTCTTCCAATTGTCTTTCCTTTGTGTTACGATGTTTCTAACCCTAACCCCACTTTTAATCAACAAATAAAACACTCCAAAATTCGTAGGTCTCCTCACCCCCATATGCCAAAAGACTAAAATGCCCCCGTACTGTCTCAGTTTAGCCTAAAAATGTCCCAATACCCGACTAGTACCCCCGAGTATACTATTTTGACTAATTCGATCCATTCGGAATCAAATTTGATCTCTAAATTATCATTTGAGTCACCAAAAATATTTTTCCTATCTCATCCTCAATTTAGTCTACACGCGATACTCGGTTGAGGTATAATTAAGTACGTCCATATCTCTCGCTATGTCGTATAATTTAACTATCAACATTTACTATTCACACTTAGTAAATTTAAATCATAATATTAATCAGTATTTATTTCTCTATCAATATTTAATAATCACAATTAGATTACTCTGCTCACGTAATTTAAATTAAAACGTATTTTCTATTTAATTACCCAATTAATTAAATTGTAAATATACAGAAATATGGGGTATTACATACTTCCCCCCTTATAAAGGAATTTCGTCCTCAAAATTTGGATATACCTGCGATGAATAAATCTAGATACTGCTATCTCATATCCTCCTCCCGCTCCCATGTCGTCTCATCATCATTTTGGTGCCCCCACTGTACTCGTACCAATGGTACCGCCTTGGATCAAATCTTACGCTCACTATGATCTAGGATAGCCACGAGTCTCTCTTCATATGAGACATCTGGCTATAAATCAATCTCCTCAAGTGGGACATTCCAGAAGGCTCTCTAGTTTGTCATGTATTTCTTCAACGACGCCACATGGAACACGTTGTGTATCCGCTGAAGATGCTCTGGGAGTTCCAATCTGTATGATACCGGTCCCACCCTCTCAATAATAGGGAACAATCCCATATATCTCGGTGCTAACTTCCCCTTCTTATCGAACCTCATAATCCCCTTCATAGGAGATACCCGAATCAACACCTGGTCGCCCACCTCTAGATCCACGTGTATCCTACTTGTGTGAGCATAACTTTTCTGCCTATCTTAGGCTATTCGAATACGTCCTAGAATAAACTCTATCTTGGCAGAAGTCACCTGTATCATCTTTGGCCCCAATAGCTTGTTATCCCCCACCTCTAACCAGCAGGTAGGCGAAAGACAAGGCCACCCATAAAGGGCCTCAAAAGAAGCCATACCGATAGTGAATTGGTAAGAGTTGTTATATGCAAAGCCTACCAATGGTAGGTATCGCTCCCATCCTCCCCCAAAATCTAGGATACACATCCTCAATATATCCTCATGCATCTGATTCACCCTCTCAGTCTGCCCGTCTGTCTGAGGGTGATACACCATACTCAACCACAAATCTATACCCATGGCCTCCTGGAAACTCCGCCAGAAGTGCGACATAAATATTTTGTCTCTGTTCGACATAATATTAATAGGAATCTCATGCAGCTTAACGATCTCCGAAATGAAAATCTACGCGTACTGCATTGTATCAAAATCAGTACGAACCGACAAGAAATGGGCTACCTTGGTTAGCCGATCCACTATCACCCATATGGAATTGTAACCTCTATGTGATGTCGGTAGTCCGGTAGTAAAGTCCATATAAATGCTCAACCACTTCCACATGGAAATCTACGATTGTTGTAGCATCCCTGAAGTATTTGATGGTCAACTTTCATAAGATGACACATAGCACACTTCGAGACAAACTCTGCTATGTCTCACTTCATACCCGACCACTAATATTGTTGTCGCATATCCTAGTACATCTTATCCCCATCGGGATGTACCACAAACTTCGACCCGTGCGACTTTATCATGACTGTATGTCTCAAATCTTCATCCTCGGGAATTACCAGTCTCCCATTAAACCGAAGTCCTCCTTTTGAGCTGATGGAGTAGGATTCTGCCCCCTCAGCTAGTAACTATCGTACTCTGTCCTAACGAAATGGGTACTCTACCTATGCTCTCACCACCTGCATAACACGTTCGGGGGTGATAGCTAGAAGTGCCATGTATGCTCGGACTACCTCATCCTCATGTCGAAGTTTGCTCCACTTTGCTTTCTAAACCTCTGCCAACTCTCCTATAGGTCTTTGGCTCAATGCGTCTGCCACCACGTTAGCCTTGCTAGGATGAGACTGTATATCAAACTGGTAGCCCTTCATTAATTTGAGCCACCTCCTCTGCCTCATATTCTGATCCTTCTAGGTGAAGAGATACTTAAGTGACTTATGATTCTTGAATAGAGAAAACTACTCTCCCAAAAGATAATGTCTCCATTTTCTCAAAGCAAAGATGACCGCTGCTAACTCGAGGTCCTGGGTGGGGTAATTCTTCTCATGTGGCTTTAGCTTTCAGGACACATAAGCTATAGCCCTCTCCTCCTACTGTAACACCTCCCCAAGTCCCTACAAAAATGCATTAGTATAGACTCGGTACTCCAATCCACTCTTAGGCAATGCAAGTACGGGTGTTGATGTGAACCTGTCCTTTAGCTCATCAAAAGCTAAATCACAATAATCGCTCCACACGAATGGTACTCACTTACGAGTTAAGTTCGTCAAAGGAACATCAATCTTTGAGAACCCCTTGATGAAGTGACGATAGTAACTATCCAATCCAAAAAATATCTGAACCTCGGTCGATGTCGTGGCTTGTCCCCTTTCTCTCACCACAGATACCTTACTCGGATCGACAACTATGCCTTTGTCGGACAGAATGTGGCAAAGAAACTAAATCTCTCGAAGAAAAAATCCACACTTCACAAATTTGGCGTACAACTGATGGTCCCGTAATGTCTGAAGATCCATGTGTAAATGCTCGGCGTTCTCCTCCTCTGTGTGAGAGTAAACCAGAATATCATCGATGAATACGATCACAAACTGGTCCAAAAACTCCCCGAATTTCGTGTTCATAAGGTCCATAAACACTGCAGGCAAATTAGTGAGCCCAAATAGCATCACTCTGAACTCATATGACCCGTACTGCGATAAGAAGGCAGTCTTAGGTACATCGTCCTCTCGAATGCACAACTGATGGTAACCTGACCTTAAATTAATTTTTGAGAAGTACGCAGCCCCTCTCAACTGATCAAATAAGTCGTCAATTCTAGGTAATGGATACTTGTTACTTATCGTCATCTTGTTCATCTCCCTGTAGTCTACACTCAAACGGAGAGAACCATCCTTTTCTTCATAAATAACACTGGCACAGCCCACATCGATGTACTCTGCCGAATGAAACCCAATCCCAAGAGCTGTTGAATCTCCTCTCTCCACTCTCACATTTTTGAAGGGTCCATGCGATACGGTTCTCTGCCAATCGGTCTCGTCCCTGGTGCCAAGTCGATAACAAACTCAATCTACCTACTGGGTTGTAACCCTGGTATCGCATGGAAGACATCCTCAAAATCCCTCACGACTAGGATTAAGTCCAGAGAAACAACCACCTCCTATGAGGTCTCTTCCTCAATGTAATATAAATGAGTACGCGATCCTCCCTCGGGAAGAGTCATCGCCACTAGGAATATCTCCTGTCCTGGAATGAAGAACACAATAGTCCTCTCATAGTAATCTAGAATTGCCCCATATCTTGCCAACCAATCCATGCCTAGGATGACATCATAGCCCTCCATATCTAACACTAGAAGGTCAGCCACTAGACTCAATCTCCCGATCTTAATGTCCATATTCTTACAGATCGAGTGTATAAGGGACCCACTACCCATCGGTGACTCAACACACATAAGATGAGGTTCGACTATCTCTAAAAGGCCGACTACTCGTGAAAATATAGCGGAAATAAAAGAGTGTGCCGCACATGTGTCAAACAGAATACTACCCTCATTCCCATGGATAGGAAACATAGCCGTGACTACCGACGGTGCCAGAGGTGCTGGATGAAAAGGCAGGTTTTGAACGTTGTACACACGCTCGTAGTGCATCTGGCCCGACTGCTTCTGTGGGTCCTGTGCTCGTGCTGGGGATAAAGGATCCCGCTGCCCCTGTTGGGCACCCTGCTCCTGTACCCTGTCTCCCTATGGACAAGTCCTACTCTTTGCTGGCCACATGTCAGCGCCAGAAGGCCAAGGGCTATAACTGGGGCTGAGGAAAATGGGAGTCCATGGCCCTCATGGTTGTCGCAACTTCCTGAGCCACTATCACTGTCACCTGAGTAGTAGAAATAATCTCGGGTGGTGGTGGTGGCGGCAGTGCCTGTGGCTCCTGATGAGCCTCCCTCACCTCGTGTCTAGCCTCAGCCCTCCTTGCTCGATGGCATCTAAAAACAGATCGAATTTTATAATTACACAGTTTATACAAAATCTAATAGCAGAAGTACGATATTTTAAACACGTAAGGACAAAAGAAACAGTCCTAAAATAGGCTCTACATTAAAGAATGAAATGTTAAAATCGTAGTAAGCCGCTTAGATCCTATGGACACTAGAACCTGATGCTCTGATACCATCTGTGACATCTTGCCTAATTAAATCCAGGGTGATCAGTCCTAAATTAAATTAAAATAGGTTTCTCAGTTGGTTCATTCTTAGCATCACTATTGAAAGAGTTTTTAATTACTAATCACCTAAGTGAAATTAGATCAGTCACAAATTTTATCTTTAATTAACCCAAGAAAAAATATTCACGTGGAAGTAATAGATAACTATTCACAATAAACTATACATCACACCATGTAGCAATGTCTAAAGGATAAAACCTTGTCGAGTCAACATTCGGCTAAAAATTGAAAACTGCTAAATAAAATTCATATAACCCAAAATTGAATCTAAAATAAAGACAGTGGACAACATGTCCCAATAGAGAATACAATAATGAGATCCTACACTAGATATGAATAGATTAAGTGTCTATGCAAAGTCCTTATATCCTCCACAAAGCTCCAGCTACGAGTCCCTGGACAAAATCTTCAAGTCTGGCATCCTTGTGGCTGGACACCTAAAAGGTTTTGAAAATATTTCTAATAGAAAGAGTTAATACTCAAAACGGTTTGAAAATATTTTGCAAGTGATTATCACACTAAGATGAGTTGTTGATTACACATGTTATGATTTTTCATACACTCTCTTAAGTTACCTTATCCCTCATCTATCGTGCATGCCTAACGTCCAGTACCCAGCCCAGCTAGCTATACAACTCAAGCTAAGTGAGCTATGGTATCCGAATGAACTCATCTATGCTACTAACTTCCCATTTCACCCACTTAGTATGTAATAGTAACTATATCTCATGATTTATATACTTAGATAAATGTTCACGCCTTGTTATCTTTCACCATTTTATAGTTAAGTCTTCCTACTTAATTTTCTTTTAGATGTAATCACGACATCTCATTATCTACTAACTCGCACGAGTAGATTATTAATACAATATATTTTTCACACACAACATATACTTATAAACTCAATTATTACTAATATGCCCTCTTAATACACATTAAGGACTCTTGGTTCGGAGTGGTCCATCGACACCAAGTAAGAGTTTTGTTCGAAATGTCACCTTGACCCCAAATTCATTTTATGAAGTGGTTCGAAATAATCACCTCGACCCCACTAATGAAATTTATACATAGTTTGGTTCGGAACACTTTTGTCACGTCCCCAACTTACTATTTTCATATATTAGTTCGGAATCCTACCTCGACCCCAATATAGGCAATTATACTTTAGGTATTCTCACCATGCAAGTATCTATATAATTTAGTAGGTATACACACAACCTAATAATAGTGTTCATGCATAATATTTTCTCTTTAATATCCACTGTACTTATTTATTTACAATTATTCTCACTATCGTATTTTAATGGTACATTCACACAACTCTAAGGGCCCTAGTTTTCCCTCTATTCATTTCAATAGGTAAGCTATCTCTAATCGACTGATATACCCTTGGGGATTATGTTTACTCTCTTCGTAACTCAAATCCCAAATTTTCGATATACTACTTGATCGCTTTATCCTTGTTGGTCCATCACTTCCAATCTAGAACTCAATAATTATAACAAACCTCCACTATACACCTACTGGTACTCTTTAAGTCCCTACATAGGTAAAACACCATCCCTAAGGTGTCCCCCCAATCATTAGCAAATGATTAGAACTCACTAAAAATAAAAGAACCCATAATTATCCTAGGTCGATCTATCAACCAGGACCATCGATCGATTGACTCCATCGATCAATCGACATTCAAGGGTCGATCGATAGATCGAGCAGGTGCAGGTGTAGTTCGTCTTCTTCATGCGTTTTCTCACCATTCTCAATTTGCCAACTTACATGATAACACACCAAACTTGAAACCAATGATTCATAACCATTCCTACATACTCTAGGATGATTTCCAACGATTTAAACATCATAAATCTTCACGAATTTAGCCGAGTAAAATACAAATCCTCTAATTATTCAAGAACCCTAAAGATATGTTCGTCCCATATTTTAAATTAAAAACCCAAATTTTAATTCGTATTAATGATCATGATTCCTCTAATTTTCAATCCTCTACAGATATAAATCTAACTAAATGTCATTTCTACCCAAACATGCAATTAATCAATTCTTTTTCTCCAAGAATATTAATCAAAATCGATTATTCATAAATCCTACGCATCGATATTATAACTCAAAGTAATTTTCATATAACCACTTGCCTTATTCAGAGATGATATGATTTCATGATTGTTGTTGGTGATTGACTGTATTTATCCTCGAGTCATCCTTCCCAACTAGTTTTGGTGCAAGAACCCATTGAATTCTTCACCAATTCTTCCTTAAGCTTTGAGAATAATCTCCCTTCTCTCTCTAATGTCTCTCCTTTGTGTTATGAGGTTTCTAACCCTAACCCCACTTTTAATCAGCTAATAAATCACTCCAAAATTCGTAGGTCTCCTCACCCCCATATGCCAAAAGACAAAAATGCCCCCGTATAGTCTCGGTTTTGCCCAAAAGTGCCCCGGTACCCGACTAGTACCCCAGGGTATACTATTTTGACTAATTCGACCCATTCAGAGTCATCTGTGACCTCTAAATTATCATTTGAGTCACCAAAAATATTTTTCCTATCTCATCCTCAATTTAGTCTACACACGACACTCGGTTGAGGTATAATAAGAACATCCATATCTCTCGTTATTTCGTACAATTTAACTATCAACATTTACTATTCACACTTAGTAAATTTAAATCATAATATTAATCAGTATTATAAGGAAACAAATTTTCAATTGAGTCCTTTGTAGTTTTGGCGTATAATGGTTTTATTTTTAAAGTAGCTTGGGATGTTATTAGGACAAGAGACTACGTTTAATTCTCATCTTCCATGATTTGGGATTGCAATATTTTTCCCAAAGTCTTAATTTTCACGTGGCGCCTTCCCCACAATGGTCTCCCACTTGACCAAAATTGAAAGATATTAAAATTCATTTCGTGTCCAAATTTTGATGTTGCTTGAGAGGTAATGAAGAAAATTGGGATCACTTATTCAATGATGTTGAAATTTCCATTTCACCGTGGAGAAATTTTGAAGATTTAATGGGGCTAAAACTGTAATACCCCGTATTTTTATAGCTTTTAAATTATGGGATTTATTAAATTTAATTGAGATAAATTAATTTAATTTAAATCCGGAATGTTGCTTTAAATATTTACTAGCGTGACGAGAGTTAGTAATTATTGGAAATTTGATATTTGTTGAATATTACTGGATGAGTATAGTAATATATGAGATTTATTTTTATAATATTGTCACGTGTGAATAAAATGATAATTATGGAAATTTAAGTCGGGACGCGCCTGTGTCGCATCGGGATTAAATGTTGATTAATAAAAGTGAAATATTTTTAGTTATCCGTATGGTCGTTTTGAGTGAGCCAACGTGTCTGGAGGGGTCTAGATAGTCAGAAAAGTGTACCCGGGGGTTTAGTTTGAGTCTCGGGGCTATTTTAGGCTTAATTAGTACCCCGAGAGGGCATTTTAGTCATTTTGTATTTTTGGGTAATTAAACCCACGAAAATTAAAGGGTTATATAAGATATCTAGGTTGTCTTCTAGGGTTAGAACAACCAAAGACAAGTGACGGCCATAGGAGAGGGAAGGAGAGAGCTTCCAAAGCAATCCAAGGCTCGAAATCCATCCGTTTGCACTGCCTCCACCACCAACGCGTAGATCGCGAGATGGGGAACGCAACCACACCAATTTCGGCACCAAATTAGACTTCTAAAAATCCCAGGCAAGTTTTTATCTTGCTTATTTTCGTTGATGCATCACTCATATTAGTTTAGGAATGATTAGGATGAGTTGTATGGAAGAAAAAACCCAATTTGAGATAGGAAACTGCATGTAGTGATGACTTAAATGATATTCTGGAAACCCTTTGTCATGTAGAGGAGTAAACCACGAAATTATGATGTTTACAAGAAGGAAATTTTGGAAAATTCTTGTTAGAACCATGTTTAAGAGATTTCTAGGGTTCTTGACAATTATAATAATTTTGGGCTGTTAATCCATGTTTAGTGATAGAAATCTACATGCTTTATGTTGGAAATATCTGGTCTGATGATATAATGTTAGTAGTATAAATTTTGGGACGATTGGGATTGAAAAATATGGATTTGGTGAAGGTTAGAAGATGAAACCCGTAACTGCAAAACTGCAGATTTCCGCAGACCTGCTTGATCGATCGATCGAGCCCAGACCTTCGATCGATCGAAGGTTCGATCGATCGAGCCCCAGACCTCGATCGATCGACCCCTCCTGGCAGACTTAAGTTTCCCCTTTTAAAATTGTTGAATTGATTCGAAATGAAGAAAACTCCTTATACATCCTTGTTAAGATAATTTGGGAGATAATGATGACTAGTAGGATTCATTAATGAATAAGAGACCTTTAATGTAAGGCAAAATCTATATTTTTGGGATATTTTGCATAAGGGACAATGTAAGTATATATTAAAGGGGAGAGACATGTAAGAGAGAGTTACATTGGAACATAAATGGATATCTACTGAATTGTACCTTTGGAAGGATAGAGTCCATGAGGGCTACGTAGTAAGTTGGAGAAACCCTTTGAATTAAAGTGAGAAACGAACCATTATACGTGATAACTAATAATGGGAAAATAAGGATAAATGTTGTGAATATGGGTTAGGGAATAAAACTAAATTGATATAATAAAAGTGGTATATTTATATGATTGTGTATGCATATATTATATACTTGTGAAAATCATGCCCACGCTACTTGCTATCCCTGAGGTTACTGCGCTGGGACGGTCATATCTCGAATGGGCCTTCATGGGGGATATTGACTCGTACCCTAGAAGATAGAAATCCTAGGTACGGGATATCGAATCGATAGTCGGACGGTCCTAAGAGACGTGAGGGTATGTACTGACCTCTTGGACTTGGAAACTATGTTTCGCTTCAATATTGTTTATGTATGTGTTAATACAGTTCGAGAGTGATTTCGAACTTGTATTTCCCTTAGTATGAGTGATACGGGGATTGGATAGCAGAGTATGCCCGCACCATAATTTTTATGTGGGGTGCTGTTAGAATATATATATTATACGAGTAGTTAATATATATATGAAATTCTAAAATCTGGAACTGCCTACTGTGAATTGATATGTAGGACATGGTTGATGACTCAAATTATAAATACTTTTTTTGAGAAAGTATAATATGACACTCGAAAACTTTATTGATTAATAAAGTTAAAAGGAGAACTTTGGTTACAAATTGAAATCTTACGTTTTAAGTACTTGCGTTGTTCAGTTGTAAATCCTGTGAATAACCTAAGATAAGTCAAATCATTGGAAAGATAGTGTGGTATATGACGAGATAGACCATTGGGAAGGTTAGTGCGATAAGTGTGCACATTAGAAGAGAGGTGAGAATTTCTCAAGAGAGTGTCGCACTAATATGTTGTTGCATTGGCCTGTAATCAATTTAAATACTTTCTAAACGAATTTTTGAATCATATACACTATCGGGCTCTGACCCGTTTCCTTTTCTCTTTCTCTCTTGTATATATATATATATATATATATATGTATGTATATATTTCAGGTGCCCAGCCATAGGGGCGTCTTGCATAGGGTCCTTTGGCAGGAATGGGCTGCAGCTTAGGTGGGAGTTGCAGGCATGTTGTTTAGAGGACTTCATCCATTTGATTCTACTCCTAGTTCAGTTTTATCCAGTAGGGGCATGTGTCGCCCTCTTTCTATCATTTAGTTGATATTGTCAGAGGTTGTAATTCTTTTAATTTCAGTATCTTTATTTCGGGATTGTTAATGTCAGGATGTTTTCCTTATTATTTTAATGTTGGGATTTATTATTGTTGGGTAAACTCTTGAATGTTCATTTTATTCTTCTACTTATTGTGTGACTCTTTAGACTTTAATGGTTTAAGGTTTTATAACCGGATTTAATAAAATGAGAATAAAGGTTTAAATGGTTTTGACACTTAGCTTAATTAATTAGGGTGGTTAAATTGGAAAAGTTTTATTTTTCGACCGTGATGTTGAGAATGAACCAACTGTTCACCTTGGATTAATTTAATAAAGGAGTGATCGCCCGGTATTTAATTAGGCGGGGTGTCACAGGTGGTATCAGAGCATCAGGTTCTAATGTCCTTAGGATCTGTACGGCTTATTATTCTTTCAGCGTTTCTTTGTTTTTTTATAGAGCCCTATGTTTAGGATTGTCGATTTCATTGACGAGATTTCATTCTCCTGCTATAATGTGTATACATTAGTGAATTCTAATTTCGTTCTGATGTGTGCGTGTGCCGAGCGATGACGGATGTCAGAAGAGGACCGTTAAGCGTACATCAGGAGGCAGGGCTCAATTGAGATTATAAAATATATCCGAGGATGATGACCATAGTCGAGGTCACCTCCATTATGGCGTGAGAATCCAAGACTCGAAAGGAGACTAAGGTGCAGCAATGATTTTCAAATACTGTTATAGTCAAATGATGTGCGGGGGTAAACTTACCCAACGTATTACAAAAACGTGTACAGACTGTCAATGGGAAATTTTAGAAACGCGAAAATTATATGTGTCTTTACCAAAGGAGGTAATGTACCCAAAGGCTTAGATATAGGACGGAGTGTGGCAAACTGAAAGTGAAAATTTAGAGAAAATTTTCTTGGCTTTCGGGACGAAGTTATAATGGTTGGAGTCAACCACAAATTTTAGAAGTGGAATGCTATGCCTATAGGAGAACCTTAGGTACAGTGTTGACCGTATGTTCCTTCCTCAACTATTCAGGGTGAGAAGCAAACGTGGTTCTAAACTCATCGCAGGAGGGCATGACAGAAGTCCGATTGTGGATCTGAATCCTAATCATTAGCAAATTTGGTATCGAAAGATGTATATACGAGTGGAGGAAACGACTCCAAGTGGGAGACCAACTCGTAATAATAATTGATAATACTCGAGGAGGAAATTATGATGGACGTCTGATTCAGAGGTTGACAATGTTGTATTTTGTCAATAAAGATGATAATGCTCCTTATGTGGGAAGCTTAAAGGAATCAAAGAAGTTAGTCGAGAATAAAACTGAATACGAGGGTGGTAGTGTAGCACCACAAAGGGATGTGGATACACATCGGGGGACCCATTTAAAGGCATCAGATAGTTAAATTCTTACCAAGTGATGGTGAATTCAGTAAGTACTATTATAGATAGTAACATGATCTGTATGGCCTAAAAAGTTAAAGGAACAATTGGGATGGCTAACAGGAATCGGGTTTACTAAAGTCCGAGAGAAGGACAATCCTAACCTGGTTAGTAGGACAGGTGATAAGTGGATTATGTACTGAGGTATTTTGTGCGGAGTGAGATCGCTCGCGATAATATGTTCCAAAGTGAGTATAAGGACAATAATACGGTGCCTAGTAAAAGGCAATGATTAAAGTAATTTTGTTTGGTTTGAGTAGACGTGTTATGTCCAGAAACCATTTGCGCAGTCAAGACGATTGACAAGGTAGAAGTGTAAGTTGTATCCTCAGAGGATGCAACGTGTTTATGTGACACGAGGGAGTCACCATATTTTTTTCATTACTAGATTAGCATGTGAGACGAGCTTAATGCATATCATTTTTAACGTTATTATTATTATGTGAATATCTTTTCCCTAGTGTAGTTGGATTTTTCTTTAGTGCTATCCGCGGAGGATGAATGAGTATATTAACAGCGTTTTATACTTTATTGAGGTTACTCGTTGTAGTGATGCGATACACGAGTATGATATTATCTTTGTTAAAACATTATAGAAATGGGTAGTACGATAGTGGGCATTTATTGCAAGACTATCGGAGTGGTTGCATTAGCGCAACATGTTTTACGTTTTGTTTTGGCGAGGCTTTACCTGTAAGAAGGTTGGAATCGCACTTATATTATCTATCCTAGAGACTTCGGAGGAGATAGTGGGCTCGAGATATTCGACGCCAAAGTATGTATAGACTTTGTCAGTATAATTCCGTATGTATCGGGATTTACAGTTGGGAGAAAAGATTTGACTCAGTATTATGTTTAGCACTCCAGACTTAGTGATAGGAAGAGTGCATTGTTATATTTATCCTTTAGAGATGTGGGAGTTAATATTTATACCCCTATTATTAGGGAAAGGAATTTCGAGAATTCCGATTGTATGTATTCGAGGTTTATGGAATGCTATTACCACTAACCTATACTGAACAATAGTGCAATTAGTAAAACGTTCTTTGTTAAGCATAATTATGGGAGAAATTGTAACTTTTCTGTCAAGGGACAGAATAAAGGGGTATATGCTGTGGATGGAGGACCTAACGGATTCCGATAACCGACAATGCTAGGTAGTAGTGTATCAGGGGGGTTCCTTGTTTGGATTTCGCTTTCCAAGACATCCCACACATGAAACTTAGCGTAAGGTTGGAAATAGGGAGACGTTTGGTCACTATTCCATGAGTTCGGTACCCTGGTCAAAATGGGATCAAGTAATTATGTATGTAAGTTGGAAGTCGAATTTTGATTTAAAGCCATTGGAGCCGGTTGTGTGGTAAGAAAGCATTGAAAGTTTTGCTTTGTCACCACGAGTTAAGGGGGCGGTATGATAATAAGGAAGATTTAAAATTTTTATTTTTAGGGTGATTAAAGTGTTGTAATCATGCTGCAAGCACCAGGGAAAACAAAGAATTGTTTATTAGTATGGAGCTTATGTGATGCTTACGCTAGTATGCCCTGTTTATAGGGTGTGTAGACATCCTGGTTAACTGATGTTAAAACTCGTCCAAGATGAAGGGGCGTGGCAATGGACGTGTGGAAAATGTGTTTGTGGGGCTAACAGAACGAAGTGGAAGTGATATAGTGGATTAAACGTCACATGAGGGGCAATGATCCATACATAGGTGTACAATTAGAATAGCACACCCAAATTTTAATTGGAAGACTGTAGGAAGCCATTTAAGAAGAGTATTCCTTGAATGGAGCAGAATTAAATGATTATGAAGAACACTCGGAGCAGAGTTGTTAGTAGGCAAGTATGAGAGCGACTTGCATATACAAAGGGTGATGATGTTGGTAGGGTATAGGAGATCCAGAAGTGCACTTCGTGGAGAAAAGAGCACGGGTGGAACTTTCGGCGTACTACAAGGAAGGAAGGGGAGTATGACATGTCACTTAATGTGAGACATTTCAAGGAAGAATCGATGTTTAGCGGGACATAGTGAGTAGTCTCCACATGCACCGCCCATTGGTAAGGTTGGGTTGAAAGAGAAGAATCAACCAAAGAATTTTGTGTTTATTGACAATTCCTTAAATTGGAAGAGGTCGGTAAAGTCGGTACAGTCCTTGAATGGGTTACCATCATCAAAACAAGATCAAGGATTCATCCTGAACATGTGAATTAAGCCGCTGAGAAGGAAGTGATTGATATTCCTTTGGGATCGTTTACAATATTAACTAGTATGTCCCAGACTACCTTTGAAAGGAAGGATCGTGCCAGTGCATGGTCCGGCGCAGTATAAATTTCCGAATCAGGATGAGATTGGTGAATCCCACCTTTGATATGGAATTTCAGGTACCAACAAAGATAAGGTTTCGTTTCGAGTAGGATGTATCACCCTTAGCCAGGGAATAGGTGCATGGTGATTAAAGATTTGGGGAGCTACATGAAGGAGATTTTGGAATCTTGATACGATGATTTCAGGAATGCTATGTAGAAGCACTAGTACCTGTTTGTCGCGTACAAGGTACTTATTAAGGTTTTGTTATGCAAGAACCTCGACTATTCTCCTTCCGTATGTTTAGAGGAGAGTAGATAATCAGAATTTTTGGATCGGTCGAGAGAACATCCGATAAATGTGGTAAAATTCCACGACTGTTTTAGGCGAGCAAGAGTGATCAAATGTTCGTATAATTTTCTCAGAATGGGAGTTTTGTATATGAATAGATCCGAGTATTTGTCATGTAGTGAGGTGCGGCCTCCTAATGATAGTGAGATAATGAAATTTATAACGTATAGGCGTGACCTATGCGAATGTTGTCGGTTGGGAGCACAATGTGAAGTGTCTCCAATGAGAATGTAAAACAATGTTGCTGTGAAGAAAGGGCTATAGTGATTGAGCGCCGTAATGTGTAGTTAGTTGTGTACGGAAAAGGATATCCAGAATTGTGCTACCTGATAGGCCTTATTTTCCGAATTTCAGGACGAAATTCCGTTATTAGGAGAGAAGTATGTAATACCCCGTATTTTTATAGCTTTTAAATTATGGGATTTATTAAATTTAATTGAGATAAATTAATTTAATTTAAATCCGGAATGTTGCTTTAAATATTTACTAGCGTGACGAGAGTTAGTAATTATTGGAAATTTGATATTTGTTGAATATTACTGGATGAGTATAGTAATATTTGACATTTATTTTTATAATATTGTCACGTGTGAATAAAATGACAATTATGGAAATTTAAGTCGGGACGCGCCTGTGTCGCGTCGGGATTAAATGTTGATTAATAAAAGTGAAATATTTTTAGTTATTTGTATGGTCGTTTTGAGTGTGCCGATGTGTCTGGAGGGGTCGAGATAGTCAGAAAAGTGTACGCGGGGGTTTAGTTTGAGTCTCGGGGCTATTTTAGGCTTAATTAGTACCCCGGGAGGGCATTTTAGTCATTTTGTATTTTTGGGTAATTAAACCCACGAAAATTAAAAGGTTATATAAGATATCTAGGTTTTCTTCTAGGGTTAGAACAACCAAAGACAAGTGACGGCCATAGGAGAGGGAAGGAGAGAGCTTCCAAAGAAATCCAAGGCCTGAAATCCATCCGTTTGCACTGCCTCCACCACCAACGCGTAGATCGCGAGACGGGGAACGCAATCACACCAATTTCGGCACCAAATCAGACTTCTGAAAATCCCAGGCAAGTGTTTATCTTGCTTATTTTCGTTGATGCATCACTCATATTAGTTTAGGAATGATTAGGATGAGTTGTATGGAAGAAAAAACCCAATCTGAGATAGGAAACTGCATGTAATGATGACTTAAATGATATTCTGGAAACCCTTTGTCATGTAGAGGAGTAAACCACGAAATTATGATGTTTACAAGAAGGAAATTCTGGAAAATTCTTGCTAGAACCATGTTTAAGAGATTTCTAGGGTTCTTGATAATTATAATAATTTTGTGCTGTTAATCCATGTTTAGTGACAGAAATCTACATGGTTTACGTTGGAAATATCTGGTATGATGATATAATGTTAGTAGTATAAATTTTGGGACGATTGGGATTGAAAAATATGGATTTGGTGAAGGTTAGAAGATGAAACCCGTAACTGCAAAACTACAGATTTCCGCAGACCTGCTTGATCGATCGATCGAGCCCAGACCTTCGATCGATCGAAGGTTCGATCGATCGAGCCCCAGACCTCTATCGATCGACCCCTCCTGGCAGACTTAAGTTTCCCTTTTTAAATTTTTTGAATTGATTCGAAATGAAGAAAACTCCTTATACATCCTTTTTAAGATAATTTGGGAGATAATGATGACCAATAGGATTCATTAATGAATAAGAGACCTTTAATATAAGGCGAAATCTATATTTTTGGGATATTTTGCATAAGGGACAATGTAAGTATATATTAAAGGGGAGAGACATGTAAGAGAGAGTTACATTGGAACATAAATGGATATCTACTGAATTGTACCTTTGGAAGGATAGAGTCCATGAGGGCTACGTAGTAAGTTGGAGAAACCCTTCGAATTAAAGTGAGAAACGAACCATTATACGTGATAACTAATAATGGGAAAATAAGGATAAATGTTGTGAATATGGGTTAGGGGATAAACCTAAATTGATATAATAAAAGTGGTATATTTATATGATTGTGTATGCATATATTATATACTTGTGAAAATCATGCCCGCGCTACTTGCTATCCCTGAGGTTACTGCGCTGGGACGGTCATATCTCGAATGGGCCTTCATGGGGGATATTGACTCGTACCCTAGAAGATAGAAATCCTAGGTACGGGCTATCGGAGCGATAGTCGGACGGTCCTAAGAGACGTGAGGGTATGTACTGACCTCTTGGACTTGGAAACTATGCTTCGCCCCAATATTGTTTATGTATGTGTTAATACAGTTCGAGAGTGATTCCGAACTTGTATTTCCCTTAGTACGAGTGATACATGGATTGGATAGCAGAGTATGCCCGCACCATAATTTTTATGTGGGGTGCTGTTAGAATATATATATTATACGAGTAGTTAATATATATATGAAATTCTAAAATCTGGAACTGCCTACTGTGAATTGATATGCAGGACATGGTTGATGACTCAAATTATAAATACTTTTTTTGAGAAAGTATAATATGACACTGAAAAACATTATTGATTAATAAAGTTAAAAGGAGAGCTTTGGTTACAAATTAAAATCTTACGTTTTAAATACTTGTGTTGTTCAGTTGTAAATCCTGCGAATAACCTAAGATAAGTGAAATCATTGGAAAGATAGTGTGGTATATGACGAGATAGACCATTGGGAAGGTTAGTGCGATAGGTGTGCACATTAGAAGAGTGGTGAGAATTTCTCAAGAGAGTGTCGCACTAATATGTTGTTGCATTGGCATATAATCAATGTAAATACTTGCTAAACGAATTTTTAAATCATATACACTATCAGGCTCTGACCCGTTTCCTTTTCTCTTTCTCTCTTGTATATATATATATATATATATATATGTATATATTACAGGTGCCCAGCCACAGGGGAGTCTTGCATAGGGTCCTTTGGCAGGAACGAGCTGCAGCTTAGGTGGGAGTTGCAGGCCTGTTGTTTAGACGACTTCATCCATTTGATTCTACTCCTAGTTCAGTTTTATCCAGCAGGGGCATGTGTCGCCCTCTTTCTATCATTTAGTTGATATTGTCAGAGATTGTAATTCTTTTAATTTCAGTATCTTCATTTTGGGATTGTTAATGTCAGGACGTTTTCCTTAATATTTTAATGTTGGGATTTATTATTGTTGGGTAAACTCTTGAATGTTCATTTTATTCTTCTACTTATTGTGTGACTCTTTAGACGTTAATGGTTTAAGGTTTTATAACCGGATTTAATAAAATGAGAATAAACGTTTAAATGGTTTTGACACTTAGCTTAATTAATTAGTGTGGTTAAATTGGAATAGTTTTATTTTTCGACAGTGATGCTGAGAATGAACCAACTGTTCACCTCTAATTAATTTAATAAAGGAGTGATCACCCGATATTTAATTAAGCAGGGTGTCACAAAAACTTTTAAAATCAAGTCTTAGTTAAAGACTCATTTTTTGGTGGCTCTCGACATGAGGTAAAAACATCAAATCGGTTTTATGTAAAGTTATTCCTAACTTAGTTTATTGGAAAATTTGGTGTGCTAGGAATAGATTTTCTTTGAAGGAAAAAATATGAGTTCATTGTCAAATATAAGGGAGGTGCATGATGATATTAGGATCATCTTCAAGGTTAAAACCCTATAAGCGTCCTTTTACTTAGATCTTTCATATTAGATTTTTCTTTAGCTTGTTCCTAGCATGTATGCCTCCGGAGAAGGGTTGTTCTTCTTCATTTTCAATAAATCTTAGTTTTTTCTAAAAGAAAAAAAGAAGCATTGTATTGTGCTCTACTTTTGGGGGTTCTGAATGGGGTTTTTCAAGCGTGGTATTAAACCATTCAAGTTATATCCGAACAAAAATATTTGAGTCATAGGATAGAGTTCATGTGTATCCATCTAAGCCTATGACGTGTGTGTTGAAGACGTAGTGGCCAGATTTGTAAAGCTTCATCATTGACGAGTTTCTAGTGTCTCGTTTCTACATCATCAACTTGAAGATTCCAAGGTCTCCAAAGGTATGAGTGCATTTAATATATATAGGATACTTGGACAATATTTCTGTGGGTTTATTTTTTGTTCAAATGGCTTTTATTTTCAGAAAATGGTTTTAGAACTTTGTAGAAAAGTTTTTGGGCTTAAAAAATGAATTTTAGATTTTCTGACTTTTCGTTTGAAATTGTCGTTCGAACGAGAATATCGTTCGAATGAGTTTGCCAACGAGATTGCCAAATGTACACTGACTTATCATTCGAAGTTTTTCTAATGAGTTTTTGGCCTATTTTCTCTTTGAAATATCGTTCGAACATAGTCATTCGAACGACCTGGAAATGTCATTGGAACGAGATTTCAGCAGGAACAATTATTTTGGCAATTTTTCCCATTTTCCCACTCTTTTGTCCCATTTACTTTTGGAAGTTTAAAAGATACTCAGGCCACATTTTTCAGCAAAATTTGGTACCTTCCTTGAGAGTACATTTGAGAGAACATACACCAACCAAAGTTCCATGTTTTTATGTGTTGAATTTCAAAGAAATATTTTCAACAAACACACGAGTTTACACCCATAGTTTGTTTAGGCAAGTGTCTCATATATATAATATTTTCTTGGAGTTATTTGGCACCATTGGTTCATCTCTATCATAAAAAGGATAAGTTTGGATTTACTTCTACATCCCACAAAGAAGAAGACATTTGGTTTATGATGTAGTGTTCCTGATATACCCATATGTACCCACGTCCAGGCCGAGGGTGTCCTCCATCACGACGAGGGCTTAGGCCCAGGATGGGCCCAATTACCAAAATTCCGTTATAGAAAGGGTCGGCATAGATGATCCTTTAGTGAAGATCGGATGACGCTTCAAGGGGCCGACCCCTAATAATGATCCAGACGACCCTTTAAGGGGACGACCCCTTATCGTGGACCAGACAACTCTACAAGGGCTCGACCCCTCATCATGGACCAGATGACCCTATGAGGGGATGACAGTACGAGTCCCATATCTAACCAGGCCCAATGTCAGCAAGAACTTTGGCTTCGGCTTGACATCCTAGGCCAAGGGTGCCATTATCACAGTGCGTGACTTGGGAGACGCGTGGAAACGTACTTGTGGGACTCAAATAGCACGTGGACTAAACCGTTATAACAATATTATGCCCTCACGTGAGGGAGTATTATGTCATCATCAATTTCAAGTGGCACATCCAGGTGTCAGCAGGGGATTGGCTAGATTATCATTCACATGTACCATGCATGCTTGGGGTGACACTACACCCCCAAGCCCTATATATACTGGTCATCTTCAACCTTGTAAATGGATCGATAATTGTAACCCTAGCTAAAACTCTGCTTGTACACACAAGAGAGAGAGAGAGAGAGAGAGAGAGAGAGAGAGAGAGAGAGAGAGAGAGAGAGATTATGAGCATTGTATCCAAGGCCATTAATGCCCATATTTAGTGGACCACACACTCCAAGTGGATGTAGGCCTGATTGGCTGAACCAGTGTACATCATTGTATTCATTCCTCTTATACTCATCCCCTTATATACACTAATACACACATATCTCCATGGCTGCCATTGTTATCACTGTTTGAGCCCTCCACCTCTTATTCGGTGGTGCTGAATCTTAGCATCATCAATTCCCACTCAAAAAAAAGCTTCGCGTGAGGGTGATGGTGTCCAAGAGTCCCATCGAAGGAGTCCGAGACTGTGGAGGAGTCCATGGTAATCTACTAGGCAGAGGTGGTGATAAGAAGGAGCGTGAAGGCTTAGACAGAGTCAAGCTGTTGGTGTAAGTCTACTGTCTTGTAATTTGTAATCTCGTACTTAATGGATTTGTTAGGCTAGGGCCATCCTAGGTTTTTCCTATTTTGGGTTTTCCTCATAAATCGACGTATAGTTTGATTGGTTTATTTTATATTGCAAAACACGTAGATGCATGCTTAGGTAATTCAAGATAAAATTTGGTGGTGAACCAGTTCTCCCCCTCCATGTGAAGCTGTTTCACCATTGAAGGAGACCCATTAAGGTTCTCAAGCTCATCAGTCTTTTGAACATTTAGCTCTCTATAGATGAAACACATGGAACTAGAGATGCCACCACCACTTCCTCCACAAGATAGTGGAGTAGGTCCTAGTTCCATTCATCCACCACCTCAGTTTGAGATGGCAGATGTGGCAGCCGCCCTCAAGTCTTTAGCAGCAAGCTAGCGAATTATGCAGGAGCAATTTACAGCTCTTAGACAAAACATACTAAGATCTCCAAGAGTCTCACCGAAAATAATTACTCCGACAGTAGCTCCAGGGCAGTATGAGACTAGGGGACCACCCAGGCACTGCGCAAAGACCTGCCACCTCCACAACGGTGGAAGGATGTTGCTGACCCCCGATGTCTATGCCTGGGAGGTAAGGAAACCCTTGCCCATAAGACAAATACGATGATTTGGATGTGGAAGAGGCCCCCATAGAGTGTTGGGAGCTGTATGAGGTCTCCAAAAATACCGTGCGACCTATACAAGAAAGCAGAGGGAAGTGTGGAAGGAAAAATCCTAACAATCACTCGAGGGTCTCAGCTTTAGATCGTTTGAGCAAGGGGTCAGCCTTTGAGAGGCTGAGCCCAGTAAATGACCTACGAGAAAAATTATCCCGGTCGAGAAGTACTGCGAGGTCCAGAAGGGAGGCTGCAGATGGCTGAACCCACGAGGGCCAACCCCACAGACGGGACGACGATCAAGGAAAAGTAAACAGTCGTCATAGGCCTGCCATAGCAGAACCCTCCGTCCACCTCAAAGAGGCGGCATGGGATAACATCAGCCAAAACGACCCTACGCGGCCCTGGAATAACTCAATCCAAAGGTTGGAGGATAAGATTGGTGATATACTGAGGAGCGGAGACCCCTTCAAAGAGGATACTCCATAGGTTCACCCTTTGTGGCGAAGATAGTCAACTTCCCAACGCCATCTATGTTTTAGCCACATGTGGTCACCCTAAGGTATTACGGGAGTACCAACCCTGTCCATCATATTGAGATTTACCAATCAGCGGCAAATATATACTCTATCTTATATGAAATGAGGTGTCATGCCTTTTCTGGCACTCTGACTCGGGTTGCACATGTCTGGTAAATGTCTCTTCTAAAGAACTCCATTGAAAGCTTTAAGCAGTTAGCAGACCAGTTTATCCATAACTTTTTTTTTGGAGTGAGAGCACAGAAGAAGACAACACACCTGCTCTATGTTAATCAGGGGAATAATGAGAGTCTAAGAGACTATGTAGCTAGATTTAACAAAGAAAAGTTAGAGGTCGAAGACTATGAGGAGAGTATAGCCATACAGCCCTCATTGGAGGACTCCGGAAGGGGAAACTATTATGGAAGCTAACTGAAGATGCCCCGAAGACGATCACAGAGTTACTGGACATAGAAGGAAAGGTGATGAATGTTGAATAGGCGATGGATGTAAAATACAAAGATTAAAAAGGAGGCACTAGTGGGGGCAAGTACCAGAAAAAGAATAAAGAGGGGAAGAAGAGGCTAGCAGAAGACAAATTTTCTGATTATACCCCTCTGATGGTAAGCTGCGAACACATCCTGAATGAGATAAAAAGTGACCAATCCTTGAAATGGCCCGAGAAGTTGAGTGCAGCCCCTCATAAGAGGAACAAAAACATTTGGTGTGAATTTCACCAAGACCATGGCTATGTGACCGACAAGTGTCTTGCTCTGAAAAATGAAATTGAAAAAATGT
The DNA here is from genome assembly GCA_949130495.1 of Sambucus nigra. Lineage (NCBI taxonomy): Eukaryota > Viridiplantae > Streptophyta > Magnoliopsida > Dipsacales > Adoxaceae > Sambucus > Sambucus nigra. The sequence continues at coordinate 615,468,077 of OX422207.1, forward strand.
TAAAAGAAGGGAAGTTAAGGAAATACATTGATAAAAGTGCCTTCAAGAGGGGCCGAGGGGATGACCCCAGGAAGAAGAGAGGTGATACATGCAGAGAAGATCCTTCAAACAGAAGGGATGACCCTTCGAATGATGAAGACGACCCTGACCTCCCACCGAGAGACGACCACGACCTATAAAAAGACTTAATATGATCTCACTCGGTGTAGGAATGATCTACAGGTGACTAGCGGGAGGAGTATTAGAGGTTACCGATAGGAAGGCCCACGTAGCTGAAGCCAAGGCAGTGACAAAAGATATACACTCAACCTCTATGGAAATAAAGTCGAAAAAGTGAAAGAAAGTTAATATAAATACTCTAATAGTGGTATTCTCATATATGGACTTCAAAGGCCTCTTAGCCACACATGATGACCCTCTCATCATTACTACCGGGGTGCACGGGTGCGAGGTGCCAAGAATCCTAGTAGATGGGGGTAGTTCTGTAGATGTGATGTTCTGGTCGTGCTTTAAAGCCTTGGCTCTCAGCCGTGCTAGGCTCATCCCATACCATCACCCCTTGATTGGTTTCAGTGGGAAAAATGTTCATCCTCTAGGAATGTATGAGCCCGATGTTAGGATGGGGGACGAGTGGATGAGATGGCTTAACAAGAAGGTCAACTTTTTGCTGATGGATGAACACATCTTCTCATCCTACAACATTATATTGGGGTGAGTGGCCCTCAAGGAGTTTGAGGCCGTGCCATCCATGGTTCATTAAATGATAAAATTCCCGACCCCTTACGAGGTAAGGGAAGTTCAGGGAGACCAAACGACGGCACGAGAATGTTACTTCAACTCAGCTGAAGAAAGAGAGGCACACAAGAAAGCAATAACCACTTATAATATTAATACCCTCGACCCCAGGGAAAAGACAAAGCTGAAGAAAGGAGAGGCCGTGAAAGAGGTAGAATCCATCATCCTCACTAAGGATAAGCCAGAAAAAATCATCCAAATTGGCAAAGCTCTAAAGACAGAGATAAAATAAGATCTCATTAAGCTGCTAAGGAGGAGACATAGCATATTTGCATGGAGTCATACAGACATGCCGGGATCAACCCCGAAATCATGTGTCACAAGCTCAACGTGGTAGTGGACGCAAAGCCAGTGAAGCTGAAGAGGAGAATTTATTCTCGAGAAAAATATGAAGTCATAAGGGACAAGGTCAAGAAGCTAGAAGAGGTCATTTATGAGGGATGGATGTCATTTATCCCGAATGGCTGTCTAATGCGATCATAGTCCCCAAAGCCAACGGGAAATGGAGGATGTGTGTAGACTTCACAGACCTCAATAAACATTATCCCAAAGATAGCTTCGTTATCCCCTGCAATGATCAAATGGTAGACGCTACCGCAGTCCATGAGCTTATGAGCTTCATGGATGCCTATTCAGGATATAACCAGATCTTCATGAACCCTAAAGACTAAAAAAATGGCTTTCATTATCAACAAGGGGGCATACTGTTATAGGGTCATGCCCTTTGGACTAAAGAAAACGGGAGCAATGTATCAGCGCCTTATGAATAAAATATTTGAGGACTAAATTGGGAAGTATATGGAGGTTTATGTGGATGACATGTTGACCAAGAGTTTGAAGGTCGAAGATCATGTGGCCGACCTCGAGAGGACCTTTAACACAATGGACAAGTATCGGATGAAGCTCAACCCGACTAAATGTGTATTCGGGGTCAGAGCAGGGAAGTTCTTGGGGTTCATCATCAACCAAAGAGGCATTGAGGCCAATCATGAGAAGATAAAGTCCCTCATAGAAATAAAGACCCCCAGGACCATTAAAGACATTTAGAGTCTCACAAGGCGAGTGGCTGCTTTGAATAGGTTCGTATCCAGAGCCATTGATAAGTGCTTACCATTTTTCAAATTCTCAGAAAATCCTCTGAATGGAATGAAGTGTGTGACTAGGATTTCAAGGAGCTAAAGTAATACCTAGGGTCTCCCTTGCTCTTATCACGACCAGTGCAGGGCGAACGACTACATGCGTACCTTGCTGTCTCAAAATTAGCCATCAATGCAGCCATTGTGAAAGAAGAGGACGGGGTACAGAAGCCTGTGTATTTTAATAGTAAGGCACTCTAAGGGGCAGAGCAAAGATACCCAAGGATGGATAAGTTAGCCTATGCCTTGATCCATGCATTAAGAGAGATAAAGCCGTACTTCTAGTCCCATACAATGTTCATCCTCACCGACTCTCCTCTCAGGCGGGTCTTACACAAGCCAAAAAAATTGGGGAGGCTAATGGCCTGGGCTATAGAGCTGAGAGAGTTTAACATTGTATATCAACCTAGGGTGGCCATTAAGGGGCAAACATTAGCTGATTTCGTGGCTGAATTTACTTGGAAAGATAATGAGGCTGTAGAGGAGAGCCTCGAGAAGAGAGATACTCAGCAAGGCTGAATTATTGAACCATTCGCAGATAAGGCTGAGATAAGCACCGCTAGAGAAAAAGTTGCCAAAAATGAAGAGGGAAGATATCTATTTAGACAGGGGTCCCTCATCGAGGGAAATTTCTCAGAGGAACAAGTTGTATGGAACCTTTTCGTTGACGGGTCCTCTTGCGAGAGCGGAAGTGGGGCTGGATTAATAGTATCAGCTCCTGACGGCACAGACATTGAGTATGACTTAAGATTCAACTTCAAAGCCTCCAACAACGAGTCTGAATATGAATCCCTGATATCAGGCCTCTCCTTAGCTAGGTCTCTTAATGTTGGCCAGATCTTGGTCCATAGTGATTCAAAACTTGTGGTGAATAAAATTCTAGGAGCGTACGAGGCTAAGGATGAGATTATGGCCAAATATATTGAAAGAGTGAAGTCACTATTGAAGAGATTCAGAGAAATGAAGTTAAAGAGGATTCCTAGGCTTGATAATGGCCGAGCTGATGCACTTGCTAGGCTAGCCTCAGTAATTAGGACGAATATTAGGAGGACAGTCCCAGTTGAAATCTTGCTTCGACCAACGATTGAAGATGTAGAGGGAACACTTGGCTCTTGCTTAAATATCAGTAGGGAGGCTTTATGGATGGACCCTCTAATCAGATACATTAAAATGGGGGAGATGCCAGAAGCAAAACAATAAAGGAAGAAGTTGAGATACAGAGCCGTGAAATTCATTGTCATCGGTGACACCTTGTATAAAAAGAGGTTCTTACTCCCCTTGCTCAGGTATGTGAACCCTTCTGAAGTCCCACGCATTTTACAAGATTTGCAGAAGGGGTCATGTTCAAGCCACATTAGGGGCAGGTCGTTAGTAAAGAGGATAGTAGTCCAAGGATACCGGTAGCCGACCTTGGGAAAATATGCCACGACATAAGTAAAAAAATGCGATAAATGTCAAAGGTTCACCACAATCCCTCACCTGCCCCATCAACTTCTTACCTCCATCAAATCCCCATGACCATTCGCAGTATGGGGAATCGATCTAGTAGGACCCTTGCCTAGGGTTGTCAATAACTATCGATACTTGATCGTAGCAATTGATTATTTCTCAAAATGGGTGGAGGTGTAGCCGATGGTAATGATCACCGAGCAGAAGACCTTCCAGTTTATCTAAAAAAATATTATATTCATCTATGGTCTCCCCAACACCCTCATCTCAGATAACGGGGCTCAATTCAAGAATACATCCCTAGAAAAATACTGCGAAAGGGTGGGTATTAAAAAATTCTTCTCCACCCCAGGCCAACCTCAGGCTGATGGGAAAACCGAAGTCACAAATAAAACAATCCTAGAGAGAGTCAAGAAAAAGATCAAGGATGCCAAAGGAAGATGGGTTGAGGAGTGGTACACTGTACTGTGGTCTTACAGGATGACGGCCAAGACCCCTATCGGGGAAACCCCGTTCATGCTAGCATATGGATCAGAAGCCGTTATCCCCATCGAGATTGGGTTTCCTACTCACAGTGTCCAAATGTATTACCCCTAGTGAAATATGGAAGAAATGATACTTGATATAGACTTGGTCGAGGAGAGGAGAGAAGATTCTGAGATAAGGCAAGCAGCCTATCAACAGAGGACTGCCAGGTTGTATAACCAGAGGGTGAAGCAAAGACAATCGCCGTGGGGGACTTAGTCCTCAAGAAGACATGGAAAAAACCCAACAAGCTCCACCCAAATTGGCATGGCCCATATAGGGTCATTGATGAAGTTGTCCCTAGAACCTATAGACTAGAGAACCTTGAAAGGGAACCGTTTTCCAACCCCAGGAATGCAGATCATTTGAAGAAGTACTAGCAATAATATTGTAATGTTCTATTGGACCACAGTTGTAATGAATGTGTTGCTCTAACAGAACACTTGATGTTAATGAGAATATTATATTGAGCCCTCATCTTTTTTGTTAATTTTGATACGATTGGGGAAATTCTTGCTAAACCACCCTCGACTATAATGAGGGTGAATGGTAGGGACGACCCTCCATTCACTCCCAAGAAAGACGAGGGGGGACTTGAAATTTAAAAAATCATTAATTTGGTGGAAAACAACCCTCGACTATAATGAGGGTGAATGGTAGGGACGACCCTCCATTCACTCCCAAAAAAGACGAGGGGGGACTTGAAATTTAAAACATTATTAATTTGGTGGAAAACACCCTCGGATATAATGAGGGTGAATGGTAGGGATGACCCTCCATTAACTCTCAAGAAGGACGAGGGGGGACTTGAATTTTAAAACATCATTAATTTGGTGGAAAAACAACCCTAGTCTATAATGAGGGTGAATGGTAGGGACGACCCTTCATTCACTCCCAAGAAAGACGAGGGGAACTTGAAATTTAAAACTTCATTAATTTGGTGGAAAATAACCCTCGGCTATAATGAGGGTGAATGGTAGGTACAACCCTCCATTCACTCCTAATAAAGACGAGGGGGACTTGAAATTTAAAACATTATTAATTTGGTGGAAAAACAACCCTCGACTATAATAAGGGTGAATGGTAGGGATGACCCTCCATTCACTCCCAAGAAAGAAGAGGGGGGACTTGAAATTTAAAAAATCATTAATTTGGTGGAAAACGCCCTCGGCTATAATGAGGGTGAATGGTAGGGACGACCCTCCATCCACTCTCAAGAAAGACGAGGGGGGAACTTGAATTTTAAAAACATCATTAATTTGGTGAAAAAACCACCCTCAGCTATAATGAGGGTGAATGGTAGGGACGACCCTCCATTCACTCCCAACAAATATGAGGCGGAACTTGAAATTTAAAACATCATTAATTTGGTCATAGAAACCATCGACTATAATGAGAGTGAATGGTAGGGACGACCCTCCTTCCACACTCAAGAAAGACGAGGGGGGACTTGAATTTAAAACATCATTAATTTGGTGGATAACCACTCTCAGCTATAATGAGGGTGAATGGTAGGGACGACCTTCCATTCACTTCCAAGAAAGATGAGGGGGGACTTAGATGATGGATACCACAAAAATAACAGCCAAAGAGAATCATACAAGACGCAAGCATAGAAGACAGGAAGAGAGATTCTATTATAAATTCATAGATGTTTGTCCAAGGAAGTAAAGTAAAAAAATGTTTTTTACAAATAGAGGGTATAGGCTATAGACAGCCACCCTACTGAGTAACATCAGAGGGCAGGGCTTCAGCATCAATTAGAGAAGTCTCTTCAGTGACCAAAACATGCCAATCCTGAGAGGTGACAATGCCTTCGACATGAACTTGAGAATCTACATGGTCTAGAACCTCAGCTATGAGGGGGGTCTTCCATCTCCACTGCTTCAAGAGAGGAACGAATAGACGACATGGTGTCAACAAATTTTAAGACGAGGTACCGATAGGCAGTCTTAATCCCTATCTCCAAGTACTCAAGGATAAATCCCTGGAATTCATCGGAGAGCTTGTAAACCTCCTCTGCATCGGCCTCGGCTTTCTTCACTACCTCATCAAGTTCAACGTTGAAATGGGCCCCCTGATTGTTTAGGGCCTCTTCCTTTTCTTGGGTGAGGGTGTCCTTCATAGTCAGTTTGGCCTCATGCTGCTTCACCAGCTCATCTAGGACCTTGCATGCTCGGTCCTCGCACTCTCCAACTCTGCCCTTGCAGTCTCTAGCCCGATCTTGAGATAGACCTCATGCTGAATAGACCTCTCAGACTAATGAAACTTTTGTTGATTCTCAGCCATCCACTTAGTGGTCGAGGTGAAGGCACAAATAGATTGCACAGACGAACACATGTTAAAAGGGGCCGAGGGAATAGTTCATGAAATGTTGGTAAATCAAAAAGAATGAAGTCGAAAGAGGTACCTGAGCCAAAGTGTGCAGACCGTAATCATAGACCTTATTCGGGGGAATATTTGATAAGAATTTATAATCTACGGCTGATGGTGCAGAAAACATTAAGGCTTTGGCCACCCTCAGGTTGGCTATGAGGGAGGAGGGTTCATTTTTTTAGGAAACTAAGATTCTGAGACCAGGTTCCCATAATGTAAGAGTAAGATTCTAAGACGAATAGGCGCCCATACTGGAAGAGGAGAAGGTACCCTCAGTGTGTGCTTAAGACACCTCCACCCTTGCCCTCGTCCGTGAGTCAGGCTGAGAGCCCCCAGGGACTTCAGGCTCCTTCCTTTTGCGACTGTTAGCAGTCGACTCAACATGTATTGACCCCACGAACTTTGTCTTCTTCTGAGCCTACTGAGGCTCTTTGCCTTTTTTCTTTCCTAAGCCAAACAGTAAACTTGGGGCAGTTATCTCCCAGAGTTGATAATATATATTTGAGGGATGACCTGAAAAGGAGACGATATATCAGAAAGATACAGTGGCAAAGAGGAAACACTTGGAGAAAATTAAAAATTGAGCAAAAAGCAACTCACATAATTCTGTCAGGGGGCCGACCCTTAAACTAGCTTCTTTGAGGAAATGAGGGGTCATTAAATCTTTAAATTTAGCAAGATGACCCTCTTTCCCCTGTTCCCTCAGGTACTTAACTATATCCCATTCTTCCAAGCTTAGCCCAGGATCTGACCATGCTTTCATTGAGGGGTTGGACCATGCCCTTGGGACCCTCGAACTGTCTTCTACGGGATCATCCTTGGTGGGGAATTACCAATCCCCAGAGATGAAGAAAAACCTCTTATTCCAATCATGATTGGAAGTATGAGCACATAAAAAAGTTTCTTGTAGGACCTCCTATCCCCTAGATGAAAATACGCAGGCTGCTTGGATGATAAAGTGATATTTTAGCAGGCTATGAATGAATCGATCGAGGGCTCGTCGATAAACATATTCTTCCAAAGGGAGACATAGCAGAGGATAATCCTCCATGAGTTGGGAGGAAGTTGAGAAGGAGCAACCCTGAAGGTAGACAATATGTCGACTATAGCAGGGTATAGAGGGAACCTAACACCTACCCTTAGCATTTTCTCATAAACAACAATCTCTCCTTCGTCCCCCTGGAAGACCCTCTCATCTTCATTTGGGATCCTCATACTTATATTGGACTGTGTACCAAAGCGATGTCTCCATAATAAGAGGTCACAATCCTTAATCGACGAGACGTAAGCCAAGGTACTAGAAGTATCAACTTCACCATTATCATCAGAACTCTCACTATCGTCCTCAGCCCTCTCGTCCCCAGATCTATCATCCTCAATGCCTGTCGGTGGTCCATCTAGAAAGGCCACCTAGAAGCCAAGAGGGGACAGGGCTATTACAGGGACAACCTCATAATGTACTGTGCCATCAGCCTATCGTCTTGGGCTAATAGGGGACATCCCTATCCTCACAGAAGGCCCAGCACCTATTGGTGACGATGATCTCTCATTCATCTCTCCCTCGTATGTCTGACTCTCGACTAGACAACAAGAAGACCCACATGACTCAAATGGTGTTATTAGGGCTAAAGGAATGGGTAAGATGGGTCGTACCCAATTAGGGTCGGCCTCTCACCTTCTCTCGTACTCCTCCTCTAAGCATCTAATCTCAGCAAAGAATTTCTCCCTCAAGGTTGGAAATTCCTCGGCTAAATAATAAAGTCTTCTAAGCATCAAGGGGAGGACCCTACGCTTGAACAATTTGTTCAAACTAACTACAAACATGTTTGGTATTTGACCAAGTTGTCTTCTGGATCAAACCACAAAAATAAAGTGTTTTTTTATTGATGAAACCCAAGAACAAAGGAAAATAGTTCACCGGAGAAGAATGTCGAAAAAAGTAAAAAAGCCCTAGAAATGCCACAAGGGGGCACTAAACCACCACAAAAAGATGGGGGATGAACTCTGAGGAACCTAAAATCTAAATGATTCCCTACAACCACCACTGCAAGGTGGTTCTACACTCCAGAAAAGAAAAACAACCAAGAAAAAATGAAAAAGAAACCCAAATGCAAATGCAAGAAATAAATAGAATTTGAAGGCTAATGGAGGAGTCTAGGGCAGAGGAATTACCTGAGGATGAAGACGAATATGACGACTGAGCAAGTCCTGAGACACTGAAGTTGCAGAAATGGCGATTTGGGGACTACTAAGGAATTAGAGAGAGAAAGATGGCACGCGAAGAAGAAGAAGAAGATAATAAATGTTTCAAAAATCCTTTAAATACCTTATTATTAGTGGGCTCAATAATCAATGCAAAACATATCTCATGAGGAGATGCATCATTAGGGCACAAAGTCCCAACCTGAGTGTGCAACCGCCACATCTAGGAAACTGAAACAACGTTGGACACGTGACAATATGTAACTTGACTAATGTCACTTATCCATATAACCACACACTTGAGAATTCCAAGGTAATATTACCCCTCATCCATCTCAACAAACATCGATGGCTAAGGGCTGGGGCTGATTGATATACCCATATGTACTCTCAGCTAAACCGATGGTGTCTTCCATCCAGACGAGGGCTCAGGCCCAGGACGGGACCAATTACCACAGTTTCATTATAGAAAGGGTCAGCCTAGATGACCCTTTAGCAAAAATCGGACGACCCTTCAATGAGCTGACCCCTCATCATGAGCCAGACAACCCTTCAAGGGGCCGACCCCTCATCATGATCCAGATGACCCTATAAGGGGCCGACCCCTCATCATGGACCAAATGACCCTATGAGGGGACGACATTACGAGGCCCACAACTAACCGGGCCCAATGTCAGCATAAACTTTAGCCTCGTCTTAACATCCTAGACCGAGGGTGACATCATCATAGCGCGTGACTTGGTAAATATGTGAAATAGTGCACGTGGGACTCATATAAAACGTGGAATAAATCGTTATAACAATATTATCTCCTCATGTGAGGGAATATTACGTCATCAATAATTGTAAGTGGCATATCGAGGTGTCGGCAGGGGATTGGCTAGATTATAATTGACATTCACCATGCATGTTTTGGGGGTACACTACATCCCCCAAACCTTATATATATTGATCATATTGAACCTTATAAAGGGATCGATAATTGTAACCCTAGCTAAAACTCTGCTTGTACACACAGGAGAGAGAGAGTGAGCTTATGAGCATTGTATCCAAGGGCATTAGTACCCATATTTAGTGGATCACACACTCACAGTGGATGTAGGCCTGATTGGTTGAACCACTATACATCATTGTCTTCATTCCTCTTATACTCATCCCCTTCTATACACTTATATACACATATCTCCATGGCTTCCATTGTTATCACTGTTTGAGCTCTCCACCTCTTATCTGGTGGTGCTGAGTCTTAGCATCTTCAGTTCCCACTTGAAAAAAAGCTTCGTGTGAGGGTGATGGTGTCCAAGAGTCCCATCTGAGGAGTCCGAGACTGTGGAGGAGTCCATGGTAATCTACTAGGTAGAGGTGGTTAGAAGAAGGAGTGTGATGGCTTGGACGGAGTCAAGTTGTTGGTGTAAGTCTACTGTCTTGTAATTTGTAATCCCGTACTTAGTGGATTTGTTAGGCTAGGGCCATCCTAGGTTTTTCCTATTTTGGGGTTTCCTCGTAAATCGACGTATAGTGTGATTGGTTTATTTTATCTTGCAAAACAAATAGATGCATGCTTCGGTAATTCAAGTTAAAATTTGGTTTAATTATCACACGTATCTATTTTGGTGCTAAAATTAATTAGGTGTAATTGAACTTAATTTAATATAGTCATATATTTAATTTAATAATTTAGTTTGGCCTAATATGCAAATTGAATTAATTATTGGTAGGCAATTTTCTAGGACTTAAGTTGAATTTATTTGGTTTAAGTGAAAAATCAATCAGGTGTTTAATTTTTTTTTCACTTTGTGTTTAGTTTAATTTTAATTTGAAAATAAATTAAAATTTGTCATTTGTGTGTGTTGTGTTGAATCATCTTCATTCCGCACTTAAAAGGAAATTATATTTAGTTTTAAAAGAATATTTGAAATTGGGAGTCCTACGTTTCCAATAAGTGGTATCAGAGCCGGAGTGCTAATTTATTGCGTTAAGATTTTTTTAAATATTTTTGGTTAAAAATGAAAATTTTCCCATTTTCAAAACTTTCTATTTTCGATCGTTCCAATTACGCGTATCGGAATACACGTATGAAATCGGCACTAAAATCTATCGATGAGAGGGTTTGGTTGTCAGTTGTTAACGGGTGGTCCCCACCTACATGTTTGATAGAAATTGAGCTTGCTCCTAAACCCGTAGATAGGTGGAGTGAGAATGAATTTAAACTTGCTAATTTTAATTTCTGAGGTTTAAATGCTTAGTTTAGTGCGGTCACACCGGATGAATTCCAACGTATCATGACGTGTGAAATCGCTAAGGATGTTTGTGATATATTACAACTCACTCATAAGGGAACTAGTGTCGTTAAGGCTTCTAAACTCCAAAACCTCACCATTCAATTTGAAACCATCAAAATGAATGAAAAAGAAACTTTTGATAAATTTTATTCTAGACTTTCCGTTATAGTAAATTCATCATTTAATTTGGGAGAGAAAATACCCGATGATCGAGTAGTAAAGAAAATTTTAAGGTCCCTACCCGAGAGATTTATTCATAAAGTGACCGTTTTAAATTCTTTACCCACCTTGCACTATACCAAACTTGATGAACTAGTAGGTGATTTGCAAACCTATGAACTTGATATGTTCCCCTACAAAAATGAAAAGAAAATTGATAAGGGCATTTCTTTAAAAGCTCGAAAGGAGGAAAAACAAGTTTTGGTTGGTGAAAGTGATAGTGACTCGGAGGACATGGCTATGTTTACTAGGAAATTCTTAAATTTAATAAAGATAAGTTTGAAAATGATTTTAAGAAATTTGAAAATTCTAAGCATGATCAAGACGAAAAGATTCCTAAAGCTTATAATAAAAATCTAAATAGGGATGAGTCAAATAGGTTCTTTGGGTGTGAACTTTATGGCCATAGGGCGAGACAGTGCCCCACTAAACTAAGGAGAGAAGGCAAACAACCAATTTCCTATAATGCCACCCTTAGTGATGAAAGTGAAAAGGAAGAGGGACCCGATTCCCCCATTGAGAGAAACTTTACTGCGTTCATGGCAAGTCATGTGAGCACCGATAATGAATCTTCCAATGAAGATATACATTTACATGACACTTCCAAGGCCTGTGTTTGTGAATCCCCAAAAGATAATGGTTGTGAAAGTGAAGAAGAGATATAATGAAAATGAAGAAGAGGTTTATGTGAGTGAACTTCAAATTACTTTTCAAGAATTGTAGGCTGCATCAATTAAATTAAAAAGAGAAAATTTGAAGTTAGAAGCTACTTTTAGGGAATGTGTCAAGGTTGTTGATGATAATGCGTTGGTTGATGACCTTAGGACACGTGAGAGAACTCTTCGTGAGAAGCTTGAATATGTGGAAGGCGAGAGAGATAGCCTTAGAGGTTTAATGGAATCAATGAAAAAGGAGACTCTCGAGTTTGAAGAGATAAATGGTTTATTAGAGTATAAGATTTTAGAACTAGAAGAAAATTTATTAGACTTTAGTAAAGTCAATTTGATTTGGAGAGTCGCTCAGAGAAATCAGATAAAATCTTAGGAACGTTCCAAATTAAAAAATGAAACTTGTGGTTTAGGATTCGATACTAGTCATGTCTTATCTGATAAAGCCAAAACCAATGTTTTAAAAGAATAACCTAGGAAACCTTCTAGAGGTCAACCCTTTAGGTACTACTTTTCGATGAGTTTTTACTTGCTCACATTGTGGTCGAAAATTTAATCTTAGGAATTTTTTTTTTTATCTTAAAAGAATTTCCAGGAAATCCAAAGGTAAGGTAACCGAGGTAGATAAGATTCCAAAATCCCGAGAGTGTAAATCTTCATTAGTTTGGGTTAGGAGATCCGACTTGGTTGCTTTACAAAACAGAATTTTTGATTCTCATTTACTTTCACACGATACCTACCTTGATAAATCTAAAGATTGAATGTGTTAGTTGTTTGCATACTCTCGATTTTTGTGCTTTATCACATATATCCTTGCTAATTGTATGCATGTTTATCATTTTCTAGTCATTGCTTTATCACATATCTCATGCTAGAATTATGATTTTTGTTTATCTTTTGTATTACAGTCTTTTCATTTTAGTTCGCATTAAATGAAAAATATAAAAATATTTTTGTTTATCTTTTGTGTTTTATCTTGAGTTATTTAGGCTTAATGAAAAATACAAAAAGATTTTGTTTGTCTTTTGAGTAAATATTTTTTACGTTTGGTTAAAAAATTTCAAAAACTCAAAAAGATTTTTGTTTTGTGTGTATTTTAGTTTGACACACCTTATGTGGCATATACTTGTGTTTGAATCCCGTCTTTTTTGCTTCCATGTGGCCATAAATTTTGGTTAAGATTGTAATCCTTAAAATGTTCTTTTCCATGCCTACATGGAGTAGTTGGATTTTGCGTTGCTTAATGGATTCTATTTTTATATGCCTCTTTTCACTCATGCACGAGTTCATTTGAAATTTAATCGTCACATGTATATTTGATCTAAGTGAGATGTTCTCCCATAAATTTAGTCATCTACATTTTTTCTATGACTATGGAGGATTTGGGCATGTAATAACCATTTAAGGATTTAAAAATAGAAAAATATTTTTATCCGATGTAGTTGTTTATCAATGGAATCGTACTGCAAAAGACATAATTACTTTGCGTGAAAAGCCACCATTGAATTTCAGGCCTTAAAAATTTGGCATTAAAAATAATATTTGCCAAGGCCAAAATAGTTTAGTTAATATGTTCAAAAGAAAAGAAAAGAAAATTATGTGGAGTTTGGTTGGATATATTAACGGGTTTGCACAATGACTTTGAATCCTAGTTAAGCTTTTATTGTCATGACTCTATTGATTTGTAGAATCATCAAAATTCCAGGCTTATATGAATTGTGTATGTTTGTCACATGAGGCCATATCTAAATGTGATAAAGTTTTGCAATCAAATGAGAACTTCGTGAACATGTTTTAAGTGATTGGGTCAAATTTTTTTATTAATAGTACACACCCCTACACTTCCATTTACCACATGTATTTGGACACATTTTTGCCTTTCGAGTGTGAAAAACTTAATGTATTTTTGTGTCATGTGTGGTGTTTATACCTATGTATATGTGCATGTGCGTTAGTGATATTCATTATGTATACATATATATGGTATTTTTTTAGTGTCTGAGTCTTTGCCTACACTTCCTAGTCCATCTATGCTTTTAATTCATAATTGGTATATATTTGTTGTATATTTTGTTTGATATCACATCCTTATTATCTTATGTGGCCAATTAGTATCAATTCTTCTTTTTCATCATAGTTGGTATCCATTAATATTTGTATGGATTAATTATGTAATTATTTCCCATATGCTTTCATGTTATTATCACATTATGCTCCATCATGTTTACTCGATTTCCCATATGTAAATCCCTTATGTAGTTTTTAGAGGGATAAATGGTTCTTAGTTAAATTGGGGGAAGTATAAGTACTTATTTAATTCTATTACCTTTGTCCATTCCTGAAAAAAAAGGGGGAGAATGATAGGGGATAAATGGTATCTAATCCTATTGTAATCGTACCTTAGTTTTGGAGATCAATCTTAGGGGAGAGCGCTATCTTTTTAGGTTGATCATATGTGATAAAAGGGGAGAATTAATTTAGGGGGACTATTTTCTTTAATTGCATTTAATATTTTGATATTCCCTATGCATTTAATGTTTCGTTTAAGTGTGCAGGAATTATTCTAGCGACAACTTTCATTGACAAAGATAGTCATCCTTGGGTTTTGAGTCAAGCTTGTATTTTTTTATTTTGGGTGGGATGTTTTTTGAGCCTAGTTGAGCTTCACGGCCCTTTAGGATTTTTGTTTGGTTTTTGTCCCAGAATAGTCAAAGGGGGAGATTTGTAAGGACAAAAATTTCCAATTGTGTCCTTTGTAGTTTTGGCTCACTTTCGGACAAAAATATTTGAGTCATAGGATAGAGTTCATGTGTATCCATCGAAGCCTATGACGTATTTGTTGAAGACATAACGACCATGTTTGTAAAGTTTCATCATTACCGAGTTTCTAGTGTCTCGTTTCAACGTCATCAATTTGAAGATTCCAAGGTCTCCAACAGTATGAATGCATTTAATATATATAGGAGACTTGGAAAATATTTCTATAGGTGTATTTTTTGGCCAAATGACTTTTATTTTCAGAAAATGGTTTTAGATTTTTTGACTTTTTATTCGAACGAGAATGTCGTTCGAACGAGAATAGTCATGTGTGTGTGTGTGTGTTGCATAGTCATGCTCCTTGGTTGGGCATAATAGTTTGTTGAGAGTTGTCTCTTTAGAGGTTGACTGACTATTGATGTAATCACGTGGATTATGGGTTGGTGTTCACTAGGATATGGTATTAGTGGGAGAGACGACTATTAACGCAAAAATTCTCCATCTACGAGGACCAATCAGAAAAGGACACATCTCATCCTACGTGGCAATATTCGACACCCGATGAGAGTTGGTCGGAATCCGAGGAGAGTTGGTCGGCACCCGAGGAGTGTTAGTCGGCACCCTAGGAGAGTTGGTCAGCACCCAAGGAGAATTAGTCGGCACCCGAGGAGAGTTGGTCGGCACCCGAGGAGAGTTAGTAGACACCCGTGGAGAGTTGGTCGGCATACCAACCAGGAATATCAAAGGATAACTATGCATTTAATGTGCATTAATGAAGATGACAGAGCATTTAATGAGCCTTAATGTACATTTATACTGTATTAATAGATGACAACACATAGCATACCAAGCAATTCAATTATTAGATTCGTTGAATGTATACATAAATGTCTACATACAATGAATCTCTTTATCTCTCATCACTATAGATACATGTATCCCCTTATCCAAAAGGGAAGAGATCCGGGGAACCTAGAAACCCCATACACAAGATACACACCCTTTCTCTCTCTATACCCTATGGTGCTATTGTAAACCCCTGGGAATAAAATAACAGTGGACGTAGGCTTTATTCATAGCCGAACCACTTTAAAAATCTTTGTCTCTTATGTGCTTGATTGGATTGCTTTCATCTATTTATCTGTGATCATAAAAATGGGATTCGATCCAGTTTTTTGCATCAACAGATTGACACCGTCTGTGGGAACGTGTTACAAGCATTGTTCTCCATCAAAAGCTAAGTTTTTATTTTCTCTACGTACAATCAATTATATATTCTACATACATCTTTTGATTCAATCATGATTTTTATGTTTATATACATAAATTAATTCTCCAATTTTTATCTGCAAAATGTTGCATATCATGATTTTTAAATCATAACACTGTTAGATTAATTCTCATTTAGAAATCTGAAAAATAGTGGATTTCATAAATCATAACCTTTTTCTTGATTCTCAAGTTTCAATTTTTTATCATGGAATAAATATTTTAAATGATTACATATACCAATATATATGACAGTGGTAAGATTTGATAATTTTCATTATAAATTTTGTAAAATCTTTGATGTCTATTCAAATTCCCATCATATTTTTAATCAGAGAATGTAAAAAGGTTAAAGACAATAAAAAGTTTTCTCATGGAAATCATGACCCAGATCTACTTTATCTCTCTTCAAGTTTGAGTCTCTTTGCATTCATTTTTATGAACTATATACTTAATTTGGTTCATCTTCCATCTATGTCAAAAAAGTCAAATTGATTGATTTTTGATATAAATTTGGTAATAACTTCGATCATTCAACATATTTTTATCTCTCCAAATAGGGAATAGGAAAGGATCAATATAAAAAATAATTTTCTCTCACCTGAAAAATCATTACCCACCTCTTGTAAAAGAGGATAAGTAAAACAAATCATGACCATATCAAGACTCTTTGGCACAAATTTGATATGTTGGCCCCTCGTTCATCACATCACATAGTTTCTTTATCGGAATCACACGATATAGTGGATTAGATAATTATTCATTTAATTAACATTCTTAATGCTTAAATTTTACATCGAATGTTATTTTTTTGATCTAAGGATTCGAGATATTCTAGTCAGCCATCTATATTGTTGGTCGGTATCATCTTGGGCCATATTTTATTAAAGGGAATCTTAACCAGACCATTTTTGTTTGTCGGAGATAAGATGTGAAGATGCATCAGCAACGTTGAAATAATTTTATCCAACTACAAGGTATCTTATTGTTGGTCGGAGACTCATATTGTAGCTCGGTGGAACCAATTACAGGTCGACGATCATCTACTTCTTGATCGGTGACATCTCAGTCTTGTTCGGAGGGTTCAATTTACTGGTCGACAACTAGCCAACCATCCACTTTTTGGTCGGTAACATCTAATGTTGTTCGGTGCTGGCAAGGCACCATTTTTGTTGATCAGCGAAATTGCTCAGCTGGTCGGGGACCATTTGCTTCTTGGTCGACACCATATATTCTATAACTTGAGATATCCTTAAATGTTGGTCGGCAACATCCATGTCGTTTGTCGACAGCAGTAGAATCTTGGGGTATTAAAGAAATGCGAAGCACCCCAGATATTTCTTTAAACAAGAGTTCAGCTTGGGGACAAACCGGGGGCTTAAGTTTTTTTTAACTTGTGATCACCCCAAAAATATGTTTAAAACCAAGTGACAAATAATTTTCAAA
This sequence comes from Sambucus nigra, assembly GCA_949130495.1. Taxonomy (NCBI): domain Eukaryota; kingdom Viridiplantae; phylum Streptophyta; class Magnoliopsida; order Dipsacales; family Adoxaceae; genus Sambucus; species Sambucus nigra. The sequence continues at coordinate 615,485,201 of OX422207.1, forward strand.
CATCAACTTATACCTGATTAGTTGTTGGAGATTAAATAAATTTACAAAAAACTTTATGTCTTATTTATGGCGAATATCTAATAAAAATTTCTCCATCTCACACACATTTGGCACAAAACATATTATTTCATATTTTAAAATTTTTATTGCCTTATGCTGATACACATCACATATTGTTTGGCGGAATAATTATTCTCATGATAATAATTATTTGATCTAGTCTCGACAGGTGCTCGGGCAGCTTATTAAAATTTCATAGGGACGAGATTCAATCCTGACGAAAGCTCAGCCACAATCTTAAACCTCTGGAAACTATTATTGCTCGACATCAGGCAATTGTGCCTCGACATATCAGCCAACATATATTATTTCATTTTTTGAAATTAATATTTTTAATTCTCAAACATATACCTATCATATATTTATTGAATGATTAAATTATTCTCACGACTAATCAATTCAGCCTACACAAATGGTAGAGCAATATATTAATTTTTACAGGTACAAGATTCAACTCAGACGAATGCTCGGAAATAATCTTACTCTTCTGAAAAATATTATCATAGCTCGGCCATATGAAATTTCATCTCAGCGAGGAACTATTGATTTTATTATTGCTATGATATCTACTCCAGCACAAATGATTCTATAAATCCATTGGGATTCATATTCTATATTCATCTCAACATGGAGCTCGGCGAGATACTCATTATATATTCATCTCCGAGGAAAAGATACAATGGTCATTATATTTCACCCCCAACGGATAGTTGGTCGGGGCAATTCTTATTTATATTTAGGCCCAGATATCGACTCAAGCACAAATTATTCTATATATTCCTTGGGATTCATATTCTATATTCATCTCAACATGAAACTCGGCGAGATACTTATTATCATATTCAGCTCCGAGGAGAACTATAACATTTATTATATGTCACCCCCAACAGATAGTTAGTCGGGGTAATTCTTATTTATATGTAGGCCCAACAATGTTCTCGGCCATATTCTTATGTTCTGGAAGATCTTATTCTTCTTCGGCATTATATAATTCTACCTCGACAGATCAACGAGGCACTTTATTATTTTTAATTATTCTTTATATCTATTTGGATGCATATTCTATTCTTATTTCAGCAAGGAGGTTTCCAACATTTATATTATCTTATTCCCAACAATCTGTTGGTCAGCTCCAAGGATGTCTCCAGCATATATTATCTTATTCCCAACAATCTGTTGGTCAGCTCCAAGGATGTCTCCATCATATATTATCTTATTCCCAACAATCTGTTGGTCAGCTTCACGTATTCAGAAGTTCAGGGGGTGCATTCAGAAGTTCATGAGGCATATTCAGGAGTTATTATGCACATGCTATTGAAGTTCAGAAGTCAAATTCAGCATCTACAGCACTGATATCTTTGCTACTATTGTCTCGACCAACATTGAAGAAGAAGTTGTATGAAAATGTTTCGAAGTCCACCGTAAACTTGGTACTAATCAAATTGAAGGTTGGGTTCAAAAGCTAGTATGTTACTCGATAAAGTATTCAGAGGAGCATAAATCAGAAGAATCAATCATGTGAAGTTATCATTCAGTTGCTCGGCACAGTCAGCAGTTGGTCGGCTAGCCAAACCAATCAACATACTTGAAGATTATGACAAGCTACAAGCTGCATACTATGGCATGGCTGCATCCAAATTCCCAAGGGTGATACATAGCACACGGAGTTCCTCAAAAGAAAGATTAGCAACCATCGATCATCCTGCATCATATGTCGTCCAGGAGATAATGCACTTTATGTTGAACAAATCAAGAAGGTAAATCAAGAATTTCACGAGCACCGAGCAACACTGCAGAATAAATACTTCATCCTTTCAAGTAAACCATCAAGCATGGAGCATTGGGGGCTTCTGTTAACGCAAAAATTCTCCATCTATGAGGACCAATCAGAAAAGGACACATGTCATCCTACGTGGCAATATTCGACACCCGAGGAGAGTTGGTCGGCACCCGAGGAGAGTTGGTCAGAATCCGAGGAGAGTTGTTCGGCACCCGAGGAGTGTTAGTCGGCACCCGAGGAGAGTTGGTCAGTACCCGAGGAGAATTAGTCGGCACCCGAGGAGAGTTGGTCGGCACCCGAGGAGAGTTGATCGGCATACCAACCAGGAAGATCAAAGGATAACTATGCATTTAATGTGCATTAATGAAGATGACAGCGCATTTAATGAGCCTTAATGTATATTTATACTGTATTAATAGATGACAACACATAGCATACCAAGCAATTCAACAATTAGATTCGTTGAATGTAGACATAAATGTCTACATACAATGAATCTCTTTATCTCTCATCACTATAAATACATGTATCCCCTTAGCCAAAAGGGAAGAGATTCGGGGGAACCTAGAAACCCCATACACAAGATACACACCCTTTCTCTCTACACCCTATGGTGCAATTGTAAACCCCTGGGAATAAAATAACAGTGGACATAGGCTTTATTCATAGCCGAACCACTTTAAAAATCTTTGTCTCTTATGTGCTTGATTGGATTGCTTTCATCTATTTATCTATGATCATAAAAATGGGATTCGGTCCAGTTTTTTCCATCAACAATGACATTCCATTTGGAAGTGACTATGTGATTCATTGAATATGGATATATTATGTGTGTATTCCTCCCTATATGCTACATGGTAGCGGAGATGTGAAAGCCAACATCATTACCATTTATTTTTTAGTTAGGAGAAGGACAGTTGGTTGATGGATTCCGTAAATGCCTTATGCATTCTAGTAGTTATCCTTAGGCGCTCGTGATGCCTTACTATGAATTAGTGAATGTGGTGATGATATTGATTTTGATTTACGGCATGGGAAAATCTGTTGGTGGTGATATTCGAGTTCGGAGTATTTATTTGGGATATTTGCTAGTGGTGGCATACTGTAAAGGATAACTACATGGGATGGTTATCCGAGGATGGATTTAGCTTAGTATGTAAGGATATGCTTGATGAGAAGCATTAGGATCGTAAATTTTTTGGCTATTTCGATAATTTTATGACTAGTGATGACCTCAGTTACATGAAGTTACGTATGGTCACGTACGGTATGAGCATAACAACATTGTTAGGGAAACTGGTGCTAGTACCCTTATTAGCATGGTTAGATGTTTAAATGTTTAAAAGTGATTAAGAACTCTATTAGATTTAAGGATGGGCAGAGGGTGTACTACCGTATGTTTGTGGAAATCATGATGTTTTTAGTGTTAAAGATCGATCAACGTTTGTGATGTTGCCCTTTTCCAGACAGTGCTGAGGGAGGTAAAGAACAACAAAGGCCCTTTTCCATTTGCTAAGTGTATAAAATTTCCTTTTGTTTGACTTGTATGTTTAATATTTCCATATTAATCTGTAGATATGTGAGAGGTCTTTGACTCCTTCTATCGGTGGTCCTACGAGGCCTCCATCTACATATTTTGTAAGAGCCAAAATTCTATCTAGTGGTTATTTAATATGGCCTTATGATGGTGGATGATCCATTGTTAACGTAGTTGATCACATTGACCATGTGTGTAAGTACTAAGAACTTCACACCCGAGGTCAAGTTATCTCAGATTTGGCCATTTCTTGCCTTTTTACGTTATAAGTCAAAATTTTTTATGGAGTAGTTGCATCACATATGACAAATTGAACAAGAAATTAGTGGAGAGATTCAGTATAACGACGACTGCCAGCCTGCTATTTTAAGCACTTTCATTTAGAGATTGTGCAGTTGAGACATTAAAATTGTGATTGGACTTAAGTATTTTGTTCAAGATCCTAGAATACCTCCGAAGGTATCAAATTTTATGTGGCATATTCTACATGATATTGTTCCTTTTTATGCGAATTTAAAAAATATTAATATTCCTTTGGTTTCAAGATTTCGTTGTTTTTTGCATCACAACGAAGAGAACATTCCTCATTTATTTGGTTTGAGTGAAACTGCTAAAGCTGTTTGGTCTTATTTCGAAAATTTGATGGGTCTTAAATTTCAGAATTTGGGTTTTAGATATCGTCTATTACTTTGGTGGTTTAATTCGAAAGGGAATAACATTAGGGCCATTCTTTGTATGATTCTTCCTAACTTCATTTGTTGTAAGATGTGGTGTGCTAGGAATAAATAATCTTTTGAAGGAATCTCTATGAACACCAAGTCCATTATTTTTTAGATCCATGCTGATATTTTCATATCTTGTAAAGCTAGACCTTTCAAAGGCCCATTGTCTAGGTTTCTTTCATCTTTTATTGCATATTTCTCTATTTCATGTAATTAGTTTTAAGCCCCCAGAGAAAGGCTATTTTTCTCCTTTTTATCTTATTTGGAGTTTAATCCTTTTTAAAAAAAAGTATTTAGTTCAATTTTTTATTTTTGTTAAATCTATCTGATATGGTTCTTTTGATGTATTTTTTTTATCAACTCTCTCCTTCTATTAAAATTTTGGGAATTGGTTCTTAGGGGGTTCAATGATGCTATCAGTGGGTTTCTCTTTGATGGTTTGTCAATTATGAGTAGTGATGGAGTAGAGGATGTTATTATTGCCGTAAATATGCCTCGAAACAAATTTATTGGTTCCCAATACAACACATTGTCGATGCTTCTATCTTTTAGTGGAGTTATGTGTGCAAAGGCGTCAATGATTCTTTAGGTACTTCTCAATCTTCTATGATTTTACCCATTAGTGTTAGTAACTAAGTTGTGGCTTCTTAGCCTAGTTTCGCATTATTTATAATCTTTTGGATTTAAAAAAAGCTATCGTGGAATGCAAAAAAGACAAACTATTGTGGCTTCTTATCATAGTCTCGTATTATTTCCAATCTAAGTTGTGTTGGACATAATAATCGTGCATTACAATCTCCAAACACTTCAACTCTGGTCATTTTAACCCCCCACATCCCGGTTGGAGAATATGATGACAATTTGAAAATATTTAGAATAAGATTAAAAACAAGCCGTTAAATTGTGAAAACCCAAACCAGCCGTCAAATCGTCCTGTAAGAGGCATGAACACCTCGCACGGGAACAATGTATTTAAGAATATTTAAACATTGGCATAAAACATGTAGTTATAGGGTCCCAAAATCACTCCCAAATGGCCCCGTAAGAGGTACAAACACCTCGCGTGAGACTAATGTAATTCGTAGGAACTGACCATATAGTCACGAGATTCCCGATTTGACAATATGATGATAATTTGAAAATATTTAGACTTTGGCTTAAAAACATGTCATCAGAGGGTAAAAAACCAACCCCCCCCCCCCAAAAAAAAAAACAGCCCCGTGAGAGGCACAAACATCTCGCGCGGGACCAGTGTAACTCGTAGGAACTGACTGCGTAGTCACAAGAATCTCGGTTTGAGAATATGACGATAATTTGAAAATATCTAGATTAAGCTTAAAAACCAGCCGTTAAAGGCTGAAAACTCAAACCAACCCCCAAACATCCTCGTATAAGGCATGAACACCTCGTATGGGACTAATTTAACTCGTAGGAACTGACCACACCACCCCCTCCCATTCTATGTGGATTACTTTTGTAGCAACCATCAACATTAAGTTTCAGCTTCGTACCTTCAGTTGGCTTCCAATACACCACCGTAATTTTAACCTCTCTAATAGGGTGCCTTAAGGAATCTGGGACAAAACTATGAAAGTCGTTCCCCCAAATACCAAAATAATAAGGCATGGATGTCATATATCACGGATTTAGGATTGATTTTAGTGTCTTCAAGCTTCCATATGTTTTTTATATTCTAGATGCACCAAGAAATAAAAGCTTGAATGATTTTGAATAACTCATTAGTTGAGGTAGACCACTAAGCGATGAATCTACCTCTAATAGAAGTGTTTAAATACTTGATACCAAGAAAATTACCAAAATAATTCCAAACAAGGCAAGCCAAATCGCTCCCACTAAATAAATGATTAAAAGACTCATTAGAATTAGACTTACCGCAACCACATTTGGATGGACCTCAAATCCTAATTCGAGAGATGGAATCATCAATAGATAATCGATCTATAAGTAATTCCATGGAAGAATTTTTTTTAGAGGGATTTTCTTAAACCAAATAAAGGAATTAGTCCAAGACTTACAGTAGGGTATATGATGAGATTTGATGTAAACTTTTGGAGAACTCTCTGATGGATCAATATACCAAACCATTTTATCTAGGTGAGGGGATCACAATAAAAGAGCCGAGTTGAATCTATGATGAAAGGTTTGAGTCACCAACGTGGAAATATTCAATCTATTCCAAAGACCCTTATCATCTATGTAAGGACAAATTTCTAATCGCGACAATTTTTTTATAATTTGCTTAATTCCACATAAAACATTTTAGTCATAGGTTAGACTTTATATTTTTAATCTCGTAAGCCCATGACATGTTTGATGAAGACGTAGAGACAAAGCTTCAAAGATTATTGCACATTAGGTCGTGTTTAGCACCATGTTTGTCTTTGCGTTTACCGAGGATCTCTTAAGGTATGGATGCATTTTGAATATGATCCATGGAAATAATTTTTGGGTGTTTGTTTTAAAAAAAATCATTTGAATTATATTGAAAGTATTTTTGAAGATTTTTTTTTTGTTTTAAAGTCGTTAGAACAAAGTTGTTACTTCGTTAGAATGATTGCCTGATCTCGTTAGAACGATATACAGTTCTCGTTAAAACGGGGAAGGAATCTCATTGGAAAAAATCTTCAAGCCTTGTTAGAATGAATATCTAATGATAAGCACCCAAAACTGTACAATTTATACCCCAAATAGACGTACTTTAGTAGAAAATTCTCGACAATATGGGTCTTATGTGCTTAAATGTTTATTTTGTAGGCCTAATGCACGTTGTGGTGTTCAAATGCGTATTTCAAGGCAATTGTGCATTTTATGGAGCTATATACCCTTATCCCCTGTCTTAGTCGAGCCTAAACCTAGCCTAAACCTTGTGTGTGTTGAGTTTGCGCCCTTTTATCAATGTTTAGATTTTTAGTTGTGTCATTTTTATTTTTAGGATTTATTTTAGATTTATTTAGTATTTTCTAGATTTTGTTTTCTATTTTTCTACTTTATCTTTATTTGTATAATTTTATTTTATTTTGATTTTTATTAGCTTTTAGTTTAGTCTTATTTTATTAAGATTAGTTTTAGTAGTTTATTTTTAGTTTATTTGATTTTTTTTTTTGAACTTTAGTGTTCATTTATATTTTAAAATTTTATTTTCTTTTGTTTTAGTTTTTATATAACTTGGGATTTTATTTTTTTTTAGTTAGATTTTATTTTTTAGTTTTAATTTTATTAATTTTATTTGAGTCTTTAATAATTTGTTTTTTTAGGGGTTCAAATTAAACACACACACATAACCCCACCTACACACTATCCTACACCCTCATCCTCACCCATATTTCCTACACCTCACACACACACACATTAACTCCCCTCACCCATCTTCAACCTCTCACCACTCTCTCTCCTAAACCCCCATTACAACCGCTCTCTCTCCTTATTCCCAAACCACCAACCTCGCTGGCCACAACCCATGAACCCGGCCAGCCAAGAACCCAACTCCGGCGAGCCTCCGTTCCAACTCCGGCGTCCCCGAGGCTCAAACCCACCTGCCGTCGCCCCTTAGCGGGCGGCCACAACTGAGCCCGAGCGCCGGCGTCGCGCCACCCTTTAACTCTCTCGACCCTCCAACCGATCCGGCCCCTTCTCTCTCCTCGCCTGGAACCCGACCAACGCCCCATACCGCACTCCCCCTCTCTCTCTACCCGAGACCTTTCCCCGGTCGCGGCCAGCCGCTGCCGCCGGCGTTAAGCCCAGCTCCGGTGCCGCTCACCCCTGCCAACTCCGACCTCTCTCTCTCGCCAGTTTCGGCGCCGATCTGCTTCCACGTTACCCATTAATACAAACCCATTTTGACCCAAAAAAAACCATGCCCCATTTTCTTCAATTCTCAAAATCGTGAGCTGGCAACAAACCAACCAAATCTCTATCTCTATATACTATAAAATGCAAAACAAGGCATTTATGAGCATTTAAAACTCCTCGTCATTGAGAGTGTCCACGTGACACTCAATATTTTAATCTATATCTCTATACCCGCCTATCCACGTAACTTACTTTCCTTTCATCTTCTCTCTAATCTGTCTCTTCCTTTTCCCAAACCAAATACATAAAAATCAAGCGTTGGATTTTTTGTCTCTTCATTTTCCAAAGCCAAATGGAACTCTCTCTCTTGACCATTTTTTTGGTTTGAGAACAGGGTCTCAATCTTTTGGGTATTTGATATGGTTTAAGATCATGGATTTAGGATTTTTTAAAACTAAATCTTTATGTTTTTAACTATTCTTTTTTACTCTTTGAATCCCAATTATGTACTTTGTTCTCTCTCTATGTACGACTCTGTTTTGGGTTTAATTGATTGCTTCTTATTATGTTTAATTATTTATTGTTATATATATTTTTTTATGCTTTAGGTACCTACTTTGTGTTGGAGAAAGTTGAGAAGGAAACATTGTTAAGCGAATGGATCAGTTTATCTTTGTCTGGTAAGCAATCTATCTCATATGACTTCTATTAGTGTCATTTTAGGCTACTTTGTTGTACAATATCAACTATTTATTCCTGTAATTTCTGCTACTTCATGAAAATGGTACATAACTTACAGGTTCTTTTGTTCAAATGGATCTGTTTATTTTTGTGGTTTTTAATAAACTCATCGTATTGATTTGTATATTATTTGCTGGAAAAATGGAAAACATAAAAAAAGTCACTGACTTGAAAACCTTACCCATGATGGTACTTAAAGAAGGAAAGTACCACCTCTTTTTTCTATGTTATTCTCAATTTATAAATAACTGAAATATTTAGAATCTAATGTAGACATTGTAGACCCACTAAAGCGGTTGATTGACTTATCAAGAAAGCAAAATATGCTATTGACGAGCTGACTGAGTTACCCGCCTTGAAACCCACTACCGGGTGCTCAACTTCGAACCAAATCCTCCGAACCTTAACTGATATTTACATATTGAACTAAATTAAAGTAGATCGGGATTGTTCCTGCTTGCAGGACCATGTGTTTACATTACCGTAATATGTCAATTTTGCAGATTTTTTTTTACATTACTTTCACTATGCTAAAAACGAGCTGGGAGTAGTACCTTTTAGTTGTAAGATACAATAATGGTGATTGGATGTTTGTAGTTGGGAGTCTACATAAAAGGGGAAGCCTACGGGCAACAACTCAAGCAGTCTTTTAACATATTTCATTATATGAACAAGAAACATTTGGATTTCTATTGAAAAGAAGTTCATCTTCTTGTATGTCTTACATATCTTTTAACATGTGAGACCAAGAGAGACATGTGCATGATATAAAATTTGCTATGTTTATTTTAGATTTATTCTTCATTTTTTTCTTTATCGAAGTGAGTAGTTCTTTTGGTTGGAAGACGTGAGCATTTGTTAAAGCTTCTACATATATACAGTTTGGGGTTTCATTATGAATATTAGGCTAAAAAAGTCAAGCCATCTCTGTGGGTTTTCAAATTTGGAGGCTATATGTTTGAGGAAAGGCCAATATAAGAAGCTTTATCTATTTGTGTGAGTCATTGGTACAAAATTAGTATGACAACAGTCTACTCGCGCATCGCGCGGGTTTACACCTAGTATACTATAAAATGCAAAACAAGGCATTTATGAGCATTTAAGATTCCTCCTCATTAAGAGTGTCCACGTGGCACTCTATATTTAAATCTTCTTTTTTCTCTATTTTCTCTTTCCAGGTGATTTTTCCCTTTCTCGACCATTCCCATTCTTTATTTCTGTTTACACCGAATAGAGGCTATTTCACAATGAATAAAACAAAAAACTTTCTACATGCCTCTCTAATCTGACTTTTCCATTTCTCTTGTTTTTTTTCTATATACATGAAACTATATACATGTGCGATTAAGAGATCATAATTTTCAGTTGTTATCTTGTCTTCTTAGGGCAACCCGAAACCGCCTCTCTCCCTCTCATCGGCTCCGGCGTCCCTCCTCATTTTCCATTCTCTCTCTCACGATTCCCAGGTATATTTCTCCTCTAATTTCATTTTTCCCTAAACCTCTTCTCCTTAATCTGGCTCCTCCTCTTCCCCGGTTTGTTTTTTCATTTTCATTTGTTTCTATTGGTATATTTTTGGTTTCGTCATTTTTTATGGAATGCTTATTTGTGTGATTAATTTTGTGTGTGGTGTTCATGACGTGTTTGAGAAAATACTCAACTGAACATACAACAGTCATGAGGGGCTCATGTGGTCAGTGAAGATATTTTTTTGGTGTATGTAGCAGTAGGTTCTAAAGGGTGTTTAAATTTGAGAAGTTTAATTTGGATTCTTTTTTTTTTTGCCAAGTTTTGAGACTTTTTTTGGCTCCTTTTTATCCCCATCAACATAAGTTATTTTTAACTATGTTTTTGAGAATATCCATCACCGAACTCCAAGACATTTCTAAATTTTAGGCATTTCTAAATTTTATCATCACTTGACACTTTTTTTAGCTCTGTTTTGAGAAGATTTTTATTGTTTCGGATTTTATAGGTACCTGCTTAATTTCTATATCTCCATTTCACCGGCTCATTAGATGAGATCGCTCGCCTATTGAACCTTCTGGGAATGTTAAAAAAGGGCAAAAAACTTAAAACAGGCGGCGGCCCAAAACAAGGTGGGCATGGGATTGTTGTGACCGATTGAAAGCGATCAATTTTTGTAGTCACTTTCTCCTTTGTTGACTCACTTTTTATTATTTCATTTGTTTACAGATTTCTTTTTCCAAGAGTTTATTATCGGTGTTGTCTTTATGGTGGCTCACCCTTCTGTAAAGATAGCCGCTTGAGCTTCTATTGATCGGGGTTCGTTTTAACTCTTGGTTTTTAATTCTTACGTCTGGAAAGCTCACGTCTCCTCCCCATACGATCTAACTCTTTGTTTTTAAGTCTTTTTTTTATATCTAATTCTTGGTTTTTAATTTTTTTTTTACATTTGTATTGGTGTATACTGTTTACGCCGCGGGTGACCCAAGACGCGGTTCACTTGGAGGCATTGGACCCTTAGAAATCATGTTTATTATCGGGGCAAATGTTTTGGCAATGGGGCGAGTTAATGAACCCGACACTCTCATTTGGGTGTGTCGTTGTAGGGAGTTTCAAGAACCAAGCAGTATACTGGGTTGGATCCCTGATTGGTGCAGGAGTTGCGGGTATTCTCTATCATAATGTTGTGTTTCCTAAGGGGCTTAATTCATTGACGGGCGTTGGTGATCGAACTGTCATTGGCGTTTAGTTATTTTATTTTTTTCTCCTTTTCTACTCAGTTAACTGTATCGTTGCAGCATCAATCTAAACTTATCAATGTATTTAGTATTGTCAATTTGTCATATTATAAAGGTTTGTTAAATATTGTTGATGTGATGATGGAATTCGTCTGTGTTGTTACTTTTGAAAAAAATAGGAGAAAAACTACAATGGAAAGAAGAAAATTCAGGCAATCTGAACGGCGGAACATGAGCCATTTCTGTTGATACAGTGGACAAAATGGTATTTTTAGAGGTAACAAAATAAGAGGTATGTTCGAATTACCAATGTGTTTCTCTCTGCGTTGGCCACATTTTTATGACTTCTGGTAGGAAGTGGAATATGAATCCATTCCAAAATACTCCGATGAATGATTTAAATTGGCTCATGAACACTCAAACTTCTTAAAAGGAAAGGAACATACTCTCTTAGCTTAAAACAGATATTGAGAAAGCTAGGTTTTGATTTTGGTCTAGCTAAGTTCTTGCAAGATTCAGGCACATCAAGGTGCATGTCTATGGATATATTGCTCCAAGTATATTTCACATAAATTATTTATTAGCATATTATTTTAGCTTTTTTTTGTTTTTTACTCAATTTTTCTTCCTCTTCTAAATATGTGCATTTTGCTTTCATGTCAATTAGAGAATCATATTAAAGATGTAAATAATAGTTTTTATTAAAATTTCAATGTAAATACATTTTAAGCTTTAATATAACCACAAAGATTATGTAATTATATTTTTTGGAATAATTATCCAATAATGATTGTTTTATGTAAGCAACTTCACATAATACACATCCCTCGAGTTAGTATCATATTTTTCTTCACTTTTAAATTAATTATTTATAAGATAGTTAAGCCGCACATCGCGTGGGTTTACACCTAGTAACAAACAATAACCCACATGTGCCAAATTAAACCCACTTTTACCCTTTTACCCATATTACCCCCAACTAACCCTTATTCCCTTTTTTCCCAAACCACCCTCATGTGCACACAAATCAAATTTCTATTCTCACCCACTTATCCTCACACCTCACCATTCCCATGCACACCCAAGCCAATTTCCAATAATATCCCATTTACATTTTAACCCTCACCTCACCAATTCCATGCCTACATGCACTTTAAATTCCCATAATACCCCTAGCTCCATGCCTATTATAAATTGAAGAAGAAGACCCCAAATGCCAAGGAGAGATTTTAGATATGAATTTTAGAGAGAGAATTGTAGAGAAAAACACCATTTGTATATAGTTTTATTTTATTCTTTTTATTTTTGCTAGATATTTGTGAGATTAAATATTGTAAGAGAGTTAATTGAGTGAATAATTAATTTCAAAGCATTTGGATGCTGAATTGGAGGGATTGTATGCTTCAATTTGGAAGAGTAGAGCTCATATTTCTCAAAGAGATTTGGTTTTCTTGTTCTATTCTCTTCTCTTTTATTTTAGTAGCATTGATTATTAATTTGTCATGTTTAATATGATGTTAGGCTAAATCCCCTTTCAAGGGTGGGGGTAAAAATCTTATTTGATGTTATTTTATTTTTATTAGTTTAATTACTTGAAAAGTCCCTTTGAATGTTAATTTTGATCCCTCACCCTTAGATTTATCCCTTGAGAGAGGGTAAATGATTTTCGAGAGAAAATCGAAATTCTAGTTATAATACCCATTTTAGATTCGAACTAGAGATAGGGGTTTCTTAAGTGGAGTATTATAACTTGAATTTCAACTCTAAATTTATTTTCTAAGATTTACATAAATTTTAATTGATCGATCCTAGCGGGTGATTAATTAAAAGGAGTGTAGATTTATTTTTCTAGAGTTGTGGGGTGTTAAACATAATATTCTAAAATGTTATTATTAAAATTACATTTGCAACGAGAGTTGATTTATAGTTTTGATATTAATTTGGGAGAATTCAATTAATTAAATTAATTAATTAGAATAACTAAAATTTGTGGTGTAATCCCACTCCTTAATTGTTCTCACAATTATTTACCTCACTTTATCTATTATTTTAGTGTTAAACTTTGTTTTCATTTTAGTCACTTTTTAGTTAGTTGTTTAGATCTTTATTTTAGTTTAGTGTTATTTCATCATCACTTCACCCTATTGTTTTAATATTGAAAAAGCTAAAAAAAACTAGAAAAGTGCAAAAGCTCAAAAAGAAAATAAAAAGTGAATTACAATTGAATTTGTCTCTAGCTTACTCCCTAGAAAGTGGATTGACATCCTTACTTACCACTCTACTCTTGAGTTTATTATATTTGTAGGTACATAAGGATTTTGACTAACTTGACTTCAAACAACAACGATACATACAAAAAAGTCAAGTTATCAAATGGCGCCGTTGCCATTCTTGGGAGGGTGAAGCACTCGGAGCGGATTCAATTTTGTATTTCATTTTTTTTTTCACTTTGTTATTTTTAGTACCATTTTTATTTTATTTTATTTTAGAAGGCTTGTATTTAGGATTATTTTATCATTGCTTGTATTGCGGTGCATAGGACACCATTTATTTTCCATTTAAATTTGTAATAATTCGAGTCAAGCGTGATAGGAAAACCGGACAAGGTAGAGAGAGGGTGTCCATTGACGAGAATTTAGAAGCCTCTCTACCTTGGGTCGGTAGGACTCCCGGGGATGACTGAGATAGGCGTAATATCCCCCCGGTCGACTCAAATTTTTTGGCACCCCACGGCGTAAAAATCGTGGGAGGTATATTTCTTAATCACTCGCGCCTCTCTTGTTAGCGAGTTCATTATTGTGTGTGCTTTGTGTGCTCTTATTTGATTTTATTCTCGCATTTATTTTTGAATGGTGTGATGAATTAATTGACTAATACCTACACCCGGTCACTCACGAGAAGAGATTTCATCACCCGACTCACTCGCTTACCAATTGTGTGCTACCCTAGCCATCATTAAATTTAAAATCAATCAACTAGGTAGTCCACTAGGAGAAAATTTTGCAAAGGCGATCACAAAGAATTTCGTGATTTTTTATCGCCCCCAGACTTAATTAAAATTTGACTACCCTCTCACTAAATTTAAAGATAAAAATTGGCTATGTGCTAGTTAGGATTTATCCTTGTGTGTGTGTCCAATTCCATTTTTTTGGTAGTCGATTTTAATTGGTTCGTCCAAAATTCTGAGTCCATCATATCTCTCCCCACCGTTTTCTTAAAAAAAAAAAAAATCCAAATTTTTTTTCTTCCTTTAGTTTTTCACAAAAATCCAAAAATATTTTCTTTATTTATTTTTATAGAAAAATCCACTTTTTTTAAATTTCTTTCCTTTTTAGAAAAAATCTAAAAATAATTTCTTTCTTTCATTTTAGAAAAATTCAAAAATATTTTCTTTTTTTCCTTTTTAGAAAAAAATCCAAAAATATTTTCTTCCATTATTTTTTCGAAAATCCAAAAATATTTTCTTTCCTTTTGAAAAAATTAAAAATTCCAAAAAAATATTTTTCCCCTGATGGCCGAAGAACGTCCTTTAAGGGACTAATTTGGTCATTTTGCTTTGACACCTGACACGTGTGAGAGTGATCCTGAGCCGTCTCTTTATGATATTCTTAGTCGTTTCACCTCTCTCACGAGTACCATTGGTACTCTTGACCCAACCATGCATGCACCTCCTATTCCATCACCCTCGGTGTCAAGTGTCACCGTGCCTCATCCTTTGTTGTGCACCAACTGTTATTATGCCGTTCACATGTCCCATGAGTTCCCTTACATTCCATATCCATCCGACACCACCATGGAACATGTGTATCCATATGACACTGTTTCGAAACTCATCTCGGCCTATTATCCCGATATACCTAATCCCGAGTTGTGTGAGTACCCCAGTTATTCGTGGAGGCCTGATCAACCTTCCACGCAATACAAATCCCAACCCGATGTTGTGGATCCTCACACGTTCCAACAGTCGTCATGGCAACCTTGTGCACCAGTTCACGATCAGTTCCCTCACTACGCACCCCATGCGTATCAACCAATTGTTCATCACGAAAGCGATCCTTTCGTGTATGATGCCCTTGGCCTCACCCCACACACTTCACATGAGTATTCTCCATATAGTCCTGCTAATAGCGCGTTGTGTCCACCTCAACCACCACCATTACCTGTCACTCCACCACCACCATCATCCACCTCCACTCTCGAAACCCTCTTGCAAAAGTTCATACTTGAGCAAGAGCTAGCAATTCAAACTCAAGCTCTCCAAAGGCTTGAACAAAGGTTAAATGAATTGGAGTGTGCGCGAGAGTCAGATATTCCCATGGTCCCAACCATCGTTGCCACCGAGTGTGACGATGATGTGTCTTCTTGTGACACCAATTTTGAGTGTGACCAATCCTACCACCCCGAGAATCTCAAAGTTGAGACCATCTCATGGGCTGGGTCCCAAGTGGACAATTGTGTTGACGTACCTTTCATTAGTGAGCCTGATCCAATCCCACCATATCCACATAAACCCCACTTTGAGGTTCCCATTCACCTTTCCACTCCCGTAATATCCAAAAAAATGCCCGAGTATATCCCTATTGAGCTTCACCCTTGTGTTCCCGAGGAACCAATTTATCCTAGGTTAGCTCCGGCTACGAGTTCTCACCATTTTCCGAGATAGAATCCGTGATAGTTTCTAACTATCCGGATTTGGATCCTATTCCTCCATGCATGACTCTCGTTGAGCCCGATATTTTTAGTGATTCTTCTATCTCCGATCTTGGTGCCTCGTTTGAACCACCCACCACATTCACTAATGATACTCTTATGGAGAAGTTGGTCACTCCATCTTTAGATACCACACTCCCTCCTGCGAGTTCCCTTATGGATAACTCCGCGCCTCATGAGGAGTGTGTCTCCCACTCTTGAGTTGGATCATCTTCCTCCACCATTTATCCCACCCAACCCACCCATTGTTTTTTCCACCCCACTACCTGGTTTGGATCATGATTTTACGCATTTCAAGTGTCCATCAACATTTTTAGATCCTAACCTGAAACCATCCTCCACCACCCATGAGAGTATTTGTGGTGATACTCTCCACTTTCGTGACACCGAGCTTGTTCCTCTATGCCCGCCACTCTCTTGTGGTGTTGATTTTTCTCAATAGCTCCCTGGCGTGTCACGGCGCGACCAATATCATTACCCATTCATAGAACGGTCGTGTGATTTTTATGAGGCCCATCCTATTACACTTTTCAAACCTTTTTGCCTCCCTCACCAACTAGAGCACCATGCTTATAGGGCCCTAGTTGCCCTCACCTTCCGGCTCAATAAGGCTCGTGATCGATGCTTAATCACCCATGCATTTTTCACCATTACCCTAATACCCACCCGCCCTTGGTCCACCGATGCTTTGCATCGCGTGATGCACTTTGCCTTACAGGTGCATTGACCCTTTTAGCCTATTTCCAACAAGACTGATGCTTCAGTCTTGTTTGGGGGTGATTCTCATCACCCCAAATTTTCTGCCACCCCGCGCCATCATAGATCTTATCCTTAGGGTGAGATTTCATCGGTCTGGCTGAAGACATTAAACTTAGCGCTACGAGGAGGTAGATCGCGTTTCTTGTACTAGTCTCATCCTGTTTGGGGGTGGTGTTTCACATCACCCAATGCTTTATCATGTTATAGACTTGTACACATTTTGTCTCTTATCATTTATTTAGGTTTATTCTTGGCTTCACATGTCCACTTCATTAGCGGTTCATTCTTGTAATCTCTTTCCTCCCTTATGCTCTCAATTTTAAAAATCATTTTACTTAACATCGAGGACGATGTTCCTTTTTGTTTGGGGCTGGGGAATGTTATCAAAATCGTGCCTCTTTTGAAAATTTTTAATTTTAAACCTGAATTTAAAATTTTGTGCAGTTTCTTTCATCTCACTCAGTGATGTGAATTTTCAATCATCCATCTTTCAAAAGTCTAGGAATCAAGCTAGAGAATATTTTTTTCTAATAGCTTATGTAATACGTAACAGGGCATTTTGCACCATGAATTTCTAGACTCAATAAAATTTGCGTACTTATCAAGTCATTACGTTTAGAGTTGAAGAGTACTATAATTCTAAAGAGAACCGTAAGGATCACTAGTCGAGACTTTAGCTTATGATATTTGTGCCTTTCACCCTTTCAGAGTGTTTTATGCAATCTCCGAGTCACAAGTTGATTCAGCTTCTTTTGGGTCCGCACTAAATTGTTGTATGATCTCATTATCATTCATTAAAATTTGGTTTGATCACTGAGAATGACATCTTTTTTTCGAGTTGTAAGAAACGTGTGTCTTGAAATTTGTCCCGATCACTAGGTTTTCATCCATACACCTACCACTTTTTCATATCACATTTCCATTTACTCACCCATTACATTTCCATATATTTCCCCAGACCATCACCTATCACCTCCATTCATATATCATCCATCATCATTTTCAAATAAAAGAGTGTGATTTCAAATGTAAATGTCTTCATTGTTGGTTTGAAAAGTGAGAGAAAAAATAAGAGAGAAAAAGAAAAGAACATTCGGAAAAAAAAAAGAGAAAGAGAGTTTGCAGTTAGTAATAAAGACATTTGTGCCTAAAGTGTATACACTCTTCTATCGCATATTCATCCATTTCACATCGCATATTCATCACTCATTCATATCACCATTATATCCTACATACCACATCCATCATATCACCCCATCCTATTTCATTATCACCATCCATATTATTCTCATATCATCATATCCTTACCATCTCATTTTCCCCTCACCCATTATCATCCATATTTTCCCATAAGTGTTCGGGCAAATGAAAGTCGACGTGGTGAATAACTCGACGTTCTTACTATAGTGATTAGCATTCTTTCATGAGATCATTTTCTTTCTAATTGTTCGTTCTTTCTTATATGTGTCTGAGACGTTTGAACTTGCTTACATTTACTCACCTCCTCACACACAAGAGCGATACACTAACCCAAATCTCGAGAGTTCGTTTGAGAGAGATATATCCGTGAGATTTGAAGTTGAAGCGTTGATTTCGAAAAGGCAATCTATGAATTACTCTTGTGATACTCGATCCGTTTTGACTGATTCACACCACACACGTTGAGTTCTAGGAAGGATGTGCCTTGAGTATTTACTTAGCTAAACTTTTTACACTTCTAGCTTGTATTTTTGAAAATATTTTCTCATGTGATGGATTGTGCGATTATTCTATGGCTAATAAGAGATTGACTACCTTTCAATAAATATTTTCAAATAAGAATTTTGTGGGTATATTTCCTGCAAACCCTCACGAGCCACAACTCGTCCTGTAGGGTAACCTATAGGCTTAAAATCTTGTTGCACATGCGAAGTGCAATCGCATGTGCCCTCGAAAGTGGTACACTTTTGGTTACTTATCTTTTTCTTTCTCTCTATCTTATTGCTCGAGGACTAGCAATGCTCTGTTTGGGGGTGGTGTGATAAGCACCCAAAACTGTACAATTTATACCCCAAATAGACGTACTTTAGTTGCTAATTCTCGACAATATGGGTCTTATGTGCTTAAATGTTTATTTTGTAGGCCGAATGCACGTTGCGGTGTTCAAATGCGTATTTCAAGGTAATTGTGCGTTTTATGGAGCTATATACCCTTATCCCCTGTCTTAGTCGAGCCTAAACCTAGCCTAAACCTACCCTAAACCGTGTGTGTGTTGAGTTTGCGCCCTTTTATCAATGTTTAGATTTTTAGTTGTGTCATTTTTATGTTAGATTTATTTAGTATTTTCTAGGTTTTGTTTTCTATTTTTCTATTTTATCTTTATTTGTATAACTTTATTTTATTTTGATTTTTATTAGCTTTTAGTTTAGTCTTATTTTATTAAGATAAGTTTTAGTAGTTTATTTTTAGTATATTTGAATTTTTTTTGGACTTTAATGTTCATTTAGATTTTAAGTTTTTATTTTCTTTTGTTTTAGTTTTTATATAACTTAGGATTTTATTTTTTTTAGTTTTTATTTTGTTTTATTTTTAGTTAGATTTTATTTTTTACTTTTAATTTTATTAATATTATTTGAGTCTTTATTAATTTGTTTTTTTAGGGGTTCAAATTAAACATAGACACATAACCCCATCTACACACTATCCTACGCCCTCATCCTCACTAGGGGTGTGCACGGGTCGGTTCGGTTCGATTTTGGACCGCAATTCAGACCGAACCGATCAGTTCGTTTTTGGAAAAAATCAGACCGAAACCGAACCGACGATGAAAAAAACTGCCGGTTTCGGTTCACATCGGTTTCGGTTTGGTTCGGTTTCGGTTCGGTTTTAATCGATTTTCAGTTTTGGTCGGTTTTTTGTATGTCGATTTTCGGTTTTGGTCGGTTTTGGAGGTTGGTTAATGGTGTTTGGATATAAAAATAAAAGATATTTAAGGGTTTTTTAATATATAATATTGATGTCAGTTCGGTTCTGTTCGAATCGGTTTTTTCTTTGTCTAAACCGACAACCGAACCGATATTGTCGGTTTTTTAAATCCTTAAACAGCAAACCGAACCGGGCTAAAAAAAACCGCCGATTTCGGTTCGGTTTTCGGTTCGGTCGGTTTTTTTGCACACCCCTAATCCTCACCCATATTTTCTACACCTCACACACACACACTAACTCCCCTCACCCATCTTCAACCTCTCACCACTCTCTCTCCTAGACCCCCATTACAACCTCTCTCTCTCCTTATTCCCAAACCACCAACCTCGCTGGCTACAACCCATGAACCCGACCAACCAAGAACCCAGCTCCGGCGTCCCCGCGGCCCAAACCCACCTGCCGTCGTCCCTTAGCCGACGACCACAACTGTGCCCCAGCGTCGGCGTCGCGCCACCCTTTAACTCTCTCGACCCTCCAACCGATCCGGCCCCTTCTCTCTCCTCGCCTGGAACCCGACTAGCGCCCCATACCGCGCTCCCCCTCTCTCTCTACCCGAGACATTTCCCAGGTCCCGGCCAGCCGCTGCCGTCGGCGTTAAACCCAACTCCGGCACCGCTCGCCCCTACCAACTCCGGTATCTCTCTCTCTTGCCAGTTCCGGCGCCGATCTGCTTCCACCTTACCCATTAACCCAAACCCATTTTCATCCCAAAAAAACCATGTCCCATTTTCTTCAAATCTCAAAATCGTGAGCTGCCAACAAACCAACCAAATAACAAATAATAACCCACATGTGCCAAATTAAACCCACTTTTACCCTTTTACCCATTTTACCCCCAACTAACCCTTATTCCCTTTTTTCCCAAACCACCCCCATGTGCACACAAATCAGATTTTTATTCTCACCCACTTATCCTCACACCTCACCATTCCCATGCACACCCAAGCCAATTTCGAAAAATACCCCATGCAGATTTTAACCCTCACCTCACCAATTCCATGCCTACATGCACTTTAAATTCCCACAATACCCCTAGCTCAATGCCTATTATAAATTGAAGAAGAAGACCCCAAATGCCAAGGAGAGCTTTTAGATAGGAATTTTAGAGAGAGAATTTTAGAGAAAAACACCATTTGTATATAGTTTTATTTTATTCTTTTTATTTTTGTTAGATATTTGTGAGATTAAATATTGTAAGAGAGTTAATTGAATGAATAATTAATTTCAAAGCATTTGGATGCTCAATTGGAGGGATTGTATGCTTCAATTTGGAAGAGTAGAGTTCGACTTTCTCAAAGAGATTTAGTTTTCTTGTTCTATTCTCTTCTCTTTTATTTTAGTAGCCTTGATTATTAATTTGTCATTTTTAATATCATGCTAGGCTAAATCCCCTTTCAAGGGGTGGGGTAAAACCCTTATTTGATGTTGTTTTATTTTTATTAGTTTAATTACTTGAAAATTCCATTTGAATGTTAATTTTGATCCCTCACCCTTAGATTTACGCCTCGAGAGAGGGTGAATGATTTTCGAGAGAAAATTGAAATTCTAGTTATAATACTTGTGGTGACAATTATTATGCAACACAAATAAATATGAAAGAGGTAACAATCAAGAAAAGATAAATAAGATGCCAATCACACAACAACGGGTATACGTGGTTCAACAAATATGTGCCTACGTCCACGGTGGTTCAGTCAGTGTTATTTCTCTATATTCTGAAGAATAAGTACAGAGAATACAACTTGTCCTTTTCCCCGGACCTAGGGTTTAATTTATACATGTATATGTTGGAGTAGTGGGGGTGATGGGTTCCTCCTTATTAGCCATCTCCCCTACATGGGATCACGCTCCCTTACAACTTCTCTTCATGGGATCGTGGGGTAATCGGATGAGTACAAGAGGTGATGGGCCTAGGCTTTGGGCCGCTAAAGAGAGGCTACTCGTCCAGGCCTTATGGTGCTAAATTAAGGGTACCCACAATTGCCCTTAAATTTGTTGGGCCATTTTTACAGGTCCAATGAATTTAAATAATCAGCTATGATGGTTGATTTCTTTGAAAACTGTGAAGTTGCTTTGGCGGCACCCGCTTCGCTATCCGTGCGTTATGATTAGACTTGAAGGCTTGTTGGAATAAGACACACTTTCTCTTCGTCGCTTCAGCTTTTCCAGCAATCTTCTATCTTATGAGAACTCCTAAGCTTTGTACCTTCTGTTTTCGGTCTCCACTCTCGTTGCTTCTTCGCCATTTGACCTGATCTTCTATCTTGTAAGTCTCTCATCCCCTTTTCTCGAGTTTATAGTTTTTCTTGTATTTTTCCAATGGCGAAGATTGGAAATAGGTCAGTGACTGAGTTTAGAAAATTCTATAGTATTCCTGAGTGGGTAGAGATTGAGTGTTGTGCCT
This sequence comes from Sambucus nigra, assembly GCA_949130495.1. Classification (NCBI taxonomy): domain Eukaryota; kingdom Viridiplantae; phylum Streptophyta; class Magnoliopsida; order Dipsacales; family Adoxaceae; genus Sambucus; species Sambucus nigra. The sequence goes on from OX422207.1 coordinate 615,507,393, forward strand.
CGCCGCCTAGGAACGTTAGGGATATAGAGGATGCACATTGGATTCACGTCCTGTTGCTCTCCCAGGGGGGTCTTACCTTTCCCCCTAATGTTCTGTTTCTGCACTTCTTTAGCTATTTTGGTATTGTGCCTGCACAATGTTCGCCCAACGTATGGAAAATAGTGAACGACGTGCATAGGATAAATCAATTGTACGGCACAAGGTTAGGGCTTGCCGAGGTCTGCTTTTGTTATTCCTTTTCTCGAACGAGTTCAGGTGTCTTATACCATAAGGCTAGGAGACCTGATAGGGTATTGGTAGTAAATTTACCTGATTCCCATGAGGACTACTGGCAAGAAGGTTTTCTTATTAGGAATTGGCAATTCTCCCCCCAATTTGAAGGGTCGAGGTCTGAGAGGTTCACTGTTCCCTTTTATGGGGAAGAATATATAGGTAGATGTTGTATTATTGTTTCAACCTTTGCTGACTTTGTGATTTTTCTAACCTCTTCTTGCTTTCTCTTTTACAGCGAGGACAAAGAACTTGGAGCCTGCTCTCAGCGAGGTTCGTATCTCGGAGCTGGTGAAAGCTTGGAACATCAGGGAACCTTTGGGTGACGGTGAGCATCCTAGGTCTGCTGCTTTTCTTCTTGAATACAAGAACACAGGCTCCAGCTTTATAGCCCGACCTGTGGATAGTGTTCCGGACTTTGACTCTTCCGAAGAGATTTCTGCTGAGCCCATCCAATTGGACGAAGAGGAGAGCAGCTCGGAGAGTGAGCCTGCAGGTGTTAGTAATTTGGGTGCAGGCAGTGTTGACAGTAGCAGTTCTTCGAGCACTACCAGCAGTTCTGGTGAAGAGATGCCTCCCAGGAGGAATTTGAGAGATGATGATGATGATGATGATGTGCTTCTTTCCCAGAAGTCCAAGAAATCGAAGACTGCCTCCGGGGCCATAGCTACTAGTTCTCGTCCTTCTTCTCAGGAGCAAGAGAAGAAGAAGAGAGAGGAGGAGCTGGCGAGAGAGAGAGAGAGAGAGGAAAAAGGAGGAGGAGAGGAAGAAGGTGGAAGAGAGAAAGAGAAGGGAGAGAGAAAAGGAGGAGGAGAGGAGGAAGCTGGAACTGAGGACCAAAACTGGTCAAGCCCTGCTCCCAGTATCTGCCTTGCCTGAGGGGGTTTCGGTGGCCACCTCTCCTCAGCTTGCCCCTGCGCTGCTCGAGAGAGCAGTCCTCCCTGCAGATCGTGAGAAGGCATCGGGGTCCGATCAACTGGCTTTGCAAGCTAGCCAGAGGCTTGCCTTGGTAAGGTTCCTCTTCTAATTCTCAATTTCCTTTAATCCGTTTTGATGGTTTCTTCTTTCTGATCCTTCCCTTGTTTTTTGCAGTTTGTGACTGACTTTGCTGTGCTCTATCGCTCTCACGACGAGCCGTTGAGAAGGAACAGTGAGCTGGAGTAGCAGAAGTCTACTCTGGTAGCCAGGGGTTCTAAGCTGGAGGCCGATCTGAAGGCTGCTGATGCAGCTCGAGCCTCCTCTGCCTCTGCCCTTACTAATTCTGCTCGCGAGAGAGATGACGCTGTTAGGGAGCTTGGCGAGCTGAGGAAGGCGTACAACCTGGTGTGCTCGAGCAAGCTAGACCTTGTAGAGAAGAACAGGGCTCTGGCCGAGCAGCTGGAGGCGGAGAAAGCCCAGGCGGCCACTCTCAAGTAAGATTCGTACAACTGTGGCTGGACTGCAGCGTATGAGGACGCCGAGGTTCAGATAGGCTATATCAGCCGTCTGAACTTCAAGAAAGGGTGGAATAAGGCCCTCGTGGCTGCTGGAGTGGACGTTGCATCCCCACTCTTTGACGAGCATGATCCAGGGCCAAAGCCAGTCGTGGATGAGGACCCAGCCCCAACTGCTGAAGGCACCAATGCTGTTTCTCAGGCGACTCCTGCTGATGCTCCCTTGGTCGAGGGGGCAGTGGACACCCCTGCAGAGGGTAATATCCCTACTGATGCTGATAAGGACAAGGGTCCATCCACCGAGGTTGCCAATTGATAGGGCTTCTTTGTAACTTTTTTTTTCTTTTTTGATCTGATGTAACCTCGTTCATTATCAATGAAAAGACTTCATTTTTGCTTATGCTGATCTCCTTCTTTTCTCTTTCTTTTACTTGTAGTTGGTTGATGTGGATGACTATATTCCTGTTACCTCCCAACTAGGTAGGACTCTGGGTCCTAATGCAAGCCCTGCAGTTCGCCAGGCCTTTGCTAGGCTTTGCAGGTTTGCTAAGTCAAGGAACCAGAAATATAAGGATCAGTCCGAGCTGGTGGCCAAGTTGAAGGACAGGCTCCAGGAAATGGAAGAGATCGGTGCTTCAGTGCAAGAAGAAGTTAATGAGCTGAGAGCAAAGTTACTGGAGGCCACCGAGATCAACAAAGTCGTGGAGTTCCTTCAGCGGGAGAATGAAGACCTGAGGCGGGAGGTCTCGAAGCTTAAGGAGCATTCGCCGAGCACCGCTTCGACAGTCCTACAAGGATCTTCCTCATCGCGAGCTGCTCGGCCTCCCCTCCCGCGTGCTGGTAGGAGTACAAGGGGTAGGAGTAGGGAAGTCGAGGAGAAGCGTGAGAGGGAAATGGAGGAGCTGCGCGGCGATGTTCGCCGAGCTTATGTGACTGCTGCTGGGCTCCAGATGGACGTCACCCGACTGCGGCATCTATTCAAGAAGGGCCCTCGCCAAGTGTGGACTGATGGCTATGATCAGGGCTGGCTAGATGCTCCTACAAGATTATCAGAGTTCGAGGAGCTTTCCTTCATCAGGGGGTGGTTGAGTGCTCTCAAAGAGCTGCAAGTCCCGAGGAACTCGATATTGTGGTATCGGCACGAGATGTCCCCCTCTACTCTGATGTCCAATCCATTCAGGCGAGATGATCGATGGATCCCCATCGATGCTATTCCCCGGCGACTATTGGAGCTGGACGCAAATGAGGTCGTGGAGGAGTTCGATCCTGCTCCTGATGATGGGAGGAGAGCTAAAGTTGCTGACTACCTTGCTCGGAGGCTTCCGCCTTCTTGATATTTTGTTTTTTAATAATTGTAAATGCTTTGGGCGAGCTTCGCCGACTAAACATGTACTATTATTGTTTGTAAATATAAAAGATTAATGGAAAGTTTGAGTTTTGGGCGATTTTGCCGACTAAACGTGTTCATCCAATCATTTTATATTTTTGCAGCTTCACAATCCTTTTTATCTTGTCATGTGAGTGTCCGCCCAGTCCAGTATTAAGAATACCATTGTGCCCTTCCTTTACCTTTTAGGTCGTGTCGTCACACTCCCTTAGGCCTAAGTAGGGTAATTGGCGAGGACACACCTGTTATTGGATGTCTTTATCCGGTCAGGATTTTGTTTAACCAAAGTAGGTTTGATGCCTAAGAATACTCTGTAGGGCTTCATATATTGCCATGGGCAATGCTAAGAGGTCTGTCGTGCTTCATGACGATGACCTGAGGTGGGGTATTCCCCAGCTATGCCAACCATTATACCTGTGATTTGAAAAGGATGTGCAATAAGATATAATTGTTACTTTTTAGAGAGTGATCAACTGAGAGATTTTCATTGGTGAATTGAGAAATAAACTGTCTTTTCCCATAATGAGTACAATAAAAGATCTAACAATAGAACCCCTAAAAATAGAATTTCTTGAGATTTGATGCATTCCATGCTCGAGGTATCTCTCTTCCCTCCATCGTTTTCAAATGATAGGCACCTTGCAGATCGTTTCTAATTGTCTCATAAGGTCCTTCCCAGTTCGGGCCCAGTTTACCGTCTGATGGCTTCACTGTGTTGCCCAGGACCTTTCTTAGAACATAGTCCCCAACTTTGAATTTCCTCGGATTGACCCTTTTGCTGTAGTGCTTTGCGAGCTGTTGCTGATAGCTCGCTAGTTTTACTAGGGCAAGTTCCCTGCGCTCGTCGGCCAAATCGAGTTCAGCGAGCAAAGCCTGATCATTCTGACCCTGCTCGACGAGGTCGGATCTCATTGTAGGCAATCCTGCTTCTAGTGGGATGACTGCCTCCATACCATATGCTAGTGAGAATGGCGTTTCTCCTGTGGCTCACCTAGGAGTTGTTCTGTACGCCCATAGGATATGCGGTAGCTCGGTTGTCCACGCGCCTTTGGCTTGTTCTAACCGCTTCTTCAATCCAGCGATCACTGTCTTGTTGGAAGCCTCAGCTTGTCTATTGCTTTGAGGGTAAGCCACCGAGCTGAAGTGGTGCCTGATCCCGTGTTGGTCGCAGAATTCCTGAAAAGGGCCACTCTCGAACTGTGTTCCATTGTCAGTGATGATGGTTCTGGGGATCCCGAATCGAGTGATTATATTTCTCCATATGAACCTCATCATGTTAGCATCTCGAATGTTCGCCAGTGGTTCTGCCTCAATCCACTTGGTAAAGTAATCAGTTGCGACCAACAGGTATTTGCGATTGCCGGCAGCGGTGGGCAGTGGTCCCACGATGTCCATTCCCCACTGGGCGAAAGGCCAGGGGCTAGTCAGGGATTTTAACTCGCTGGCGGGCTGGTGGACCATGGGGGCGTGAAGCTATCATTTTAGGCATCTGCGGACATATACTGCGGAGTCCTTTTGCATATATGGCCACCAATAACCTTCCTTCATTGCTCGGAAGGCTAGAGACCTTCCTCTGATGTGACTCCCGCAGATTCCTTCGTGAAGCTCGTGAAGCACTGTCTCGACGTCGCCTGGGTGGACGCGTCTAAGGTAGGGGCCGGAGAAAGATCTCTTATACAAGTCGCCTCCCGTGGATAAGTGAAAGCGAGCAGCTTTGACTCTTATCTGGTGGGCAGTCCTTTTATCCTCTTGGAGCGTTCCATTCTTCAAATAGTCTTTCAAGGGATCCATCCAGCTGGGGGCTGGTTCCAATTGGAGTATTGGTTTTGCTTTGGTCAGCTCGCAGTTGGGGTAAATGCTCGGGCAGCTGAGGAAATCGATAGGGATGATCCTTTCAAGGCTGGAATCAACTGCCGAGCTCAGGGCTGCTAAGGCGTCAGCGTGGCTATTCTGCCCCCTGGGAAACTGTTGGATGTTGATTTCTTCAAAGTTCGTCATTAAGTTTTTTTCCAAGGAGAGGTAGGCTGCCATCCTCTCATCCTTCGCGTTATAGTCTCCACTTATCTGATTGGAAACTAGTTGCGAGTCTCCGAATACCTGTAAATGCTTTGCGCCCAGAGTTTGCGCCCTTTGGAGACCTGATATTAAGGCTTCGTATTCTGCTTCGTTGTTGGAGGCTGCACATCCCAGCCTGATTCCTTGCTCGAGGACTGTATTTTTTGGAGTGATGAGGACAATTCCTACTCCTCCCCCCTTTGAGTTGGAGGCTCCATCAATGAATAGTTTCCAGCTTCCCCCTGTAGCCTGGTTGTTTTGTTCTGTTGGCTTAGGCTGGTCGAAGGGTTCTTCACCTGTGAATTCAGCTATGAACTCAGCAAGGATTTGACCCTTGATAGCTGTCCTTGGTTGAAATTGGATGTCAAACCGACCGAGCTCGACTGACCATTTAGACAGTCTGCCTGACAAATCCACCTTCCTTAGGACAGCCTTGAGGGGGTGTGATGTAAGGACGATGATCGTATGAGCTTCGAAGTAATGCTTCAGTTTCCTCGAGGACATTACTAGGGCGAATGTGAGCTTTTCCAATGGCAGGTAGCGCTGCTCGGCGTCTAGTAAGGTTTTGCTCGCGTAATAGATTGGATGTTGGATCCCTATAACTTCACACATTAGCGCTGAGCTGACAGTATGGATGGATACAGAGAGGTAGAGGTACAAAGAGTCCATTTGCTGTGGTATGACAAGCAGTGGTGGGGAGCTTAGGTAGGACTTGAGCTCGTCTAATGCTTGTGAGCAACCTGGGGTCCATTCTATCGTTTTGCTGCCTTTTAAGAGTCGGAAGAAGGGCTTGCATCTCTCGGAGGATTTAGAAATGAAACGATTTAGAGCAGCGAGCATTCCAGTGAGCTTCTGTACATCGCGGATTGTGCGAGGAGGTTGCACTCTTTTGATTGCATCAATCTGGTCCGGATTAGCCTCTATACCTTGCTCGCTGGCCAAATACCCAAGAAACTTTATTGACTGGACACCGAAGGAACACTTGCTCACGTTGAGTTTCATTCGGTACTTCCTGAGGATTTCGAAGGTAATTGACAGGTCCGAGAGGTGATTTTTCTTCTTCTTGCTCTTGACGAGCATGTCGTCGATGTAGACCTCCATTGTGTCTGCCATTTGATTCTTGAACATTTTAGTAACCAGCCGCTGATAGGTTGCCCCTGCATTTTTTAGCCCAAAAGGCATGACCTTGTAACAGTATAAACCAACCGTCGTGATAAACGCCATTTTGTCCTGATCTGGGGCATACAGGGGAATCTGGTGATAGCCTGAGTATGCGTCCAGGAAACTCATTCGTTCGTGAGCTGCAGTGGCGTCTACTAGTTGGTCTATCTTCGGAAGAGTGAAGCTATCCTTAGGGCAGGCTTTGTTGAGGTCAGTGAAGTCTATGCAAACTCTCCACTTCCCGTTGCTTTTTGGAACTACCACTGGGTTGGATAACCATTTGGGGAATTGCACTTCCCGTATGGACCCTGCATCCAGCAGTTTTTAGACTTCTTTTTCTATTGCTCTGGCCTTCTCGGGAGCAGTTCGTCGTGCCTTCTGCGCTATCGGCTTGAATGTGGGATTGACGTGCAACCGATGGCAGGCCATATTGGGATCGATTCCTGGCAGCTCATAGGGTTCCCAAGCGAAAACATCTATGTTGCTTCTGAGTAAGGTTAGCAAATCCTTTTTCTCTTGGTCAGTGAGTGAGGTCCCGATCAGGAAGACTCTGCTGTTGTCGCCTTCTTTAGCAATTACTTCTACCAGGTCCTCTACAACACGCTCGGAGGGGAGGAGCCTGGTCTCTTCCACTCCGAGCCTTCCATATTTTAATTGCTATTTGGAATGGATTGCACCTTACTCCACTTTCTCGCTAGTTTGAACGGCTTTTTTCTCTGGCTTTGGTCGGATGGCCGCTATGAAGCACTTTCTCGCCATCGCCTGGTCGCCATGTATCTCCATCACTCCCCGCTCGCTGACATATTTGAGTTTTTGGTGGTAGGTCGAGGAGACTGCCTTCATTGCATGGAGCCATCCCCTGCCGAGGATGGCTTGATACGGTGAATCGATGTCGACCACCAAGAATTCAATCATTTTTGAAACATTTCCAGCGAGCACTGGTAGTACAATCTTGCCCAGAGGCATGGTCATTTTCCTAGCGAAGCCGACCAGAGGAACAGTTGTTCCCTTTAGGTCGGCGATGTTCAACTTCAATTTTCTGAACATGTCGATATACATTACTTCGGATGAGATCCCTTGATCGACAAGCAGCCTGTCGATATCAAATTTGGCTATCCTGAGTGTAATGACTAAGGCATCGTGATTTGGGGTCCTTACTCCCACAAGATCTTCATCCGTGAAAACAATATGCTTGTTGTAGTTGATGTCCTCTGCTCGCCGACATTTTCCTGCCTGTGATTTTGCTGGATCAATCTGAAAAGCTTGCATTACCGCTGTCAGCTTCTTTACCTCCATTCGAGCTGAGTTACCTTGGATTTGCTTAAGATCGGATACTCCATGGATTACTGCAAATTTGTGTCTGGCGTCATCTTCCAATACGTTGTCGGGTTTTGCCTCCTTGTGGACAGTCACTTTCTCTACCTTCCTTTCCACAAAGTCATTCAAATGTTCGGATTGGGCCAACTCCTCGAGGTGGGACTTAAGAGCCTTGCAGTGCTCGGTTTTATGCCCTCCCTCTTTATGGAAGGTGCACCTCAGTGCATTGTTTCTTTTCGATGGGTCTCCTCTCATTTTCCGGGGCCATTTGATGAACGGCTCATCCTTGATCTTCGCGAGGATTTTGTAAATTGGTTCTTTGAAGACGGTGTTGACCGCCTGGAACGACTTTGCAACGTCAGGGTTCCCTCCGTTCTTGGAGCCATTCTTGCTCCCATTCTTTCCTCCTTTTTTCTGGTTATCAACTTTCTCACTTCCCTTGGTAGCGAGCTTGGCTCGACCGTTTTCTCCTACGTTAAGGCGGGTGACATCTTCCACCTTTGCGTATTTCTCAATCCGGGCCATCAGGTCATCAATGGTGGTTGCTTCCTTCTTTGTCAGAGACTGGTATAGGAGGGAAGAGCTAGGTAGCCCGATTTTGAATGAAGCCACTGCCACCTCTTCCGCGCAGTCCTCGACTTCGTTGAATAACTCCCAGTACCTCTTCGCGTAGTCTCGGAGTGTCTCCTGAGGCGTTTTCTTCATTGTTAATAGAGCATCCATCCTTTTGGGATGGGAGCTGCTGGTGATGAACTGGGCCGTAAAGAGCTTGGCCAGGGATTTGAAATTTCTGATGGATCGGTGAGGCAGTTTCTCGAACCATTTCTGGGCCACGTCATGAAGGCTCGAGGGAAAAATACGGCACATCAGTGCATCTCGGTGATTCCAGAGGGTCATAGCCTGCCGGTACTGCCTGACATGATCAATGGGATCAGTCTTCCCGTCGTAAATCTTGAAGCTTAGAATAGAAAACTTTTTGGGAGCTTCTTCTTCTTCAATTTCCCTCATGAAGGGCGATTCATCTGGGTCTTGAGGGCTCTCCTGGCGAGTTATCTGGTCGACCTGGCGCCGCGGTGAGCTGGATGTTGGTCCATTTCTCTGTGGACTAGGTTTCGTATGTTGTCGTCGCTGCGAGCAGGGCTCTGATAGCGGCGAGCTTTTCTCAGTTGCTTGCGGAGGTCATCGTCTGAGTCGCCACCTTCGAACCCTTGATATTACCGCCTAGGGCTCCTTCCTCGGCTACGAGATTTGCTCGCCTGAGGGATAGGAGTGAGATAGGGGCGTCTCCTGGTATCAGGACGTAGCTCTTTTTCCAGTTTTTCCAGTCTTCTTTTCAAGCGAGCATTCTCAGCCTCATATCTGCGAGAAGACTCCCTCTGCTCGTGGAGCCTTGCTTCGTATGCATCGATCAATCTGGATATCTGAGTGGACCTTGCTGGTCCTTGACTTTCTTCTGAGGCTGGCCTTTATAAGCGAGCCCCTTGATCTGAACGTTGGACTTCAGACCTAATCCTGCGAGGAGCGGGTGGCTCCTAAATATCTCCTGCTTAAGGAGCATTGCTGCTGTGACCAGACATCTTAGATTTTTTCTCGGAGTGGGCTCTTCTCAGGGAAAGATAAACGTTTCCCACAGACGGCGCCAATTATGGTGACAATTATTATGCAACACAAATAAATATGAAAGAGGTAACAATCAAGAAAAGATAAATAAGATGCCAATCACACAACAACGGGTATACGTGGTTCAGCAAATATGTGCCTACGTCCACGGTGGTTCAGTCAGTGTTATTTCTCTATATTCTGAAGAATAAGTACAGAGAATACATCTTGTCCTTTGCCCCGGACCTAGGGTTTAATTTATACATGTATATGTTGGAGTAGTCGGGGTGATGGGTTCCTCCTTATTAGCCATCTCCCCTACATGGGATCGCGCTCCCTTACAACTTCTCTTCAAGGGATCGTGGGGTAATCAGATGAGTACAAGAGGTGATGGGCCTGGGCTTTGGGCCGCTAAAGAGAGGCTACTCGTCCAGGCCTTATGGTGATAAATTCAAGGTACCCAGAATACTCATTTTAGATTCGAACTAGAGATAGGAGTTTCTTAAGTGGGGTATTATAACTTGAATTTCAACTCTAAATTTGTTTTCTAAGATTTACATAAATTTTAATTGATCTATCCTAGCGGGTGATTAATTAAAAGGAGTGTAGATCTATTTTTCTAGAGTTGTGGGGTGTTAAACTTAATATTCTAAAATGTTATTATTAAAATTACATTTGCAACGAGAGTTGATTTATAGTTTTGATATTAATTTGGAAGAATTCAATTTATTCAATTAATTAATTAGAATATCTAAAATTTGTGGTGTAATCCCACTCCTTGATTGTTCTCACAATTATTTACCTCACTTTATCTATTATTTTAGTGTTAAACTTTGTTTTCATTTTAGTCACTTTTTAGTTAGTTGTTTAGATCTTTATTTTAGTTTAGTGTTATTTCATCATCACTTCACCCTATTATTTTAATATTGAAAAAGCTAAAAAAAACTAGAAAAGTGCAAAAGCTCAAAAAGAAAATGAAAAGTGAATTACAATTAAATTTGTCTCTAGCTTACTCCCTAGAAAGTGGATTGACATCCTTACTTACCACTATACTCTTGAGTTTATTATATTTATAGGTACATAAGGATTTTGACTAACTTGGCTTCAAACAACGACGAAAATACACCGAAAAGCATAGTTATCATCTAACATACATCAACCAGGTATGTTCTATCAAACAGTAAAGGACCCTTTGGAAGATCGTTAGAACGAAAAATCCTATTCGTCCAAACGAACTTGTGTGTCGTTAAAAAGGAGTGAGTTTTTCGTTCGAATGAACTATGTTTTTTCATTCAAACGTGTTTACCACCTAAAAAATCGTGTTTTCTATAATTAAGGCATGTTGGACTCAATTTTTTTGAGAACATCTGGATAAAATTATATCAGATACATGGTCTAAAAGTTTTCCTTTTCTTATTTTTTAAACCAACATTTTGTTTTCCAAATAATACATCCCTTATATTATTTGTTGAGTTTGTCAAACCTATTTTCCATACATTACATCAAACCCTTGTATAGTGCTCTCTACGATTGATTATTATGGAGTTGCAACTCTTCTGCTGAAGAAGAAAGGAGTTTGCAATCCTGAGGCTGATCAATGGATACTGAGGGAAGAGCTGCTTCCTATGGGTGATATTAACTACATCATTTTATGTTAAAGACTTTAAGACCAATATCGGGTTATACTTAATAAATCTCTAAGTAGTCTTTAAGTCATCTTGTGTCTATCAATTCTAAAACAGAGTTGAATTTAAGGTTTTGCCCAAAAGTGATTTTTCAACAATTCATGTTTTGTTTGGTTTGTTTTAGTTTGATTGCTTGGTTTGTCAAATATAATTTGGAATTTATATTGAATGCACACCTAATTATAATTAAGATAAAATCTTATTAAATATCGGATCTTTGTGTTTGTAACCTAAGATACAAGTGAATCCATATAACTCTTGCGTTTTCAATCTAAGCATGAGCTAATCATCAAGTTAGAAGAGATAAAGGGAGACGCAATTAGACCAGATCCTGACCAGTTATCCCAATTCAAACTAAGTAGCCCTTCCCCAATAATCCATAAAATCAAGTGTTAATGCAACTCTCTTTGATTAAGCATCCTTTTCTAAGTATTAAATCCTCTGTTATGGTTGACATTAATCGGGTGGTGAAGTCTACAATATTCGGATTTTATAAAGATATCCCATAAGGAGTTAAGCCTCTAAATTTTCACCATAACTTGATGCTAAAAGCAACACATATATCTACCAATGATCTAAACTCTTGGCCAACCTCATCAATTAGACTAAACATCTTACTTCAGGCAATCCAATGTTACATAGAAATCCCATTGATCGATCTCTATGAACAATCATCCGTAATTTTTTCAGTGATATACAACACTTTGTTTGGAGGGTTTAGAGCTACAATGGTATAGATTGGCATGGCGAGAAGCACATGCCAAATAAGGCCAATTTTAGAACCCAAAAAAGAAGCGTAAACTTCCACCCTGGTAGCTTACTTATGATCTTAGCTCTAAGATTTTTCAACAAAGCAACCTTCTTTCTACCAATAAAAATGGAACAACCTAAATATACAAAAGGGGGAGACTAGGCTTGAATTTGATGAATCTGTGAAATTTTCCTAACTCTAGCAACTAGCAAATAATTATCACAGGACAAAGAGTTCTTTGAATTATTAATTTTCTAGCCGAAAACCCGCTCATACATGACTAAAGTCGGTTTCATCTTATTGATATCAAAAGAGCATTCTGATGTGAAAATAATCAGATCATGTACAAAAAGACAAGTGGGAAACAAAAGGGAA